>CM076968.1:29196700-29601700 GCA_039105355.1 Benthosema pterotum | reverse complement strand
ACATTTGAACGGCTGGAAGAAACTGCAGCCAGTCAATATTAATAGTGTAGAAGACTTGTACTGGATTGTGGATCCCACTCAGCACATGGGATGAAGGGAATATTATATTTTAAGCATATGTTCTGTGGAAATGCAAACCTTACTTTACTTCGTTTATTTAGACAGGACTAGCACCAGTTTGACAAACACAGGAGACAGACACAAGTAGAATATATACTGTACAGACATCCCAGTGTAAAACCGGTCAGAATTAGCTACAGCTAAATTTCATCCATTGTCCTCAAACAAAACATCCAGACAAAACATACAGACACATAATGTTGTAAGACAATGTTAGACAGTCAAGGTTCAAGGTTCAAGTTTCTTTGTCACTCCAGTGTATGTCAGGACATATACAGGGATGAAATAACGTTTCCATTGTTCCCCAGTGCAATAAGACAATAGACAGTGCAAGAAAAAAGACAAGAAAAAAACAATACAAGAAACAGTAAGTAACGTAGTGCAACAGACTAAAGTAAAGTAATGTACTGAACTCTTAAGCCACAACTTCAGTTGTCTTTTAAAAGCACCAAATGTGGGGATCTCTAATTGAGGCAGGGGGTGAGTTCCAGTATTGACAGCAGTTTATGGAAAGTACATTTTTGCTAAAGGTGGTTCTTTTACAATCAATTTTACCTAGCAACCCGTGAGTTGCTGGGAAAGTATGAATGTGGCAACCTGTGCACATTTTTGTAGTTTGAAACCACACATGTGACAATCTAGGAGGTATGGTGTAATTTGGTAAATAATAATAATATATATATATATTTTTTTTTTAAACCTCTTGGACCCTTTTTGACCCCTGCTGGCACTTGGAGTGTGATAGTACTAGGTAGCCTAATTATGCTGCTAAATTAATTGAGTGTTAGGTCCCCCTCTCAAGGGAAAAGGAGATTGTAAAATCGTGGTAAACCTGTTTAATAACTAATAAGTATGTAGATGAATTCAATGTGAATTAAATTGGACTTTTAACACACACACACGCAGTGTTGGGCAGTTTTAGATATATTACTGTAATATTACTTTTGCTCCAAAAAGTAAAGTAACGAGATTTCTCTGCCGAAATTACTTTGCAAGTAACGTCAACTTGTGCACTAGATTGTACATCCAGTGCACACAGTTATGTACACTACAAATCGCTTGCTGCTTTATTTTGTATTTTTAAATACAAGACCTCAACTGTCTTTCAGATTTTGTTTTGACAATTGTGAAAAAATTTAAAAAGTCAGAGACCAATTTCGAAACCTGTTTTTGTTAGTTGCAGGTCTGTGATTCAAGGTTAAAATGTTCCCATTAATCTCTCTGCTCCTTTTATTTTATTTTATTTTATCTAAGAAAGACATTTACAATGTCGGATTTTGTTGGCTTTTTTTTCAGTTGCAGTTTGTGGAATTGGACTATGATTCCAATAAATTACATTCAGTTCTAAAAAGAGCTTGCTAAACAGATTATGTTGTACATCTATTTTTTCAAAGGTGGGAGTTGAGAACTTGGGAAAGTAATAACATAATATATTACTCTTCGATTCCAGTAATAAGTAAAGTAATGATATTACTTTGTCTAACGGGTAACGAGTAAAGTAAAGAAGTTACTTTCCTAAGTAATATTGACCAACACTGCACACACGACACAACTCAGAACTGAACCAAATTATGCTAAACTTAAACTGGACTTCCATGGCCAAGACATGTTGCAAAAGGGCTAAATGCAAAGGCTAAAGCACACGACAAAACTAAATACTAAATAACACATGACACGAAGTGTGGCTGTGGGTGGACAGCACTACCGCACATGCTGCCAAAGACCAGAGTGTTCCGACATCTTAAACAGTCCTGTTCAGTCTTCTCCCAACCAATCACCAGGATGCAGAGGTGATTGGCAGCCAGCAATCATTGAGTGTAGTCACTTCCAGCACCTGGAAGTGACTACACTCTCAGACCCACTCACACACCCTACTACCACACTCTTGTTTTTCCTATATTGATGCGCGCACACACACCCTACTACCACACTCTTGTTTTTCCTATATTGATGCGCACACACACACCCTACTACCACACTCTTGTTTTTCCTATATTGATGCGCGCACACACACCCTACTACCACACTCTTGTTTTTCCTATATTGATGCGCGCACACACACCCTACTACCACACTCTTGTTTTTCCTATATTGATGCGCGCGCGCACGCACACACACACCCTACTACCACATTCTTGTTTTTCCTATATTGATGCGCGCGCGCGCGCGCACACACACACACACACACCCTACTACCACACTCTTGTTTTTCCTATATTGATGCGCGCGCGCACACACCCTACTACCACACTCTTGTTTTTCCTATATTGATGCGCGCGCACACACACACACACCCTACTACCACACTCTTGTTTTTCCTATATTTTCACACACACACACACACACACACACACACACACACACACACACACACACACACACACACACACACACACACACACACACACACACACACACACACACACACACACACACACACACACACACACACACACACACACACACACACACACACACACACACACACACACACACACACACACACACACACACACACACACACACACACACACACACACTCACAGTTTGACTGGCTTAATGAATTCCTACAATACCCATGATGCTTTAGTGCACTTCACATCCTTGTGGAGATGGAGACTGTAGTCCAGGGAGGAAGTCAGACCACAGGAAAGTGTGTTCTGTTCTATACATCAAAATAGACAAAGTGGCCCTTTAATACCTACTATAAGCTAGTCTGCTAGTGCATAGGTTGTGTATCCCTGAGCACAAAACATTTAGGTGAAGGTTTTTTGGGCATCTAATCTTACAGTAGACATTAGACGTATTATCTAAAATAGACATCTGATCAGCGTATAATCTAAGATTAAAGCGCTTAAAAACCCTAACTTTTAGATCTATGCTCAGTGGGATATTATGTCAGGACCAGTAGAGCAACACAGTGGTATGGTGCTAGTAGTGACAATAGCCTATAACAGGCTACAGTAGTTACTGCTTTGTGGTAGTTTGAATTAGTTCACTTATCACAACTTGATGCTCATACACTCAACTATTGCCGTTTTGTGCATACACAGGCATGTGATGCCATTACATTGCCGTAGTGTGAAGAAAAAAAAAGTCACCGTTACACTAATGTACAAGACCAGCAGACAGACCTGTAGGTCTGGTGGTATGGATTAGGGTCCTGATACAACCTAATCCATATACAATATATAATTGTTGGAAAGTGACACCAGAAAAAATAACCCTTGCACACTCATCCAATATAAGCCATTGACGTTTAGAGGCCCTTGTTTAGTCAATCTGGTCTGAGTTTAGACCACATGAAAAGGGCCTTGCGAGTAGGTGAGTGTCCAGGTTTATTCTTTTTCTGGTGTCACTTTACAACCAACCAACGCACGCATATTTGTTTTATAAGTTTAAATGAAAATCATGGAGAAAAACTACGGCCCATGTTTCAAAGGGACTGAAATGCTGGAGAAAGGCGGTGACATGCCCCGATGAAGACTCCTTTGTGAGCCGAAACATGTTGCCATTTTAACATTGTCATGCACTAGGGTAATAAGGAACGTCCACACAAGAGATCATTTTAAGTATTTATTAAAGAAATAGTAAAAAGTAAATAACAAAATTAAGCAAGGATGAAAAATAATGAATCTATCCATAGCTGAAGCCCCTTAACGTGATCCACTGTTACTCAAACTTCTGGTGAGAGTAAATTAAAGAAAGGAACAATCAGCCGACACCCTACCGGTGGCGGTCGCTAAGCGGTTTTGTTTGTCCCAACTAGAACCGTATGGAACTACCCCTTGCACACACATACCAACACTTACCAATGTTGTAAGTCTGCATTCTGGAGAATGGAAACAAAGTGCTCTCCCTGTCTGGCTCAAATTTCCCCAAAAATGGGGGGAGGGGGGGGGGGCAAAAAAACAAATCAATTAACCATCAATTAAATATGTACAGACAAGCCCCTCCATCTTGTCATGCAGTAGGGTATTGCATAACAAAATAAGGAAGGTCCACACAAGAGAGCAACATTTTAAATATTAATTAAAGGAATTTAAGTAGATAATAGCAGAATTAAGAAATATTCAAAAATAATGAAGTGTGAGGTTGTCAGTAATCAGTAATGTTGGAAGTGTATGGATGTGTGTAGTGTGCTGCGTGTGGCTGTGTTGAGAGTGTAAAACATAACTTAATCCAAAAAAGGGTGGCAACCCAGTAGATGTTACTCATAGGGAGGACAGGAGTGAGTAAGCCTGTGCAGGAAGAGCTCCTTATATACCCTCCATAGGCCACACCTACCATCAGCTGTGGACTGTACCACTAGGCTGACAGCCTGCTCCACTCTGACTGCAGTGAGGCAGAGGGCCGTCACAACATGATTAATAAAGTATCTTCATTTTATCCAATCACTCCTCATTTTTATATATTTTTTAATGCTTGGATAGCCGCCTAGTTTTAGACCCTAGCTGGTTTGATTTAGACCCTAGCTGGTTTGATTGATCAATTCCAAGCTGGTTTTATGGCCAACAAATGCAACAAATGGCCACACTTTTGTTTTGAGTTAGTTTCAAACTGTTCTTGATCTTAATTCCACTGTTGAAAATAGTTTCACACTTATCATCGTACGTCATCACATTCCAGCCGATTTGGCATCCCTACGTTTCCGTCCTCACTTTTTAAGCCCTCAGCCATTCAAATCATCGCTATGGACACACAAAGTGTTGAGCACAGGAGGGGCTAACACAAACAGTAGAATAATAGTTGTTTCTCTATATGACTCACCTCTGCCAGGAGTCATTGTGTGTGTGTGTGTGTGTGTGTGTGTGTGTGTGTGTGTGTGTGTGTGTGTGTGTGTGTGTGTGTGTGTGTGTGTGTGTGTGTGTGTGTGTGTGCGTGCGTGCGTGCGTGCGCGCGCGCGCGCGCGCGCGCGCGCGCGTGTGTGCATGTGCGAGTGTGTGCATGCGCGCACATGATTTACTACTACTAATCCATCCAAGAAGTGGTTGTCCTAGACCTGGCAGAGTTAGGCCAGCTGGCAAATGATGATGGTTATGTTGGGGTTGAGAGTCTGGCTCCTGTTTCCTTCATTTGATGTGTCCTGTTGATGTTATTAGTGTTATTAAAGGGACATTTCACCCAGTATTCTCCAAATTCATCAGAACATTATATACTTATCATGCAGTACGTGTAATAATCTGTGTGGCTGGGTGTATCCCAGCTCTTTTGCTGGATACATGGATGATTTTATGGAGTTTGATATGATATGATATGATATGATATGATATGATATGATATGATATGATATGAGATGAGATGAGATGAGATGAGATGAGATGAGATGAGATGAGATGAGATGATTCCTCCAAATCAAGTTCTAATATTCAACTGAACATGTTGCTCACCTGCAAACTCACCAACCGGCAAACTCATGCAATATTATTCGCTTATCTCATCACCCTCAATTAAACCTTCAATAGCTGTGTCATCTTTTTTTAAATACAGGTGGAATGACTCCACCCATCTGATGATATTGGTGTGTTAACACACACACATTTGCATCTCCCTTTTGATCCATCTCATCTTCCTCATACTCCATGTCTTCTATTCTTTCTTTCACAAATGTCCTAATCCCTCCCTTTTTCCCCTACAGTTTTTCTCAATCTTTGCATTCTCTACTTGTGGGAGTTATTCTGGCCTATTCAAGATGTCAGTGGAGTGTAAGAACCGAACAGAGAGCGACCTTGACATTCCAGTCGAGTTTGAATATCCATTCAGGTCAGTATGACAACACACAAAACTGCAAACTGTTCCTTTAATATCCATTTCAGGTCAGTGTGGCATATAAAAAACTACACCATTCAGGCATTCAGGTCAGTATGCCATGTGGGTCATCTTTCAGTAGGATAGTCTGGTGGAGTCCAGAAAGGAGACTCTGATGGAGTCACGAGTGTTTGGCTTACAGGAATACAACAAAAACTAACATGGTGTGTGTACTAGATAGAAAATAAGCAATTATTCGGGTGAACTACTCCTTCAAAGCCGAAATCCATGATGAATACTCTCTCGCCGAAATCCGTGATGAATACTCTCTCTCTCTCTCTCTCTCTCTCTCTCTCTCTCTCTCTCTCTCTCTCTCTCTCTCTCTCTCTCTCTCTCTCTCTCTCTCTCTCTCTCTCTCTCTCTCTCTCTCTCTCTCTCTCTCTCTCTCTCTCTCTCTCTCTCTCTCTCTCTCTCTCTCTCTCTCTCTCTCTCTCTCTCTCTCTCTCTCTCTCTCTCCTTCTCCAGGCTCCACCAGGTGTATTTTGATGCTCCTACGTGTAAAGGTGGTCCAGAACGATTGTTCCTGATCGGAGATTATTCTTCTTCTGCCGAGTTCTTTGTGACCATTGGAGTGTTTGCCTTCCTGTACTCAACTGCTGCTCTCGCCATTTACATCTTTGCCTATGAAAAGTATAAGGAGAATAACAAAGGACCGCTCATAGTGAGTACTGTCTGTTAAAGAAAATGCACAAAGATGTGTCACTTGTGCATCCATGCCAGGTCACTTACTCTGTGTGTGTGTGTGTGTGTGTGTGTGTGTGTGTGTGTGTGTGTGTGTGTGTGTGTGTGTGTGTGTGTGTGTGTGTGTGTGTGTGTGTGTGTGTGTGTGTGTGTGTGTGTGTGTGTGTGTGTGTGTGCGTGCGTGCGTGCGTGCATGCAACAGGACCTGGGGGTGACAGCAGTGTTTGCATTCATGTGGCTGGTGAGTTCAGCAGCGTGGGCTAAAGGTCTGTCAGACGTTAAAACAGCCACCGATCCTGACAAGGTTCTAACTCTCATCAGCGCATGCGAGGACCTGAGCAACCGCTGTCGTGAAGTCCACGACCCAGTCATGTCTGGACTCAATACGTCTGTGGTAAGACACACTATTTCTACTACTGCTATTCAAGCTCTCACCACATATGCTATTTTCAGATGGTATCTTGGTAGAAACTGAGTGAGGAGTCCAGGCATTTGATGCTGCAGTGCAGTAGGTGGCGTTGACAAGATTGTTGTTCATGCCACTCCTCCTCTGTCATCTCCTCCAGGCATTCGGATTCATCAACCTGATTCTCTGGGGAGGAAACCTGTGGTTCGTCTTTAAGGAGACAGGAATCATTGCTCCGTTCATGAGAGCCCCGCCTCCCCAGGAGAAACCACCTGCAGGGGATGCTTACGCCCAGCAGCCAGGCTATGAACAGGACCCTTACGCCCATAACCAGGGGGGCTATCAGCCAGACTACAGCCAGCAAGGTTACAACCAGGTAATTTACTAATTCCCTACTCCAGGCAACACCTGCCCGCTCTGCTCCGCTGCCTCCACACACTCACATGCTCTGATCCATATCTTGTCATCTTAGTGATTAGATAAGTAGAACCTTAATGCACCTTACGGTGATACTTGGACACGTCATCAGTGAACAACCCGAGTTCACTGGGTGTTTTGGGTCTCTAATCATCAGACACTCAGATACTACTCCCCGGCTTGTGTCCAAGTAGCACACCACGGATCCCCCTAGCCTATGGATCCACAGCCACTGCGAGGCTTTTTCTGTGGCCTCAAGGATACAAGTACAATAATAGTACAATAATGTACAGTGGAGCAGACATTATTGGGAATGAAACCCCATCAGGGCAGAGCAGTATGTTGACTTCATTCCATGAAAAAAAAAAAAAAAAAAAAAAAGATTTATATAAACTTGTACTAAATGCTAACATTTCTGTTTAGTGAGCTGTACCTTGTCTTTTTGTCTCTATAGGAAGCAGAGTATGGACAGGGTCAAGGATACGGCCAGCAGGGGGCACCAACCTCCTTCTCCAATCAGATGTGAGCACACTGAACTAGGTAAGTTACAGAAAATATAGAAGGTCGAAGTCGCTAAAAATCTGGGAACATAGAGGGCCGAAGTCGACAATATTGGTAGAAGGCGCTAAATCCGTCATGTCCATCATGTACTTTCAATTTTAATTCCAATAGGCCTATGGGTATTTTACTTTGCCTCATAAACAAACTGTGTTTCAAACAAATCATCCTGCCGTTTCACTCATGAATATGAAGAATCAACTGACAGAGAGAAAACCCATGTTATTCTCCATAAAGAAAAAACAGGGGATGAGTGAGTGATGTCAGGACCTTTATATCTGAATCATGCATTTAATTTACATCGCAAAGCTCAACTTGCCCTAGTAGACAAATCTACTGCTTGAATGGCATTTCATTATGTCTGTTTGGTCCATGTAATGTAATACTGAACACTAACCCGCTGGGACATCCTTCAGATATCTGAAATAATTTATAGTTTTGGGTGCAAAATAATGTCTGAACCAATGGGATCCTAATTGGAATAAAGGTATTGTACATGGTCCATTATTACTTGTACGTGCATTATTTGTACTGTAAAGAGCTCAAGTTGGCAAGACTCTTAAGGGTGCTGAATTATGAAATGGGAAACGCATTTTACAAATTATTTATCTCTCGGTTCCCTTTCACAGAGTGGCGTTGGAGTGAACATCGAGTGGGTCGCCTGCAACCTACCCACAATGCAACACTCTTGTATGTCTGTCTGTGCCATTAGTGTGCTGATAGCGGGTGGGTGGTGTGGCAGTAGGTAGGTGTCATGATAAATATCGTGTTTATGACAGAAGGGAATTCTAATGAATAACTAACTTGAACATTGCACCAAAATGACTGAAATCTTTATGAAAAATACAAAATGCATATGATAAATTTATTGAACAATGGATGATAATGTTGCAAAAAAAAAAGTCATATTATTGAAAAATTTTGGGAGAATGTATTTGTTTGTGTTGTATAAATAATATCACTATAGACAAATATATTATAGACCACATTTTTTATTATTACGTGTCGATCTCTTAAAACAAAAAGGCAGCAGACAGTGGTAGACACAAAATAGCTCCTCTGCAGTTCAAACTGCTTTTATGTTGTTTTAGTGAGATTATTCTCCTTAGCACAACAGTGTTGTGTGCAGAAAATAGCAGACATCCAACAAGCCAACAATGTGTTGCTGACGCGACACATTGTGAGTTTGTAGGTCGACTCTTTTCAACAAGCAACACAAAGAATGAATCATAACAGAGCATAATAACAGAGCTCTGTTGTTTGCGTGTCCATCATATCCAGACTGACTCCTTGCCAGTGTGGTGAGGAGAGTACGCTGCCAGAAAGTTAGCTATTTAATATTTTATTCACTGTTAAAAACACATCCTTTGTTGTACGTTTAAAAAGAAAACGACATGAAAGGAGATGAACTTGCCTGGCTGTTGTTAAAAGCAATTGAATTAAAAAATATATAGTAAAACGTTATTCATTTTAACTTATTTTAAATCCTTTCTAGTTTGTACAGGTTTATTTAAAATAAAATATAAAATTGAACAATTCATCAAAATCTTTAACGCCACCCACTCAGCCAATCAGCGGTGGGCTGTTTCAGATTATGACCTCATCATCATATAGGTTTATATTTTAACCATGGCCTTGTTTTCTCTCCTGAGTCTGTTTTGAATTGTTGAAATGATATTTAGATTTTATGGAAACCACTCTTGAGCATGGTGACTTGTTAATGATGATAACTATAATGATAATAACCCCCTTGCGGTTGTGATGTCTGTACAGTATTTGATGTGTGAAGCCAGTTTGATCTAGCCTCAATATATTTTGGCTGTAGGCGTTCTGTGTACAGTGAGATGGAGATTTTGTGTGTGTGAGTGTGTGAACGTGTGCGTGTTGGGAAGGAAACTGTTTTTAGTTTCTTGTCCTGTAGCTTTCTGTTTTTCACACTCTCTAAACCCTTCTCTCTCTAAAACTATGTTCTTCCACCTGATTTATACTCCTCTTTTTCTCTCCTTCTAGTCCTCGGTCTCTTCTTTTCTACCTTTCTTTCCTTTTCTCCCAGCATCCTCAACCTCAATCTCTTCCTTCTCTGTTTTATAGCTACAGTATGCCGTCGTTCTTTGGTGTTTGATAAAGTCTTGACTCTTGTGGTGACTCTCTCAAAGCCCTCTGGCTCGTGATGTAACTTCCTGTAAAACGAACTGTTCTATTTAACAATCGGCTACCATAATAACAACTTTGACGTGGATGATGACCGTGGTTTATGATGTATTTAGGCCTTTGAAATACTACCATGGATTAAAAAAATACAATGTTACAGAACCCCTGACCCCTGAGGATGTGTCTGATGTGGTGAAATCTATGGATCCATGGTGGAACGTTTCAATAAAGACCAAAAGATAAGACTTTGTGGCTGATTTGTTTTGATGAACAAACGTGTGCACGTGTTCATGCATGCGTTTCACCTCCAAAGGGAATTGAACAGTCTCTTATAAGAATTGAAGAAATAAAACTAAATTTTCATGTAATCAACTGCATCAGTTTATAAACATTGCCTCCATGTAAATCTCAGAGGACAACACGGTGGCATGCCTATAGGTTCCTCAGGTTTTGTTCTAAGGATTGCTGAAGTACAGTACGGTACGGACATCAGGGATCAGAATATTGCTAACGAGATTATCTACCGCCTTCCATGGTGGCTTTACTCTGTGCCTTTTCACCATGTGCAATCAAATAAGATTATCAGTTTGATCACTTTTTGCTGCATTTTGCCATTTACAATATTTTAGGTATGGGCCCAACAGCCCCAACATACTGTAGTGATGTTTTGGTCTACCTCAGATAGGAGTAGCCTCTCAGATAAACTATCATGCTACATTCATCTTATCTTCCCCTCTGTGCACATTTGTAATCGCCACGTTGTTTCCAGAAGATGGCAATACCCATTTCCAGTCCTGGTTCACTTTCCCCATTGTCTCTGAAGCCAGACAACTATTCCGCATTCTTAAGGCAACTATTCCACAATCTTCAAATGCCGGAAGCATTTCTGACCCCTGAAAGCTGTACAGTAGATAATTTCCATTCAGGACAGTAAATACCAGTATAGAGTTACGGTATATTTTAGAATTTCCATTTCTGCTAAGCATCGATATTGTCTGTGCCTCATTAACGTCACACTGCCTTCAGTTTCTCTAGTGCTTTATCAATGTTTTATCAAAAACTTAATTCCTAAGAAGCACTACTCCATCAGATCTTCATGAATTGAGGACCGTTACGTTACTTTACAATCAATGAGAATGCAACATGAAAAGATCTGGGGAAAAATATTTCCCCCATAATATTTATTTAACAAATATGGTATTCAAGTACATTTTATTTTCATAATCCAGAACCTTTAAAAATGTAAGACTCTTAAAAAAGGACATATTGGAACGATTTCCAATGTTCAGCTTCCAGTCACTGCAACCACATTACCATGGGAAAAAAAAAGAAAAAAAGAACTCCAGTCCTTGAGCCAGCAAAAAAAATCCACTTTTTGTTAAATATTTTACAGGCAACTGAAATGTCGACACTGTACATGATGGGAGAGGGTAGAGGGTGCCAGGTCTCTGCATTGTTTTCCAAAAAGTGTGACACAGTGACTAGACAAGAATGTAGATTGATTTGGATCCATTTCATTTGGCAGTCATCTCCGCGCTGCTCACAGCCCCATCACAGAGGGAAACACAGCACCACCTGCTGGAAAGAGAAAAGACGACTTAAGTTGGCCAAACATGCTATAGTTTGCCTTCTGCAATGAGTCAATAAAAAAAAAAAAAACAACGACAACAAAAGACATCCACTTTGAAGCTACTTTTACACCATCTGCTAAATCAGGGGTGGGCAATTATTTTTCCAAAGGGGCCAAATGAGATATATAAAATAATGTGGAGGGCCAAGACTAAAGGCTGAACTAAAGTCTGCGTAATATTAATTTAATTTCAATATAAAACTAAGAGCCATTTTGACACCAGGGCCCTCCATTTATATTCAGAATTTGAGTCACAGACCACCATTTGATGACATTTTAGCCCCACAGACCCCAAAACTAAAGATTTATTTTGCTTTTGTCCACATTTCCAGGCTGGATTTTGGACATTCTCTAGTTGTGTAGACTTTGGGCTAATTCACATGATGAATATTTTAACTCTTGAGAGCGTATAAATTTTTAAGCTCTCTAAGAGTTACATCTGCTTTCCATACTTTCCATATTTAACTGGAACTCTCTCAAGGACCACTAGTGGTCCCCGGGCAGGCTGGTCAGACTCAGCCAAAGGGCCGCATTTGGCCCCCGGGCCGCATAATGCCCAGGTATGTGCTAAATGGTACATTTCACGTGATGTCACGTTTCGTACATTTTGGGCTACCTTGACCATCTCCTGTGTCAATCTCTGGGACTTTCCAATCCATCTTCCGTCCCTTTTCGTAGAGTCCCTTCAGAGCCTTCCTCACTTCATCCGTCCCACCGCTGCGACTCAGCTCTGTGTACTTCCTGTAGAGCTGCAGAGCGGTGCGTGCGTCCTCAATACTGTCATGGGTTTCTCCCTGGATGTTCAGGTCTGGGAACAATGATCCAAGCATCGATTATTAGGACAAAAATCTATTAATAGCATCAATATGACGTGAACTCTGGAAATACCAAAGACCCAAAATGCAGTCATCTAAAATATCAGGAAACACCTGTGAACCTTAATGGGTGGGGAAAATCATTCACCTAGAAAGTACCAGGCGAGGAATCTTAGAGAGATCATCCTCTTCCGAGGCATGTGGAACAGATATACAGTGTCAACAACCTGGTCTTTTAGCACCTGTAAAAACAAACAAAGAACAATGATTAAACAGATTAACTGCATGGTTATAATTCTTTCACTTAAAAAAAAAGTACTTGTGAACCCATTTTTTGTGGTGACTTGTTCTCCTTATCTGTAAGGGACAGTTTTTTTAATATTGTTTTGGAAAATGTAGAAGCCTTGACACCACACTGGTGGAGATTATAAAAATAATAATAATAATAATAAATAATAAGAATCCATCATGGTTAAAACTGGAGTTCTAACTGGGAAGGGCAGCTAAAATGTGTTCACATGAGCTAGAGTAGATGATATAATGACCTTTTTTTAAGTGAAATATCCCTTTAAGCCACCTCAAAATTAAACCTACCAATAAATTGATAACACGGAAGTCCTTCTGCAAACCATGGCCAACAAAGCGCACTCCAGTGTCAATGAGAAATCGCAGCTTGAGGTAAGTGGACTTCAGAGTAGTCAAATGTTTGGAAGAAATCTTAGCATCCAGGTCCCCTGGTTTGATGCCAGAATATTGGGTCAAATAGTCAACCACCTGTGTGAAAACATAAGAAGTATGAGAAAGAGTGGAAAAGGCAATGTGCCTAGGTTTCTGAATTTGATCTTACATAGTTTCTCCTTCCGAACTTGACAAATGTGAATAAACAAATACTCTAAATCAAGATTGACAATAGCAATTATTAATTGCAGATGATTTTTGTGTGTTTTCTACCTGCTCCTGCGTAGAGATGTAGTCATCGATGAAGGGCACGCCCTCATTGGGGCCCTGCCCCCGCACACAGGTGATCCTGGCCACAGACATCTGACTGGGCTTGATGGTGGACTTGGTGCCATCACTCCGCAGCTCTGCTTCTTCCTGTCAACAACACGCACGTTTGAAACAAAAGGAGACTACGCACAGCTCCAGAGAAAATGAATGCACAGAAGAAAAGAGGAATAATTTGCACACCGTATAAAGCTCCCAGGTTACTTCTTCTTGTCCTGAATGAAGTAACCCGGGAGCTATTATACGGTGTGCGAACTATTCCCTTTTCTTTTGAACAACACACACATTGCCTTCACAAAATAAATCCATCTTTGAGACAGATACGAGCTCACAAGGACATTGTACTTTTCTTCATCAGGGCATTATGCAACCACTGGCCATGCACAAAATATATATCGTCACTGTTGGGCAGAAACTTTGTATCTTGATATTTAATGTTTTATCATACAAAAAAATGCAATAAGCCTTGTTTCATGACATCTTATGTGTTGTGCAAAAGTAGTGGAAAATATCAGATCTACAATCTTGCAAGATGTGACTAATGTTACCTATAATGACATGCCAAAAATAGGGTTTTCATAGATGAATGTAACCAATGATTGTATGAACAAGAGCGTGTTGTAATAGATAATAGCAAGGTGTTATAATAATGGGAGCAAGGTGTCTGCCATACAGCGATGACATGGCATGACACACTGAAAGGACAAGTACAGAACATGCCAGACGGACCTGGTTGAGTGTGACAAATTCAGCATCCAAGCCCACCAGCTCCCCAGCCTGAGGCATCTCGCTGACCATGAGAGGAATGAAGGTGGCATGACTCTTCCTCTGCTTTCGGGCCAGTGAGGCCTCCGTTAGCAGCACACTGGCCTCGATGGGGTTCTTAACTGGGGGTTAAGGGAAAAAAAAGTGAGTAACCCTAACTCTAACCCAGTTTTAACCTTTAGTGGTTTTCAACCAGTGGTTTTCAACCTTTTTCATACCAGGGCCCACTATTTATTCAGAATTTGAGCCACGGACCAGCATTTGAGGACATTTTAGCCCCACGGACCCCAAAACTAAGGATTTCTTTTGCTTTTGTCCAGAATACAAAAGCAAAAGAATGGATTTCAGAGAAAACAAAACAGTCAAACATACAGATCAAAATGACCATTAATCTTCTACATTCTCTAGTTGTGTAGACTTGGGCTAATTCAGATGATGAATATTTTAAGTTTTGATGTAACTCTTTTTTCAAAGAGTTACATCTGGTTAACCAACTGTCCATCATTTAGCCAGGGGACCACCTGCAATCCTCTCAGGGACCACTGATGGTCCCCAGAACACCTGCTTTAAGCTATACATTTCAAAGGGGAAGAGTTGGTGCTGAATGGAAAACTTGTTTCTGGGGGTAAGACTTACTGCGCAGGTCATATTTGGAGTGGTAGTTCCTCTTGGCATAATACATCATGGCTGGCACTTTCCAGTTCACATCAAACTGTGTGGCTTCGGCCTGCAAATTTATGGAAAAGACTTCTGAGTCTTTACAACACTGCTACACAAATCAGATTATTGTGACCAACCAAACATTTACCTTGTCAATTGGCTCGATTAAGAAATCGTTGAAGAGATACCACTGCTGGTGTGTGACCCCCTAAAATAAAGACACATCATTAGTTGGAATGTCCATGTTCATGCACAGCATCGGTATGGTCATTCAATGCTATACGAGGTTCACTGCTGAACAGAGGTGAATTCTCACCTCTTTCCGTTGGTGATAGGTCTCTCCCACTTTGATGTGTGCCACCAAGTTGCCTCCCGTGCGAGCGTCCAGTATGTGAGGGACAGTGACCACCAAGTCATAGAGAGAAGCTCCTTCAGCCTCCTCAGCCACACTTAACTGGAGGGAATCAAAACAACAAGTCATTCAGTACAAGCGATATCTAGCTGAATATAACATGTGGTGTGGTTATACTAACCAATGATGACTGGATTTTACTTGAAATGTGTGGTTAACTTTCTAGTATTCACAAAATCGGTTTTGTGTGGTCTTAGCACCCTGTATTCATCCATCATAAGTTTTACTTACCTGTATGATTAAGAAACCTGCTAATGATCAACGACAGTCATAACTGACACATTCGTCCATATGTTCATCTGTGCACAACTGCAAATGGAGTAACCATTATGCTCATTTTCAACTGTCAATGGGAAGCAATACTGCTGAGGTTCATCTTCTAAAATTCTCTTCCCAACCAGCAGAGGCCGCTCGTGCACCAACGCACCAAAATCTCCAGGCCAGCTTCCCACCTGCAGAGTCTCTGCAATGGTGGGTGGTCACTGGTGGGCGAGTGTTTTACCACAATGCCCTAATTCTGATTCATTTTAGTACTCTTTTATGTCTGTCATTTAACATGCATAGAGGCTGGAGTGAAGAGAAAAACAAGACATCAAATAATTGAATACAACCTCTAAAGCAGGACTGTAGAGAATATAAATACAACATACTGAAACTTCATACTGTATATGGTTCCCAGAGAAAGAAATAAAGAGCATGGACAGAATAAATTAAAAGGGTACCCTCTCAGGCTCTCACCTCTTCCCCTTCTGGCCAGTTGCTGATCTCCAGCCCTTGACTCTTGCTGATTGACATCTTGAGAGTGAGAGGAATCCATACATGTCGCAGGTCCTCTGCTCTGGTATCAAAGGTCAAGTTCTCTGCACTGCATCCCTCCTCCCTGTATTCTCCACTGCACAAGAAGAAGAGAACTAACTTGGTGAATTGGCAATTTGTGAAGTTGAATGCTGCAGTATCACAGAAGACACTAGCTGAAATTATAGACTTATTAAATTAATAAAAAGCATCTTTACTCCAAGCACCACTCTGTGGGCATGGGTTGGGGTTCTTTAGGCTTGGAGTGCTCCATAGCTTCCTTCTGCATGGCCTTATTATAGGCATACTGTAAAGAGAGTAGAATAACAACATTAACATTTACAACCCACTTCCCTCCACAACACAGCAACATGTTTTAAGCTTGAAAGCTATTTTTTCTCTTCATTGTGGTTAGGTGGATAACACAATGAACAGCGTATTTGCTCTTGATATAATAGCACAGGAAGGATTATAGCATGTACGTATAAAATGGTTTTATCAACCTTTCCTGATGGACACCTACCTCTGCCTGAACCTTCCAGAATTCTGCCTCTTTGGCACTGTTCACTTCACAGTTGATGACCAGGACATCTGGTAAACATCTGATGTTACGTGTTTGTACCTATGTGAGAATTTTTGAAGACACATTATGTAAATTAATTCAGTCATATGGAATATATTAATTCAGTCATAATTTGTACAAGCATAGGGAGCATTTACACAGTGTTTCATCGTTTACACTTTGGTTGAACCTGTTGATCAATGTCAACAACTGATTTAATTGTATCATTTTGAGGGACAAACGCTGGTCATGCAACATCAGTCGTTTCTCGTTGAGAGACAAGGCTTAGGAAAGCACTCACCGTCGGCTGGTACTTCTCACAGTTTTCACACCACGCCTGAGTGCTCTGCTCAAGACAGATGCTCTTCTGTAGGATCTCAGCGAATTCATATTCCTTTATCATCTTATCTGGTGGGTCATGAAGTAGAATTTGAAGAATTGTACAGCCACCCTATTCATTTTCAAACAGCCAAAATCTTTTTGTGACAAAAAAAAAAAAGCTATTTGGGGGTGGACTAACCATGAGAGTTGTGTTCAGGATAATGGATGGTGAAGAGCAAGGAGAGAGTTGATCGAACCGTCTCTTTGCCACAGCGACACAGGCTGCTGTTCTCAACTTCACATCCAAACAGTCTCCCGATGACAGACTCACCAGAGGAGCCCAGAGCACTGCAACAGAGGCAACAGCGGCACATCAGAGCCTCCAAGGCATAATAAATTCTTTAATAAACTAACCACTTGTGGTCCCATTTCTTTTCTTAGATCTTCCATTTTTGAGGATTATCTTGTAGAGAAAGTATATATATCCTGGGGGGAACCAGTCAATGAAGTACATAGAATGTAAGTGTTGTGATGTGTTGCTGTGATGAAGGATGTACACACTGCACATTATATTTGACAACATGCTGGTGTCTTTATGTTGCCTGCCCTGACCTGCTACTAGCTCCCCTGTAGGCCTGTGGACCCTCCTGCTCCTGTGTCTCCTGGTGCAGCTGAGTAAGGATAAAGCGGTTCCAACTTTGAATGAGGCGTCCCAGTCTAGCCTTGCCCGTCTGCTCATCAGAATCTGCCAGGATTAGGCCCAACGCAGACGCCTCAGGGATGGTACGGAATGCCCGGAGGAAGTTGCTGGCCTGCAAGAGAGGAAGCAGGGTTAGGGTTACCAAGACAGACAAGATGTGATTTTATTTGGCAACCAGAAAGAAAGAAACATCATGATGCCTTGGGAACCAACAGTTCCCAAGCCAAGTGGTAGAGTGAGGAAATGTCGCAGGTATCGGTTTATCACAGGGACTAACCCTCATTTCCTACTCTTGATGCTGCGTGCCAAGGAGGTGTGTATTGGGTGCCATTTTTTTTTCTGTGACCTAGAAGGGTAATTGAACCTCAACCACTCTAAGCACAAGGCCACTGAGATTGTGCATATCATGTTAAGTGTCATGTTAAGTACCTGGCATGGATCTCCTCGAGACAGATCCAACATGTGGAAAAGGAAGCCTAATTCACAGGCCAAACAGAACTCCTTCTGACACAAGTGATTTTGGACCAGACAGCGGATTGGCTCCAGGAAGTACAGCACCTAATGCATCAAACGAGTTTAACAGGTCAACTTGAGCACGAGTGTGACCTTTGGATGATTTACAAAACATATCAGCATAGGAATTTGACAAACTCATACCTGGATCATGCAATTGCAGTAGGCATTGGGGATGTGGGGTTCAAGGCCAGCAAATAGGGTCCTGTTGTAATGTTTGAAGTCAAAGTCCTCTAGGCCCAGTTTAGAATACTTAATGGTAACCTGGTGTAAATATCCAGTGGAAGCAATACATCAACACACACTTAGATATAATTTAGTCAAAGCTCAATAAAATCACGCATTTGGGAATAACAAAATTAGTTCAAACCTTCCTGTACTTCTTGGGGACCATATAAAGGTGTGGCTCTTCATCGCGGCCAATTGGCGACTCAGGCACTTGGTTGTAATTATCGTAATCTAACTCCACCTCTTTAAGTTTGTATGGAACCTAGAATCAAACAAAAATGATTTTTGATCAGCAAGTGAACTAGAATTATGATAAGGCTTGAGGCCAGACTAATCAGCATACTGTAGTTTTCAGACCAAGCCCTAGAACATTAGTTCGGGCAGAAATTGAGAACTATGGTCTACACAGAGTAAAAGTCCTTTAATTTCAGATGAAATATCTAAAAACATACATAAGATGGAAGGAGGCTTTCAACATACCAGATTCCGAGGACGGGTGCGAGTATTGGCTGCATAACCAATGAATCCAACCGTTTTCATTGTGCGCAGGATTTCTGGGTCCACAGGAGGTGCTCGTCTACACATAAAACAATGCATTGTGTATGGGCATGTGCCTTTTGACTACAACAGATTCTGTACCATTTTTTTTTACATTTTAGAACTTTTCTAACAGTTCCTACAACAAAACCTAATAAATAATTTTATACAATGAACAAGCAAGCAAAAGTAAATAAAGAAGCATAAAGAATCAAATATTATGGAGTGATTGCCAACCTTGGAGTGGGAACAGCCAGTGCACTGGGCCAGTCTGACAGCAATGTCTCTGTGCTGGTCAGGGGCATGGGGATGAGAGACAAGGGCAGCAGGTCATGGTTCCAATCCAGCTGTGGCAGTGAGTCCACCAGACATGGTAGGGCAAATTCTGTCTCACGAGAAAAGCTGTTGTAAGACACTTCTGGGGCATCTGACCAAAGGTGCACGCATCCGCCAGAGTCACCAAAGGCCAAGGCTTGTTTGCTGGAGGACACGTCAAAACTCATGAGCAACTGGCCCACAGTGTTAACGTGGAAAACATCAGCAAGGTTGGCAAGCCCAGTTGGTTCACAGAACTGGCACTGACCTAGATCAAAAAATAAATTGTAAAGTCCGTATTCAGAGGCCAAATGGAAAATCAACAGAGTACAAAGGTGGAATAATATTGCAATACTGCAATAAGTATTTCGATACCTGTCTGCGAGATGATGGCTAGACGTGCCGTATAAGTTGGAATGAAGCGCAAGAAAAGGGGATCCACGTGCACCTGAAGTGGTGTTACAGCTCGCATCATGCGGAGGTCATACACCATGAGGAAGCGGTCACATGCCAGGCCATTCATTCCCCGACTGGAGAATCCACAAGCAGCCAGAAGGTTCCCATGGACGTCAAAGTCTGACAGGCTGCCAGAGAACGCGTCAAACTCGTGTTCCACCTGGAACGTGCGCATGTCACGAAGGGTAACCTGGTTCCAATTGAAGGTAAAGGACAAGATTAATTGCTTAGTTGTGTAAACAACATGCACATACTATGCAAAAAAGACAGAGATTAAAAGAAAGGACTCAGTCATTTTGACCATACCTTTCCAGATGTGTGACCACAAAAGAAGAATCGACTGGACTGGCGCATAATTGCTACTCCAGGTACATCAACTGTGAACTATCAATGCAAAGACATAGCAAGGAAGTGGTTAATCATTTGCCATTTTAAATTTAACTAATTAAAATGAATCTTAATTTGGAATGGTGCTTCACAAATATGCATGGTTAATAGTTTTCATTCAATAAAGTTAACGCTACCCCTGAACGCTCACCTTCTGAGTTTCCTGAACAGTATTCAGGTCAAATTCAACCACACAGCTCTGTAGTCCACCCACAAGCAACGTGTTGTTATCGGTCATAAGTAGACTGTGCATATCAGAGCTTTCCTCCAATCTGAAATAAACATGCCATTTTACAATAAGTGATATATTTGAGTAAAATGTCAAAATGTTTAAACAATCATTTATATTGCATATATATAGCATATATTATGTGCAACTCTCACGGATAATCAAACATGACAAGGCCTCCTCGAGTGTGGCATTTGAGGTTGCTCTTAGAAAGGAATAGTACACCCGTCTCCAAGCTCTGAATGGCACGGATGTCATCAGTTGAGTGCACTTGAAAAGAAGAATAGCGACCCATGGTAGGTCCAAAGAAGGAGCTGGCATGACCCTAAAGAAAAACACAGCAGATCATCAAGTGTTTCAATGTTCATGAAACAGCAAAAGGATTAGGTCTCAAAAATAAATACAATCTCTTATAGGACAATATCAATATATCGATATTGTGATGAGAATAGATATTGTCTGTGAGTGACTAATGCGAGTTCTTACCCTATGATTGCCCATCCAAAGCATCTCTTCTTGTAGATCGAAATGCGTTGCAGTCACTGGGATGCCACCTTCTGCAACCACACTGTGGAGCTCAGAGAACATTCCTTCTAAGAGGTGCACAGAGTCAGGTCCAGCAAGTCCCTCTGGATCAAGCTCCACACCTTGCATTAAACTGGGATTTAAGCGAGGGTCCATTGTGGGTTCCATCCCTGCATCCAGTGTCCCATGGAGAGTGGGCGAATACTCGCCCATTCCTGGATCGAGGCCGTCAAAGTTCATCATGAGTACGACTGTGTCAACCTGGAGCATGGGAGACAACAAAGGTACAAAATCCTCAGTGACATACAGTACTATCTGTATTCGTATAAATCAATTATAAGAAGTGTAACATCCCAGGGTGAGTGTGGTGACATTTGTACAATATGAGTTAAGATAATTTTACCGTGTACATTATGCTTATATTATTCTTGATCAACCTTTTCTTCCCCACAAGTTATCTTATACAGGCAACGTTTTTGATTAATTGATTGATTGATTTAATAGACAGCATGGTAGTACAGCATTTTGGGATAAAAAGTGCCCAGATGTCTGGATTATTGTAGTCCTATATATGCATTCAACTCAACAGGGAAAGTAGAATAACAACACATATTAACATTTTCATCAACAAATAATTGCCTCTCTTAATAAACAGCATGGTTTTAAAACCATGAGTATTTTGCTCCCCCTGTATGTCCAGTGTATATTGTGGAAGTGACAATAAAACTGATTGATTGATCTTAGCAACACCAGTCTCTGAGCAACACTAGACTCCAGTGGCCAGTGGTTTTCAAACAGTGGTCCAGGAAACACCAGTAGTCCTGGAGGGGCTTAGGTGGTCCCCAGCTAAATAATGAAGAGTTGGTAATGTAATCAAATATACCGGTATAGTTAACTGTTGTGTGTAGATTGTAATTTATCAAGAGTTAAATTAGTATGTATCGTCTGAATTACTAATTTGCAAGAATCTACACAATTAGAAAATGTAGAAGAACTGTTCTTGATCAGCGTTTGCCTGTTTTTCCTCCTAGATGCATTGTGGAGGAAAGGATATTTTTAGTTTTGGGTCTGAAGCGACTAAACCTCGTCAACTGGTGGTCCTTGGGTCCCCCTCCGGTACCAAAATGGTTGAAAACCGCTGTCTCGGGCTATGGACAGTGCCGCAGCATCAGGGATGTTGGTGTTAGCAAATAGCGTTAGCTCACTAGATAATCTGGTTAAAAGCAGATGGTAGCCACAGCCATAGTTTATATTTTAATAGGCTGCAGTGAAAAGACATCCACTCCACTACCTAAATAACACCCACCTATTCTTTAGACAGTTTTATATCTTCTACTTTTTATTATATCGTGCATCCGATCCATGCTCATTCTATTCATAACAAAAACAACTAAACACTTCCGGGCCATAAGGGGCGCGTTCAAGAGACACTGGAGCTCTGTATGGTTGGCTCTAAATGGTGTTATTACGCTATTCTGGAAAACCTGGTGACGCGATCGCGGTTATTACGCTATTATGAAATTTTGCGCAACATCGTGCGTGGGGATATAAAATATAGCCAACAAATAATTGTTAATGTGTGCTTACAGCGTTTTGAAAATAAAGCAAAATGATAAAAGTATATAGACAAAACGAAATCGGCTCATAAATGTCATTTTCAGAATCAAGGCTATAATGTTTAGGTGTTTGGGGCCTTCAATGGCATTAATTAGCCCATATGAAAAGAGGCCTGTGTGTGTGTGTGTGTGTGTGTGTGTGTGTGTGTGTGTGTGTGTGTGTGTGTGTGTGTGTGTGTGTGTGTGTGTGTGTGTGTGTGTGTGTGTGTGTGTGTGAGTGTGAGTGTGAGTGTCCTACTCATCACCCTCGATGGCATCAATTGGTTTTAAGGGCATTGATGGAAAATGACCAATTAATTTCCAATTCCCATACATTGCATGCCGTTATACACTGGGACCACATGCATTTATCAGACCTGCTCAAACAATGATTTTGTTTTAGCCCACATTTCGATCCCACATGTTTAGTGAGGTGCTTGCTTTCTGTTTTGATGCCCCAACTTTCTGCAATAATCCGATTTAAATATTGAAGGATTTATCGTTTAGGACCTGAACTTAATACGCCATTACCTCAATTTTTATGAACAAGCGACAGACTTCGCTTTGACGGTTGGCTCTGTCCTGTTTTGGATTCAAATACAAGTAGGCCACCCATCCTAATTAATGTACAATGTTAAAGGCTTATTTTTCTTATGCTTGTAATCCATTAATTAAGATAGATGGAGAGAGAGAGAGAGAGAGTTTTAGTATATTTTGATAGCAGCTGAAACCATATTTTATCTGTAGGCTATATAAATTAGGAAACTGGCAGTCAGCACAACTTTCCGCGTCAACAAATAGCAAGATTAGACAAATGGCTTTAGGCCTTCAATATAGCGCCGTTCTTCGGGAAGACTGGGAAGTATAGCACAACCACAAGAAATGTCTTTCTTCCCTATAGCAGCTTCCCTTATGTCAGACTTGTTTTATTGGCCCCATTTTGACATTTTGACCGTCAAGTAGCCTCAGAGGAAATCCCTTCCTCTCATAACCGAATCTGTAAGCCTAGCCTACTCTGTATAGAATAATAAGAAAGCAGATTTTGGATATGGACTTACAGCTGCCTGTAACTTTAAACGATTTAAACATGTGTGCATTATGATTGCATGTTGTGACATTTCTTAAAAAAAAAAAAAAAAAAAAAAAAAAAAAAAAAAAAAAAGTTAAAGCTTTTTAGACTTTATGCTCAGTGGGCAGCCTCAACCCTCATATGTGAAAAATCTGGACATTTACATTGTCTCCGCTCCTTGTGCAAGTGCGATCAGGTGGTGCGAACTGAACACATCCAGGAGGTGAAGACGCGCACTGGATTCGCGCACGAATCCAGTGCAAAGAGCAGGGGCGTGCAGCGTTTACAACAGTACAGGAGGCAGTAGCTGAATTCCCATAAAAGGGGTACCGATGGCCATAGGCGGATTATGAAATGAAGGGCCCCTGGGCCGCCACCAGCCAAAGCCCCCCCCTACACCGGAGGATTTTTCTGCTCGGCGCGGTGGCATGATGGTTTAGGACTTTTGGGGCTATTTTAGTGACAAAATTAGTAAACCCATTCTTAATAAGGACCGTATGCACCATTATTATTCACCTTTCCCCTTTTTTGGGTGGGCCCTGAGCTTGAGCCTCTTAGCGATCACGCGGAGACTCAAGCTCATGGGCCCTCCTAGCTCAGGGGCCCCTGGGCCTGGGCCCAACGTGCCCGTTGGATAATCTTTCCATGCCGATGGCTGATCTAGAAGCTTCCAAGAGAGTTTGTATATCAGCTTTCAGAGCGCGGCCACGCAACATAAAACCCTTTAGTTATAGTGGAGATGCGGTGTACCGATGCTATTTCAAGTGTTCAAGTTAATGAGTTCAGGTTCAAGCTCAGGGAAGTCTGGAAGCACAGTGGTTTTCAACGAGTGCTCCCTGAGAGGATTCCAGCTGGTCCCCAGCTAAATGACAGTTGGTAAACAAATGGATCCTTATAGATCTGTGACTAAAATGAAGTCAAATGGACCCATAAGGGTCCATTTGGTATCATTTCACGCTCTCAAGAGTTAAATTACATTTAAACATCTGAATTACTTAATTTTCAATAATATACATTTAGAAATGGATTGAAATTGACCAAAGTTTTGCTAGTTTCCCTCTCCTAAATTGTAGACTTGAAAATTCTTAGTTTTGGGTCAGAGTCACTAAACTGAACATTAAATGGTGGGCCTTGGCTAAAATGTAGAATAAATAGTGGGCCCTGGTATTAAAAATATTGAAAGCCACTGTTATGTGGCATATCACTGCAGTGACTTCTGAATTGAATTACGCGCTCAAGGCTATAAGCTCCACATCTTGGGCAGGTGCGATGTGCGCAATTACGCACCAAACCATCACGGAAACACAAACACAGGCGTTCACTGATTTAGGTCAGCGTCAGACCAGAAGGGTTTACTGCGATTAAAACGAATCCTGCTGCTGCATATTGTCAGAATTAAAGGGGAGGTCCACCCATTTTCAACATTCTAATATGTCATTAGTATACACTAGAGGTGCTGGGTGGACATGATGCAAAAGTTCCCCCATTCTGTGTTCCCAAGAAATGGAGGTCTGAAGAAAACCACTAACATGGTGAAACACCTTGATGACAAGATCATCAAGATGTACTTTTACCATGTTAATGGATTCTTTAGACGCTGCTTTTTTTTTTAGGAATTCCCCTTTAAGTGTGATTCATTTGCCAGGTGAAAGTCTCATTCGAATTCTAATGCGCATCAAGTAGCCGCATTCTACCTCCCCCCCCCCCCCCAACCAAACAAATCACATTGAATATAGGGACTGAATATACCATTCTGGGATGGAGAAGTTGTTTTGCCTCGGCCATTATATTTCACTGTTTAATTTACGAATTGAACATAAATTATAACTTCTTCATCCATTTGCATCGAGTCTATACTGAAGTATTATAATACATTATAATATATTATAATCAGATGCATAGTCAATAGAATAGAGTAGGCTACCACGTCATTGCACATATAAATCTGTGTAATTTTGGCAAAAGTATATTATTTGTTCAAAGTAACTCACCTGAGGATGCCCCAGGAAACTCCTCCCGTAGACTATCCTCCCGAGTCCAGTGACTCACAGCTGCTGCGCTACAATAAAAAGCCAGTCCACTTCACAGTGTGACAGATCGAGGACACAGACAGACGACAGAGACACGTCCCTAGCCCAGGCTTAATACATAAGTGGTTTCATTTCAACCGTGAAGCAACCATGAACTTGTATTTCACAGCGATTGCTTTTACTGTTCTATTTTTTAAAAGCGCACTCTGCGTCCCAATCACCGGGCACCAGGATGGATGCGTCAGACTACAAAACAGCGCTCTGGAACTTAATAAGATTGCCCAAGAAGTATCACTTAAGGTAAGTTTTTAGTTTCTACACGCATTTGTAAAATTCCACAAAAGCTCAAAATGCCGTGGTCCTTGGAAAAAGTATTATGTGTATGGATTTGACAAAAAAAAAAAATCCTTTACTGCAAACCGAGACAAATTCCTCATGCCACCTGCATTCTGATTATAGGTACATGAGCAAAATGGTAAAGATCCGGACTATAACATCACAGACGACTTTGAATGGATTGAAGCCAAAGACAAATGTGGCCCCGGGAATCTCAAGGATCCAGATCAGGTAAATTGAGGAGGTACATTAAAGGCGAATTTGGCCCATTCAATATTTTTTCTGAGAGTGTAGGCCTACAAATGCAACCAAATGAATTTGGTTCCATTTATAGGCCTACGCTCTCAGAAAAAAGAAGCGTCTAAAGAAATCCATTAACATGGTGGAAATACATCTTGATGCCATCAAGATGGTTCACCATGTTAGTGGTTTTCTTCAGACCTCCATTTCTTGAGAGCACAGAATGGGGGAACTTTTTTTTTTTATCATGTCCACATATATATACTAACATATTAGAATGTTGAAAATGGGTCGACATCCCCTTTAATTTGGCTTATCTTGTATTTTTCTCAGACTTGCATTAGGAAGCTGTTTGAAACCCTGATGACTTACAGCTCTGCAGTGAAGTCAATCAGTGCATACAACGGACCGTGTCCAAATCTACTAGGCCTGGTGAAGCCACAGTTGCAGCAACTTGATAATGACATGAAGGGTTGTGACAAAACTCGAGAGCTCACCCTGGAGGTATGTAAGATCACATCTTTTCACAACTTTGTCTGAAATTAATGAAAAACTTGACATTTTCCACCCATTTTCAACATTTTACTATATAGTTTATGGACATAATAAATAGTTCCTGTGTTTCCATGAAATGGAGGTCTGGGGCAAAAAGAATCATGAACAATAAGCACTAGGGCCTACAAATGGAAGCAAACTGACCCGCTATAGTCCATTTGGTTCACATTTGTAGGCCTACTCTCAGGGAAAAAATGAGTGTACAAATGCAACCAAATGGGTTCATTTGGTTCCATTAACATGGTGAAAGAAATCCATTAACATGGTGAAAATACACCTTGATGATGTTATCAAGACGTTTCACCATGTTTGTGGTTTTCTTCAGACCTCCATTTCTTGGGAACACAGAATGGGGGAACTTTATCATGTCCACCCAGCACCTCTAGGACACACACACACACACACACACACACACACACACACACACACACACACACACACACACACACACACACACACACACACACACACACACACACACACACACACACACACACACACACACACACACACACACACACACACACACACACACACACACACACACACACACACACACACACACACACACACACACACACACACACACACACACACACACACACACACACACACACACACACACACACACACACACACTTCTAAATTGACATGTCTCCAATTCCATGCAGGCAACCACTGGCTCCTATTCCAGGCAACCACTGGCAACACTCAGCCAAAACTCAATGAATCAAGAAATTGATGTCCTGTGTCGCCATACGGTGAACAGACTGTTTTCCTTCTCCATCATGGTTGCCCGTGTGTTCGCACGTGGTGATCCAGCAAACCACGCGCAGAGTTCAGCCGCAAAATGTCACAGTTGAGCTGCACAGCAAAGCTTCAACGTCCTACGTGATTATAGTAGAATAGCGTATGACCATATTGGTCGAATTAGCTCCTACAAGTAAGGATGATGAACATAATGTTTATCAACCAACAGTCTCCCATGTGAAAACGTGGATTTCGTATACCTTTTGGGTAATTTATTCATTGTATTCATGAATTTATTTATTTGTTTATTTATTTATTTATTATCGATATTTATTCAACGTGCAGTTGTTTGCATATGTTATGCATCTATTCCCTTAGGGATCGATCCGTTGATTGAAAATAATAATAATAAAGTATGTTGCATGTGAAATAAATGCTGTCATTTATTATTGTAGAAAAGTTATTAAATTAAGGTGATTTCTGTCCTCATTAAGGAGGAAAATAGATAAATCAGAACCCACGGCAGAGGAAAATCATGTTTAACAGGACTGCATGCATTTCCCTTTCAAGCTTAGTTTTCTGATGAAGAAGGAAGTTGTTCTTTCCTAAAACATCCCTGCTCTATGGGAGATCACAGCTTCCTACATGTGCCACCTCAATGTATAGCCTTCAGACATGATAGTTCCCTTTAAATTATAATTATAAATAATTCCAAAGCAATAGTCTATCCATAGTGATTGTGTAAATACTTCGTAACTGTTGAGCTTTATTGTTATTGTTCCCAGTTGCATGATTCAAGTGCAAAACTGGGCCTATTTCAGCATCTTCAGTGGAATGTACAGTACATGACATCCATCACCTTGCATGCAGGGTTGCGATTTTATACTTAAAATTATATCAATTGAATCTGCAAGGTGACTGCAAGTCAGATAAGATAAGATGCTATGCAAAGTCAAATAAAGAGCCCATTAAATGGAAACTGTTCAAGTGAAGTAAAGGTGCTTAATTTCAGACCATTTTATTAACCCAAAGAATTCAATTTGCTTAACTTGGGGTTGGGGTGGGGTCCTCTTGAAATTTAGATCCCATGTCTATTGGACCTTGTGCCCCAGCTAGAAAACAGTGTGACATCTGTTGCCTGGCAGAGACTGCCATTGTTAGAAAAGTCATGGACCCCTGTATTAATGTATTTTGCTGCAGACCTCCAAACGTTTTGTGCCAGGCAGGCACGCCAATTTAGTTGTTGAATGTTTCAACAATAGGCCCATTTACAAATGTAGGCGTTTCTGTAGGTATTTTCCTCCCATTCTCCATGATATCTTTTAAAATAGCCTATTCTATGTAGATGGGGTAAAGTCGTAGATGGGGGTAAAGTCGGTAAAGTTTTTTTTTTTACTCAAATTAACTATAATTTCGCTGGGGGACCCCTGGCACCATTAAAGAGCAACGTCAGCACTTTCGTATATTCAACGTAGGCCTATCTCCATATAATAATAATAATAATAATAGGTCCTCACTATTAGTGAAAAATAGTGGTATTTGAGTCACTAATGTACATGATGAAATACCACTATTTTTCGCTACTCAGTCTGTGTCTCACTGGAGGGCTGAGGGCATTTCAGAAACGCATCCTCCAATCATCATCAAACTGCCGTATGATGATGTCATTGGAGTCAATGTAAATGACATCATCATATGGCAGTGTTTTCGAAGATGATATTTATATTTATAGAAAGCCCGCAGTTCCACGATTAGGTCTCTGGAAGACCGTTTTTCTGAACTGCCCACAGTGTACATTAGTGACTCGTGAGGACTAATTATATGAAGATGGGTTGAAAAATGGTGAAGTGGTTCCACGTATGTCTGCGGACCATACTTTGAGTACCACTGGTTTTAGCCAATAGAGGGCGTGGTCAACAACACAGGGATTTCCTGGTCAGCGGCATAAACAGGAAGGTGAGTATGTTGCAAAATGAAAAGTTGGATCTAAAGTGTTTTAACTTCATTGTCCGCGTTAAACGAAAACGTATCCGTTGTTCACACGCCAGTATATCCAAACCATTGTCTTGACGTGTCATAACATTGGTCAACAGAAGTAGACGCGAAGTCTAACACCTCATTATTATATGAATTTTTAATTGTAGCATGCGTGCGATCAACGGTCGCCGTTTGGTGAGCATCCTGGGTGGATGTCGCGTTAAATTAACTCGCTAGCCGAGGTTGAAACGTTTGGGCAGTTCACCCCTTGGTTGGAACTGTATTACAAACGGTTTGTGTTCCTTTCTAGTAACGTGGATTGCTACGGACTCAAGACATATAGTATAGACAGAGTTACGTAAACTCCGTTCACTTCATTGGGCCAGTCCAATGGCGGGTCTTATTGAGAATGGGAACAACAAATAGGGACAAGTCCTGGACCGGATGTAGATCGACATTCACCGCACTCAGGCATCAGCCCAGCGTAGCCGATCTTAATTGTCCTTATTTTAGATCGTTTTTGTATACTGGTACATTACAGAGCCTTTTAGTTGTTACTGTACTATTACTTAAAAAAAAAAAAAAAAACAAGGCCATAACATATTGCACCCATGCCTAAAATAGCTCTTATTTGCGCCGCCCTGTTTGAAAACAATGCATTTCCTACTCCAGTTTGTCCCTCCCTCCTTCAGTCTGCATGAACCGTTAGCCTCCGACCCCTCGATGTCGCAACTAATCTACTAGATGGTTCTTGAATAGATGTGTTGTGGGGAGGTTTTTGGAGTTGTTGTGCACGTTTTGCCACACACGGCATTCCAGCCGGGCGGTGTCTTATGCATTATGCTGCCCATGTGTTAAAAAAGGAGAAGTAAGTCTAGTAATGGTGCAGTAAAAATCCATGTTCCCGTTACTTAAAAAAAACTAAAGATCCACTGTTGACAAGGATGACTTAATGTTCTGCACCATTACTTCCCTTTACATGAAATCCATAAATGAAACAACTTCCTTCCTATAATGAGTTTTTGGATATGTTGACATTGACTTATTGTTGTGTTTCCTGTTTGTTTTGAAGTGACATCAGTTCATTAATGCTTCATAACTACTAATTACTACCTTCCTAAGTCATGTTTATCATATTTATATTGTTGTGCCTTTCTTCTTTCTGGTTGTAGATGAGATGGTCAAATGCCTTGACCTCTCTGGTTGTATTAAACACCAATATTGAACCTGTACCAATGAATGGACGAATGTTTCATTCAACTACAGCAGAGCAGCTGACGACTGAATTGACACGCTAGTTAAGAATACACACATGATAGTGGCCACCTTGTACATTTGATCAAACAATTAAACACAAACAAATATTCACTTATGTAAAGGTCAGAAGCAGAACATACTGTATGTTCTGTCTACATTGCATGCAGAGATTTCCCCCCTCTCTGTGTTCGAGTTTGGAAAATGGTAATATTCAATAAATATTGAAAGTATCCACTATCTGATGGACTGGAGCTTTAATATTATTCACAATTTGCATTGCTTAAGTTTTTTTTTTTTTTTTTTTTTTTTTTCAGGATGAATGTGGGCGTAGCTCACAGCGAGGTGAACCCCAACACAAGGGTGATGAACAGCAGAGGCATATGGCTGACATACCTGCTGTTGACCGTTGTTTTGCACATAGTCCTGCTCAGCATTCCATTCTTCACTGTACCAATTGTTTGGACCCTCACTAACGTAATCCATAATCTGGTCAGTAAAAGTTGTTGTAATTGTTATTGTTTAAATTTAAAGACTACCAGAGATGGTATTCTGGTTTAAGTGATACCTCACTGAAGTAGAACATGTCCCATGAGGCCTAGCACTAAATCACACCTGAATTTCAGCATGGGGATTACCTGGCTTGTTAAGTGACTTGGGTGCTTGATAATAAGCATTGATCATTCATTTGGATCAGCTGTTCAGAGTGAGATCTTCTAGGAGGGCAAGTAGACAGACTGAGGCGTGGCTGTAGGAGTCCTCTGAGTTTTTGCAAAACAGATATTTTCCTCCTCTGTTTAAAAAGAAATCCTGCCCTCTCGACACACAGAAACGCATTGAACACAGGAGAAAATCTCTGTAGTAGGCTATTTGCTTTCTCCTTATGAGGTGCCAAATACATAGGCCTGCCTTGAAGTGTAACATACTTCTTACATTGACTGTCAGCTGTATGCGTGTCACACTGCATGAATCTCCAAGTCAAATATGACTTCTCTCTTCATAAAATTAAAACAAAAACATAATTCTCATTCATACACCCAAATAAACTTTATCATTGGTCTGACAAGTCATGCACAAAAAATAATGGCAGAGACAAGGGTCAGCTTTTGTAAGCTTGTAGAGTGGCTATTTTCGGGGTGTAAAGTAAATGTATAGGCTGTTAGGGAACAGCGTTCACGCACGGTCACACGCACATGGTCGGCAGGCACAGTGGAATGCATGCAGTCAATAGCCCTTTTTGAAACCGCCTCCACTCGTCCTACACCCTGCACAGTATGCACGTTCGAAACCAAATTGCCTGGCGAAACCTCGAGTGGAAGGGTCTTATAAAGCTCTCAAGATCGAGTCTGTGTCAATTCAGACTCGATCGGAGTATGTAACCCCTCCACATGTCTGCATGGAAACTGCTACATACTAATTAAGGGTCATCACAAATAAATGACATTTGCATTGTGGGTAACTTCTGCATGCTACTAAATAATTTGAATGCTCCCTCCAAATGATGTTCACAGGCTCTCTTTACTTATGGTTGTGTGAGGCACCGTGTGCACCGTGAAAAACAGTCAATGAAATGACACAAACAAAACACCTTTAACTGAATGATTTATAAACACCTATGTATATGTCATTTTTAGAGCTACGCTATCTTAGATCTGATGTCCATATTAATGAAATCCACATGTCACACAATTCAAACAAATACAAAATGTAATGTAATGACTGTTAAAACAAAATGAGAGGTAATGCAATAGCATGGTGGTAACCGGGCAACGAATGGTGTTTCCTGTCTCTGCATAGGATGCTATGCATGGAGGGCGAGTGCATTCTAAAGTTTTTTTTATACCCAAATCAAGGGAACTTGATTCAGCTGGAGGGGCACTTCTTGACGAGGAAACTTCAAGTGCACTTGGAGCAGTTTCAAAAAGCGGGAATGGCACACTCTTTAGAAGTGCTTTATAAATCATTTTGTGTGTTGTTTCATTGACTGTTTTTGACAGTGGGGAAACTGGGGATGTGGGGTAAATAAAGAACATCGATTGGGCCATTGTTTATTCTGCATCACAAATGTTTAGGAGCAGTTATACACAATGCAAATGTCATTTATTTGTGGTGTTGCGGTTTCCATATGGAGATGTTGGGAAGGGATACACAGACACGCCAACCGAGTCTGAATTGATGCAGACTCACTCTTGAGGTCTTTATAAGCCCCTTCCACTCGAGGCTATGGGAGGCATTTAGGTTTTGGACGGCACTTAATATGGCACAACCTCACGTGAACAGGCATACCAAGTGCAAGTGTGTATTATGAGTGGCAAGAAAGGGGTTTCTTTCTGACCAGAGCCTTCTAGTGGGAGAGTTAGGATATTCCCGTTCACTCCTATGTGCCAGGGCGCAGCCGTTACTGGAGGAGCATGGAGGGGCCCTGTGAGTCCACTCTCAAGCCGGAAGTCAATGAAATGAATGGATTTAATAGGGCCCGGCAAAGTCTCGTATTGTCTCGTACACTACTGTATACATCTCGCGAGACTGCAGGAGCAGTGAGCGTTATGCTCACATAGGACTCAAAAAGGCTCTGTATAGTCACGTGAACTGGCTGCTCCGCTCTGCTTCCGGCCTCTGCTTCCGGGTACACGATACACGAATATCCTCACTCTCCCACTAGAAGGCTCTGTTTCTGACCATGATTATTAAACGGAGAGCAGTAGGTCTATAAGACCTGAAACAATACGCCTGTCACGAAAACACTGTTTGCATGTGGCTGAAAGGCCCAAACGCAGAAAACAATCTGTTTAGCAAAAGATCAGGAGTCGTGTAGCCAGGTCCTGATATGACAATTTTAGATTTTTGTTAGTTTGTGTTCTGACACTGATACATTTCCTGCATTTGCTAACTGTATGCATATCTGTGGGTTCTCTACAGGTGATGTACTTATTTTTACACACTGTCAAAGGTACTCCTTTTGAGACACCAGACCAAGGTAAAGCTCGTCTTCTGACACACTGGGAACAGATGGATTATGGCATCCAATTCACATCCTCTCGGAAATTCCTCACTATCTCACCCATTGTGCTGTAAGTTTGCATGCTGCATGTTGCAACAGTGAAATCCATAGTGTTCTACTTTTTTTTTCTTTTGTCTTCCAAATATATCTACATAATTTAATCCTCACTCTCCTCCAGGTATATTCTTGCCAGTTTCTACACAAAATATGATGCCACTCATTTCCTAATCAACACAAGCTCCCTCCTCAGTGTCCTCCTCCCAAAATTGCCCCAGTTCCATGGAGTACGGATCTTTGGGATAAACAAATACTGACACAGTGGAATAAGACTGGAGTTCATCTTTAGGCTTCAGTGACCTACACAACTCGGGTTTGTGGTTGAGGAGAAGAGGCAATTTCATGTCTCAACTGTACAGACTATGAGGGAGGAGTATGTACAGTATATGAAGGTAACAGTTCGTGCTACCAGTCGTGGCTTGAAACAAATTAACCAGAATGCACTGAACTTGATTATGTGGGTTACTGAATTATTTTTTACTTCATTTTTCACTTCTGGACATTCCTCATGTATGTTTTGTTTTGTACCGTTAAGTGATCAAACACTGGACAAGCTAGTTTTCTTTCTGGTGAGACTGTATAGATGTGCCGTATGTGTTGTCATGGAAAAAAAATGTAAACTGCATGTCTTTAAAACAGATGTTTTATAGATTATTTTATGTCTTTGACAATATCAACATTACTTTCTCATGTAGAATTTCATCTGCCATCAGAATTCACTACAAGTTTTTAAAATTGTGAGTTTTGGTTTTGTGCCAGTACATAAAGGTCTGAGATTACATGCATTATGGCAGTGTACTAGACTAGTATCTGAGTGGCAGTGTACGGACTAGTACCTACAAGCCCCAATTTCCATCCATGTTTTTGAGATGCCTTCAACATGTATAGGCTGGATGACAGAATTAAACATCACAAGCTCCTTAATGCCTTTTACTGTTCAACAAAGCTTTGCAAATTATGTGATCCAAATGTAATCCTGGTCTTTCCAATTAGTGCACAGGTTATTAAAGAGTTTAGTAATCGGCATGCAGCGTCATTATCTACACAATTGATGGGATTCCTCACAACCATAAGGTTTATGCTGGATGGTTACCCATCCAACTAATTTGTGACCTTTGGTCACAAACATTTCAGTTTGAGTTTGCAAGAGAACGATGAAAGCATTCTAACTATGGTCCAGGTTCTGAGCTGTGGGGGACTGGGGAACTCCAGGCACTTTACATGACGCCCCAATGAGGGGATATCTTAGTGGTAATATGTTCAACTATGCTAGGGATTCCACCCTTCCCAGTCTGATGCGTGTTTTGGGGTGGGGAGGGGGGAAGCACAGAAAATACAGGAACATGTTAATTTGACTATCGTGTCCTACCTGCCAATCCATGTACCTGGGCACATCATGCAAATAATCACACTTTTGTCACCTTTTGAAACATGAAATAAATAGGGACTTGCTTCCACTATGTATGAATTACAGTTATTTGCATTTTTCTCAAATAAGGCGATGATATCATGTAACAATACAGAAAGTGTATGGGATCAAACTGCAATTTTCAAAACTAAATGTCAGTGTGAAGGAAAAACCAAACAAACGATAATGCAGATGACAAGTCAGCTGAATATCCAATGACGTGTAGAAATTGGCCCATGTAGTGGGAAAATAGGCCTGTGTTGCAGAAAACAATTCACAATGAAACATATAAAAAGTCAGTACTTTGATCTCAGTGCTGTAGGCATGCAATTGATGTCAAGTTATGGGATTTGCCAGTAAATAGTTAAACTTAAATCGTTTACTGTTTGATAACATACAGACAGAATAACATCTAATCCAGTCTATTGCATTTAGAGATTGCAAACAATGATAATGTACTGTATCTAGTACCATGCCAATTGCCAGAGAAAGGGCTGAATGAATGAATTAAACAGCCAGTAGATTTACAGTACAATTCAAGTACAAGTCAATACAAGACCGGTAACTGATTGGACAGCACCAGTTAAGGGTTACACTTGATTACAATAGCGGCCAGCATGTTCATTTCATCAAGACATTTAGAAATGTACAATTATTCACTTCTGTAACGCCAGACGCCTGTTCAGCTTGTACTAATTTTTTAGATTCCCCAAGATTTCTTGTAATCCAAGACAATTTACAGGGCAACATGCACTAATGACATCTAAACAATACTATTGGGCTTTAACGGCTTTCTCTTACATATTCCAGATAACTGTCTCAAGCAGAGCAAATACATCGCAGTATTCATGGTCTATTCTTAATTTATGCTCAGTTGTAGTACAGTGCCAAAACAGGAGATCTACAAGTTCAACCATTGCCTGCTTCAAACCTAAGCATGGAAATAACTGTTTACTGTTCCTTTAGTCAGATCTGTTCATATCAATTATCAATGTATTGTACCTGCCTACTTAGGATACTGTATGCTTATTCACGCAGTACTGTACTAGTTTGACCCCTTACAATCCACTGTATCTTTAATTCTGATGAAGACTGATTAAATTTTCAGAATATGTTGTTATCGAGTTGGTCTTAAAATGTGGCATTTTTAGCAAATAGGAGAATTTGAGAGTGCCATTCATGTGCCCCTATTCAGACAATTTCAATATAGCTCTGTTTAAAAACTACTTTCATAGCAGGGCACATTTAAGTCATAAAATGTTATTGATACTAAATAATGTAGGTGTGCAGCCAGAAACCTTGTAATACAGTACCTACACCCCCCCACACACACAGTTGCAGTTTTAACAAACACTGGTATGGTTGCAGTTTTAACAAATGAGGGAAAAATGTGTGCAAAATATTTACATTTTTATTGATGTCCTTTGAGAGAAAAAATAAAATAAATTTTAATGCGTATTTCACTCACACTATTTACAATGGGAACCTGATGCAAATGACATACTTTCTAAAAGTACAAGACAAAAGTAAAACACTAAGACAGTAGTCTTCAATTATATAACACTAGTCTCCATTAACACCCACAAAAGGTGCAACCGTTCATCCATATAAACGAACCCACAGAAAAAGGTGCCATGTGTGGCCTGTTTAAAACAAAAAAATATGCACTATGATAATACTGGTCAACACACAAAAAAATCTGGACCAAGGGCCAGACTGCACAAATGCAACTAGTCCCCCTGCAACCAAACTGTTTTAAGGCCAGTACACACACCAAAGCAACAACTGCTATTGGGAAAAACTGGTTTCATGTTGTAAGACTGTGTGGACTGGCATTAAAGATCAGTAGTTTATTTTAGCCTCAAAAGAAACTGCTCAAATTCGCTTTTTGCGAATCCATTCAACTTCACTTTCACCAACCACTTTTCATAAAAGGCATATTTGAACCATTCAGTTTTTGGTTTGCAAGTTCTTCATCCCATAGAGTTCATGAAAGGCTTAATATCGTCCTCCTCATCTTCATCAGTTTCAAAAAGCTCATTCTCAAAATAGGATCCTCCAAAACCATACTCCTGTGCATGGTCAGACACCTCATTTGGCAACAGGTGCAGTGATCCCTCCACAAAATCTGCAAACCTGCAAACCATCACAGCATCATCATTAATAAAATGGTCAAATGTACATATTTTTATTACACTTTACATATAATTTGTTGCAAGACAGAATAGAAAAATATTAAATATACAGGATAGGATATATATTTTTGTTGGAGCATGAATTGGCCATAACTAAATTGAAACAAATATTCTTAGTTTCACCAGTTTATTTGGGGTACACGAATGACCAATATGAACTGTGGGTTGTGCTTTTAAATCTCTATATACATTTTGACTTTTGGTCCAGGGTAGTTCGTTTGTGTGTGCAGGGGGATGACTGCTTTTGCAGTCTCCTGCCCTCAGAGGTAGCTCTTCCTTTCTGCCTCATGGTGTCAGTATAGTTCTTTTCCCTCTTTTCCCTAACAAAGACAATGGTGTTATAAACAGACTGTTTTCTTCAATTCATCACTGTACAAAGGGAATACATTTGAAACTTAAGCAAGGTGAGATTTTATTTGTCCATAAGGTACTGGAGTGAAATGCTTGGCACAGGGGGAGGGCCATTGTTAAGGTTAATGATTAGTGAATGAAAAGACATTGAAAAACTAAAGTAAACTGCAATCTGAGGTAGACAGATAGCCTAACTGAATCCCAATAGGATGGTTAAGTTGGTTACGTTTAGCAAAGTACTGGTGAAAAATTCTCAAAGAGACAACTCAATGTTATCAAGAAATATTTCATGCAGTTTTTTCAAATGACCGACTGAACATCAAGCAAACTTTTGTGTTATCAAAGCCATTTTCCCCACCTTTTGGGAGACTGAATCCTGGACACAGTCTTCCAGGGGCTGAACTCTGGACTGGCACAATACTTTCGTAACTCCTCCAGAGCTCGCCGTGTCTCCTCCTCGCCTTGTCTCTGATACTCTTCTTCAGTGAGCAGTCGACGTGGTTCTGGCTTACTGCGCCGGAGATATGGTTTGATTTTCCTGCACAACAGACCTATAGCTCAGTTTGAGTCTGTGGTGTGAAAACTCACACCGAAACGCATGCAAATCTTTCTATGCAACAGTTTAAAAGTGTGAATGTTTAGTCTTTCCAAAAGTAGAAAGACATTTCCTGCAGCTGAGAATGAATTTGAACCTGTAGTGTAGACATGTTTTTAATAAATGGATGAGGTAGTTACAATTATTTAATACACTTTGTCATTAAGTCTTTGCAGATTATCTAAATGTGTACCGCCATGCAGACAGTGCCAAAGCTACTGGGTACTCCAAAGTCCTGGAACATAAAGCTGCTACGATGACCGCCAACGCCACAGATTGAATCTGAATCCCTGCGTAGATCAACATCAGGCCAAACAGCTGCAGGGTCCAGGAGAGGATGTTAATGCTTCTCTTGTCCACTAGGGGACCATAACGGTAACAAACAATAAAGCTGATGAACCCCACCACTGTTGTATAACCTGAGAAACACAGAAAGATATTGTTAAAACACTCATTTGGTAATCTGTATGTACTGTCGTTCTTGTTGCTGACAAACTCACTGTTGGCCTCAAGAAGGTTACATGCTACAAGCACTTGGCCGTATATAATCTGGCTTTTCTGAGCACGCCAGGGAAATTTTCAAACTCGGTTTAATAGAGTACAGGATAGAATTATCAAATTGAATACATCTTCAAATATGGTATGTGAGGTGGCCTGTGGCTGTACATGGCCTTTCAATTTATTGATATTACTTATCAATAAATTACTTTCCAGACAAATACAACTGAACATTTTACTCAGGAATCTCTGTATGGAACTTGCATTTACACTGACATATTCATCTAGCTATAGTTTTCAGGCTACATTTAAAGCCACTAGGTGTGAGTGTTCTTTTCATAAGTAATACATACCGAGAACCACGGGCCAGTGTTCTCGCAGAATCATATTTAGGTTCCGGAATACAAGCTGGATGACATAAACTGAGAATGACCACCCTCCAACTACGAGCAGATAGAAAGGGCTTTTCTGTGCAAGCATGAGAAAAGAAAGCAATTAAGGTAACATTTCATATTGCAAAAACTGGATCAGTGAATATACATGGACACAACAGGTGTATAGAAATTAATGATTGGATGATCCTAGCTCTGGTCCAGAGCTCCACTGCTTATGAGTCTGACTAGCATTGGAGCTCTGCTCTTATCCGAGCAATTGGCCATTACTCCACCCGACCAGGCTCTCTTCTGGAGTGGATAGTTAAAGAACGTTTTACCTACTCACCAAAATAAACACGTATTGTGTCATTAGAAAGCCTACTTACCTTAGTGTTGGCACTCTGAGCTCCCCCACTTTTTCCAGAACACGATTGTTTTTCCACCGGAAAAACAACCAGGATTTGCACCGATATTGCCAATAAAAGACTTCCATAGGAAATGTTTTTCCTTCAGTGAAAAACGATCGCGTTCTACCCAAAAAGTCCATTTTTATCTGTGTGGTGGGGGGCTCAGAATGCCAACACTAAGGTAAGTAGGCTTTCTAATGACACAAGCCTTGGGCACGTTTATTTTGGTGAGTAGGTAAAACGTTCTTTATATATCCACTCCAGAAGAGAGGCTGGTCGGGGGGAGTAATGGCCGATTGCACGGAGGGTGGAGTAATGGCCGATTGCACGGAGAAGAGTAGAGCTCCAATGCAAGTCAGACTCAGAAGTAGTGGAGCTCTGGACCAGAGCTAGGATGCTCTTACCTTTGGCAAAAAGCGTGACATGATAAAGATGAGAATGAGGAGGGAGGCAATCAACCCAGTGCCCATGCCAGTAGAGTAGTAAAATAACTGACTCCTTTTCAGAAGAAACAAAAATCAATACATAAAGTGGAAGCAAATGAAAATATATCACCCAAACACAATATTGGATACTGCTTCAATCATTACATAAAAGATGTTTTTATGCAAAATTACCTGCTGAGTGTATCTGCAAACATAAACAAGAACGCCCCAGCCAGGAATACCGCAAACAAAAAGATATCAAACTCTGCAATAGATTGAAAATTAAGACATTATCAAAACTATATCTGTCAGAATCTAAAACTGGGGAGACAGTTTTTATGTTTTCCTACACTTACTGCAGATGGGCTTCACGGTGTACGGCGTTTTTGCATCCGTAGGCACAACCTTAAAGCATCTCTTCTGGCTGAATAAGCCAACATGGATGGTGGTTTCATTGGAACGCTCATGTAATAACCATTGAACCATGTTCCAAAACCCAAAGCTTTCCATTGCTTTAAGCTTCTCCTCATCTTCAGCAACTATCACCTTGAGCTCTTTTGAACTCCACACTCCAACCTGACAAATGTTCAATTCATTAATTTATTATCAGGCCTGATTCTATTTTACATGGTAGCTGTAGCCCCAAGTGAAAACAGTAGTATATTGGTGAGTTGTCAACACCAGTGAGTTACCAAAAAAAATAAATGCTACATCTACAGCCCCCTAAAAAGAACATACCTGAATTCTTGTCCAAGTTTGTTTCCAGTCAGGCACAATGGAGTTGATGTAGCAGAAGTGCTTAGCCCCTGTGTAGCTAAACACTGAACTTTCAAGATTCTGGTCATGTTGGATATTAATTACTTCTTGAGGCTTGGAACCTGTAATAAGTCAGTTGCCATATTTGTATCAAGACGCCAATTGATGTCAACTCAAAAACAGTCACGTGTGTTTCCGATTAGAGCCAGATGAAAAGGCACATTCTGCTACATAAGTTCTGTTCTATATGCGACACACACACATATATATATATATATATATATATATATATATATTTATTTACTACAAAATAAATCACATCCTCCTATCTGTTGTATAAAAAATGATACCCTACTTTGATTTAGAACGAGCGGCGCTCTTCAACAAAAACGGTCAAACATTAGAAATAAAAAAAAATCATAGGTGGCTCGTGGCTGCACATCATAACAAACGGCAAAGTTCAATATTCAGATACTGTCAGTGTCAAAACAGAAAGAAGTTATATGTATATCGAGTAGGACCTTTACTACTTAAGAAAGTGAAAGTCTGCTGAAATCAATAATAAAATACAGCTGTCTTGATCCGAGGCTAGCTTCATGCCACGTGAAAGATGATTTCGTTAAATTTCTATCCAGTTAAAGTCTTTGCAAGGCGGTACGTTATTGTTTCAACCTCCTCACCTAAAGCCTGGCGCGATTTCTGGGGCAAACAGAAAAGCAACAACAGCAAAACGATGAATTTTAAGTTTTCTACAGTCCCGATGCTAATCTGTTTCATGCATCCCGCCATGATGGAATAGGATCCCTCCTCCCGCGTATTTCCTCTCGTTGACGAGGTAGGGACTTGACTGACAGGACAACCAACCAATCACATTTGTTTTGACAAGGGCGTCGTCATTGTTGTTGAGCGTTCAAGATCACAACTGTTTTTTATTTTAAATTATTTTCTTTCTGTTGTTGTTGCTGTTGTTGTTGTTTGCTGTGTCGGTCTACCTGTAATACTTTTGTCAATAAATACAAACAACGCGTTTAAATATTAGAGCCGAGCCATCTAGTAGGTACGACATTGAGGCGTCAGAAATTCTACTGTTCATGCAGCCAGAGACTAACTGTAGTGTGTAGTTGGAAATACACACACACACACACACACACACACGCACGCACGCACGCACGCGCGCACACACACACACACACACACACACACACACACACACACACACACACACACACACACACACACACACACACACACACACACACACACACACACACCATTTGTTGTCCCCTTCCTCCATAGAAGTCTATGTAAAATAGCTGTCATTAGACGGACACATGGAAGTGAACGGGGTTGTCTATTAAGACCGAGTATATTATTGCCGTATATAACTCCATGTGTCTAATACGAGAATGTTTATGACTTAATTGGCTTTGTTTTGGTTTGTTTAAAAGTCATAATTACAATAAAAGTGCATGGTGTAGGCCGACATGCTTTTCAAAAAACACAAGTCTGTTTTGTGGTGCTTGAGTTCCCCCTAGTGGTGTTTGTGCCATAGTGAGACTGATACCCTAAAATGTTAGCCCTAGAACACTAAACATGGGTGATTTTTACCCGATTGTATTTTTGCAATTTTCATAATGCTGCTGATGTCTGAGGTGGGCAGTCCTCCAGTAGACCTTCATGATGTTTAGTGACATCACATAATGTGGGTTTGTCCCTGCACACACAGTTACATTTTTCTCCAGGAAGGTTTTGGGTAAATTTTACCCAAGTTTAGTGATAGGGTGATAGAATTAAAAATAAATAAATAAAAAGATTACTTAAAACATTAATTCATGGACTTTTTAATTTTATTTTATTTATTTATTTATGATTTCCCAACAGATTTTTTCCCATCACCGCCTGTACTGACCAAGTGAGATCCTCAGTGATGTGCACTGTGCACCCATACTTGAATCATCTGAAGGTCTCCTGTAGTTGAAGATCAGATATGTTGTCCCTTTTGCCCTTTTTTGCATGCTGGCCTCACTGGGTGATTGATTGAAGATGACCCTGAAAACACGAGCTAGTTGAGTGGCCCATGCTTTGGGGAGATGTTGGTCATAGATCTGTCTGGAGCCTTGTAAAGGTGCTGTAGTACCAAGCATGCATAATGGAGTAAACCTTGTACAAGGGCTCCTGTTAGGGCCTGGGTGTTTTCTTAATTAGTGAGGACATTAAACACGTACAGGAATCTTGTTCTTTGATTGACCTTTGTATTAAGCATGGCCATTTATGGCCACGATTGAGAATTACTTGTTACGATGCTATCCTTTGTTAAATGGTATACTATAGAACTATAGGTGCTTAAACAATGCCGAGGAGTCAGTAGTCGAAAGCACCGGTTCTCAAAATCTGGTGTAGGCCCATGGGTCATTAAGCGGGTTCCAAGAGTCTGCATCAAAATTGGTTAATATAGCTTCAAAATCTGCTTAACCACTTAAATGCTACACACTTTGACTATTCAAAAATAGTCAATCTATGAGCTTATAGATCACCTATCTTTGAAGAATTGTGAATAATTTCATATGGAGTACTGTGGCAAAATACATACTGTACATTTGGGGGTCCCTGACTTTAACAAAAAAAGATATTTGAGAAGCAATGCTCTGAATCCTTTTGCCGAGCAGCGCACAGGCTCAGAGCTTTCCTCTCTCCAACAGCTGTGATCTGAGTATCTTAGCATAATCTGATCGACACTAATAGAAATCTGTGATTTCCACATTGAGAGAAACACCCTATATCTCTGATTTTGCAGCTTATGACACTGATCTTATTAAAACCCTTTCTTTTTTTAATAAATTTGTTTATTGGTTTTTCACAGAAGCATTGATTACGATCTTGTTATTAAAAAAATAAAAACAATGGCTTCTCTTCATAAACCCGAGCAGTATAAAGAAGATCAAAAATTACATTTTCGCCCACCCACCCCCCACCCCAAAAATAATAATAATAAAAAAGAGAAAAAAGAAAAGTAAATAACTAAATAACTAAATAGAATAGAATAAGTTAAAGGGGTACTTCACCCAAAAAAAAACTTTTGGTCATTTTATGGTCTACTCAGCCTCATGTGAACACACCAGACAGTTTATAAGTTACTCCTTTCAGTATTTAGATATTTGATGTTCATTAGTCTGCCATTAGTCTGCCAGACCCAAACCCATTATAACTTAAAACTCCATTTTAACCATGACAGATTATTCGAAAACAACCCATCTTTTTTCTGGTGACTGATATTGTCCTCCTAATACGTGAGAGGGCTGTGGAATTTCATTTACAGTTTTTATTTATTTTTAAAATATTGTTTTATTCATTTGGGTGGGCATTCCCAAATATGGAGGGGGCTACATTTTACAAAACAATATTTTAAAAATAAATGAAAACTGTAGATGCAATTCCACAGCCCTCTCACGTATTAGGAGGACAATATAAGTCACCAGAAAAAAGATGGGTTGTTTTCGAATAATCTGTCATGGTTAAAATGGAGTTTTAAGTTATAATGGGTTTGGGTCTGGCAGACTAATGGCAGACTAATGAACATCAAATATCTAAATACTGAAAGGAGTAACTTATAAACTGTCTGGTGTGTTCACATGAGGCTGAGTAGACCATAAAATGACCAAAAGTTCTTTTTTGGGTGAAGTACCCCTTTAAGAGTAAACAACAGTAACAATAATAATAATAACAATAATAATGACAATGGGCAAGTGAGAAAAACAAAAAGCAAAATAAATAAATTAAAATAAAGCAAAAACAGCGAACTTATTATAATATATAAGGAGCTGCGACATCCAGCAGAAAAATCACCATTGGAACACAAGACAGTGTCCAAGGTTTTTAGTGCTCTGTAGTTTATTAAAACCCTTTCTGAACTACACCTGCATGCAAGGCACCAATTTGTTTTGTCTTTTTACGTATATGTAGACCTCTCATTCAGTCTTAGTCCTGGTACAATACATCCTTATTAGTCCAGTTGTGGAAACATATGGGGAATTATTATTCTTTTCTGACACAGGGTATTTACAAGACTTGGAAGCCATTTTAAAAGTTACAGACCCCAAACTGGATCATGAGTATGACCCTTAGCCTTTGTTTGTGGAACCTGCTATAAAATAACTGTACAAATTTGTATAGGTTGTGAGAGCAGTGCTAAATAGAACTTCACCCTTCTCAAAGAACAGGCCAAAACTGACTCAGGGCTTTTTACATTTATCCTTGCTGTACTTGAGGCCTATCTCTTTGGGACAGGACAGCTATTCACCAAAAACATGACTCACAGTGCCCTGTACACAACTGTTTTACTTCCTCTTTTAACCCACATTTTGTTCGTTAGGGTATTGGATCGATGGATGGATAGATGGATGGATTTCTATCCAAAGGATAAAACACAAAATAAACACGACAGAGAGCTTAAAACATCAATGAAGCCAATTCCTAATATGTCCATCTATTTCAACAGCCTGCTGTGAGTAACATGGCATAGTGTATCTGTGAAAATACTGCATCTGACTCAATGTGAAGAGGAAACCCTTTGACGAAATAGTTTCAGTTCTACTAACCACAGTATTGCCCCAGTGTGAAAGAATACCATGATGTAGAAATAGTTTGATTTAGAATACAAAATTTGTATCCAAATGTACTTAAAGCACCAAAGGTACATGCACTCATTGTGCAGAATGACATGTGTTAACTTTCAAATGTCCAAGTTCTATTCTATTGAATAACCTGATCAGTGATGACGTATGATGACTTAATGTTATGAGTTACTGGGAAGTTGGGCATCAAGAACTTCCACAGATAACAGATTTGAAACTATGATTCCCTGGGTGAGTCACGTGCTTTATGAGGAAATGTACCCTTTAATGATTATCTGTTCTTGCTGCTCACTCAGCCGCAAGTTGATGCTGAATGAAGTTAAACCAGTCCGATCAGACTTAATTGCTGAATAAGAAAAATACAGGTGAAAGTATTGTGTTACACTTACTTTTTCTTTCTTTGTTTACTTTGACTTTTTACTTTTATCTGTATCTTTCTGAACCTTGTTAATAATTGTATACCTCTAAGATGTAGTGGAGTAGAAATAAAAGTATTGTAAAGTATATTGATAATACACTAGTAAAGTAAAAAAAAAAAATACCTTAAAAACATTTACTTGACTACAATACTACTAATGTTACTTGCACAGTTATCTTAAGAGGAAATCTTTTGAGGAAATTGTTTTACTTAGTAGACTATAGGCCATACATTGTGAGGTAAATACTGCAGACATTTGTGGCGCAACTCTATTGAGTAATGATCTATGTTGGAATAAATCGGTGAGTCAGGAAAGATATTATGAATAATAAACTATAGCTCTAACTTGTCTATTCCTGGTCAAACTTACATACTTGAGTAGTAACGTCTACTCTATTATACTTATAATCTAGAACAGTGGTTGTCAACCAGTGGTGAGGGGACTACCAGTGGTCCTTGAGAGGGTTCCAGGTGGTCCCCAGGCTAAATGATGGAAAGTTGGATAACCAGATGTAACTCTTTGAGACTGAAAAATGAAACCAAATGGACCTTTGAGGGTCAATTTGGACACTCTCAAGAGTTAAAATATTCATCATCTGAATTAGCCCAAGTCTACATAACTAGAGAATTAAAAGAATGGTCATTTTTTTTTATCTGTTTGCCTGTTTTGTTTCCAAAATCCAGCATGGTATTGTGGACAAAAACCTTTAGGGGTCTGTTTTGGGTCTGTGGGGCTGCCTAAAATGTCCTCAAATGGTGGTCTGTGGCTCAAATGCTGAATAAATAGTGGGCCCTGGTATCAAAAAGGTTGAAAACTAGTGGGCTAGAAGAGAAGAGAAGAGAAGAGAAGAGAAGAGAAGAGAAGAGAAGAGAAGAGAAGAGAAGAGAAGAGAAGAGAAGAGAAGAGAAGAGAAGAGAAGAGAAGAGAAGAGAAGAGAAGGCGAACTAAAGAGGAAGGGAGACCTCGGGGGAGGGGAGGGTGGAGATGAGATGAGAGGAGGAGGGACTAACGGTGAGCTGAGTTTGGTTAATAACTTTTACTACTAGTAGTTGAACAATACTTCATCGCGTTCGTCCCTGGAAGCAGCAGGACTGCTGACGTTTTCCTTCAAGAAAGAAAATAAGGTAGAACGACCTTTTTTTTTTACTTTGTGTTTGCTAGGTCTCGCTGAGGAGCATCAGTTTAAATATCACAATGGTGTCAAAGCTGAAGATTTTAACAGCTTTAAACAGTTGATGGTCCAACCACTTTTGTCTTTGTGTCGGGCCGTGTGTTTGTTTTAGAATTAACTGATCTGTCAGCCCGCAACAAATTCAGTTAGCTAAAACTAACTTCTCGGATGATTTAATTTTCCTCCGTGACAAAGCCGACGTTGTGTCCTTGTTTGATTAACGGCCTAAGCGACGTACGCCTGTCCCCACAAAATGTCGCAATTGGCTGTATAGTAGCTGCGTTTATATGTACGTTTATTTAACTCGGTTAGATCCATTTGTTACACGTTGGCATTCTGTATCTGATTGATCTGAACAGCATGCATTTGCACCCAATTACAGTACACTCTGACTTCTCATAAGAGAATGGGAACTTTGTTGCTTGTTGTGAGTCATCGGTTCGTTCCTTACCTTGTAAAGTTTCCATGCATATGGCGAGGCAGGTGACATCAGACTAGTTTGTCACATATAGGCTAACTAGTAACTACCAAACCGAGGTCAATAGGGGGGTGGGGACATAAGTTGTGTTTATATTGTCAATAATTAACTATAATAATTAATTATATCCTGCCCCTGTGTGTGGCCCCGGGCAGTGAATATTTGTACGTCTCTAAATGGATTTAATGATCATTGTGGGTCCGGGTAGAAATGCTATGGTATGGTGTGGTCCCACACCCCACAGTTGTCAATCGCTTTGTTTTGAGTTTTGCTTGAAACGTATTGTAATTCTCCAAACTTTTAATAACACACACACACACACACACACACACACACACACACACACACACACACACACACACACACACACACACACACACACACACTTTTGAGAATTAATTAGATAGGCATTTAGTGTTTTGAGCAGTTTTTGCTTTAGGTTAGACTAACTGTAGCAATACAAGCATTTTAATTAACTAGTATTTGATTTTGATACAGGGAATCGAACCTCGAGCATCACCATGGGTGTCGAAGGAGGAATGAAGTGTGTCAAGTACCTGCTTTTCATTTTCAACTTCATCTTTTGGGTGAGTGTGTGTGTACTACATGTGAGTGTGTGTGTGTACTACATGTATATATAATTTATGAACTTGTCTTGGTTCTGAAGACTAAATTAAGTTCAGTGACATTTGTCTTGCTGAATCCAAATGACAGGATGAGTAATACTTCCATGCAAACATTTGTCACACAACATCCTACAACCAACATGCCACCCTTATTTGCTGTTCAGTAATTGTTAAATGTGCATAACATAGTGAGATGTCCAACAATAGGATCTTTAATCTTTCATCTCAAACTACACAAACTTCAAATTTCCTGTCACTTTTTTCCCTCTTTCCACTGTTGATGTGAAACGGAAAGGGTAGAGAAAGACTGAGGAGGAGGAGTTTGATTGTGGAATGTTAATCTTGTGACTGATTTTCAAGTGTTATGACAACATCATGTGACGTATAAAGATAAAGGCATTTTAATTTCACCTATGGTGCCTCTCACGAAGGAAGTTTGCGCTTCATTGTGTGCATAATGAAGCTCTAGAGCTCTAGATCTAAATTAGAGGTAGCACTAAAACATCCCAAATAAAATTGAAGCAAAGGGGTAAATGATGTCAATTACACTTCTCTTTCACCATCTTCGCTCTGTTTGCTATCCTGATGAGGCGTTTTTGTTTTCATACATACTACGTATACGCAGGTTCAAATATTTACATTGGTGTTGTCTACACAGAGAAAGGTCGGTTAATGGAACTAGACTATCATGTGACATATAAAGAGAAAAGCATTTTAATTTCACCGAGGCTATGGTGCCTCTCAGGAAGCTAACCATTTCATGTGGTACTTCTACAAAATTGTACTCAAATCAGGAAGCAGGCAAGCAGCAGTTGTTTTGTCTTCTCCATCTAAACTTGACAAGATCTTAATCGGATACAAGAGTAGTAAGACCAGTTTGGTTGGTAAACTGTTGTTCCTGGAGCATCAAGTCATGTTTATGCAGATTTATTGCAGCTGTACAGTGTGGCTCCAGAGGGGGGAAACGCCTCTGCTTAATTGTGTCAGAAATATAATGATTCAGATTAATATTTATGATCTATCATGATTGTATGTGGATTCCCTCAGTACAATAAATGCTTCTGTAAAAACCCAGTAAACGGAATAAAAAAAGTTGAGATTTGAAGAACACATCGTCCCCATTTTAGCAACTAAATGTATGATGTAAGTGTCTACATACTTTTGTTACCATTGTACTAAGGAATTGTTTGTTTTTGTTATATGGGAACGGCTGAACACATTAGCAAATATGTGGAAAGTGATTATAGGTTTACAGATGATGAGTATGACTCACATGCCTTTCCAAACTATCATCAGGTCATTTAATAGTCACAGGATCTCTGAGGCAGAGGAAAAATGCTTCACTGACGCTGGACTGAAACTCCCGGATCTTACTTTGACGTGTGTGCATGTCGGTCGGTCGGTCGGTCTGTCTGTCTGTCTGTCTGTCTGTCTGTCTGTCTGTCTGTCTGTCTGTCTGTCTGTCTGTCTGTCTGTCTGTCTGTCTGTCTGTCTGTCTGTCTGTCTGTCTGTCTGTCTGTCTGTCTGTCTGTCTGTCTGTCTGTCTGTCTGTCTGTCCGTCCCTCACACTCTCACGGATGCAAATCGATGCAGTCAAACATTTGACTGAGTTTATTCCTGGTCTGGACATTGCCCACCTTTATTATAGTTTTGTATTAATTGCCTTAAACTGTGACGAATTTGAGGGGCAAAGGGGAACAGGATGGCTGACCGGATCAAGTATTGCACAGACCACGCTACAGTTTGGAGAATGGACTGGGAGCTGGAGAGGTGCCAGTTCACGTTGTGGGCTGAACCCCTATATGTGCCACCATGTGGCAGTCCCTCATCCACCGTCTCCATGTTGCATGTATATAACACCTGTGCATGTTGGATTAATAAAGAACATTGTCTGCCTCTACTCCAGTGACATTGCCTCAAATGTAACCTGACCCCCGATTCTGTGTGTGTCTCTGTGTGTGTCTCTCTCTCTCATAACAGCTATGCGGGCTGGCGCTGATTATTGTGGGAATCCTGGTTCAGGTGACATTAAACAAGAGAATCTTGATCAAGGATGTATCAGCCTCAGCCATTCCCATTATCATCATCGTTGTGGGTGTTGTAATTTTCTTCATCGCTTTCTTTGGCTGCTGTGGTGCCTGGAAAGAGAACTACTGCATGGTCACTACGGTAAAATGCATGTCATTTCTGTTTTGTCAAGAGACCACAATGTAGAAATCTTTGCTGTCATGTCAAAAGAAAACCATGTATGTCCAAAACAATTTCTTCTCAGAATATCCCTTTTCCATTGGATTCAATGCACGGGTAGTCACAATCCTCTTCATTGGTTAAATTATTATTAATTTTTTAAACAATTTTCATTGTTTACGTAGTTACAAATCTTGCTTACAGATTTCACCACTTTGCATCCCTATTTAGACCAAAATGTGAAGATCTAAATCTTTTTACTAATGGTAAATTAGCATATCTACAGTGTGTTGCATATGTTTTGTCTGTGTGATACTGTCATGTGGAAAACTATAAAATATACATTTATTTCAAAAACACTACAACATAAAATATGGACATACAAGGTTTCTGAACCTTGAAAACAAGATGTAGAAATATGTAGAACTGTCATGGTGATACTGTATTTCCACACTTTTTCAAAACCTCATGTATTGCAACATATTTGTAAGAGCATGTTCGCAATCAAACAGCCTATTTGCCACCGTCTTTTTTTTGGCTAGACCCCTATCCTCCCTGTAGGTTCAGGCAGCAAGTTTGTTCCAAACCCAGATGATCATTCAGACTAACTCATGTGACGTAAACATTTGATCAGCTCAGCTGATCATGATGAAGCAAATGCTGCTCAGGCGGGTTGTTTCCCTAAACGCCACCAGAGATTCCAAAGATATGTATGGTGCAGAACAGTGCAGATATGTATGGTGAAGAACTTCCTTCTTATCATCTGTGTGTAAGGCCAAAATTAAAGGGGCACTTCATCCTTTTTGCAAAGATAAATGTTCAAGGAGAATTCCACGCCAAAACACATTTGGCCTCAATCTACCTTGATTCCTGTGCTGTCATACATATTGCCCTTGCTTTTTGTCATAGATGCCCCCGCTCTACATTTCACCCTGACGTCCCCCTCCCTCCAATGCAGTTTGCATTGCTGCAGGTTGTCTTTATTCTAATGCAGATATTTTAGTAACTCCAAACTCTTTTTTTCTCCACATGTCACATCAAACCATACACTACAGCATAATCCAGCACACACTACATCATCCAGCACAGATGACATGACTTAAAAAAAAAAAAAAAAAAAACGGCAGCATCACCACTTCACGGTGCAGATGCTGTCGGATGTCATGGACACTGGGCTCAGTTTCTTCCTGGACTACAATTTTCATAATGCTTTGGCGCACTGCTCCTCATGGATAGGGGAAGGGCTGTCTTACTGATATAACATGTAGTCCAGGGAGTACAGTAAGTGAGCCCCGTATTTATGACAAAATATTTCTAAAAAAAATAGTGAAGTGTCCCTTACGCACTGCAGCCATTTTCTCAACATGATTCATGTCAAAGTGTAATAAATGTGTGGATAGTAGTTATGCATTCTGGTTAAAATCCACTGAGCGGTCCATGGTAATGGGGCATGTCCTATAGGTTTATAATGCCAATTTTGTGTCTCCTTTCACTTTCATTCCTAGTTTGCTATACTCCTCTCTATAATAATCATTGTTGAGATTGGAGCAGCCATTGCTGGATACATCTACAGGGGCAAGGTGAGTATTGCTATTTATACATGAATAGACTAAGGCATGCTGAAGGTAATGGCATAATAGACATTTTGGTTTGATCTACTCTGAACATTTCATCTTCCATGAAGGTCGCAACTATAGTCCAGAAGAGTCTCGATGAGATGATCCAGAAGTACAACACCACGTCAGAAATTGCGATTGCCGTAGACCAGATGCAGAAGGATGTGAGTAAGCTGAACTCCTACAGATTATTTACTTAGCTGGCCAACACCTTTACATAACATCAATGCATCCTGTTGTTAAGTGGTGCATGACAGGAGAATTTGTTGAGTCACTAATAACCATATGTACACCATGTATGTGCTGTGTTTGTCACAATTTTAGACCCCCCCCCCCCCCAATATATGGTCATATAGAAGGTATGCATGTGACATCATTATCGTGTAGGAAGAAAGAAAAAAAAAAGAAAAAAATCTGTTAAACAACTTTAAACTCACTTTGCCACTTGATTTCCCATTCACTTTTTGCATGTGCATACCCTCAATATGGCTACAGAAAAGTACTGAGCATTAATGGGATCTAATTTAATGAACATGTTTCTCTTTCATATTCCTTTTCAGCTGGAATGTTGTGGTGCCAACAATGCCACTGACTGGGGAAAGTACTTCCCTGAAAACTCTGTGCCCGACACTTGCTGTGTGAATATATCAAAAGACTGTGGACAGGGGGCGTTGACCGATCCCAGCAAAATACACCAGCAGGTAAATGACAAACAAGTGACATTGATGTGACTCAACTCAAACTTGTGACTCAGTGGTATTGTGGCTGGATGGTAAACACCAGATTGCCAATTCAAAACCGGACATCCCAAGAGTTTGTCTCGATGTGTGCCTGATCAAGACACTTACCGGTAACCCCTAATTGCTCCTGATGTGCTGACTGGTACCTTGCATGGTTTCCGCTGCCTTTGGTGTGAATGGGATCTCCAATCTATAGCATATAGCACCTTGGATAAAAGTGCTATATAAATGCACCATTTACCATTTAAGTCACCAGAAACTTGTTTTCCTTTGAGCAAAGATGTGTGCTATAATGGTTCCAAGCAAATCATTTAATCAAACAATAATAATAATAACTTACAAAAACAGTTCTGTTGCTTTCCTTTTAGCAAATTCCAATTAACAAAATGAATTGAACTGCTTCAATTCACTTTATTACTCTTTGACGTGCAGGGGTGCAGTTCCGCTGTGGAAAAACTACTGAAGAACAACATCCAGTGGATCATAGTTGCCGCTCTGGTTATTGCTTTCCTGCAGGTATGTGAAATCAATAAATATGTACAAAAACACCCCATAAAATATAAATTCAATACCACATATTAACTCATACACGTTTCAGTCATCATCAGTTTTTCTTTCTTCTTTCAGATAATGGGCATTGTGTTTTCTTGCATGCTAATGAGAGGCATTCGCAGTGGCTATGAAGTCATGTGATCCTGCTGACACATGGAGTCAGTGGTTTTGATCATTTTAATTGGGAGCTTCATTTAGCTCCTTTTAATGTCTACATCTCATATTTCTGATACCATGCACATTACAATATACTGTATTTCTTTTTCTTTGACAATTGTGGAAATATTGTCATAAAGCCAACAATATCACTACCTAGAGATATTAACTTTAGCTTCCTAAATGCTGGATTTGAGTAGGTGATGAATATTCATTTTGCATTGTTTGTTATTGATGTATTTTCTTTTGAATGTGGATAATATTCCTTTAATGTCCTTTGTCTTAGCTTATTTGGTTATATTCTTGGATTTCTAAAAGTGATAGTCATTTTGCTTTCCTGGTCTATAGTTGTTTTTATTAAAGACTATAAAATAACATTAAATTTTGCTTTTAATACATTTCAAGAGGAATGAGAGATGATGAAGTACATTTATTTTTCAGAGTAACAAAATAATATTGGCACACAACAAAACCCTTAATAGTAATTGAACAAAGATTGCATCTGTAAAAAAAGGCATACAGAATCAAAGGGAAAATAAATTAATAGCAGTGAAACACATTTCAAATAAATTGTACTACTACTTGAGAAAGGCACATACCACATTATACCTCCAATTTCACAATTTACAACCCCAGTGGAGTAACCATATTTATACTCAGTGCGTGACAGTTGTCGTGTGCTGAATAGAGTACTTCCTTTTTAAGCCTTCAAATTAAGGGGAACAAGATCAAGTAAACGATGCAGTTGAATACGTAAAGTGCATCACAAGTATAAGTACAATAAAATTAAATTACCACACATACTGCAAGCCGAGATCTTTAACGCAAACAAAATTGAGTTTCTTGGCATTTCAAAGGCCACCTGGCCGTTTTCCTTTTCAACACAACATCCATAAATGTAGTTTGCAGTTACTTTAGTCACACTTAAGTATCCAGTCAATGGATTTGGGCAAAGGCTGCCTGATAACATACTACCTGATTACTTTAAACTTGGCTTTAAAACATTGCATGTTTATTCAAGGCTTGACGATTACCAATCTCTTAAAAGCTGCACTCTACACATGCTCCCACCCTTTTTGTGAGGCAACATGTAAGTACGAAAGCATAAGGAAATGTAAGGTTTAAGCTTGAAGTTGGAATACATGCTACAAAAATGCTTCAGTGTGTTATGTTCCATTTCTAGGCTGGAATGTTTTTGGCCAACATATGAAGTCTAAACATTAACATATTGTAAAACCAAGTTCAATATATATTTCACTTTCAAATAACATTAAAAAAATAAATGAAAAGTATCCATTCATGCAACAGGATGTCCTTATGCGTGATGGGTGATTTTTCTGACCTTTTCAATTATTTCTAATAAGTATTTTAAAGTAAAATATTCTACCCCTCACCTTTTGCATTTTGTTTCCTGCTAGTAAAGCGTAATATATAACTTAAATGTAAACGGATTTCAAGCTAGCCTTAAAGTTGTGACTAGCTTGAGATTGTAACAGTACGTGCATTTCCCAAGCAACTTTGAATGTTCTCCACCCATAATGACCAGTGGGTTACCTCAAGACCTTGCAATGGACCTACAGTACCTGGCTGAAACTAACCTCAGTATTATTAATGGGACACATGAATAAGTTTTTAATAGCGCAGTTTCACAAGGTTTAAGATATTTTTGCTTTGGCTACAGTAAATTCATATCTGCGTTTTCCTAAATGCAAGCAGTAGTCTCTAGTAGAGCTTACTGGCTTTATTGCATGGTCTTGATAAGTAACCTAATGGACACTGGTGATTATGAATCAATTCTTCAAAACTGCCAATATACTGAACTTTACTGCAACAGGTGATCAATGGCTAATCCTCAATTCCACTCTGTTCTAGTATTCAAATGTATATTGCTATGACACAGGACAGTTTAACCTACTGTATATCAGTGAACAGCTCCATGGATACATAGCAGGCATACTCCAGTGCCAGTGGATAAAAAGGGTTTTTGTTACAAAGAGCTGACACCTTTGGGTTAAGTGTCTCAGATCACCATAGCTCATGGAATACTGGAAATGGCAAACTGCTCCAGACTTCCCATCAATGATGACTGTGAGTGTTTGAGTAGTTGGCAGAAAGTAATACCATGCTGTACAAAAGTAGAGATACCTCAGACTCTGAAAGAAAACAAAAAAGCCATATTGTATTAATAGACTGAGTTGAACAGGTTTGCCATTTGTGTGTGTGTGCGCGCATGCTACAAATGGTCAGGAATAGGCATTTGCATCAGTAGTTTCAAACCAAATGGGATTTAAAATGTATTCAGAATAAACATAAAACTCAGAGTATAACCAATGCATATGTTTTTTTCTAAAAGATAATGATTTATGAAAGCCTAAACTGTAGGCTCTTAACTCTAGTCCAAGTGTCCTGGAGGTAGCATACCCATAACCTGTTAGCTTAATTTGATTGGCTAAGGAGCAGATTTGAACCAGAATCACATATTTGACTGTCACTGTGTGATACCTATATTTGTGTTTCCGTTTGAGATGTGCTGCCAAGCCAATCAAAGGAAGCTATGGAAAAGTCAATTGGAAACCTGGGACAAAAGGTACCGGTATGTCTGATTAAAATCTAATCTTTTGGCCGCTTTCAGCTTCTTTCTTGGACTACACTCAGTGATAAGGTTCAGCATTGAGGTACATTACATTGCAGCATTGTGGTAGGTTACATTTGCATATGGTGCCTTGATAATAAGCTAAATGTGGACAAGAGAGAGACGGGAAAGTACAATACCTTTCAAGGGGTAGGAGACCTGCAGCCACTGTGACAGCCACTCACGGCACTGATTTATACTAAGATCATCAGCATGGACTCCCCTGACATAACATGCCTGAATACAGTACAGATCAGTGTTATCAGTATCACTAGGTAAAATGCAGTACTTATATCAAATATTATTTATAGTAATTTACTGACCTGTCGGAGCTCGGCCTCATTCAGCTCATGAGGACCCAGTTTGATGAGGGCGCGGTCAAGCTGGAGCAGCTCCAGTGCGTGGCTATTCAGCCGCCTGCCCATAATGAAACCTGGCAGACGGGTTGTCAGGAAGAGCAGCGGGCTTATGTGTCTCTGGTTGGCAAAGAAGACAAGAGTGAGCACACTGAGGTTGTAGGCTGAGGAGGTTGAGAGGCTTGTTCCCTTTAAGCTCAAAACTAATTCAACGATTTATGTAAAATCCTCTGATAGACAGCTTAAGATGTGTTCATCGTTGGCATCGTTGGCGTCCAGGGGGTGTCTGTGTGCAAAGTCCAAATTAACGGTGCCAGAGATTAGATGGTAACGGACAAACACACAAACGGAGAGCAAAACACACTCTTTGCCTTCAGAAGACAAATATTATTTAAATAATCCCTCGAGTTATCTGTGATCGTTTAAATGATGTGGAATTATTCTGCATGCAGTGAACATGGACACAGATACAGTATACAAAATTAGGACCCTCATAGCAAGTCTATACTCCAAGTATTACTCTCTACTGTATCGAGTGAGTTAGTGTACATGTTGCTTTTTGTTTGTAGCAGGATGAGCAGAGGGGAAACAAATTAATGTCTATTACGATCCAAAATCTATTAAACCTACACAATTTACATCAATGTAGTTTACAACCCAAGTTCAAAGTCACTTTGAATATGTCAATGTTCTAAATTAAAATCTATTGGTATCCACAATCAGTACAGTCCATAAAACCTACGTTTTAAAGGAGAGACACAGACAGTATAAGGAAGGTATCTTAGTTCACTAACCATTTGATCTACGCTCATCCTCTTTATACCCAGGGGAGGACCAGAGAATAGGCTTCGTACAGCATGGATTTCAGACACATTGGGATGTGCTCCACTTTGCATCTGGAAAATGCACAGATACAAACCTTTATCTAACTGGTGTAATGACACAGCACTGTATCAATAGTAAATTGGCTATGACTGGGTCTGATATTAATTTGTTTGGGACCAAAATGTAGCCAATAAAGATGCAAAACAGCTTCTACTCTACTATATGCTACTATTATTACTATACTATACTATACATTTGTATCCTTTCACTTACTATTTGACCATTTATCAGACGCTCTGAGACTGAGGTGTCAAGAAAGGAGAGTTAAGAGATCAAACATATCTAAATTATCATAAGATGACATGAACTGTATAAATGTAAGCATACAAACATAAAATGCACTATTAAAAAGAATCACACTTGAACTGAGGGGTGGCCAATATGGCTGCAACATGACTGACATTAAAAGTCCATAAACCTGGTTTACGCATGCCTTTGTGACTGGGCCTGTGGATATTTGAGGGCTTGCTGATTTTTGTGGGAGGCGGGAGCATGAAACATTAAAAATCCATAGACTTGGCTGCCACATGACATCATGTAGCCTGACATTTTGTAGCACTGCTAATATAGACTGAGAGGTAGACAGGCAAAGAAGAAATATTAGAAATAGAATAGAACCAGGCTACATCTTACTTTACTGCACAGGTGTTGCAGGCTTCTCTTAAGGTGACTTTCTTTGACCTGGTCGCCGGTGTCCTCAAGTCCCTTAAGCACTGCCCAGTGCTGTTGGACCCTGTGGGAATGGTACACACCTCTGAACTCCACCCGCTGTTTCGGAGTCCAAAAATGGGGTATTAGGAGCTGCCGAGGGAAAAGGTACCTGGCAGTGAACGGAAGAGGATTGTACCAGAGGGAAGACGAACACAGTGATGGGAAGAATAGTGTCATGGCAGGGAAAGGTAAGATGGGCCCAACAACACAGAGGGATGGGAAGGAGGCAGGTGGCATACATTGCAGAGCACCATGTATTATTATTGAGTAACATATTAGATGATTAGCATGTTGTCACTTTTAATCAGTTGGATTTGCAGCATATAGAAACTAAACAGTGGTGAGTGAAGTGAAGTAAGGAGACACTCTTTCAAGTTGACATACTTACATCAGGACAAACACCAAGTAGTTGGCAAAGGGAGGGATGGATATCAACACCAATGGAATGGCTTTAATCACGTCTCTGCGAAACTGAGAAACAGAGAACAATTATACTTTTTAATATCAGAATATTTGTGTAAGATCTATTATTGACCTTACAAATAAAGCTGTTCCCAGATGGTAAGCAACATACATGGAGTATCTTTTACAATTATTATCTTTGTGAACATCACTTGCATCCCCTTCTAAACCTCACATATCTGAATTGACTGGTCAGGCTACAAACAAATTAACCACCAACCCTATACTTAGACTGGATTCACGAGGTTCTGTACTTACTAAATCCCTTTCTGTTTCTGTCACCAAAAATGGACTGTGATGATCTACAAGCTCACAACAGATTTTATGTGTTTAGATATGACAAAAAAGTTCTGTGTTTAGATATGTTATTTTCATAGGATGTAGGACTAATGAGAATACTGATTAAATGTGTTGTGTTAATGGCTGCATTCACCACTGAACCGTGTCATGGTGTTGAAGTCCAACACAATTGCTACACATCTTAATAAACTTGGTTTAGTGTCCAATTAAAATATCATATGCAGTCAGGACACCCACCTGCCAAAGCTTTTCCATGTCCCTGTAGGGTAAGTCCTGTACTTGTATGCTGTTTGCGTGCATTGCTGTTTTAATTCTCTTAATATCATTGGCATCTTTGAAGAGCAGCTTGAATCCTAAAATAGGGACAAATACAACATGGATCAATTCTGCAAACTCTGGAGTATATAAGTGTATATCCTTTCTTAAGACAAATTAATGGTGATTTACCTTCTACAAACGTGTGATATAGCTGATAAAAGCGGGGGAATCGTCTTTTAAGGTATCTTTCATATTTTTCATTAGCCGACTGTAGTCTGGATGCAACATATCGGCCAACACCTTGCCTGGCTTTTGAGGATGAGAACTGTCTGCACAGAGACAACCTGTCATGTATAAGGAGGGAACACGTTAGCTATTATCAGGTATTCATTGATACCATAACTAAATGTAACTCGGCTTCCATTATCTCCTATTCTGCATCTTTTTCTTTTACACCCAGCGCCTCAGACAGTAAAGATAGATAGTTCTATGTAGTAGATACAGTGTAATACACACACACACACACACACACACACACACACACACACACACACACACACACACACACACACACACACACACGGTAGGGGACACAGAGGTTCATAAAGTATACAACAAACAGTTCACCCCCACACCTATGCGCGCGCGCGCGCGCACACACACACACACACACACACACACACACACACACACACACACACACACACACAGAGGGAGAGAGAGAGACACTCAGACATACTGTAGGCCTATGTATGTCCATTCCACATCTAGATAAATATAAATAGACATATATCACACTCACACACACACACACACACACACACACACACACACAATGAAGGATAGATGCCACGGCCCACGGCCAATGTCCAGGTCATAGCCAATGTCCAAGTGTAAATTAATTTACAGGTACTGTAAACTCCGGAACTTATGCAATATACCAATACCATTTTAGATTAATAAAAGTACTACTATATATGCAATGCGATTTCCTGTCAAAGCTGTGATAAAATCAGCTGATACATGACAGGCTGACAGGCAGCTAGCATAAACCAAAAACTAAGCTAAATCTAATCAAAATATAACAGCGATACAAACATGTGTGGACGGTATACCTGTATTGAGATGACACATAAGGAGAATAGAGGCCAGTTGCTGTCCCATTCACTCGTAATGCATAACGTCGTACTAGAGATAAATGACTACACAGGCCCACACACGACAGCGCCATTTTGGTTAGGGCAAATTCCTGGTGGGGACAACCATTTACCGTAACTGTTGTTGTAGATCTAAACAGAGGCATCCGGGGGGGCATCATGTAGGCTATGTACCGTAATGGTTCTTGTATACATTTGGGGAAAACATTGGGGAAAACCCTCACTCGATGGTGGAAATGGTGTGATGGAGGAAGTGGCTTTGAGCATAAACAGGTTTGTCGTGGTGTGGAATGTTTCTTAATACTTCCTTCAGATCATATTCATGTGTATACACTATACACAAGAACATTACATGAGTTGGGATTGAAATTTACTGTAATTACTCATTCTCTTAATACACAAATCAATCAATCAATCAATCAATCAATCAATCAATCAATCAATCAACCAATCAATCAATCAATCAATCAATCAATCAATCAATCAATCAATCAGGCAAGGAATAATGATATTATAGATTAGGCTACTAATTAAGGTTGCACATTCTTTCTACAGTGGCAGTGAGTCAATATGTGTTTGTTTGTTTATTGATTCATTCATTAATTCCAATTGTTTTATGTAGGCTATTTTATTTTTGGGGGGCGGTATGAACTTCTGCAGGAAAGGAAACAGTGTGGGCGGGGTCACTCATGGTCATTTTGTTGATGTTGGATGCACGTTGCACATGCAAAGATGCAAACTCACACACAGAACACAGATCATGGTCAATTCCAAAGAAGATTTTATTTAAGTTTAACTGCAATTTATTTTGTATGACAATCAAATGCATTTTCGTGATCATGACACCTCTAATTGATTTCCTATGGTATTATATAACTCAAATAATATTCAGTAGGCTACTTATTGAGATGCATTTGTATTTCACAGACAATACGCCACCACCTGCATGGCAGCAGATGCTTGCGTATTCCCGAGAAGAAAACCGTCAGTTTCTTCTTTACTGTCTTTATTATTCAGTTTCTTCTCTTTATTTTATTTATTTTGTAGTGTTTTTATGTATTTATTTATCATTATTATATTATTCGTTCCACTTGTGTGAGATGTCTTCTCTTTTCTTCAGACAACTCACACATCGAGGTGAAGACAACTCACACACACAAAAAATTGAGTTGACACTGGTAGTCTTTGAAAACAATAGTCTAGATGGAAAGGGGGGTCCGTGCGCATATAGTGTTTTTTTTTTTTTTTTTTTTTTTTTTTTGAAACCTGTTTTTTCTTAATCCTTGAAGGGTCTACTTTGAGATTCTGCCAGGTACCGAGAAAAAAAATCTCCCAAGAGGTCCATTTTTAACCTTTTCTTACACATACCCCACCTAAATATGCAAATGAGGAGGCAAGAGAAAACAGCATAACTATTGACATAAACAACCTAGAGGGACAAATGAACACATTTTTCCATACAAGTTTGACCCGAGGAATACAAAAAAAAAGTGGTATTATGAAGATTCAAGCACATCTTGACACTAGTTTGGGTCAAAAACTGCACAAAAATAGCTGAAAATGTTAGTATCACATTTATATTTCTCTGTTTACTAAGTTCTTATGTGGATTTTGAAGTTCCATCTGTTATTTTCTTAATCCTTGAAGTGTGTAGTTTTAGATTCTGCCAGGTATTTGGCAAGGAAATGTACCATGGGGTTCATTTTTAACCATTTTTACACATACCCCATCAAAATATGCTAATCAGGAGACAAGGGAAAACAGCATAACTATTGATTCAAACAACCTACAGAGACAAATGAACACGTTTCCATACAATGTGGGCCCGAGGAATTCAGAAAAAGTGGTATTATAAAGATTCAAATGCATTTTGACTCTATTTAGTTGGGTCGTTTCCGACCGTTCCGTGACCGTGGAGAGCAAAGGTCCGTTTCTCAATGGAATTATCATCTAAGAGGGTTATTAAACAAATTTGGCCGGGGTGTACTTTCTGAAAGTGCGGGCAATTTTTTTTAGAGCCCATAATCCAAAATGTCTGCCCGGAAATGTGGTTTTTCCTTCATAACTTGAAATGCATTGAATTCACGCCCCATAAATGTATTGAACATCAATACAAAGTTGGGCATTACGGACGATTTGGTACCAAGCAAGCACATGTCTGTATCTCCTATGGTTCTTGAGATACAGCATATAGGTACTTTCACAGATTGAGGAGAGCAAGGCATTATTAACATTGATTTTTAAGTCAATCAAATGGTGATAGAGGCATGGGAATTGGTACACACACTCTTCAAACCCCACTATTTCTAAAAGTACTGCATGCTCTGCAAAATTCCAAGATGGCAGCCCCCAAAATCCAAGATGTCCGTCCAAAAATGTGGTTTTTCATTCGTAACTCAAAATACAAAGCTTTTAAGCCCCATAAATGTATTGAACGTTAATATAAAGTTGGGCATACCGAGAGCATGTCTGTATGTACTACGGTTCTTGAGTTACAACATATAGGTAGTTATGAGGCACCATAAGGGTAACATTTTGGCACGTTTCACTTATTTACTCAAAGATCCCTTTATCACCATGTGTACTATGTTCAGGAAACGGACCTACATGGGTCTGCTTTCATAAACCACTTCAAGTTTTTCAATTGATGAAACGGGTCGGGAGTTATTAAACCGAACGTGAATGCTGTTCCAGTGTTAAATTTGCTGTGCACATTTTGCGAAGATAAACCAGGCAGAATTGTCCTGTCTGTGCATTACACTGAGTCTGTGCTTCACAATAAGAGTATATGTGAAGCAGACGCACCAAGTGTAGCATGTGTCATAATGTCAGGGTATAATATGCTAATAAGTGCAATAGGCTAATACGTGCAATATCATAATATACTGTATGTACAATAGGCTAATAGTGTAATATATGCAATAGTGCCATAGGGTAATATGTGTAATAGTGCAATGTGCATAAGGGTAATATGTGTAATAGTGCAATATATGTGCATTAGGGTAATATGTGTAATAGTGCAATATTTGTGCATTAGGGTAATAGTGTAATATTATATGCAATAGTGCAATAGGGCTAATAGTGCAATAGTGTAGTATATGTGCAATAGGCTAATAGTATATTATATACAGTAGTGTAATAGGGTATTATGTGTAATAGTGTAATAAGTGCAATAGTCTAATAAATGTAATAGTGTAATATTTGTGCATTAGGGTAATAGTGTAATAGTGGAATATATGCAATAGTGGTATGGTGTAATAGGGTAATATGTATAATAGTGCAATAGTGTAATTACTGTAATAAGTAAAATAGGCTAATAAGTGTAATAGTGCAATATTTGTGCATTAGGGTAATAGTGTAGTATGTGCACAGCAAATTTAACACTGGAACAGCATTCACGTTCGGTTTAATAACTCCCGACCCGTTTCATCAATTGAAAAACTTGAAGTGGTTTATGATAGCAGACCCATGTAGGTCCGTTTCCTGAACATAGTAGGCATGGTGATAAAGGGATCTTTGAGTAAATAAGTGAAACGTGCCAAAATGTTACCCTTATGGTACCTCATAACTACCTATATGTTGTAACTCAAGAACCGTAGTAGATACAGACATGTACTTGGTATCAAAATGTCCGTAATGCCCAACTTTATATTAATGTTCAATACATTTATGGGGCTTAAAAGCTTCGTATTTCGAGTTACGAATGAAAAGCCACATTTTTGGACGGACATCTTGGATTTTGGGGGCTGCCATCTTGGAATTTTGCAGAGCATGCAGTACTTTTAGAAATAGTGGGGTTTGAAGAGTGTGTGTACCAATTCCCATGCCTCTATCACCATTTGATTGACTTAAAAATCAATGTTAATAATGCCTTGCTCTCCTCAATCAGAGGAGAGCAAGATAGATACAGACATGTGCTTGGTACCAAATCGTCCGTAATGCCCAACTTTGTATTAATGTTCAATACATTTATGGGGCGTAAAATCAATGCATTTCAAGTTATGCAGGAAAAACCACATTTCCGGGCAGACATTTTGGATTATGGGCTCTAAAAAAAATTGCCCGCACTTTCAGAAAGTACACCCCGGCCAAATTTGTTTAATAACCCTCTTAGATGATAATTCCATTGAGAAACGGACCTTTGCTCTCCACGGTCACGGAACGGTCGGAAACGACCCAACTAATTTTGGGTTAAAAACTGCACAAAACAGCTGAAAATGCTCGGATCATATATATATATTTCTGTATTTACCAACTTCTTTGGTGAATTCGTCCCCCCACTTCTCACATCTAGAATATTTTCGGGTCAAAAGTAGGCCTATGTTTTTGTGGCCTATGTTACTTTTTGTGGAATATGGATACAATTAGGCATTGTAAACAATGTTTCTCAAAATGCTATAATTGTTTTAATAGCATGTCTGTGTCTGTTGCGCAGGTGCACGTAAATGCGCATGCAAATACAAGTGTGCATGCACGTGTCTTAAAGCGGAATTCCACTCATTTTCAATATTTTACTATGTCATTAATATACCTTAGAGATGTTGTGTGGGCATGGTAAACAGTTAATGAGTTTCCTTTTTTCTGAGAGTGTACAAATGGACCCGCTAGGGTCCATTTGGTTCACATTTGTACACTCTCAGAAAAAAAAAGAAAATGGGTGGAATTCCCCTTTAAGAGGCGTCCCCCCACTTCTAAAAGTACCACTACAACACTGCATATAGGTCATAATCGTTCCATATAGGAGCCCATCTCCTGTTTTTGTAGCATGAGGCAGCTTGATATACAAGTACACCCCCTGGACATGACCCAATCCAACCCTTAATGTTGAGTACCCAGGAGGGAGGCAATGAGTCCCATTTTTAGAGTCTTTGGTATGACCAGGCTGGAAATCGAATTCCAACTTCCCAGTCTCGGGGCAGACACCACACACAAGACCACTGGGCTGGTATTTCTGTGTAGACCATTACACAACATCTTTGTGACGCCTGTACTGCTTTTGGTGATGTGCGTGCACTACTGCACTGTGTCTAGACCACTCTAGTACATCTGTGGTCCACTGAGTTCATTCTTAAATGGTTCTAGAGCATCTCTAGACCACTATATTGAATCTGTAGAGCTCTGTCATGGTCTGTAAACTGGTATAGTGCTTATGCAATGCACTGTACAGCATCTGTACAATGCTATAGAAGTCTACAATTGGACTAAAGTGGTCTACAGAAGCACTACATTACTCTGCAAAGGCACTACAGTAGACTAGAGATGCTCTAGATCCATCTAAGAATGCACTAGACCGCAGATGCACTAGAGTGGTCTATAGACACAGTGCAGTAGTGCACGTACATTTATAAAAGCAGTACAGGGGTCACAAAGATGTTGTAATCGTCTAAGCATACTGAAATACCAGTTGAGTGGTCTTGTGGGTAGAGTGTCTGCACTGAGAGGTTGGGGTTCGATTCCCGGCCCGGTTATATCAAAGACTCAAAAATGGGACGCAATGCCTCCCTGCATGGTCTGGTCTACTCAACATTAATGGTTGGATTGGGGGTCCCTGCAACATACTAACGTCATGTCCAGGGTATATCAAGCTGCCTCATGCTACAAAAACAGGAGATGGGCTCCTATATGGAACGAATCGAACGATTATGATATATGGGACTCGATATATGGGACTCAATGTCTCAGCTGGGCCTCATGACATCATGGCCTGGCAGAGAGTCTAGATGTGCTTGAATCTCAATAATAACCATTTCTTTGTATTCCTTGGGTCTGAATTATATGGAAACATGTCACTTTGTGCCTGTAGTTTGATATTGTCAATAGTTATGCTGTTTTATCTTTTGTCCCATTTTTGGGTTTGGGTAGGATTGTGTAAGATGGGGTTAAAATCCCCCCTTGGGACATTTTTTAGACAGATACCTGGCAGAATATTAAAATACAGAAAATAAGTGTTGGAACACCAAAATCCACCTAAGAAAGTTAATAAATACAGAAATATATACTGTATGTGATCCGAACATTTTCAGCTGTTTTGTGCAGTTTTTAACCCAAAATAGAGTCAAAATGTGTTTGAATCTTTATAATACCACCTTTTCTGAATTTCTCGGGCCCACATTGTATGGAAACGTGTTCATTTGTCTCTGTAGGTTGTTTGCTGTTTTCTCTTGTCTCGTGATTAGCATATTTTGGTGCGGTATGTGTAAAAATGGTTAAAAATGAACCCCATGGTACATTTTCTTGCCAAATACCTGGCAGAATCTAAAAGTACACACTTCAAGGATTAAGAAAATAACAGATGGAACTTCAAAATCCACATAAGAACTTAGTAAACAGAGAAATATAAATGTGATACGAACATTTTCAGCTATTTTTGTGCATTTTTTATGATTTGTACTTTATTAATTTTTGAAAAGGACAAAGACAACACAAAACACGAACACATACACTACGAAAAACAAATAAAAATAAATAAAACAAAACTACAACAACAACAACTACTACAAATCAACAGAACACACGCAGCAGTCCTCCCCAACCCCAGTTTCCAGAAATCCAGTTCTCTATATTGCTCACCGGTGCAGTTCACTAGGGCTAACTCAGAGCCGGGATCGTCCTCCAAGTCCTAATACAGGGGTGTGCAATTATTTTTCCCAAGGGGCCAAATGAGATACATAAAATATTGTGGAGGGCCAAGACTAAAGGCTGAACTAAAGTCTGCATAACATTAATTTAATTTCAAGATAAAGCAAGAGTAAGACCAACCCTTTTGACACCAGGGCCCACTATTTATTCAGTATTTGAGCCACAGAGGACCACCACTTGATGACATTTTAGCCCCACAGACCCCAAAACTAAAGATTTTTTAGAATTCAGGTGATGAATATTTTAACTCTTGAGAGCGTAAACATGAAACCAAATGGACGCGCAAGGGTCCATTTGGTTTCATGTTTACGCTCTCAAAGAGTTACAGCTGGTTAAACAACTTTCCAGTATTTAACTGGAACTCTCCCAAGGACCACTGTTGGTCCCCGGGCCGGCCAGAGTCAGCCAAAGGGCCGCATTTGGCCCCCGGGCCGCATAATGCCCAGGTATGTCCTAATATATACAAGTCGTAGTAACACCACTTTAAGTCATATTTGTCCATCCCATTGAACCTATTTTTGTGCAGTTTTTGACCCTAAATAGAGTCAAGATGTGCTTGAATATCAGTGCTGGTCCCGTTACTTTAAAAAAGTAATTATTATAGTTACTCACTACTTCTTCCAAAAAGTAACTGAGTTAGTTACCCAGTTACTCTAAAATAAAAGTAATTAATTACCAAGAAAAGTAACTATTTCCGTTACTTTAAGCAAAAGGTGTTGTATGTCAAAGAGTTTGAAATTTTCAGAGCAATATGTTCAATATGTTTATAGTTAAAGTAGGCCTATGCAGGCACTACTGCACTAGTAGGCAATACTAGGCATTGGTATGGTTAGGTATAGTTAAGGTACAGTATTTCCCCCTCTTTTGTTCATGTCTCACAGACACATTATTTTCAAATATTAATAATCTTAACTAGTGTACTAGTAATAAGTCTTGATGCAGTTTGTGTCAGGCACAGCTGCCACAGCATGCTCTTATTCATGGGTCAGTGGGTAAGCAGAGCCATGCATAATGTAGCCTATGCCTTGCGTTCTCAAGGCAAAAAAATACCCCGTTCCCCGACCAGTAGAGTATAAACAGAGTTACGACATCTCCGTTCACTTCCATGGAAAGGTCTAATGGCGGCTGCTCTACATAGACTCCTATTGAGCACGGGGGCACTTTGTCCCTATTCAGGCTGCATGAACAGCGCCCAGGCGCCCAGTTTCTGACCCCTCAATGTCGCATTTCTGGTATTAGATGGCTTTTCCTGAGAATCCCTATACGTTTTAGTCTACACTGTTGTTCCTGCCGTCGTGTAATGAATATACATAATACCACTTATTTTGTATTCCTCGGGTCCACATTGTATGGAAAAATGTGTTCATTTGTCCCTGTAGGTTGTTTATGTCAATAGTTTTCTCTTGCCTCCTCATTTGCATATAGGTGGGGTATGTGTGAGAAAAGGTTCAAAAAGGACCTCTTGGGACATTTTTTTTTCTCGGTACCTAGCAGAATCTCAAAGTAGACCCCTCAAGGATTAAGAAAAAACAGGTTTCGAAAAAAAAACACTATATGCGCGCGGACCCCCCTTTCCATCTAGACTACAATGTACTGTATCCAACTCCATGGTTGTCCCCGTTTCATTTCAGCCTGCATGAACAGGGCTCTGGCGCTCATTTTATTGTCCCCAATGTCGCAGCTCTTCTACTAGGTGGCTGTGACTCATGCTAATTTGTTAAATTGATGGTACGCACGCGCGCACTAGTCGTGCAATTACGCAGCAGTGAGAAAACTGTGTCGAGTTCAGTAGATCAGACGAATTCGATTTGACGCAGGCAGCAGCACACAGCAACCGAACGAATTCAACTCGGTTTGAAGTTGTCGTGGAGGTGGGTTTGTACTGCAAATGTTGGTAATGTTGGTGTCGTCGGTTGGTAAATGTAATTTTCCTGAAGTTAATGTTGTCTAGGTTGAGTTGTTTCGCGTACATCGTGCCAATTCAATGCAGCTGGTGCTTTGCGTTTTAGGTGGTGGTTGATTCTTCAAAGTAGAGAAACACAAAGTGACGAATCATTTCTACGGTCCAACCTCAGTTCAAGTTTACCCTAATGATGATGAAAAGCAAAAACAAAACAAAAAAGCAGAGAGACAAGCCCTTGTAAGACAATTTGGGCCTACGCTAGCACCAATGGAACTCACCTATTATATTTTTATGGTGAATGTCGTCTAGAGTTGCAATACCCTCCATTAAACTATTCACTCGATGGTTACCAACCACCGGGTGTACCAACTTTACAAGTGTATGGAAAATGTTGAATTAACCTCTACCTGCAAGTTTTTTTGTCAAAACTCCACCGCAGACATGTTATGAGCTACTTGCTATCAATACATTCTCTGCAGGTGATTCTTTTTCTACCGGAGTTCTTTTTCTACTTAAGTGCCTGACTTTGGGTGCGCTCATCATTTGTCACTGAACGGCCCTGTGTTCCACCTGTTTATTATTTTGCACATAATGCAGGAGGTACCAGCGCGACCCATTGATACAAACGAGTGCCTCCGAACTCCAGAACTTATTTACTGGCAAAAAGTAGGTCATAACCCTTATATGGTGGATTAATATCAAACAGACGCTTAAAATGCAGTTAGAAAGAGATTTCCCTACTGCTGCAATGTCCTGTCAGACTTCAAAAAATTCTTGATCAAAATGACAATTCTTCTATTCTGTAATTGTGTTGACTAGACTTTGAATGATGCAGGTGTTTACCAATAATGTAACTCCCAAGAGTGAGCCAGCATTTTAAGACGAGGGACAATTGGTAACAACTGAAACATTTAGCTTGGGATCACCACTTATTTGGTCTATTGTAAGAATAATTTTCCCTTTTTTGTCTTTAGATGTTTACTGCATCGAGCCGTGCCTGCAGCAACAGTCCTGATGGGACCGATGTGGACAACCTGTCTGAAAGGGAATTGGGTAAACTTCTGTTACTTAGGGAAAGTTATCAAAATGTGTGATCTGCAAATTAATTGATTACGAACAGCTTATTTACAAAAGGTCTCAATTCATTCCAACCCAACTCTATTTGTTCAAAGAAACTTGACAGCTGATGAAAGTTGGGGTATGGCCTACAGTATAGGCAGGCACTATTTACTATTTGTTTCATTCTGCTTTAAGTAGCATGTGATGAGTCAAAGTAGGTTTCTCATGATTCTGAAGCCATTGCAAGCATTTGTTTTTGCACAAAAAAACACTAAACACTTCAAAATGTGATGTCCTCATTTCATTCCTGAATTCTCAACCTACATGGTAATTCAGGTCTCCATATTACAATACCCACGAGAATATCACTTCTGCTCTTAGATCCCACAGGTCCCAACGTGGACTGTGATCCAGACAAGTTGTTGCAGTGCCCATACGACCCAAATCATATGATACGGGCATGTCGTTTCCCTTATCATCTCCTTAAATGCAGAAAGGTTGGTAACAAAGTGAAATTGTTGACAACTGTTTGTTACTTACTCCTAGAAATCCTTGTATGTACTGAATGCCAGTTTAAACAGGGAAGTATTTGCTATTTTAGTTGTTTTTGAACATTGAATCAACAGCACATGTAAGTCGCCGCGTTTCCAACTTGCCGTGGTTTAGTGTATTTTTGTTTTAGTTCTAAACGTATGCATTTTAATAGCATTGAATTGATGCTATTAAAATTCTATCAAAGATAACATTGTTCCTAATGTGTGAACTTTACTTACCTTATCATTTAATTACCATACCATTGCACTAAAAACAAATAAAAATCCATTTCAAAATGCACTGACATATCTGGGTTTGACATAATGCACTCTTTAATATAATACATAATGCATTATTAATAAGTCGACTTTTTGCTGCGGCGAGTTGGAAATGCAGTGAAATGCCTGGCATTCACAATCAAAACCGCAGCCTCTCTCCCAATCGTTCACCGCAGTCTGAAAATGCACCTCTTCGGAATCTCTTAGCCGATAGCACTTGCAGTACATATCAGCCCACAGCACTTGCATCTGGAGTAAATGTATAACTTTGCATTGATTGACATAACTGAGGTGTTTTTGCAGAACCACCCCCAACTGGCAAGCGAGTTAAAAACTTGCCCCTTCAATGCTCGACACTTGGTGCCCAAGAACGAGCTTGCCCGTCATACTGCAACCTGTGAGGACAAAAGATGCATCCACAATGCAGGCAAGATAACTTGTCTTTTCTTGTATTGATTGATACTAAGAAAATCCAAATTATTACACATCCACTAACTGCTATTATTTAGTTCTATAGTCATAATCACAAAAAAATCCAAAAGCATTGGAAATGGTCAAATTGGATTGGCTACAAAATTATTAAATGCCACTTCATTCCATGGTATTTTTTAAAAGGATGCAATTTATTTTGTAGGACAATAAAGTACATTTTCATGACTTTGAATTTACATTCATTAATGTAATCTAACTCTAATAGTATTCAGTAGTGCTTATTGAGTTGAATTTGTTTTTCACAGACTATGAGGATGAGCAGAAATACAAATGGCAGGTCCCTTGCCCAACATGGACAACACCTGTCACTGAGGAAGACTGGGAGAACGGTCAGATGAATTTCTTATTTTTATTTTTTCATTTCTTATCTGTTGAACTGAACATTCTGACAAACAGTTTTGCACTAGTTAAAGCACATGTTGGACTCTCGAAACGGGCAGTTGGCACTTTAAACAAAGGCGACGAATCTATAAAATGTGCAAAATGTCGTCATAGTTTATGTAGCATGTGATATATCTTAAGTGGTTTTCATGATGCTGAATCCATTTCCAGCAATCGTTTTACCAAAACAAAACTCTCATTGGGCTGGAATGTAACTATGTAGTTCCCAGATTTTTATAACTTTCCCTTTAATATTAATGAAACCAAGCTTGTTTCCTTTGGGGTGCTTAGGTACTCATTAATTAATTGAAAACGAAGGAGCCGGGAAACAAGACAACCAACCCAATTGTAGAACGTATAATAATGTAATTAACATGCTTTACCACACAGATACAATTGCATATTATTCATGAAAAAATTCTGTCTTTTCTGCTCAACTTCTTGCAGAGTCTGATGATTCAGCAACTCCTTTTGTGTGGGGCCTTTCAACAACACCAAATCAAAGGTTGGTTTTTGAATATTTTGGATGGTTCTCCTGTGTAAATATTCCAATACATGCATTGGTACGTCCTTTGTCTTATTTTATAAATAAATATACTCCTTCAGGCTAGAGTTGGACACATCCCACCTTACCTCCCACCTGCGAGCCCCCAAGACGCTGCCATGGCCTGCTTTCCGGCAATAATTTTATTTTTGCATGCTTTATTATTGCAAGTTTTGTTTTTCTGTTTTTGGCTTGGTGTGACATTTGGTTAATGTAGAGTTGGTGTGACGTTTGGATAATGTAGAGTCTATTTTTGGCTTGGTGTGACGTTTAGTTAATGTAGAGTTGGTGTGACGTTTGGACAACGTAGAGTTGATGAAAAAATGTTTAAAAAAAATGTGCAAAAAATGTTAAATGATAAATAATAAACCGGCTGCTCCTGGTCCTGGCATTTCATTATCTTAAGCACTAGATGGCAGCGCCGATCAGGTCTACATGCTGTAGGTTTTGTACCTGCAGTATTTGAAGCCTAAAAAAGACAGTTTCAACTAACACGAAACGATACTAAATAAATATATGGTAGATTTACTGTCAAATTTCTACATGTTAAAAAATCTGATCAGTCTTTGTAGCCAATCCTCTCATTAATCCCACAGTGGTGACTACCTGCTGAGTTGCCAACATGTCTTATCTAAGTGGCATTATTGATTTCATGTGATGTCCGTCTATTTTTGTTCAGGCTATAATTGGAAGTGTTCAGATGGCCACCCTTGTTACTATTTGGAAAGACAAAATGTGACTCCTCAGAACATTGTGTACACAACAGGCTGACACTAAGGATGTCCTTGCTGTATTCTGCTAAGTTTGTGTGAATAGTTTGTTAAAGGTTAGGTCATTGCTTTTTTTTTTGTTACAGAAGATTCAAGGTTCTTTATTGCTGCCACTGTGTACTGATGCATGAATAAATAAGTGTTTTTCCCCTGAAAACTGATATCTACAGTGTATAAAGGCTATGCGCATGCATAAAGTGAATGGCAAATAGAGTGACAAAGTGGGTTTATTTAATGCAATCAGACTTATGTTTGGATATATGGACCGTCACCGCCAGGAAGGTTTGAGGTCGCATACAGACCCTCTACATTATGAATTTATTCTAATTGGAATAGGCTATGGGTTTCAATTTCAGTTACTGTTTATCTATTGTTTTTCGGGTAGAATAAAAAAAGTATAATTATTTAATTGGAAGTATTATGTATGGCAATTCAGAATATCTGAAACATTGGAGCCTTTAGTCGCAGGCCTTCATGTTTATGTCACCTTGCTATCTGCATGGAGACACATCCCTTTTAAAACTCCTCCAGCCAGGGCTGGCTGTGAGACATGCTGCAAACAAGTTTTAGGCACGCATCCAAGGCTTGTCGCCTGCAAGTGAAACCCAAGCTTCCCTGTCAGTCTTGTTTTATAATTGTAGCATTCTCATTCTCTCAGTGACTGGTGTCCCATACAGTCTGTGGTGAACGGCCTTTTCACTGGCACTGCCTTGTAATCTCTGACCATATGTAATCAGAGTGATGGTGACTTTATCCTGTTACTCTTACTGGACAAGTCTAGAAAGGTTGCCATATCATGTCCTGACTTCCCTGTGATTATCTGTCCTGGCTGACTGCATTTGCACCTCATCTTTTCTACAGATAAATATAGTAATGGGATCAAACCTGTTTCCACGTGGCCTGTGCTGTTGCAATAATCAACCTTTAATTAGAATGCAAGAGAAGCAAAACTCAGTATATTAATTGTCTTTACCAGGCTGAAGGCATGGGGAGTCTGTTTTGCAGACAAGTTGTATACAGGTTAAATAGTGACAAGTAACAGCTCAAACCCTTAAATGAACCCTTAATTCTTAACACCACATATAATAGTGGCATCAAATGAGTTTGCACAACTAACCTAACTAACCTTTATTTTATATATATATATATATATATATATATATATATATATATATATATATATATATATATATATATATATATATATATACATATATAATTTTTTTATCCCACGATTTTGTAACCCATTTTTTCACCCAGTGCCAATTCCTAATGTGATCCTGGGCTCTACACACCCTCCACCAACCTGGGGAGGCAGCAGACTGGGCTCATGCTTCCTTCAAGGCATGAGGAGTCGCGCCGCCGCCTTTTCACCTGACAGGGGGGAGTTTCCCTGGTTGGACGTAGCGCGTGGAAGGAACACGTTATTCCAACCAGTTCCTGTCCCCTCCATCAGGTGCCCCGGCTGGCCAGGGGGAGGCAGTTTAGAGTCCAGGATTACTGCATGTTTTTGTGAGGGTATCTACCCTAGGGGACACGGGGAGAACATGCAAACTCCACACAGAAAGGCCCTTTCACCAACCCCACCTCGGGTATGGGCACTGATGACGTGGAGGAGCAGACACGCCGCCAGCACCCACAGCAGCGCCCCTAGCGGGAATCGAACCCAGGACCTTCTAGCTGTGAGGCGGCAGCACTAACCACTGTGTGGCACTAACTAACCTTTAACCAGTCTTAATGGCAATGCAATGCAGGAGAAGCATAACGACTCCTTACATTTAATCCTTTTCATCCCAGGTGGGAGATAAGGCTTTAACATTCTTTCTCCATTGGGACCTGTATTGTGCTGCATGTTGTGCCTCGCCCCATCAGGTTCATCTCCTTCAGTTGGGCTTCCACCTTTCTTCAGATAACAACTCCACTGTACATTAATTATAGACTAATTGATTGTGAAACCGGTGTAGACAAGTTGTATACAATATACATTGGTTAATTGAACTCAGATCTTAGCCCATTTCCCAGCCCAGATTGCAGTGTGGTACAGTAGTAACAGTAGTATTACAGTAGTAGTAAGGGTACAGTGGTTCTAAATATAGAGCCGACTCATGAGGGGGTTCAATTTGGAATCAAAACCCCTCACGTGTATAACTCTAGGATGGTACCTTCAAGGAATGAACCTGATGAACCCTAAACACTACAGACTGGTAAAGTGTTATATTATCACTGAAATGTGTGTTGATTGGGGCTCCAGGTAGTTAAAATTGGGGTATAAATAGGATCAGACTCAAAGGCATAATAAAACTGAAAGACATCCATTAAAACTGAATAGAATGAGTTAATGAGATGCATGAAATCAATTGAGCAAGAGGCAAAACATTTATTTATCTGAAACAAAGGTTTCTGCCCTCGCACTGTAAAATCCTCATTGTCATTTAAAGGGGGATTCCATTTTCAACATTTTACTATGTCATTAATAGGCAAGAACGTCTCATGCACACCTATAAGTCAACGACCTTCTTCAAGCAGCAGATGCTTGAAGAAGGTCGTTGACCGAAACGTTGCCTCAAATAAAGTTTCTTGCAAGTATGGACGTTGTGCGGGCCTCTATGTGTACACTGTTACATTGATCCTGATTCAAACTATGTCATTAATAAACATGATAAAAAAGTTCCCCCATTCTGTGTTTCCTAGAAATAGAGGTCTGAAAAAAACACGGTGGAACAAGTTGATAACATCATCAAGTTGGGTTTCACCATGTTAACGATTTTTCTTTTAGTGCCTTTTTCCTGAGTGTACAAATGGGTCCATTTGGTTCACATTTGTACACTCTCAGGAAAAAAAATGAAAATGGGTGGAATTCCCCTTTAACTGTTGAATGTACCATTGTAAGTGCATTTGGTCACCTTTGTACACTTCAAAGGTTAATTTAAGTATCTTACTGTACAGTCTGTAGCTTGATTAGCCATACAGTGCAGGCGCATATTGCATCATTTGTTCCAACTGAAGTACTAATATAGTATATTGTACATTGAGGAGCACTTTATAAGGCCAAAAATAACTTATCATTAAAGTGATTTTCAGCTGCATACTGTAGCTGAATCAGCAAAGCCTCATTTTGTTTCACTTCATTATTCGATTGAATCACCAGGATATTATAGTGCGCGGAGGTGGGGGTGGGGGTGTGCGCACTTCCCATTGCAATCAGAATTAGATTCATTAGAATTTATATTCATTAGATGCATTCCTAAAATTCCGCCGCAATCTGAAAAGGCATCTCTTCATACTCCTATGAGTATGAAGAGTCCTAGCCCATAGCATTTGCTGTAGCCTAGTACTTGCTTTTGTATCTAGCATTTTTATGTAGACTTCGATTTCATATAGGATTTCATATAAACAGCACTATATTGTATAAGCGAAGGCCTATTAGGCTATGATTCTTTACTGTTGATGATTCACATTGTATGTACAGTATATGATGCATTTCCATGATGTTCTTTCCTTCTGTTCATGCTGAATGTAGGCCGCTAAATGCCTAAATTGTAAATTGAGGGAACAGATGAAAATGTTTAAACTACTGATACATACAGTACATTAGTTAGCACTTGTGGTTTAAAAATACATTTTCACAGCTTCACTATGCACACACTTGCATGCAAGTGAGGTGTATGTTCACATTTCAACATCAACGTGCATGTGAGGATGCCTCCCATGTGCAATGATAAAGGAGACAAGAGTCATCTGAAACGCGAGAGGGGATTCCACAGCCTTCTAAAAACAGACTAGTACAGTATGTGTACTGTAATAGTGAGAGAACATATTTCATTAGTACTTTATCTTTTGATCTGATGCCATATTTAGAATATCCTCCAACAAATAATAGTACAACAAATAATAATAATAATAGTAAAACTTGACTCGTATACAGTTTTGTACGGTGCTGCTGGTGCAAGGATGCACTGCAGTGGTATACTAGATTGGAAGCGTTAAGAGTGCTGGGCAAATGGCCTGCTTTTAAAACTACAAATAGAAAAAAAATAATAATCACTAACCACACATTCATCCAGATGAAGTAAACTTAATTAACAATGGCTAATGATTTTCTTATCCATCACAATATGTCTGATATGATCATTAGTTGAAATATGTCTCCACAATCATATCGCAAATGTTGTATATTGCAATGTTTCAAAATTGAACAAAGATGACAAAACTTGGTGGGAACAGGCAATTCTACATTTTTATTCTCATGTATAGGTGCAATAAAAGATGATTAATATTTCTATAATTGGTCAAAATGAAAAGCCCAACAAAAATTGTGATCATAGAGACAATTATTAATTTGGTGTTGCACGAATATCCTTAAAACTAATTTGACAATTAATTAACTAAAGCAGTGTGTAAGACAATACTGTAGGATGCATTAGCTGCTCTTAGATGTATATCATTTAATTCATGACACTTAAATTATATTTGACAAACATATTGAAGTTGATGATGAAAACCCAACAACATATATACTAGCTGCTCGTAGACATCTGCCGTCTAATTCCATTGAATTATGTTGTTTATTATGTTTATGACAAAAAGATACTGACCTAGCCTATCTTATAGCCAAAAGAGAAACTTTCCCAGGCTAGGAATAACATGCTATATGTTGTGGGTCTATTTGTACACTCAGAGTTAAACTAACAAATTATTTTGCTATGTGGATTACTAGCTTCAACATCACAAATCAAATATTGTGGTGATTTGTGGTCGTTGTTAATAGCACACTTTTAACCCCCGCAAGACAACTATTTGTTCTAAACTGAAGCACGGAAAGCAGGCAAATGTAATCAACATTTGAGTAGACAAAGACAAAAAAGCAACATGTCATACTTTTTTACAATAGAAAATTTACAGCCATGTTATACAAAACATTTCAGTAGCCTTGTGGATAGAGTGTCCACCCTGAGATTGGGAGGTTAGGGTTAATCCCCTGTCTGGGCCATTACAAAGAAAAATGTACAAATGGGAGCCAATGCTCCTCTGCTTAGCACTCAGCATGAAGGGTTGTACTGGACGTAAGTCCTTTCAACATACTAGTGTATGTTATGTCCAGAGGTGTACTTGTACATAATGGCTGAGGGATGTACTTGTACATCAAGCTGCCTAGGACATGGGCTCTTACCACATCGCTCTGGAACCATAGGTTCTCAAGAGTCAAAGTTAACCTACTTAGGCTACTTAATACAAAATGGAGATGTTTAATGCAAAGAATGTTGCAGTCAGAAACCCCTTAACTAACGAACCCCGTAACTTAATAACAGTAGACGTATTTGTTTTGTATGTACCTGTGTTAAAAGTGCATTAGACTTATTTGTCTTGTCTAAAATTGTTTAATGGTGTACCGTGGTATGTAAACATTCCTTTTGGTCCATGGGCTGGTTGGGCCTGACTACATTTCTTGGAAAGTCAAATGTCACTAGACATTTGGGGCGAATTGTAAGCTGTGGTTGCCCCAAAACAAGTCTTGGATTGAATTAGTCGTGATTTGAGGAATCAGCTAGAAAGATTGTTTCTACTATGTATGCATGGTTCTACTTTTAGCAGTTTTGCCATCCATTATGAGCAACTGTGATAGATCTTGGTGGTGAGACCCTGTCACCCTGCCAAGCATGGTTAAAATTTTGGGTAGAAATATAGATTTATAATTTATGGACTTGTTTTTATTACATGACTGTAGAGATAATATGTAGCAAACTTTGTGAATATGTGTGGATGTATCAGGACAAGGTTGTAGCAGCTTTGCAAAATACACAGTGGAAAATGTTATGCACTAAAGAATTAATCAATTAAGCCATACAAGACATATTACACATATTACATATATAAGGCACGAAAATTATGGATCTGGTGCAAACATTTGATTGTGTAAATAGGTGAGTAATTACTGCAACCACACCAAGTACCACTGTATGTTGCATTATATATAGTATACTATTAGCATAGTAAACTATATATAATATACTATACTATATACTATATTATACTATGTATAGTATAATATAGTATACTGTATGCATCTATTCTCACCATACCATCTCCCTGTGTGTGTGCGTGCATACGTGTGCATAGGCCATCCCACAGATTCACATGCACATATATCTAATTTCTAATTTAGAGATGGTCATCCTTTATTGATGTTGATGATGGGCGCTGATGCTCGTTATTCTTCTTAACTGCTTGCAGTATTATTTAGTAGCTACCACGTAACGTAAGTGCTTGATTTGTTTCCCAGTATATTCTCCAGAGATTGCAATACTGACATCAGGTAGTTATCCCCTGCTCTCTCAAAAAGGAAGTGTGTCCATGAAAATTTTGTCCACTATAGGTGGTGGTGGAACAAGATCTTCCAGCTTAAGGTAAAAGATGCGTTGGAGCCCTTGTGTGCACAGTGTCCTAAGCTCAGGGAGCTTCCCAAGCAGTCTGGACAAATAATTGGGACGTGAGGAGTCAGAAGCACATCCAGAGACATGATCTTTAAGGCACGTAATGAGCTGGTTCTGCAAGTCTTCCACGCGTTTAGGCTCCCTAAGACCGTGGCGGTCTGTAAGAGGAAGAAATTAGAGAGTATAGCTAAAATTGAGGTGACAATATTGTCTGAGACTTTGATGATGCTACTAAAGCTTAAGCAAAGAATACTGTTATATTGGACTTCATACTTTCAAACCTTGCAGTGGAACATACAATATTTTTGATGAAACATTAGAGGGATTTCGCTGTCAAAAAACATTTGGTCATGACCAGGCACCTCACGTGTTAAGAGGGCATTATCAGTCATCAGAGAAAAAGGCTGGATGTTTTTGATGAGTCGTAGTTAAAATGGAGGTTAAAGCTACACTGGGTTTTATAGGAAGGGGGTGGGTAGCTAAAATTAATATCAAATACCTAAATACTGAATAAGTATTGACATAGTGACCATTTAAAGTTAAATAATCGAGTCGTGCCTTGAATGTTCAAGTATTTTCTGTTATTATAATTCATACTTTTCTCTGCTGTATAAGTGTAAAGAAGAGAGATATTAAAATTGATGGTATTGTGATAATTCTGTATATAATTGTATGCCAGTGTGACACATCATTTAAATTCCTTACCAGTAATGGTAACCAATGTTGCAAGGCAGGAAAAGGAGGAAACATCAAGCTTCATGCGATGAAGGCTCCGAGAGAACTCCATAATGGAGTCAATCCAGTCACCAAAACCTCGGACACACTGTGTCTTGTGAAGCACAACACCATTACAGAATATGAGCTTGTGCGTCTCTGGATTGGACCTTCAGCAGAAAAAAGAGGACATCGCTTTACACTCTGTAGAATTCACTTTTAAGTATACACTGTCACAAGGAAAAATGTTTTTAGATAAAATCTGAAGCAAGTTGGAAGATTTGCTTTCACAAAGTGCTATATAAATAAAATTTAAATTCACATTGTTGCCATGGTACCTGTATGCAAGTCGCAAGATAAAAAGCTCAACAAACGCAGACTCTAGCAGTAGATCCTGGTCCTCAGAGCAGAACTCGGTGAACCCTGGGATACTCTCAGCCCATTTCCTGATGACCTCCATAGAGGCTGTGAGCAGGTCATAGAACTGTTTTATGTCACCTGCATCCTCCTTCTCTGATGGGCTGACAACAGTGTCCTGGAACTGAACAGGACAGTCGTATTTATTTAGTCAGTAACTTTAACTTAATACTAAAAATGAATCAGTCTTTTTAAAGCCGAGAAACAGATTAAAAGTTTTCCATTCACTCTCACCTTAGAGTAATCCAGTTTCCCAATGCCAGGATTGGAATCGATGTGTGCCCTAACAAGAGAAGCGATCAGGCTCACTGGAGACACTGTAGTTGTCGGGTCCTGGGCAACTTTAGGCTTAGATGGTAGGCGACCTCTTCGCCCTTTAAGGCTATCTGTTCTTACAACTAGGAGAAATTCTGACATTAAAGCCATACACAAGTTCCCAAACAGAATACCGTATTTTCCGCACTATAAGGCGCACCGGATTATAAGGCGCACCGGACTATAAGGCGCACCTTTTAAAACTGATTTCATATATAAGGCGCACTGGATTATAAGGCGCAGTGAATAGAAGCTACTACAGTTAACATAGAATAGAAGCTACTGCAGTCAACCAATCCATATATAAGGCGCACTGGATTATAAGGCTCACTGTGGATTTTTGAGAAAATTAAAGGCTTTTAAGTGCGCCTTATAGTCCGGAAAATACGGTATGTCAATAAGGTGTGTGGCACCAAAATGTGGTCCCACTCCGCCCCCTTGCCACACCCCCAATAGACATGTCATAACTAAATGTGCTGAACTCACCTTCTTTCACCATGCCTACAACAAGGCACTTCTGGAAACGACAGAACTGGCATCGATTCCGCCGACGCTTGTCCACAGGACAGTCTTTATTGGCAAGGCACACATACTTGGAATTCTTTTGTACTGTTCGCTGCAAAACACAAAAGACACATTTAGTATCAGGATTTATTATTAAAAAAACATAATACCTACTAATCTGTTCCAGATGATACTTTACCTTGAAAAATCCTTTGCATCCTTCACAGGTGCGAACCCCATAATGCTGACAGGAGGCATTGTCTCCACATACAGCACAGCGCCCCTCATTTCCGCTGGGGCTTCTTGATTTGGGTGACAGACTGTCTTCTGCCTGTTCGGCACCATCTAAGTCACTTGCATGCTCCAGTGGCAGTGGGGGGAAGGTTAAAGCTGTTGGATGCTGTTGGGCCAAATTGAAAGGGTCCTGTTCTGCCAAGTGGGACTGGCCCAAAGAGGACGCATCCTCTGCCGATCCAAAAGGGAAGAAAGAGTGTGCATGTGCAACGGAAGCTTTGTCAGCTGCCCAGAATCCTGGTGTGGGCGAGTAAGGGCCAAAGGCTGAGTCCCAAGCAGAGCTCGGCTGGCTCTGGAAGCCTGGGGTCGAGGGAGACGGTGCAGATGTGGGGCTGCCAAAATAATCAGAGCCACCAGACAGAGCATCATCGAGGTAGCTCAGAGTAAAGGTCCCTGGGTAGCAGCCATAAATCTGAAGGTCATCCACCTTGAAGGGAGACTCCTGGCCTGGAGTGGTTGGGGTAGGGGTGGTGGTGATCTGACACGAAAAGGTATCAAATTCACCTGTGTATGTGCCCACTAGAGAGTTGATGCTCGGGAGGGGTGGAGAAGAGAGATGGTCCCTTTGGCTGCTCATGTCAAGAGCTAACCTGGACTTAAAATCCATGCCCTGAACAGCCTGAAGCTCAGAGTTGTTGAGGGTATTCTCATATGGCTGAGCTGCATGCGGGGGGTGGACAAGAGTCATGTCTCTGTTGGTAATATAAGAGCATTTGTGAGTCGCAAAAGTAGACAAAAATATGATAAGTTTTGAGCAAGCCATTAGAAACATAGTAGATGGAATGGACTCCAAAAAGTTACAAATGATATTAATTGAAAGTGCAGGTTGACTTATTCATTTTGCATGCTTATAATTAGGTGTGGTAGTGTACTATGCCAATTAAGTGTCAATACGGGGTGCAACTATGCAACAAGTAGGCTAATAGCAATAGTGTCCCTTAAGCTTAGAATTACTTTTTTATGACTGTGAGCTTCCGTTTGTACTTATACGCTCAGATTTTATGTTTAAATCAGTTGCCTTTTATTTCATGGCTAAACACATTATGAATGATGTTTTGTTTCGTTTTTACGTTTTGGATATCAGTGAATTAACATTTAAGCAAGCCTATCGATGCATCTCTCTTCACACAGAGTCAATCAAAAAGTAATAAATCCGCTCTCATTTCCACGTACAACAATACATTATAGCACAGCCTTTGACTTACCTGTTACTATGCAGTTTCACAAAGATTTAGAAGTATAGTCCAAAATCGTTGTTAATCATCTCCAGTCTTTCGGCTGAAGTGAAGTCCCTGCGCTCTCATCTCGGCAAGACATTTATAGTATCAATTTTATTGTATCCATTACGTCAGAGCTTCCATAGAAGGCAGCACAGAGGGTGGGGAGCTTTCCAGGCCCTGGCCAATCGCAAGCGCGTTCAAAGAATAGTCGTTGACTTGGATGACGCACTCGTGGGATTCCGTTGACGCGCATACTGTAAAGAACCGCAGCATTGTCTTCCTCTCTCTCCTCGACGCTCGCTCGCTCCCGCGCGCGCGCGCACACACACGCACACACCGCGCGCGCGGAGAGATAAGCTATTAGACCTGTGCATGACGCCAGTAGGTTAAATAAACATGCATGTAGTGGTGTATCTGAGTATGTAGCCTGACATATTATGGATGGAAACAATACATGCTGTAATGTTAAAGGGGAATTCCACCCATTTTCAACATTCTAATTAGTCATTAGTATACCGTAGAGGTGTTGGGTGGACTTGATAAAAAAGTTACCCCATTCTGTGTTTCCTAGGAATGGAGGTCTGAAGAAAACCACTAACATGGTGAAAATACACTTGATGACATCATCAAGATGTATTTTCACCATGTTAATGGGTTTCTTTAGACGCTTCTTTTTTCTGAGAGCGTACAAATGGAACCAAATGAACCCGTTAGGGTTCATTGCATTTGTACGCTCTCAGAAAAAATGTTGAAAATGGGTGGAATTCCCCTTTAATCATTAGGGATATCTATCTTGCCATGGTGGATAATTTATATCACCAATGTCGATATGATCTTATTCTGTATTGAAACAAATATAATTGTGTCCATTCTGAAAAATACAGATGATGATTTATCTAAAGAATAACTATAATATTAACAACAATAAGGGTAATAATAATAATAAATAATAATAAGGGTAAGGGTAATGATAATAATAATAATGATAATGTATCATCATATTCTGAAATTGCTTTGATTATGATGTTTTGCTGTTTGTTGTTTTCAAACTTGGCAACACACATAGCTGCAGTGCACATGTCCTCTCCCAAAAGAAGAAATACAATCTGACCTGCGACCTGTGAGGAATCAAATCTTTTTGCGTGCATACATTTTGCAGGCTGACAACCGACAGGATACACAATCTAGCTTCTCAAGCATCATCAACTCTAGCTATCTGGAGCTAATGAGGCTGCTGCCCCTGAATGGCATCCATAACACTATGACCCCATGGGGTTAGGAGGCATTCACAACACTGGTGCAAAAGAGCATGCAGACCACTGGTCTAAAGTTTGCATGCTCATTAGAACTCAACTCACATAACTAGATCACATCATCTAACATAGACCATGTGTCAAGCTCATTGGACAAAAATGGAAATCTGCATTCAATTACAAAGGCACAACTGAAGTGGATGAAGATAATGATGTGATCATTGTAATTATAGTATAGTGAAGATCATTTACTACTGAGGGTTACACAGCCACCATAAGACCAGAAGTCATTCTTGGATTGCATTTTGGCTCTTGCAATACCTTTTGCACTCTCTAATGGAAACTAATCACCCTCCCATTGAGGGTTTTCCTGTGAATGACTTGGCACCTGTGATGCCTTGCCAGTGTAGCAGCCGGTATTCCGGATCTACTCCTGCTCTGTTTCTCCTCCTACCGATCAAAGGAGCTACATTTATTTTACTGGCTATTTGATCTGAAACAACAGACACAGTCTGCCAAATATCAAGCATGAGATATTTTGTACCATCTTTGTTTTTATGAGGGTATGTACAGTATGTGCTCAAGTGAATGAGATGTTGCCTTGAAAAATGGAGGGAAGTTATGTTCATATACTGTATACAGTGAAAAGGCCTTTGTTGGTTCCAAACAAATCAACAAACACAATTGATGCACCCAGACTTGCAGTTGTACGCATGCATAAAGAACACATTGTCCACAGGTTGAATACATTTTTGTTTTGCATATTTTACTTAACTTCACCCATGAATTGAAAAAACACGTTCCCAGTTCCTTAAGGCATTGTTCTCTGTCCCATGTACAATCACCCAGGACTATGTGCTCTTGCTGTGAATCAACTAGGCCTGCATGAAGGAATATCACCTGCATGGATAGACATGCTCTTGTTGCCTAGAAAAAACTACAATAATAAATAACTACAACAATCACAACAATTTTATATGCACACACACACACACACACACACACACACACACACACACACACACACACACACACACACACACACACACACACACACACACACACACACACACACACACACACACACACACACACACACACACACACACACACACGGGGTCAATACATTTGGATTATTTGGCTATAATGTTTTGCTTCATAGTATGTTTGTATAATCTATACACACACACACACACACACACACACACACACACACACACACACACACACACACACACACACACACACACGGGGTCAATACATTTGGATTATTTGGCTATAATGTTTTGCTTCATAGTATGTTTGTATAATCTATGAATGCTGATGAGTGTCACACAATCATGATGGTTTTTATAGCAGTATATAAACGTGGGCTCTCAATTGTCGCTCTCCCTTCCCCTTCTCACTTGCACGTACACACATGTACACATGTATTATCACATGTGTACATGACCAAAGCTCCACCCACCACCTGTTGCTATTCCAGAGTGCTATATTTGTGTGGAGCAGCTGTTTGTCCTTGTACAGAAAATCTGGAGGTTCCTCACTCCAAAGATTATGTACTACCGCACACATTTGGCCATAGCTCAAGCTTGACTCTGGCAGCTCAATGTTAAGCACTTTCTGTCTGTTTGAAGCTACATGTAGTTAGCTCCATGGTGCCACGTTTTGAACTACAGCTTAAAGACAATTCATATTTTCACAGAAAAAGAAGAGAATCGTCATCATGCAGCACTATTTGCAAAGCACTGCATTGACAGCCAGAAGGACCATCGGAAGAACAGACTTGTGACATGCCGCAATAGTGTCAAGTGTCAATATGATCAAGTATAAATCTATCTTGCTTAGATATTAATTACAAGTGAGATTGGATTCATACCTCAGAGTACATTTGATTCCACTAAGCTAGTTCTATTCCCAATTTCACATTTTGTGCTGGTGTAGAAACATAGCCATGTGCTCCAGTGCTCAAATATCAACATAGACACACAGTGTCTTGGAACATATGTTCCTTTTGGGTCACGAGCACAGAGAGATCTCTGAGCTCGGTTTCATGTACCTCTATCTAACCACTAAGATGCCCTTTAGGAGTGCGAGGGCACGTGCACCGTCTGCCTGGGACTGGCTGACAGCCAACTGTTGCATGAGCGATGGTGCTTTGGCATGGGCACCCTGTTCCTGTGTCTTTTAGTGTATAGGGTTTGATGCAGTGTGGTCATATATGGAGAGTGTCTTGAGTGTGCAGGGTGTGATGAGGTTAGGTTTTAATATTTTTTAGGAGGATATCAGAAAAGGTCAGCTACAACTGTGGCACAGTCTCGGGCGCAGTCTCTTGAGTGTGCAGGTAGGGTCAGGACTTAATGATGGATGACCATATATGGTGGTGTGTTGTCACAGGCGTAATGGCCTGACAACCATATATGGAGTGGTGACCTGACTGAGATTTTTCTTTTCTTTTCCCCCTTTGACAGCCAGGACAGACAGAGAGTTGTTTTGGAATGGTTTCATTCAACCCACATTCCTGTAGAAGGCTTAAGTCACAACTGTCCTTATCAGGTTCCACTTCCTTGGCTCAAGCTGAAAAGAGGACTTACAAGCAAATACAAAGGAGACATAGACAAAAATAGATCACATAAATTATGACTGCCTCCACAGGCAGCACGAATTCCCACCACTCCACTACCCTTTAAAACACATATACATACTGGGTTTACTTATAGCGTGAAGTAGCAGGGGTCCCAGAAAGAAATATGACCATTGTATTTTGCAGCTATGTGTAGCTAGCAACATATGACTGTTTACTGTAACTGACTCCAGTAGTGGAGCAAGTGGCATCTGCCCCTATGGACTGCATATGGTATATAGCATATACTGTAGCACTTCAAAGTTCTCACTTTTTGCTGACATCAGCATTGGTTATACTATACTATAGCCACACTGCAACTGCAAGCACCATCTGGTGGTCCATTATGGTTCAGTTAAGTGGGCACTGTGGGCAGAACTCTTAGCTGTGGATTCATGTGTACTGTAGATTTTTAATATTTGTTTTTGGGGACTTTCATGGCTTTATTGATAGGAAACAGTAGTCAGTCAGGAAAGATGGGGAGAGAGATGGGAAGTGACATGCAGCAATTGCTGTCTGGCATGGGAGTCGTACCTGTGGCACAGCATCAGGCTCATCAGCCTATAGGTGCCCAGATGGTGGAGATAACCGCCTGGGCGTGACCGAGAGGGTACAGTATATGTAGCACTATAGGTCATATGACTCACCTGAGAAAATCTCCTACTTATAAAATGTATACATGTATATGTACATTAAAATAACCTTAATTTCATGTTGCTATGATGTCATATCCATATTGGTACCCTGTTTTAATAACCCCTTTGGGGGGTTTAAAATATAAAGAAAATACATGATTAAAATATAAAGTTATAGCGGTTCCTGGGATAAAGTAAACACATTAATGTGTGTACTCGGTAGAATTTGCATCACATGTGGACATGCAAAACATCAATTGTTCTACACAGAGGTTAAATTCCCATTACATCACAGCAAAAACGGGGAGAGAGATGGGGGTAAGACACGCAGCAAAGGTTGTCAGAGTCGGGACTCAAACCTGCTACACATTGTGAGCCTAACAGCACATTTACCAGCCTAAGTGCCATGACCACTAGGCCAGCTCAGGCATCACATCTATATACTTATGTCCGGTAACATCCACTCCATTGTTGAGCCTACTGGTACATGTCAATTTATTTAATCACATCTCAATGATGTTTATCTCTAAACCTAATACAACATCCACTCGGAAAAGAGCCTGCTTGGGTAGAAAAGGAGCAGAATATTAAACCTTTCATACTGAAAGAAATAGTTCAGTTATCCCTGGGGGATTCCCACATTGATAAGAAACCAGATGCTACTGGTTCATGTTTTAAAAAAAGATGATGGTCTTGCCTTCCTGTCTGTCTGGATCATTTGAACTCTGGGAGGTGGAAGTGCTCTGCAATGTCTAACCCTTATAACTAAACAACATTGTATGGATGCACCCGGGATGTATCTTCAGTGATATGTCCAAAAGTAATCAGGGTTTTGGGCAGGGGTGGACTGGGAGCTCAAAACGTACCGGGCAATTTTGTCTCAGAGCGGCCCTCAGAGCGGCCCTCTGAATCTTTGTGGGGGCTCCGGGGCCTGAGCCCCCATGAGAATTTAAGACATAAGGGGCTCTGGGGCTCGGGCTAACTAAAATTAGTTAGTTAGTTTTAGTTAACTATAAAAACCCTGCAATAGGCAGTCTCATTTGAAGAGGACAGAGGGCCGCCAGCACTGATTCGTGGGCCGGTTTTGTGCAGATTTTTTTTTAAAATTAAAACACGACATTAACGGCCCCCGGGGGGGGGGGGGTCGGCCCACCGGGAAAATGCCCTGTATGCCAGACTGTCAGTCCACCCCTGGTTTTGGGTCTCTCGAACATCACCACAGTGCCCACTTCATTCAGGAGTGCTGGATCCCTGAGCCACAATGGTTACGCAGGTTACACTTAATAAGCTAGAAGGTTGGTGCTATAGGCTCCACTTGCGGCGCGAATGGCCCTCCTATACACCTCACTGAGGGGTTAGTTGGGCTTCCTCCTCACAAAGGACACATGTTAGATTTGAGCATGAGGATTTATAGCCTCTGAGGATGATTAACCAGATCAGGAACAGTGAGTGTCCATTCTCAGGTGGATCAACATCATCAAGACACTAGGGAACAGGGAGTGACAGATTGAGCATGCCGTTTCTTTTATTGTTAACGTTCAACTGGCTAAGATAAAAATAAAGACATATTGATTGATTTAAGATCAGTTCATAAGTTAACTCTCAAATCACTTCTACAAGCGTCTTACTGGTAATAAGTTAATAAATCATACATTTAGACAGCAGGACTTCACATATAGTATTAGTTACTGTTAAAAGGTTGACAGCATGTTCCTTTACACTAGCACAACTTGTACTGGGTTTCAGTCTGAGGAGATCAAATTAACTTGAAGGAGTGTGAGAATCTGTCAGAAGTAATTAGTCAAACGCATATTACTCAATAATTGGTGCTAATATTTATATCCGTCACAAGCAGTGACCAAAATGTTTTCCAGCAATGAAGTTTGATGAATTCTATATTGGTGAGGGCAGAGGTTATATTACAGATAGATGTATTTGGCCTGCCCACTGACCTCTCACTCTCAGACAACCATAAACCCAGCATGCCAGTACATAAACAAACTCTATGGACTAGAGATCTGGTTGTCGTTGCTATAGAAAAAAAAATAATAATAAAAAATAAAAAAAATAAATAAGGGGCCGAGCAACTTCAAGGAATGTGTGGGCCTACGGGGGCTATGTCTGCACAGATAGACTATCAAAGGGAGAGAGAGATCTCTGAATTGGTTGAAAATTAAGCGGGAAAACAGAATGGAACCTGTTCAACCTGTTCAACCCTAAGTGAATTAACTACTACACCACTCTAACTGCTGAGAGTTTATACAGAATAGGCCTACAGTAGCCTACATGTATGACGCTAGTCTGTGGTGATGTGCCACAGGAGGGCAGCATCATACTGCAACATTGCTGAGCAGCCTCATTCCAACCAAGTTCAGACTAATGTGCTCTTGTCATTAACTTTGACCAAGTTGAGAAGGTTAGCAGCTCAAAGTAGGAAACTTGATATGACATGTTGATTATGTCAACGAGTTCAACAAAAGTCTCTGTTTGGGATGATTAAAAAAAAACATCACAGACACGTTTTTTGTTTTATTGTGAGGAGGTGATGTTTGCTCTATGTAATGTATTGAGCTAGAAGAACTAATACAAGATTGATTCACTGTTGCTCTAAGGTCCTGGCCCCTTGGTAGCCTATAATCTGACCAACGACAGACCCTCTAAAGTCTGGTCCTGTCATTCCTACTACACGCTACAACAATCTATACCACAAAACACAATCGGCACAAATTCAAGCTGAATTCAACATTTGATTGCAAAGTGCAAATAATAGTTAAAGCATACTTTGCAGGCAGGACTTTACAATTAGGGCACTAATGGAACTCCATTCTCAGCTGCTTGTTCCTCATACAAATGGTGTCACCATGATGTACCCTCTCCTCTGTCTTCTGTTACCCAGGGACACAAAATCTCTTCTGTCATTGTTGTGCAGGTCACAAGAATGTCTCCATTGAGCCTTCCCACTCACACATTCCGCTCTCTTGCACTGCCCACATACAGAGGGCCACACACTGGGCCTATGTCGCAAATGGAAGGGATCTAGAAGTGCTTTCATTCTTAGTGGTCAAACTTGTTGATGTCATAGGGTGCACAATCAATGGATAGATACTGTGCTCGTTTTAATTGACAGAAACTCGTGAAAACGGAGACTGTCCCTTACCAAGACGAATGTATCTTAGACTAGTATAATTAAATGCCTGCAAAATGCCTGACAACCAATGACCAATATTTAAATTCACTTGTGAGGATTCAATGGAATATAGGCCTATGCCATTGTGTATTAAACCATGTTTTTTCTGTTCTATAAACCCTACGGAACATGGGGGAAAAAAACTGTTTACATTTGCATTTTTGCCCAGAAAACATTTACTCATAACATAGAGAGAGAAAAAACATGGAGTTTTCACAAACAAACTAACCTACTGAGAGAGGCAAGAGGTGTGCACTGACTGCTGGTAGGGTTACGACTGAGTGCAGTCACAGCCAGGTATATGTAGCCTCCCAGGTGATTGCCAGATGGAGACCAGCCGCGTAATCATTAGGACACACCTCTCCGGAATTGAAGTGCAGCTTCAACCTAATGGATAGAGAAACAGAATGTTAGAACACAGAATCAAAGCTGCCATGTCAGCCATGACACCCATATAATGTAATAATTAAAATATAATAATTCTTTAAGAAGCACATGTAACATGTCAAATTAAGCATTAGTTTTGCACACACAAAAAAAACATTCCTTCCGGCCATGCCAATATGGGCTGACCTCATCACATTTTCTATGATTTCTATGGCCGTTTTTAGCCCAAGGAATTATTATATTTTTAAAGGTAGCGTAAGTGATTTGAAATTCATCGTGTAGTACCAGGCCAGCCTAGTGCACTAGGGGCCCCCAAGAGTAGCTACACTATGTGAACCTGCTGCTCGATCCTGATTGGAGGAGAATTCACCCTCCACCTGGGGAACTTATATTAGCTCCTCTGCTAACGTGTGGGAGGGGGAAACTCCATATATGGCCTGCACACCTTATAATAGAGCATTTTAACAGATTTTTTTTTTTTTTTTTTTTTGGGGGGGGGGGGGGGGGGGGGGGGGGGGTGATATCTGACAAAAGTGAAATCACTTCCCCTACCTTTATTATTATTATTACATTATATGGGATGTTATGAGTAAATATTTTCTGAGCAAAAATAAAAAATGTAAACCCCTTTTTTCATGTTCCATATGGGTTCATAGAACAGGAAAAAAACATGGTTTACAAAAATCTTCACAAAACGTTCCCTAAACTAGATTTTGCTACATAACTACATAATAGTGTGTTTGCTCAGTTAGTTTAAAATAATCATACCCCATCAACCCCAGTTCCTGAATTATTTTTTGTGCTGTCCACATGGGGTCGCTGTAGTTATTTTAACTGTTTTCAATAGAGTTGTGGATCAGGGTGGAGAATTTTAACTTCTTACTGGACATTTTCCCAAGGTCCCACAGGAAAAGAGTCAGGAAGTGTTATGAGAGGCCCAAACACTGTCCGAGCCAGGAAAGGAGAGGCAGCAGAGAGCAGTACCTCCACTCCAGCATCGCCCAGATCCAGCATCTCTTGACAGGCCCACATGTACAGCCGCCATGTTGGGTTGGCACTGGGCAGGGGTATTTTGGTTTCTATCCAGGTCTGGGACAATGTCCAATGTCCATCAGTGACTCACACACATGTTGGCTTGCATTTGGCCCCTTTTCATCTTTTCTTTTTTTCTACTTCAATGAATTTCCTCTTGTTGTTCCAGAAACACAGCTCATGGATGAAATAGCAGTGTTATTGTCTCAAAGTTTCCTGGACCTGCTCAAGGTCAACAGCTTGCTTTTTGATAGTCAGAAGGGCTGCTTTATAAAGAGTGTGCGTACTCTGGAATCAGCTGCAGTGATGCAAAAATGCAAAAACAAATGCACATTTCATCATGTTTATCAGTTGAAAGTCAGTTATCTTCTGGGACATCTGCTAAGGTTATAAGTCAGAGTGACGTCAAAGGTCCCTGGTTCACCTGCCGTTTGATATTGAGGGATCTTTCCTCTTATGTGTATATTGTGCTATTGTACCTCCTTCACTGTTTATGATATATTTTATTTTTATTTTCTAAATAGGTCTGAACTAACTTATACTATACCATGTAGACCAAAATCATTTGATGCTCAAGATAAATTGGTATGCAGTGTAGAGAGATGACACGCTGAAAACAGGATACGAAACAGAAAAACAGAGACTGCAACTCTGAAACCACGAGTGGCCAGACAGAGATTGTAATTTCCTCCATACGTAGCTCAGATGATTTCAGATGATTTCTTCATTTCAGTCAGTTTGAGTAATGATCAGTTTGTGTGTCCTTTCATTAGTACATTGCGTCTCCTTCAGAACAATACTTTCATCATCAAGTAGATAATGGGAGGAATTCTTGAACACTGTGGTGTAGCCAGGTATGGTCTAAGTCTTCTCATTGGCCAAAAAACATGTACCACCAGACCTGGGCCTGGGCTTAACAAATAATTAGTCATAATTAATAATTCAAATGTGCAATTCAAAAAGTACCCTGCTTTGGTCATCATGAATTGAAGCTCTTGATGGCTGGTTTTAATTATTATGGGTAATCATTTGGTAAGCCCAGGCCCAGGTCTGGTGGTATGCCTACAGGCTTTTGGGCATACACAAGGCCCCAGACCTGATTTGCTGCCATTCAGCCAATGAGAAGACTTTACACCATACCTAGCTACACCACACCGTTCGAGAATTCTCAAACTCCATCACCACTGATGTGACTGTGTGTGACTCCTTGAAGGTATTAGTGAGTTTGGCCATATGACATATAATCCCAAGGGCTGATATGAAGCTAAAGCCATTGCAGTCTTGGGGCTTATATGGCAGCTGACCATTCAGAAAAGTGCCACCACCTGCTGAATGAACCCTTCTCAAAACCCCACCCTTTGGGGTGTTTTTCCCCCATGCCAATTAAAATACTTTAGCAACTGTTGCTATCCAGGTCAAGCTTTCCTCTTCTAACACGCCCCTCTCGTGACGCCGCCCTTGTTCCAGAAATGGATTCCCCATTCATTTTCCTCATAGACTTTTCAAAAGTGATCTATATAAAAGATGATTGCGCCGCGGACAATGCCAACTTGGGTCTCAACAAATCATGACAACACACACAAATTCACAATTTCGACATTTTTCAAAAAATGACTAAACTTTTTTTGAAAATCCTTGAAAATGACAATTTTCGACATACTATAGTATGTCAAAAATTCTCGACTTTGACATTTTTCGCAAATCCTCAAAAACGATGAAAAACGGCATACTATAGCATGTTGTCCGAGAACTGGTACTATACCCTGTCGTTTTTCCCCGATTCTGCATTTTTTTCTGAAAATCCTTGAAAACGACATGGCTCAAATAGGGTTTAGAGTTATAAGCAAGTAACAGCATAATAAAGTTTGTGATATTACAATTTTGCCATTGAGAATGCATTTGGCATTTCATTTAAATAACTCAGAAACTACAAAACATTTCAAAGTAAAAAGTGAATGAAATTAATGAAGGAAATACTTTATGGTTTTGGATGACATATCCTACTATAGTAAGTTGCTTCTCATCATTTTGGAGGTTTGATTTTTTATGATAATCACAAAGAAAAAAAACATCCTGCACTAGATCACAATGAACACACGGTAAGATCTGGTACATGAACGCAGGCCTTCAAATTTCCAGGCAGAATCTTTAACCAGTGAGCCACTGTGCTTGCTTTGCATGCTCACAAAATGCCAAAAAGAAAGTCACAGAATCACCAGAGGCTTGCCTCCATTGCTTCCTAACATTCAAACATCTAGATGGTATTCATCATTTCGAGGATTTTTGAAAAATGTCGAAATTGAGGAAAAAAGTCATACTATAGTATGCCTTGCCATAACAATCCAGTATGCCTTGCCATAGTATGCCTTGCCATAACAATCCATATGGGGCACACTGTTGACTTCCTGAGAACACTGGCACATTTTCTGGGAACACAGTAGTACAGTTAGTATCTAGCTGCTCTCTGTCCTGCCTGCTTTCCGGGACCGAGCTCTTGGAAAACCCTGGTGAGTCAACATCCTTTATCCTCGTGGACAAACACAGGACTAGGTTGCAGCAAGCAGTATTCCTTGCTTCCATGCAGACTCTCCTGTTTCCATAACCTGCTCATGTGTGACTGTCTGCCTGCCAGGCTGATGTAGACCGACTTCACTCTACTTCACTTTACAGAAATGTTATCTTTTAATTAGAGCTGTCAGTCGATTAATCACATGATTGCCCATAGTTAATCTTTGATTAATCACAATTTAATCGCATATCTTCTATCTGTTCTAAATATGCCTTTTCCCTATAAAGGTCCAGTATTTATTCCGTATTTGAGCCACATACCACCATTTGATGACATTAATGTATAGCCTTCCAGACCCAAACTAAAGAATTTGTCCACAATCCCACGCTGTATTGATGTTGGTACCATTAGGAGTGAACATGCAATTTTTATATATGTTTTCTACATTCTCTAATTGTGTAGTTTATTTTAAATGAATGTAGGTAATGGCAGATGTTTAACAATTATTCAACCACATTTGACTAAGTTGAACCAAATGGAGCCACCTGGCTCCATTTGGTTCACCTGGCCTGAGTTAATTGCGATTAAGTTAACTCGCAATTAACTAGTTAATGTTGACAGCCTTACTTGTCATAATTGTCATAATTAACATACATATAGAATAGAAAATCCAGAAATGTTGAGCATGTACATGTTATTTTTTCAACAACCCCTAAAAGACTAAAGTCTGGTGTCCAGAACAGTCTGATCTTTACCTCTTCCACTGGCCTGAGACAGGAAGAGGTAACAGTCATTGTTTTCTTTCTACTGCCATCAGCATACAGTAGATTACAGACAAACGTATGATGAGTGAGCATACTTTGTTAGATGCCGGTGGGTTTGCACTGTGCAGTATGCATGACTGTAAGGTTGACTATCCTTGTTTCCAAAGAAAGTGAAACATTCCACATTCCAGTTACTGTTATGTGGAAAATCCTTCAGATGAAGTCCAGAGTGAATTCAAAGATATTGGCTTATGTCATTTCCTGCTATTGTTTCTGAAGACTTTCGCTTTTCTTGGCGATTTACTGCACAGTGCACAGACATGCTGGCTTCAGTCTGACAACTACCTGTTGAGTCAACTTAAGTGTTATATAACAGTTCATGAGATAGAAAGTGGAGCTTTGAGCTCACACCATGTCTTGTAAGAATGTGCCACGTCAAGGCCACAGCGAGATAGTGAGTTATTAGAGATTACAGCGGGTACAGCAAGTTACTGAGTACAGGCTAGGCAGAATTCTCCAGGACGAACACAGCGTTGGACCTGTGCTTTTGAGGGGCGCCCCGGCCAGAGAGCTGATATAATGTGAATCTCGGTTCGCAGTATAACAGGTCGTATCTGCTTTCAATCATATAATGTTCATTTGCTGTTCATATTCCTATCATGAGAGGGATACAGTCGATCCCATTGTATAGAAAATAAATATGTCTGGGTCCCACAGAAGTTATGTCTACAGCCTCTTATTGGACTTTAAAGGTGGTTGAACGTATACAGACGCATTAATGGTGACCCCGACGTGTCGATCCTTGTCCAATAGGCTGTCTGGTCCTTTTGACCGTTCATAGCAGTTTTCCCATGGTTCTGGGGTGGCAGACAGGGCCCTAAAAATATATGCATTGTTATGCAGATCTACCACGCCATGACTATGTGACGACTGCTTTCTTTTGAAAATGTTTTTGTAGATTTCTGAATAGCAACTTATGTGATATGAAATGAACAGCATTTGGAAAAAAAATTGCTATGGCTGTGCTATACGCTTCGCGCTGTGTCTCTAGACAGTCTTGCGAATGCCTCGGTACTGGGTGTGTTACTCTTGTAGCGATGTTTGCTGTGGGAACGTACTGGTTATATTGAACAGTGGGGTTACCGCTTGCTTGCTCGTAGACCATATGCGTGCTAATTTTTGTTATTGATTATGCTATCTCATCCTAAATGTGTGCGGGTGTGCGAAGATGTGTGCGTCTGTGAGAGTGTGTGGGCAGGCACGGAGCCGCTTCTTAGTATAAAATTGTTAGTTTGAGGCTTAGTGAGTTAAAGGGTTTAACAGCTGGGTGACTGTGTGTGTGCGTGGGTCTCTGTTATTTGTGGGGACAGATATCTGGCAACACTGTAACCTCGTAGGGATATCAAGCCTTGTGGGGACCATGTTTTGGATCATTTAAATCCATAGAAAAGAGAGTAGAAAGGGGTGTCCCACCATGTAACAAAAACAAGTGTGTGTGTGTGTGTGTGTGTGTGTGTGTGTGTGTGTGTGTGTGTGCGCATACTGAAAAGTGAGACATTGCGGGAGACAGGTCCACCTAACCCCCCCCCCCCCCCCCCCCACACACACACATTCCTAATACCCAAATCCCCCCCTATGCATTAAGGCGTTAATATATTACAACAAAATTAACACGTTCACACAATGGAGTCAGATTGAGGTCCGGTTGGAAAAAGATAACGCTAGGCAGAGAGTGGGAGTGTGTTTTATCTAAGATAGGTGGGTATATCTGGTGCGGACATTCCATTCTAAGACATGACAACCCTAAACTATCCCATAACAATTCTGTTTGCCGGGGAACAAGACCAGTGGCACGCGGCACCTTATCAAACCCTCCACCCCCCAACGCCACCCGACAGGGAGAGGGACTGAGGAAGCAATGTCAGTTGGTTGTCATACCCCCCCCACCCCCACCCCCCCACCCAAACCCTCCCGGTCCCAGAGCACGTGAAGCCACTGGTGCGCACATACATTAGACAATGAGAGTACAACTTGGATTCTAGATTTCAATGGGAAGTGTTAACACAAATTTAGAGCATCTTAAAAAAAAAATTGAAAAGTATTTACAACATTACTGCAGCAATTGACCACATCGGATTTGGTAAATAATAGTTAACTAAAACTAACTAACTAAAGAATGAATAAATACAACGAAACATAGAATTAAACAAACAAACAAACAAACAAACACTTAAGTTAATTGTAACTAAGGTAAACATAAAGGAAAGGAAAAATAATAATAATAATTGGGAAAAAATATCACAATACTCAAGTAATTATGTCTTCAGAAAACTAAAATAATCTAACTGAAATTATAGACAAAATACTCCTAGTTTTAAACATCAGTTGTATGCATACAAAGCGAACGATTAAAGTATATAAAACACAAATGTGTGTATTGTCAAAAGTTGGGAAGAATTGACCTAATAATAATGATATAATAAAGAATAAGAATAATAGTTGACCAAAGTTAAATTTCCAAATCAAATCCAAAAATAGAGCTAATGAAGAAGTTGTAATGATTTAGATTTTTTAAATCCACATAACTGAAAATCACTCAAACTATATTAAAAGGAGATATCTAAAACGATTATACTCTAAAGATGGTAAGTGATAGTATATGTGGCATTTGACAAACAAGGCATATCCTCCTTAAAGGTACATTAAAAACCATTTTGTAGGAAAAAATGCTGCTTTTAAATATATATATATACAATTTGCACAATGCCGGTAATTCCAATTTCTCACCTGGCCAGTGAGGAGCTAGCATTATTATTATTGTTATACTTATAATAAGGGTGATACTAACAATGGGGCGGCTGTGGATTGGTAGGGGGAGCAGGTTGTCAAGTGTAGAGGTTCGAAGCTTAGCTCCTCCTGTCTACATGTCGAAGTGTCTTTGGGCAAGACACTGAACCCCAACTTGCCTCCAATGGTCAGTGTGCACTCGCCACCATTGTATAGTGTTGTATTGTATAGTGTATAGTGTATGAATGAAGACCCCCATGGCGGGCCATGTTTTGTAACATGATCTCGTGTCGTGGGACACTGAGTAAGACCCCCATGGCGGGCCATGTTTTGTAGCATGATCTCGTGTCGTGGGACACTGAATAAGACCCCCATGGCGGGCCATGTTTTGTAACATGATTTCGTGTCGTGGGACACTGAGTAAGACCCCCATGGCGGGCCATGTTTTGTAACATGATCTCGTGTCGTGGGACACTGAGTAAGACCCCCATGGCGGGCCATGTTTTGTAGCATGATCTCGTGTCGTGGGACACTGAGTAAGACCCCCATGGGGGCAATGTTTTGTAACATGATTTCGTGTCGTGGGACACTGAATAAGACCCCCAGGGCGGGCAGTCGACTATAAATAACCGGTTTTTAACATGTTAAAGGGAAAATGTATGAGATGGCACTACAGTCTGTGACTGAGAGTACACTCATGTAAAAAAAAAAAAAAAAAAAAGAAAAAAAAAAGAAACAAGCAGGGGGTTAGTCAATCAGCTTTTGTAGCTGCTTGGATTTCTTGGTTGTACACAAGACGCGAGTTTTGGTAGCCAAGAGTAATCCCCCTGAGAGTGCTGACATGTCATAATATCTTGCAATTGCTTATTTTATTTTTATTTTGCTTTATTTTATTTTACCTTATTTTATTTTATTTATTTATTTTGCTCCTGTGGCCAAGGCCTGGTTTACGGGCCAGCAGAACTGATATCATCTCACGTGTGGGGTAAGTAAAGACATTGAATGAATGCAGGAGTGAATGTAGCAGAATGGTTCTATGTATAACCTTGTGAACGGCTGTTTTGACAGCCTGATCTTGAAGTTGTATGTGTCAATGTCATGGAAAACAGCCATGTAGTTGATACAGCTTGGTGTAGACGTACACTAAGTTGTGGAGACCGTGGTGTTTGTTTTACATACCATAAGTTTTATTGTTTATATAGACCAGTATAGGTCTACATCTGTATGAGGAAGTTAAAGTTGATCAGAACAGCAGACAGAATCATACAATTCTGTACTCTAATATAGTTCACTGTAGCAGAATACGGTAACAAAATATATATATATAAAAATAATAATCTTAAATTTAAACAAAGAGTTACTCCATATAACAAAACAAATGTAACAAACAAATGCCAGAAATATCTTTGACAATTACAATACAAGTATTGCAAGGACAATTAATCCGTTTACAGACCAGACTCGGAGCAAAACAATAACCAATCAGAGATTATTCTACTGCAAGATCATTTTAATGGGCTGGTCTGAAATTTGAGAAAGAGATTGAAGAGTCTGTGTCCTAGAATCAACAGCGTTTCAAAGAATAGATCCTCTACTCTTGTCTTATTGAAAAATTATAGGGTAGATACAAATATTCCGCTTGGCGAGGGACATAAGAATGAATATCTGCATTAGAGAAAAAAAAGAAATTAAAATTGAATTGAAAATTTGGAAGTGTATGAGAGTCGTAGGACGCCTTTGTACACAAATATACATATCTGCAGGGATTTTACCGGCAAGACAGACAGAATGTTTAGTTTTCGACCCAATACGAGAAGGACTTAAGTGCTAAGTTTAAAGTAAAACAATTATTTTGAGGAATAGATAAATAGAAGGTCAGCCCATATCATGCTACAATAAGATGTGGAAGGAAAAAAAAACTCAAACTAGTGTAAGAAACAACTATCCTTTTTCCAATCTAAGTTATCATCAATTATGATACCTAATAACTTTGAAGCAGCTTGATTGAATTTCATGGCGTTGCTGACAGACTTGCATCCTCCCCCGAACACCCGCTACTATTAGTACAAAAATAAAATTAATTATTTACCTTCAGTGGTAGCTTATTTGTCTGAAACCAATCCACAGGAGCTTAGATAAGTTTTCATTTGCTTCTATAATTAGTTTGACAAAATTCTCCAGTGACTTTATAAGGTACCCAAGCAAAAAAACAGTTATATATATATAAAAATTAAGGCGGTCAGCATTAACTAGTTAATCGTGAGTTAACTCAGCCACAAGTTAACTCGATCAATTTCATTAGTGCGCGATTAACTCGCAATAAAAAAAATAAAAGCCAAGTGGTTCGATTGCGCCAAAGGCAGAGGCATAATTGTTAAACATCGGCATCCCTTAAGTTAATTTAAAATAAGTCTACACAATTGGAGAACGGTGAAAAGACTCTAATAAATTTGCAGGTTCGCTCTAATGGTTCCAACATCAATACAGCTTGGAATTGTGGATGAAAATAAACGTCATCAAATGTGGTCTGTGGCTCGGTCAAACGCAGAATAGATAATGGATATTGGATAATATAATGATGGATAATATAACAATGGATATGCAAAAATCCTATTAGGCAGACATATATATACTCCAATCTCGCAGTCACTGATTTAATTGTTGGTACTTTTAAGATCTAGATTAGTGTAGGGCATATATGTCAAACTCAAGGCTGCGGGTTCAAATCAGGCCCGTAAATGAATCTTCTTAAGCCCGCAGGAACACATTTAATTACTATTAGAACTAGTGCCTGTGTGTTGAGACACCGTCTGGCGCACAACGTGGCACACTGGGCATTTGCACCGACGTACCTGGTAGGATATTAGGGTAGGGTTATCTAAGACATTCCAATTAGAAATGACCGCATTCACTCTGCAATGACGTGGGAGTAAGATGCGCAATGACATGACAAAGACTCATTAGCTCTGCAGTCTGCACTAACGTAGAGACAAAATGGCGCAGACCAACACTAAGTGTATAAAATTAAATACTGCATACATGGGTATGTCCCCATTTCCCCATACACGATATTTGACACAGTTTGCCAGCATGACGACTTGGACAGTCATTAAGTGAATAAGTGAAATAGTTATAATTTGGCTAAACCATAACTACAGTCTTCACATCATGCAGTGAAATGGGAAGTAAAGGTATGGAAACACACTGAAATACTTAAGTTGAGGGAGAATTATCTAATAATTACTCTTAACTAATGTACAGCATCTAAACAACTATACAGTGTACAGTATCTAAATAAATGGGCATCTATTCGCATATTACAACGTATTAGCCTCAAACGAGAAACAAAATATTGAGTTAGTAAATAGTAAGTAAACGCAAAATGACAATATACAAAAGATTATACAATAAATATATTTATGTACCTGATCAAGTGTTGCTCTTGTGCTCAAGGGCGCTCCGGCTAAAATCTGACGTTGATTGGGACGTCAACAAGAGCTCATTGGTATGTTGTATGCTTTTAGCTCATATTAACCCTAGACACGGTACAGATAACACCTAATAAACAGCAATTCCACGAAAATAACAAAAAAAAAACTGTCTACACCCTACCCACCACCATCCAAGACCAACATGCTAAATAGAAATACTGCAATTAAAAAAATGTAGAGTGTGATTGCCGCAGTCGCTTGTTTTGGCCCCTTACATTAGTTTTGGCAGTCAGTTATGATGTCGACTTTCAATTCAACCCTGTGATCATATGCAATTAGGAGGGGATGTATACGCCCCGGCCCCAAAACATGTTTTTGGTATTGGCTACTGTTGGATTTGGGGAAAAGGACCGAATAAAGAATTTGTTAAAATTGATATGATGAAAGGATGAAGAGACTGTATATTGTATGTATTTTCGATAGCTCAAAATGTGGAGAGCCAAATTTAGAACAGGCTATAATGACCAAACCCAAAATTTAATCAGAGTAAAATATACCAGAGAAAAAACCTTTTAGCTGTCCTGATGTACAATTTGCCATAAAGTAATGTTCAGCTTTAAGAGCTTTTAGAAATAGTTCCAAATGTAATCCGGGAAAAGATTAAAAATGATGAGTAAATATACCCATAAACCCTGAAAATTACTTACAGCTAACACAGCCCAGTTACAATCCATTGATGACATATGTAAATCATTCACAATAAAATTCTGAAGTATTAAATATTTCCAATATTTCCATCAGCTACGTTTTGCACTGTTGTGGCGCCCCTATATATATATATATATATATATATATATATATATATATATATATATATAAAAAGAGGAAAAAAAAATTGGCTCCCTGTTGGTGCCACCACTCACAACATGTGATTCAAATTTGGGGAGGTTGGGACAATTAGTGATTGATTTGGTTGCATTTTTTTGCAAAATAGGCCCCTCCCTCTAACTTTGGAAGCGAATTACGGGCAAACGATGGGCATAATAAAAATTGCGTCAGGTCACTTTTATCAGGTAGCTCCAGATAATAGGTGTGCTATGGAGGAGTAGAGGGCCAAACTTTGTTACCTAGAGAAAAGAATAATAATCCGGAATAAAGTGTAACAATTAGAACAGTCTGGTTGCCCTTTCGGGCAACCACCCCTTTCGGGCAACCACACTAACTAGTGGACATACAAATTTTGCCAGGTACAGGATATGAACATTAACAAACAGGTGTGGTAGTCGAGGAGGGGAGAGGTAAAATGACATAGTGACACAGTTTCACAACAAAGTATTGTAGTACAGATACATCAGACATCAATACCAGTGTTGCACAGAAATATTGCAAGGTACATCAGGTATGTACAACAATGTAACAGGGGAGCAATAGCAACAGTGAGACATTGTCAAAATTATATTATCCAACTATGTCTCATTCAAAAAAAAAAAAAAAACACAACAACAGCAGGACAATACTTGACTTCACATGTTACAGCCTACTAGGCTGTCTGTTCAAAGACTGTTGCACATCCTGTTCCACTCAAGAGACATTGTTGCTGTTGCTGGAATCCACCATCCAGTGCAGCGACACAAACAATGAACTGTTCCGAGTGTTTGGGGGACACTCATCAGAGGCAACTGAGAAGCCAACAACGAGAGCGCCAACGAACTGACGGGGCAGCAGACAACCAGAACTGACAAGGCAGGCCACAGACAACCAGCGCACAGTGATGGAGTAAAAGAACTGTTCCAGTGTTTGGGGAGACGCTCACTCAGACAGACTGAAATGACCACACCACTTAAGGTCATGGGGCTGTGGTGCAACGCCTGCACTACCTCTGCCCACAAACATTTGAAGTCAAATATTGGACCTGCCACAGTTGAAGTTTCAGTAATTCATGTCAAACAAAACAATCAAATAGGCGGGAATGCAAATTTATGAGCAACATTGGTACAAACACCAACCAACAACTGACGTCCCCTACAGGAAAAGGACTTATGTTCCCCCCCTCCCACCCACAAAAAAAAAAAGAACATCATGTGTGTAGACCGCGGTGGTGGATTAGGATCTACAAACTTACTGCACATGTCTGTTATCTGTTGACAGCTTGTAAACCTGTTCTTTTCACATACAACACCAAACACATTTGTTGTAGGTAATGACGCGTGATCTGATGGAGTTATATTACCCATTTTGATAGAATAAAATCATTACGGTAGTATTACCGTATGCGATTTGTTACTGCCCAAATCTGGTTACCAACACCATAGTGAAGTTAAATGAAGTTAAAATAAATAAATAATACGATTGAACACTACAAAGACACAGTTGAACCGGCCAATTATAATTTTAGAACCAATATATGTATATTTTCAAATGTTATCTCATTGCACAGGTTGAGTGGTGGTGGAATTAACTAAACTCAGTAATTGAACTAAATGCATAGTGGTTGACAAACTTAAGTGATAACCTTTAGTCTGCTAATGCACACTGCTACAATCAGTAGCATAATCAGGGGGCCATATAGGCCATAAAAAGGCCATATTGATATTGGAACGTCTTAAAATAATGACACTTAGCTAATCAAAACAATGAATACATAACACCAATGCCAGAAGTAATTAATTAAGGTAATTCAAAAGTGTCCAAATAATTACGCTTCAAAGAAAATCACCTAAATGCAGTAGCAATATTAAAGTACAGCCTCAGTACGGGGAAATTAAAGTGCTACTACAAGTAGCCCCAAAGTCACCTGACCAGATGCCAAATGAAACAATAATGACAAATTCAATCTAACAAAGCAACTGTGGCTGCAACTAAAGAAGAAAGCAATTACTATTTGGTATACTGTACACAATACAATGTATCTCATCAAGTTAAGGTTTTGTGTGTATACCTTAATTGTCCCTTCTCATGCATTCCATTTCCGCTAATAACAATAGTTCAGGCCCAGAGCACATGAATGAACATCAACCGTAAGTGAACATCAACTTACTATTATGAAATACAATATGACTTCACAACAGTCATGACACATTGCTCACACTGCCACTATAATGCACAAAACGACAGTAGCAGACACACATCTCAAGACACTCAGCTAAATCTGAAGGGCATTTCCCTGGTACAGGAAGATATGAGATCATATGACCAAGACAATAAAACACAGGGTGACTGCTAATTTGGTTGAATTTTACTCTTGTTTTAAACTATAGTGGCATTTGACTTGCAAAATAAATTAGATAATTAATTATCCTGAAAATAAATACATTTTGTATTACCACTACAAGCTACGAGGAGTACATGTTGGACAACTAATGATTTGTTTAGATAAGAGAAATTTTAGATTACTAGTGAGGGATACCATTACTTACATATAGGCACAGTGAGCAGCACAACATCATGCAACGTTGTTTAGCATTTTTTCTTCACTTTTTTGAACGATGCCACATGCCTCCAAATCATTGACCAGGTTAGTATAGCCAAAATCCATTTTATGATGTCAAAACTTGTACCATACACAGACCCTCGGGCCTAATTAGAGTCGGACACACTGGCGCATACTTTCTCCACTGTTGTGGGGTAACGTTATCAGGTGATTTGCAAGTCTACCGAATTCTGAGTCGTTTATGCTTCACTCTAGGTTTTGGCAGTTTATCGGTTTTACAAAAAAAACAGGTCACTCATATATTTCCATTTTTGTTAGGTAGGTCATGCTGTTTTAGGGTATCAAGAAATATCATGCGTTTGTCCTGTCATTCCTAGTCCCAACTAGAGATCGACCGATCAGACTTTTGGCCGATATTTCCGATCACCGATTAGTGGAACATCAAAAAGGCCGATAGCCGATATCAGCCGATACGATTATTATTTACTTTAATAGAATAAAAGTGCGGAAGCAGCAAAAGTGTTTCAGTTTCCCCTCCATCACATGCATCTTTTTTAATTCAAGTACAGGCACAGAGCTTCAGACATAAAAGAAAAGGAGAAAAATACATTTTGGATAATTTGGATAAATCTACAAATACATGAGGTGATAGAGTCAGAGACACACAGCTATACATCTCCTTACCACCACAATCTACCGGATCTTCAATGAAAGTGGTCGATGTACAATTTTTTGAACATTTATAATAAATACAAATAATCAGCTGCTCTTTTTTCGATTCTTTATTTTGAGCACCGATACCGATTATTAATAAAATCATGAATATCGAATTCGATAATCGGCCACGGCCGATAATCGGTCTATCACTAGTCCCAACACTCTTGTCAGGTGATCAGATGTGCTTTTGAAGGATCATTAGTCTGGAATCGGCGTATAGAGTATGTGCAATCAAAATATGTAGTTCATCTAATAAAGAATCCCATTAAGAATGAAAAAAAAAAAAAAAAGGTTAAAATTTGGGTTGGTAAAATAACAGTGAGAAAATATAAGAAGTAATAAGGTTTTAACCACAAAGGTGGGGCGCTACGGATAAGGCAGTGCAACTCACCAGTGAATACATCCGAGAGTGGCAGAAAACTACAGAAATTACAGAAATTAGAAATTACAGAAAATACAGAACTAATGGAATACAAACCACAAAATACTGCTTCAGCATAGTACCAATTCCAATAAAAAAATAAATAAATAAGAATAAAAATAAATTGACAAAATCAAATATAACATTAAAAAATGCTCAATATCAATGCAGAACGTGGGTCTTAAAATCGCACAGGAAACTACATTGTTCAAACCTATGTGACCAAATTTCCCTTACACGGTGAGTGGTACCAAGCCGGAATGAATATTTTATCCAAATGTGGACGAGGAGCAAGGAGATAATGTATAAATGTCAAATCTAAATTAACCATAACAATGTTTACCCCACAGGAACAGGTCTACAGACAAGGAGGGAGGTCTAAAAGTCCAAAGTGTTTTAGTAATCAAAAGCCATATTGCATAGTACATAATATGATGTCATGTCAACTTTGGATTGTCTTGACAAGGAGGGAAAGTAAGAGGACAAATAGAATGGTGTGCAATAACAGAATATCAGGGAGGGGTGTCCAATTCATAACTGTAACACATTTCCCACAGGAGCGGAGAATGTTTGGATGTAGGGACAAATTTCCAAATGTGCATGTGTGGTAATCTTATTCCGGGAGGTCAAAGTATTAAACTAACAGTTTCACAGTACAGCAGCTCGAGAGACCCTCAGTTGCGAGGTAAGCGACATCTATAGCCCGTATCCGAAGGTTACTAATGTGAATTACAGGGCAAGGTGGAGGACACGTTCCAGGTTATATCTAGGAGGGACGAGGATGGTTTGTCAGAAATCAAGAATAATGTTAATTTTTCAATTCTAATAACTTTTTGATCGTTTGTGATTCTGTCTGTGTCAATCAAACCCGATGCCAATGAAATAACGCACTAACAGACTAATAAAAACCCAATTAGAGTGTTTGTATAGATTGATTATGCATGCTATGGCTCCTCTTAAGTGAAAACTACCCAACGCATTGCAGATGGCCAGGAAAACAACTATAGACTGATTTTAACTTCAAACATCCATATAGTGGTAGCACATTACACTAAAACATTCTCTTGACAATAGGTAGGGGTTCCACCCAACTGAATGGGAATCAAAACCCATTAGTATTGATTACATGTTTTCAGTTTAATATCAAGGAGGGTGAAGATTTCACTAATTTAACAATAAACATCAGCCCAACAAATCTAGTTTTGGACTCTGTAAATTACATCCAACATGTAATTATGGCCATCTACTTGACTAGTTCTGCTACATGCTACACTACACTCACAATCTAGTGCGAAAGGACTTAAGTGGAGGCCAGAACACCAAACACACTATACAAGCCCTGTAGCATAGTACATCCCCCTCTACACATGGCATGCATCCCCCACTACACATTGCACACACCTCCAAGAATGCAGCACAGTGCACCCCCTGCTACACATTGCACACACCCCAAGAAGACAAGAGCCCCCATCAACCCTGTGCATGGAAGAGCAAGATCGTAATCAGCAGCCCATGGGATGGGGCTCCCACCTCGGAGGTTGGGCGTTTGTCTATTCATGACCCCCAGCTTTCGGGGCGCGGACCCGCAACTAAGGACACACCACCAGCCTAAGTTTACAGTATAGGTTAATCCATTAGACTGTCCAAACAAATAATAAGGTATAAGACAAAAGTGTCTGAGACTATTAATTAGTTATTGCTTAGATTTAAGCAATAACTAAGGAGGGGATAACATGTATGATTTTGATACAAAGGCTAGGTAACTCGGGAATAGGCCAAATTTTATTTTTAAAAATATGGTGGTGCTCCGAATCCGAACGCCAGACTACCTGACCAGGCCATCCAGAATCAACGCCTCCCACCTTCATCAAGGGCCCCTGGCAGAAGAGGAACAAGGAGGGTGATCTCACTGATCAGTTGCAGCGGAAAAAACAAAGAACTCACTTAGGCACTGTACCCCTGCGGTACTGGCATGCATTTTTATCCTACAGCAGTATTGAATAATGTGGAAAGACTTTTTTAGGGATTTTTTCAGAAATTAGGCAATTTATCATTGGTTATTATAGAACAGCAGGCTTATTTCAACATCAAAAGCCAAGACACCCCATTGGGGGGGGGAGAAAAAAATTGTGTCCGGGTTATATGGGACCCTCAATTCCCATGTCACTTTACAAATGTCAGTTATTGTCCAGAGGTGGACCGTGGCCAAATGGTATGGATGGGGTTTGGGACCCCTCATCCATAGGGGCAGGTTTTCCCACATATAACATCACAGAGAAAGTGGTTTTCCTGGCTAACAGGTTTTTCCATATATAACAACAGAAAAGGTGGTTTTCCCTACCTCACATGTGTCCACGGCTGTTCTAATGACTGGCAGGAGTAACAACCTTTTACTTTTCACTATTATATTATAGTATTTGAGAGGCAAGGAGTACCCTATAATCAATGTAAGTTTACCTTTTATCTTATGATCCAACTGAAGTAAAAACACAGATCTTTTTTGCAATGTCATTTAACCAATTGTACTGATTTGTAAAATTACAGTTTTTCTTACAAGGCAATTTATTTCTAAAGCATCGAAATGTTTTAAAGGTCCAGCATAATTATTATTTAATTGTTTTGACACAGAAGCATTGTCAGTATTAACTCTGATTTAGTATTATTACACGTTTTTTGTAATAATTTCATTTTAGTTAAAAACAAAACATTGAGTTATGTAATTACCCTTAGCATAGATGAGAGAATCGTTTCACCTAATGCTGTACTTAAGTTTGAATTTATGTGGATTTACATAAATAGTATAATTCCTTTGCCTTGAACTTAGTGCCTGGCTTTGAGCTGTCCTAACTAGAATACCTGGCACCTGGTCCGTTGGCGTGATGAACGAACTGTCACGGACTGGTGGTAGGACAATATTGCAGGTTCTTTCCCTTACCCCAAGCAAGCTTAGCATAAATTGAAATAATTTAAGTTGCACCCGGGGCACCCCTTGAACGTTATACGCTGTCCATATACTTTGGGTTTTTGATCTTTGCTTCTTTAAAATCGCAAAGAAGGAGGGGTGATGAGATAGAAAGTGGAGCTTTGAGCTCACACCATGTCTTGTAAGAATGTGCCACGTCAAGGCCACAGCGAGATAGTGAGTTATTAGAGATTACAGCGGGTACAGCAAGTTACTGAGTACAGGCTAGGCAGAATTCTCCAGGACGAACACAGCGTTGGACCTGTGCTTTTGAGGGGCGCCCCGGCCAGAGAGCTGATATAATGTGAATCTCGGTTCGCAGTATAACAGGTCGTATCTGCTTTCAATCATATAATGTTCATTTGCTGTTCATATTCCTATCATGAGAGGGATACAGTCGATCCCATTGTATAGAAAATAAATATGTCTGGGTCCCACAGAAGTTATGTCTACAGCCTCTTATTGGACTTTAAAGGTGGTTGAACGTATACAGACGCATTACAGTCCCTTCATCTCCCATTTGACTAACAGCTGATTCAAAATCTACAACATATATAAAGTGACCTCTACCTGTAGGTGTGATATTGGAACAGAATACTTTTTTCTGAAGTATTTCAACAGATGCAAAATAATGCTTTCTCTTCCAAGTGCTGAAACATGAAACAAACACGAGAGAGATGACTGGGGGGTGGGAGGTGGAGAGAGGCGGTTGACAGCTGGTTACTTATCTCACATTTGCCTGCGCAAACATTATAACGCTACATTCAAAAAAGGAACTGGAAAGAGACCGTTGCACGAACTAACACCAGCTGTACACATCAGGATATTGACCATCAGTCTCCCAAATCATAATTTATGGCATCTCCAAAGCAGTACATTTACTCATGGAACTGAAACCTGATCATGATTACAGTAATCAAGATGACATTTCTTTATGTTATTATGTTTTTATTTTGGTCATTGTGCAAGCATAATAAACATTGAAAAGTTTGGTCAGCAACAACATGGTGGTTTTCTTGTACTTTCATGTGCTACGTGTTTCTTTTCAAAAAAGAAAAAGGGAGAGGAAAAAGGGAGAGGAAAAAAATATACATAATTACAGTACTTTTATTTTGGAAACAGATACAACATTCTGCAAGATACAAACAAATGGCAGGAAAAGGGGAAAAAAAGCCTTAGCAAACAACACAGTAATTATGATCAGATTTCAGTTCCATGAGTACTTGTGCACCCAATGCACCCCATTTCTGCATGGTGTGTGTGTGTGTGTGTGTGTGTGTGTGTGTGTGTGTGTGCGCGTGCGCGCGCGCGCGCGCACACGCGCTTGGGGAGTGGTTCAATTTGGATGAGCGGCAGATATTTGGTTTTCCAGGTGGTTATTTGTAACCTGAGTTAATTATTAAGAGATGATGACTGATAACTGAATGGGATGTGTTGCCATAGTTACTGAACAGGATGTTTTCTCAGCAGGCAGACTTTGCAGGGACACAATTTCTTGCCAAATACAAGTAACTCAGGGTTTGCTTATTGCCAATATCAGCCAGTACCAGTCTGTCTCTGTGACAATGAGCCACTGACTCCAGTGAGATGGATGCTCAGGTGGAGCACCAAACCTACCAACAGCTCTTACATCAAGACTTGTTGCACCCAAGCCGTGTTTACTCATGCTGAGTTGTCACAGACACCCAGGATCAAACCCATGACCTTGTGGTCCAAAGGCTCTACCGACTGAGCAAATGACTTTCAATACACCCACATTTTTATCATTTAAATTCAATAGTTTTCTGAGCATCTTTATGGTTGACTTCCACAACATGCTGTCTGATTTAACCTCTTCTCAAGGAACACAAGCACAACACCATGACATTTTCCGTAGCCCTAAAAGCCAATCACTTTTATAGGCTAATACCGTATTCCTATTTAACGCAGGTGGTTCTGCAAGGATGTGTGTTAAATGCCGGTACCTATTCAATGCATTGTGAGCTTGTACAGCTGCTATTTTATTTTGTGGCTGTAACACTGCCGTACGATAAAATGTAAATCAGGCTTTACAGCTCAATGCTCAATGGAGACTGCTCTCCTGCTGTTTTCCTGTGTTAACACACAGGCCATAGTGAAGCAAACATCTGCCCATTTGGAACACAGATCCATTTATTTGACCGGAAGGCACAAGGCAGCTCGTCACCAAGCGTGACGGTTGGAGCCGTGATCAGGCTTGAGAAAGCAGTTGGGTCTGGACTTCCTCGCCACACAGTGGCACAACTGTGTCTGCTTCCTCCTCTCAGAGGTCTCATATGTCATAACTGACAGACTGTAAAAGGACATTTCCAGCAGGAGCCACAAATATCTGCACACCCATTGCAACATGGCAGGAGTTGTTCTTTTCCTCATGTTATTTTTCCCCATTCTTTTAACAGAATATGTTTATATGTTGTTGGTTTCCATGTGATTTGTATACCTCACTATATGGGGAACAAATCAAAAGAAGCCAATTTTACCCCGACTCTGTCTAGGCCCAAACTCATCTGGTGTGCAAACAAAACAAATTCACCACTTGGGCTTTGAATCCACAGTGGTGGTTTTAACAGTAGGGTGATGTCCAAACAATTGTTAATTTGGTCCTCTAGCTAGCTGGCAACCCCCTATTTGACCTCCCACTGTGCTAATTGCATCAACTGTGTGCTCCATCATTTAGCCATTCATTAAATGGCTCTTTCAACACTTTGTCTTTACGGCGCCACTATCATTACTTGCGCGAGCAGAGTGAGGGTTGTCCCTCCACATACTCCGAATGACTTGTGTAATGGTGACATAATTAAGAGATATTTCTAAGTATTGTCAGGAGTATTATCTCCTGGAGGTGTCGAGATACTTGCTCTCTGGTCACTTGCTCTGCTAGCTGTAAGTTGTATGCAATGCGCAAGTTGGCATTTATTGCCCTCAGACTCACATAATTGTAGGCAAACGTGCAAGGTCTACGTCATCTCCATGGCAACCCGCCCTGTCCTCTTGACCTCCGGTAGGGAAAGTATAGGCCTGAAAAATTCCTCACTGGAACACATGCCGTAATGCCATCATCGCTCACCGGCACTCAACGCAACTGTGAATGACTGGCAGTGGACAAAAGGGATGCCGGCACCGAAACAGAAGCAGAGAGAGTGAGCGTCATGACCTCACAGGTCAGCTGTGACCGTGGAATGAAAAGACACTTAAGCATCAGCCCACCCACCCACCCCCTGCCACCCGCCTGGCCAGCAGAACCCACCATGGGAATATATCTGGGAGTGTTGAGCTTGAGGGAGCAGCATTTTGTGTGCAAGAAACTGAAAGGAGGCGGTTGTGCTTGGAATTTCGGGTCACAGCTTTCTCTGCACATTCCTCAGCAATCTTTTGACAATAAACTGTCAGACTCAATTTCAGCAGCAAACCAGTTAGGATGCTTCGGTTTATAAAAGCCTCTGAAACACCCACAACCATGACACAAACCTCTGAGGTTTATGGAGAAGACCAAGGGTTATGATATAGCATACAAGTGAGACTGGTTTCAGTTAAGGAAAAGGATACTCAATGTGGTAATTACTAACAGATTTTACACTGGCTTATTGTCTGGTAGTCATACAAAAAAACAGCTGAAGCATTTGGAACAAAATGCTATTCTTGCAAATTCTACTTAAAATAAGCTAATTGTATCATGTTTTTTTCATACCAAGTACAAAAGACAAGTGCCAGATTTAGTTGCTTACAAAATGCCATGGTGTCTTGAAAATCCACCACAGGTGTATTTTATTCAATTGTCAAAAATAAAGCTTGGCTCATGCAGTAAAAAAAACAAACAAAACAAATCCTTCATTCTGTACATAAATCTGAAATGTTAAAAAAATAAATAAATAACTTAACAAAGATGCTATGCAAATAAACATAGTTAAGCATGTTAAATCAATGCAAGCAAAAGAATGCAGCCAGCCATAACCAGGCACTTCAACATGGCAAGGTGCATCAGTGCTGCGACACAATCAAACCTGGAGTGTTGACTGAACTGAAGAGCATACCTAGTGGACCTGTATGGTCCACTTATTGAACTTGTACAATTTCACAGTATTCTGAATTCAATCAACACTCCGGATTTTGCTGTGCATTTTGGTCTCATCCGTCTTTGGTACTGCTTATTCTTTGGGGGTTAGTTGGACAGTCATTGGTAACCTTTGAGTCTTTTGGTCTGATCAGCAATAACCCTGGTTATCAGAGCTTGCTCTCCTCCTCTTCCAGTGGTCGGTTCAAACCAGGGATGAATTTGAGTAGTTGCCTCCGGAAGCTGTTCTTCTGTTTAGGTTTCCTCTGAAGCGAGCCGAAGCCTCCTTGCTTCTCCCCGGGGGCCGACGATGAAGTCGGCCTCACGTAGCTGCGTGTGCTGGCGCTGCGAGTCAAGTGGGTCTTGGCCGTGGAAAAGAGCTCACTGGCCGGCCGTAGGCGCTGCTTCCTCTGCGCTGGTGGAGGCTGCTCTTTGGGCTGCTCTGTGTTGACGTCCTCCAGGTCCAGGTTGCGGTCTCCTCCTTGGTACAGGCAGGTCTGGTAGAGCGGGTCGTCCTCTGTGGCTGTGCTGAGATAGCTGACGCTGCTGCTGGTACTGCCGGTGCCACGGATGGCTCTCAGCGCTGCAGGGCTGGGGGCGCCCAGGCTGCCATACACTCCCGCCGACTCCAGGGACTCATACACTGAAGCGTCACTCATTACTATGCCTGCCAAACAGAAATGTAATAATATTATTGATGGCTATTGATCACAGCTGTATGCAATCCATCCATGCAAAGTGCAAATCATCTTGGCGTGGATATCGTCACCGCAGTTGTAACCCGTGTTCCAGTGATCCAAAATAGTTATTAGGGCTCCAAAGCTGGGCGACACTTTATTGGTTAAATATACATTATATTTAGATGCATCTTTTAGAAATGTCATTTTATGGTAATTTTTCATTTTCTAAATACCAAACGTACTTTTACACAATACTGTCATACAACAGTATGACAGTCTTGTGAAAAGATATTTTATAGGGATACAACATTTCTGCCCAACACCAACGATAGGCAAAGTAGAATTGATTACAAAGGCCGTACCCACAGAGACGCCATCCCACTGTGCACCCATACAGAGGGTAACTTGCATACCAGGATTACTGGCGTTGAGCACCCGAATCAAATTGCTTTTTTAATCAAATTGCTATTTTGCATAACAGGTAAAAGGCATAACATAAAATTCTCACTACTAGGCTACTAGTAGTGTCCATCAGCTGTTCTGGGCAGATGCGCAAATGGCAATGCGAACATACACATACAGGGACCATGATTAAAATGTGGTACAAAATACAAAACAAAGCAAAAAAAGAAAAAAGAAAACACCATTACATGGCCTTGAAGTGAGTTCACACGTTAGCACATATTTAAAACCACATGACCTACCATGAACCAATCTCTGCTCCTGCATCATCAATGATCTGTATTCATCCCACTTTTCAGTCAGGGTTTGCTGAAAAACAAAAAACAAAATACATTTTGAAATGTTTGTGGAAGGAAGGAAATCCACTAAAAAACCCTCATAAATGCATGAATGCATGATATGAACACCTTTATAACTTTGAGTGGCATCACACCTACTACCTTAATAATGGGGTTTACCTTATATATTTTTACTCTTTAAAAAACTGGACATTTATGTCTTAAAAACCTAAAACACCTTTAAACTCCAAAGCACATCCAACAGCTCACTTGACAGAGAAGCCTCACCTTAATAAAGTGAAAGCAAAAATACACTGGCAAGGCATAACATTCTCACACATCTTGGGTGGTCCAAATAATCCTGTAGGCAATGCCAACTCTTTATGAATGAAAATGTTAACAAGCTACAAAAATCAAGGCACTGTGTCCTTCATTTTTTTCCAGGCACTATACAATGTTCTTTAGTGCAGTCCAACTACATTGCGTGGCCAGCAGTATGTAGTTCCAGACATAAGGCCATTATGGATTATACTGGAGACAGCTGCTATAATCTTGGGGAGTGTGTGTGTGTGTGTGTGTGTGTGTGTGTGTGTGTGTGTGTGTGTGTGTGGGGGTGTTCTACCAAGTGCTTTTTAACAGCCATGTTTAAAAGCCATACAAGAATGTGCCGTTCTAGTACTCCAAGCACACACGGCCGTCAGTGTGTATGCTGGAGAGATGCGGTGCATGCAACAGGTGGTGGAGCTTATGGGACAGGTGGAGAGGGGGGATGTTGACTATATGTGGCAAACAACATGGTGGTAGACCTCAGTACTCTCAGTCTGCCCTGTGTGAGGCTGCAAGACACACATCTACGTCCACCCAGGGAGAACTGGCCATAAAAAATAAAGGTTCTAGTCTAGGATGGGGTAAGACATTTACCTTTAAATACTGCAGCCGTGCTTCTAACTCCTCTTTTCGGATCGAGTCGCTGTAGACCGTCTCCAGCCTTAACAGAGAACAGCAGAATTAATAAGCATTACAGGAAGTAGTAATAAAACACACAACATACGGCAATTCAAGAGGGCTTGGGAATCCAGGGTTAACCATAAGAAGGGTTCTTTTCATCAGACCCAGACAGGAATGGGTCTGCTCTCAACGGTTTACAAGTTGGGGGGGGGGGGGGGGGGGGGGGGGGGGGGGGGGGGGGGAGATAAAGGACATATACGGTTTCCACTCGACACTTGAGAATTCTCTTTTAAATCACATGACTGAACATTTGCCCTGCTTTTATAGAGCTCGTTTTCACTTGGACAGTTACTTAATATCCCCCTTTACGCAGTACTTGTAAAAGTGGTGCGGGAATAATTTGATGTCAGCTGTTAAAAGGATGCCACGTAGTGGCACTGTGATGCGGTTAACCTCACTGTTTAAGCAGTAGCATTCAAAGCTTATGAATGGGCCTCACTAATTGTCCTTTTGATCTTTTACAAGCATAAGTGCTATGTTTGAGAATGAGTCAGTGTGAGGGGGAAATGTGGTTGCAATTAAACACCCTATGTGCACACTCCTTTTTGCAATCTCTAACACTGTGAACACTATTCTACACTTGCAGTGGGGATGAATTGATGCCATAAGTAATAAACAAAGCTGTTGATGCTCAAATAAGCTAAATGATGGGCTTTGAACAATGCAAATTTTCGGTTCAGCCAGAAAGCATGAACTGGAATCATAAGTAGACATTCAACTGAGATGCGGGAACATAGTTAACTACATAAAATATTATCATTTTAAAACTAATAAACTGAACATGTTCAATAACTCATGAATAATAATAATATTTGTCAGTCATCTAGACTAATCTATGACATCATATTTGTATGGCAATGCAGTGAAGTGGAAAAATGCTGTCATCAAGATTAATATTAGCAAAACAATAGAACTGTACAGGCTTGCCCGACTTGGCCTTGCCCATGACCGCAATGGAAATTAGCTTTTAGCTTTATTGCATTTTTTTCCTTTTGGATGCTATGTATATATTTAACACACACACTCACGCACACATGAAGAATTAACTGAAAACACATCAGAAAGCGTGATCTTTTTAATGATTCTGTTATCCCACTCTTTCCATGTCCCCCCCCCCCCCCCCCCCAACCGTCCACAGGCGGTTTGATCCAAATGTGCACGTTTCTTACCGTATTGTACTGCCACATGCTCTGATGAGCTGAACAATGTCTTTGTGCCGAAATCCTTCCACTGTGGCCTCGTTGACACTTGCGATGGTGTCCCCTGTGCACGCAAACACCACATGTGTTAAATAGACAGCAGATGTACAGCCTTCCATCGTGGCTTCATTTCATTCAGTGGCAGCCAACGAAAGCCACTTCCATCCTGTATCGTTAACCACATGAGACCTAGTGTCCCTGTTCTGGGTATTTCATAATGGGCAAACATTTGGTGAATAACAGCATATCTAAAGGGTACAGGGTATGCCCTTGTAGATCAAGGTAACTGTAAGGTAGGCTTGTAAGTAGGCCCTTTTCACCTGAGAGATTTGATGTAGAGGGAAAAATGTTGATGAGTTAAAAACTCTGGGGGACCTCAATTAACAAGGTATACATGTGATTAAGTGGTTAATGGTTTGCCAATCAACCAGAGCATTTCTTCATTAGTTCCTTGGGCTCATATATTACGTTGCACAGATGTTGTAAAACACAATCATAGCCTTCATAGCCAGCTACGGTGCTGGTTTACATTCTCCATTAACTTCTGAAGTTGACAATACCAAGAAGCCCTCTGTTCTATTTCTGTCCACATCTGACTCACATCTGTTATTTCTACTACTTGTATAATCAAACTGAGATGAGACTCTGCTCAGAACCATATCGAATTGGTTTTGGATGGGGTAAGAACTCTCATGTTTGGTGGCAGCTGGTACACTGTGAGACTAAAGCACAGTATTTTCTCCCTTTCAAAAAGCACTGCCTATTCTCTCGCGTGAGATGAAGTCATCTGGTTCAGACGTGACAAAGGCAGTGGAATGTAGGAAGTGAAACTCAATGCGACATAAGCGATCCATCTTCAAACTCACCTTCCCTATTATGACTCATTGACTACATATCTTTTGTTAAGGCCTGTCAAACACCCTCGTCAATAATTATTTGTTCAAGTGTCTTTGAACAGGGCAGCAACCCACCAAACAGTAACGTGGCTCAGGGGTAAACATTAAATTAATTCAAACCTGACTGGGGACATTCTGTGTAGTGTTTGTATGCGCTCATGCCAGTTTACTCACAGTACCAAAAGAAATGCACATAATTAACATAATCCTATCAGTGCCCAGGCCCTTGAGAAAGGCACTGGCCCTAGAGGGCCAAGTATAAACTAAAGACTTAACTAGGAATGAAAAAGTGAATGAAATTAAGTGATTTAACAGATCAATTTGAATTATACATTATTTTAATTTAAAAAGTTTATCATACAAAATCAATGAGTATAACTGTATAACTGTTTTAACTGTTATGGTCAACGACACTATACTGTACTAGCTTCACAATTGCAGTGTTTTTGGGATAGGGTGTGGATTAGCTCCCAGACAAATGCACTGAAGATGTCCTATTGGTTCATCAAAATGTCAATCAATCCAAAATTAAATTGACAAACATTAAGGTCCTAAGCGTACACTCTCAAAGTTACATTAACACTTTGAATTTTCTATACAGCACTACACTGTAAATATGCTACAGTCATCATGATGCATCCTGTGTAACAGTACACTGACTGGAAAATAAGTACCCAGTCATGTGTGTACTTCCTTAAACAGCACATTGACTGCCGTTGTACCAAGAAAAAAAAAATGGTTTCATAACTTCTCCTTTCCTCCTGGTGTGTATTTTAAGCTCTTCCAAAAGGCTATTTCATGTACAGTTACATAGGAGGGAAAATTACACAGGAGATGGAAATAAACAACTCCCATACAGTAGCCCATCAGCCCAGCACAAGGATCCATTCTTTTAGCAGACCTTGTATTGTTCTGTACTGTACTTCCCTGTGCTCGTCCATGCAAAACATTATTATAATCTACCACTTACCAACTTTTAGTCCTGCTAGCTGTGCAGGGCTGTCATCGTGCACCTTGCACACAAAAGTGCACATCTCTACCGAGTTCTGGTCCTGGTGATGCAATCCATATGTCTGAATGGAAGAGGGAAAACATATTCAAACAAACATACAGTATAAAAATAAATACACTTAAATGGCTGAAAAAGAGAGAACATATTGAAACATGTTGAAAAGGAGACTGAAAGGCCATTTCCCTTTTTTCTATATATACCAGTATCACACACTATTCAAAAACAGGTAAAATATGATACAGTAAGACGCCACTAAGAAAATGTAAGTAATGTCAAATTCTCTAAATATACTGTAGCACAACAGTACAGTGAATTTGCTCAAACTGCTGTGAAGAAGGAAGGATGATAACATCAGTCCACATTATCATATCCAGGCTGCTAGCGCAAACATGCAAAGCAGGGGGACCGTTTCTCCTGTGGCATCATAAACCCTAACCCTATCAGCCTCCTCGTCCCTCGTATCTGTTTTTGTTTGTGTACATTTGACTGTTCTAATATGGTGTTTCCTTGGTCACCATGTGCATTGTTAGATACACACATAGAGTACATGTTCTTCCTTTTATCATTAACCATAGTCTTTGAGGAAGGCCCAGTTCCTGCAGACTTCCTCTGGTCATGGGTATCATCTCAGCACAGTTAACTTCCCAATGCTGTCAGATGATGCACCCGGCCGGCACGTCACAACTCACATGATGGTCAACATTGTCACAATAACTAAAACCGCCCATAAATATTTTAAAGTGAGAAAACAAAGACTACCCTGTCTTGAGAAAATAGCTATTAAAATTTGGTGTACTTTTGCGACTATATGTACAGTATCTGCTAGGGAAATGCAAATAATTCTGAGGATCACAAAAAGGAGGGATTTGCATAATTTAGACTGAACTTCAAAAGCAATGCAAGACATTTAAGCAGGAAACTCAAAGTCATCCGTCCTCCTGCCCTGGTGATCTCACTTCCCTAAGCCATGCAGGAAGGGAGGAACCTCAATCTAAGCCTCAAATAGAACTATATGGACTTGTTCTGAACGACAAAAACTGGGCTATTTGTGATTACATAAACTTGCTTCAGGTTTCAAAAGGTTTAGAATCAGGCTTAGAATTCCTATTTTGCAAACCCAAAAGTTGCCTGAGAAACCATTGCCATTTGCTAGTGGAATAGTTGCATTGGTTTTGTTAAGTCTAATGTTAACCACAGGTCTTATTTCTTGCATACACCTACAGTAATACTGACATTTGTAGAGGCAGCCATTGCAAAGCACTATTTAAGTTAAAACTGCAAAACCATTTATCTGCAGTGTCTGTCCTGGGTTGTGAGTGTGAAAGCAGTTATTCCTAGGCAAAGCACGTGAGAAACTCACAATGCTTCAAAACTAGAAGCTGGGAGTCAACAGCCCCGTCTTCACATCCATCAGTATTTAAAACATATACAGTACAGTATGTGACCTTTTGCCCTACTGACACATGCACAACCTCAGATTAAAATGCTTAATACATAAGATCCATAATGCTTTGGTCACTTGGATTTCATCTTTGTAAATATGAACATGGCTGGCCAAAATGTAAGTGTGTCTTCTTACCTGGATCTCAAAACCAAATGTCTCATCATCTTTCTTCTCCAGAACCACCACCTTTCTAAAATAAAAAAGCAAACAAGACATTATTGTATTAGTCAGTGATGGTAGAGCAAATGTCCACCCACAGTAATCATCAGCATATCATTACAATTGGACAGAGCTTTTCATGGCATTTTCCATAATCTTTCTGTTGAAACCTTTCAGGATTATGAGATCTGGGATTTATTCTGCATATGAAGGATATTACAGAACCATGGCGATGCAGAATGTTTGGAATATTGCTGTGCAAAATAAAAACATTAATCGTTTTCTATGGTGCAAAGCAAGGATGAACAGATCATCTGGACATTAACAGCATACACTAAAATCCTCTCTTCCATGCAATGCGTTATCTAAGATTGTTAACAATATAAGTCTGTTGGAGCAGGCTCCCTCTGCGTCATAACTAACAAAAAAATATATAGCTGATTGGAACAAATGACGTCAAGAAGCCATCTGAGAAAGTACATCAGTGGAAGACATGAAAATTCATGAAAACCCTTGAGAATATCATACATAACAATGACCACTGATATAGAAGCCTACTGTTTAACCAAGTACTATGAAGTGACTTTGCTCATTACTGCTCAGTCAAGGGACGCCAAGACGCTTTGCTTTGATAGAATTTAGTTCTATATTATGGATTGGTAATGTTTATTTGAATTGAGACCGGGCTGTGGAAGTTTTTTCATTCACCAAAACAACGGTGGAAAGATGAACATTAGGGAATTATTAGGGACAAAATCCAGATGACATTGTACCTTTGAGGTTCTGGAGTCTGCGTCAGGGGTTTCCACTTCTGTAATCCCCCACCCTGTGAAAACGAAAACGAAATAAGGAGGATTACATATGGGTTAATATCATCATCCTCCCTCACGATGTGTTTCCCCATAAAATTTCCCCGGGGTCCATACTGTATATGTAGATATAGTGCTACGCATGTGTGTTCGTCATTTGTATTTTCAAGCTGATAGTATAGCACGTGGCCCTTTTGCGCTAAACTGGAAATGCAAGTTTGTGCACCTCTCTGTTTACCCTAAGTCACAGACACAACATAAGAAGAAAAACATGTTAACGTAATGCCTCTATATTTAGCCACGTCTTTACACCAAGTCTGTAGGTCTGGGACAGCCAACCTCTTGACACAACAGATCATGAATGGCCCTCTTCTCTGATAATTATCGGAAACATTTCCATGTGAGTACACCTTAAAACCCAACCCATAAACAAATTTACTTTGTGCTCAGTACTGGGCTTCTTGGCTACAAGTACTTCATTGAGAGAAAGAGCAAAGCCATTTGAAGGGGTTGGGACCCATATCCTACCTTACCATTTAAATAATTTGGTCGGGCCACTCTAAATCACTTACAATCAATTCACCCCTGTTCAACGGCAGGCAGTGATCTTGAATGCAGCTCCTATGAAAGGTTGCTTTGTACTACAGTCTCACAGGGCAGTAAATGTTGCTTTCTCTATTTTCCAACACTTACAGAATTGTCCCAGCGTCTTCTCAATGAGGGCTTTTATTCTCAAACACCCCAAGAGACCATTGGGGGTGGTTTAGCAGAAATTCAGTTTGTGACACACAATGCACTATTGAAGCCCTTTGCCCCAGCTGATTGAGAGACAGGGTGAGAGATTGTGAACTGTACCTGTCTCTACCACAGCAAACTAACAGCCAGCCAAGGTTATTATGCTGCACAGGAGGCAGCATGTGTTTTGCTCAAGAGGGTTTCACCTTACATTTCTGCTTCCATATAATTTGTTGTCCATTTTACCATTACATTTTCAGATGGACATTGCTGAAATGTTCGTCTTTCTCAATAAATGTTTTCCATCATGATCTCAACTTCCTTTAAATCTAAAAAGTGCTGCAACAAGTTGTAAACCAAGGAGGCAATTGGGTCATGAATGGTTTGAGAAACACACAACTGGTTAGCACCTTTCAGAACCCTTGGTTACCTTTTCTGTATTTGGGACGTCAGTTATCAAATTTATCTACATCGTAAATACAGAGAAAGCAACCAAATGTCAAAAAAGAGACCACAGCCAGGCCTGGTTACCCTGTAACTCCCTGTATGAACTTGATGATGCCATGTGGTAGAATACAATTCGGGATTGATTTACTAAAAGTAAAAAATAACTAATTACAGTAAGTGAGGCGGAAGCACAAGACATGTTGAGCGTAATGGGACATCTTTTGAACAAAGTGGGCAGCGGTGGCTCAAGGGTCGAGTGGCCGGATGGTAAACACGATGTTGCCAGTTCGAACCCGGCTCCCACAGAGTTAGTGTTGATGTGTCCCTGAGCAAGACCCTGAACCCCAATGGTCCTGATGTTCTGGTCAGTACCTTGCATGGTTTCCACTGCCATTGGTGTGTGAATGGGAGAATGGGAACCACAATCTATGTAAAGTGCCTTGGGTAAAGGTGCTACTGTATATAAATACACCATTTACCATTTACCACAGTGTGACGTGACTAATGTCACATCCTCACTGGTACTGCCTAGCGTGAGCCCGAGGCTATGTTCAGTTTCAGTTCACTTGACAATGAAACGTGTCAAGTCTCTGAATGAATGGAGACATATTTGTACAACATGCAGGCCTGCCAACAACACTCCAGGGCTGGGTCGAAATCTCCTATACAGGACTCCTACATTATCATTTACCCTGGATTTGGAATAAATGTCCCAAAAGTCTCCAGAAGACAGAAACTAACTTAATAAATGTAGTATATTTAAAGGTTTCTTGGGGAAACCTTGGGTTTCCTTAGACTCCCCACTTAGGGGCTCTGGGGGGCAGTGCATGCATGCAATCATACAGAGATGTTCACTTAATGGATGAATGATTATTATTAAAGATGTTTCAGTCATCCAGGCAAATAGATATGGCTACGTTTTGCATTTTAATTGCTGAAACTGTACACACACACACACACACACACACACACACACACACACACACACACACACACACACACACACAACACACACACACACACACACACACCCACACATACACACATACACAAGTGCCTCAGGATACAGATCACACACGCTTCCTCCAGTACCCAAAGTAAACACACAAGGTAGCCCTTTACAGTCCCCCGCTGGCACGGCGAAAAATAATGTTAATACATTTAATATGAAACGGGGGTCCCTCCCTGACAGGGGCTAATCATCATGTCTAACAAAACAACTTACCTTTTTGAAGTTTCTGGGTAATGTCCCACCAGAGTAAGCCAAAGTCTTGTAGTTGTAAACCTCCGAGGAATTGGAAGGTTCCGAGGTTCTACAGCTGTCTGATTTTGATGATGGGAAATAAATGTCGCTGTCTTGAGATGATGCTCGGTTCTCTGGGCCGCTGCTGCTGGAGTTGACTTTTCTAAGTCTCCGGAACGTCATGCCTGAGCCTGATGTGATGATATATCGTATGCCTGGCTGCTACTCTCAGAAGAAGAATCCAAAGTATTTGTCGCCGCGGCGACAGTAACAGAAAGTCGTTGACGAGTGGCGCGGATCGCGTTCTGGGGTCACAGTGTGCTGGCAACTTGTGTGTTCCACTCTAGTGTGTGTTCGTTAATGAGGAGCAGGCAGCCCGGCAGCGTGCTGAGACAACACTACGGAGCCCAGGAGCCTGGGGGCGGGGCCACAGCGGGACGTTTGTTGACGTGCACATCCTTTTGTTTCTGCACACACACACACGCGCGCACACACACACACACACACACACACACACACACACACACACACACACACACACACACACACACACACACACACACACACACACACACACACACACACACACACCGCAAATATTTTATTCCAACATTCGGTTGGAATTACTATAAATATTTCATAAGTGAGTCATTCCACAAAACCCGTAGCCTATGATTTGGGCTTTTTTTCCTTCTGAAAATTTGATTGAAATGTTTTACTTTTCTGAATACCCCACAATTTATTCCATGTAACAGAGTGGAGCTGTTCTGCTTTACGACCACATAGTTGAAATTGCCAATTTCTGTAGCATGTTGGTCAGTAAAGTGAATACTAAATTGTTGTTAGTAATGACTTGTTATGTGGTTAGTGCGACTGAGGGACACAGCTATATAATGCCATTTGAATGATTAATTGGCTATTTATTAAAAAACTAAACATGGCCAGCAATAAAACACAGATAGGCCTATATGTATATGTTAATGGAACAATCTAGGATCATTTCTGATAAAAGAAACATTTGAATTGATTAAAAGTATTCTCAAAAGATTTTAAAGGCTAATCCTAATATTGAAGCCATCTGTTGCCATAACTGTTGAGTGTATGGCGACCTCTTGTGATAAAAAATGAACATGACAATTAAATTAAGATGAATGAAAATGGTGAGGGTGAAGAATACAACACAAAACAAGATTTCTGGTGGTTTAATCAATCTTTTCGGTCACAGTGTGTAATATTGAACATGACCTTATATTTCTCAGGATTTATTGAAATGACACGACTGAGCATAAGGACTATGCAAAAGTTGTAAACTGCTTTAAGACCATTGTTTTCAACTTCAAATGATTATGACTTAAATTAAGATTTTTTTCTCCATTTCCAAATAAAAATGTTTCAGGACCATCAGAATCACAAGGATTTTCAGCTCACACCCACAAAGCCAACAGTAGTCTTCTTACTACTGTATCTGAATCTGTACCATGATCTGTACCATCATCATTATTCTCTCGTAGGCTATGAATCACCTCTCATTTTCATATTCATGTCGCCTGTTTCTCTTTTTAGCATTTTATGAAAACAACACGGTAGAAACATCTTTATCTGAAACGGCCTACAGATTTAATGTTCTTAGTTTAATTCTAATTCAATATTACTAAGTTCATCCTATAAGCTATAAGGTTCAAATTAACACGAATGCACAGCTCGTCTCTTGAACGCCACAACATTTTTAAAATGTAATATTTACATCATAAAATATATTCTTTACAGCAGTGTCACACCTTCTGACAAAGGCATAACAAAAAACATAAAGGCTCATTCAGCTGAGGAGCTTAATGTATGCTCCATAGCGCAACAGCATAGCATTGCTTAAAACAACAGATTTTCACCTAACAAGGCATACCGCAGAGTATTAAATGACTACTTCAGGCAGCTCTATAGAATAGCATTGTAGTTGTTGGCTTTGCATTCAAACAAGAGGCAATAGTGAACAATACAGTATATCAAGCGATTTTGGTCAAAATAACTGTAAACATGAGTATAACTACCTTAATTTACAAAATAGATTAGGATTATATTAATAGATCATGCTTCAATGATGACACATACTGTAGGTGGCTATGTATTTCCATTCCCATACTTTTCTTTTCTTACACTGAAATGCATATTCTCCCCCATAACATACCAAAAAATTACAAAACAAAAACATTTCAGTCCTTTAGCAAATAAAATACCTGTCATAGTGCATAACATTTTATTTGAAAAAGCCACCCGTTTTGGCCTGTGGAGCCATCAGCATGCTGGCTTGATTCTTGTGCGTGATGTGAATCTGAGGAGATAAACATAAAAGATATCAATTACCACATTGCCCAGTGAAAATACTGCTGTAAAACAGACAGACTCAGATTGAGATCTGTATATGATCAACATTTTTGAACATAAATGTCGGCCATTTTTGCTTGGATACACACTGTACCAGTGTCCCATGACAAAAACGAGCCTACATCAACAAAAAAGTGATGCAATGTATCACTCTCCTGTTTGCAACACCATTATGCACAAATTAAGATCAGGCTTGTTCAGTCACTGAAGGCTGAAATTGAGCATCCATGTTTTAAGTTCCCGTGTTAGCTATGTTAGCTATTACTCACCGTGCAGGGAGGCTGCATCCAAGGTTCTCCATCTATCTGCATTGGTAATGGTTTATTTGTCCTGAACAGCAAGTAAGAGGGAACACACAAAGCACACAAGATGATCAAACACTAATTCCCCTAGGAATGAGAGGAACCAGCACACTTGACTAATTGAAAATGCATAAACTGCTACTATCCCACTGGTAAGTTGAGTTCCATAGAGTTTATAATAAAACCTACATAGAACATAATTAAATAATGGTGATGCATTTCAACATCTAGTCTTCTTCATTATTTCCTTACCCTCTACAAAGAGCACTGTGTTTTTTTGTTCCTACTAATCACTGTAGTTCTACAGCTACTGTTTCCCTTTGGATGATACTTCCTTTAGTAAAGCTCAAAGATAACTAACATGATGGCAATACCTTATAAATTAAGCTTTAGTTTCTGTTATGGAATGGAATGTCTGTACTATGTGGTGATATGCAAGATTCATGTTACCCTGTGAGTAAAAGCACACATGCTTTAGTGCGGTAGTAGATTCCTTCATAACAGTCTCACTTGAAATGCTATATTAAGAATGGTGGCACATGACACCTGGACTTCTGGACGTGTCACAATTGGCACCTTTTTAAAAGGGGTTCAACCAGTTCAGTTATTTTTTCCCACCTAATATTGAACCTGTTCAGAGTGTTCACTATATTAGAGTTCTGGACGTGTCACAATTGGCACCTTTTTAAATGGGGTTCAACCGGTTCAGTTATTTTTTCCCACCTAATATTGAACCTGTTCAATATTGATTTATCAGCAAGCACCCAGGAAATATATGGGAGCTTCCCCCTGCTTAAGCCAGGTTAAACCTACAAGGTTGTATGTAACAAGTACTTCTGCTGAATTAATAGTGAAAATACCATGCAGATTGGATCATCCTTAGGTTAGCTTAGGGTGCATTGCTCCTTGAGAGATTCCTCCACTTTTCAAAAAGCTTTCCTTTTCCATGGACCTTTATTATACTAACTTGTGCACTTATGCAATTGAAATGTGATCCCATGTGGCAAAACGAAATCCTTCAAGCCTTTTTTACATGATTATTGTTATGTTAAGTGGAGCCTATGGGTCATCTTTAGCCTTCAATCACAGTCAACTACAAGCTGTGAACACCGTTAAGGGTCCAGCTATTGACACTCTGGCAAGCCTGGGCATGTCTATCTGCTCATATCTTACCTAATTGTGATTTGGGGTGTCTGTGCCAGCCTCACAGCACTTTTGAGGCCTGTATAAATCCGTCCCATTTCCATGGCTCCTTCAAGTCCAACCACCTCTAATCGACGGTCGCTGACATCTGGTAAAAGAAGATTAGACTGAAGCCAATGCAATTGTTGTTCAATAATAACAATTTTAGATTTGAAATTCATGTCAGATCATAGAACAGAGGAAATAAGTTAAAATTACATAGGCCTATAAAATGAGCTTACAACCATAGCCATATATACGGTATGATACATTATTGCATCATTATGATCTGTATGGTTTGTGTAATGGCCAACTGAACAAAGATATTTACTTTTCCAATAATCTCACAAGCGCCCTCTTCTGGATTACACCAGTATAGTTCAAGATATAACACACTACCTTGTGAGGTAGCTTTCAGAGCTTCTCGTTCCACAATCACCTCATCCTCTTCTTGACTCGTTGAGCTCTTGGTGTCCACTTTCTTGGTCTCGCCCCACAGATTTGAGCCACCATGCATGCTGGGAATGTTCAGGACAGCAACCCCCTCTAGAGAGAGGCCACTGAGATCCAGTGGTTTACCACAGCACTATGTGCACACAGCAGAATAGCATACAAGTAATGGACTTTAATATTAAGAATCATCTCTCCAGAGTATAAGAGAACAGAGAAATGTTTCAGTGACAGAAGTCACACTGAATGCTTGAAATCTACATCTTCTCACCTCAATTGTTAGACACTCGTTGAGCTTCTTGCAGGACGCCCAGATTGTTTCTGAAGTAGCAAATTCAAAATACCACAGCTTGTTCTTCATTCTGGACCATAAAGGGTGCAATAACAGTATAGTATGTGTTAGAGGTATTTTACCAAATGATGTTGGTGATTTGTGTTCACAAAATGGACACACAAAACAGAAATATCATGAACATTAATGAGATCGCTAGGAACAACAGTTCTAATTCTTCGTTAGCTCTTGGGTTCTACAATGTAGGACACATACCTAGTATTAAATTTTTGTGGATGTTTCTCTCTCATTGTATGAAACCGATGTGCAATGGAGGCGTCCTGTCAATGCATTGAAATATACACATAAGGCCAAATATTGAAGAGAAGTGTTTTGCCTAATTAATTTAGTCTGTCATTTAAACTTACCACTCCGATAGAAAAGTAGTTATTGATGATTTCATATGGTACAGGGTCACCCTTCTCCTGGTCTTCATCTACGATAACCTCCACTCTCCAGCGGTCCATAAGCACTTCGGTGCTACATTCTAGATCCTTGAGTATTCTACTCAAATCCACACCGTCATACCCTACACAACAGAAAAAACAAAATAAGATCAACTAAAGTTACAACTACTGTTCCTTAAGAAACAGTGTCGGCGCACTGTATTGGTTACCGGTAGTGTGATTGCCTTAGCAAGCCCAAAAAGATCCAAGTGGTCCTAATACCAAGCCAGGACATCTTTCTCTTTGTTCTGGTTCATCATTAAGTCAACCAGTCACACATCATACTGTTATGGCCATACCAGTCACAGCTACAGTGTGTCATTGCCAACATACACAGAATCAAAACAGGTGCCGGAAAGCAATCAGTTGTTGCTGCTGTATTACAGGGCTTTTTGTCATTGTGCAGAAATAAGGAGAAAAAATATCACCACAACTGCTGCTGTGTTCTCACCTCCTCCCCATCGCAGACATCGCGCCAGATCGTTTCCTGTGCCAAGAGGCAGCACAGCTACAGGTGGCCGCACCAGAAGATTGGCTTTGTCTGATTTCAAGGAGAGATAAGTTGTTACCATAAATGATTTTCATACATACAAAATGGCAGTGATTTTATTTGAAAATAAAATATTCTTGATGAGCAAAATTTTATGGGGACTAATGTGTGCTTTGTTACCTGAAATCCATTCTTCTTACCTATTGCATCAAGAATCCAGCCCACTGTACCATCTCCCCCACAGACCAGGATCCTGTAATCCTGCATATTTCGGAAGAAACTCAGACTGAAAGAAAGGTAAAAAGAAAAAAGAAGAATTACGGTATAATAATAAAAGAAAAGCTCTACAACAGACAGTTCTTAAACAGTTTCAAAGCAGTGCTCCTACAGCACACTGTCTTACCCTGGTCCAGGGCCACCATTTGAGAGGTTGTACACCTGCCGTGGATTCAGCAAATACTGAAATTTACGCAGCACCCTGAAACGCAAAACGTATGGCATATATTATAGATAAGCACATGCATATGCAGCGTATACAGCTTTTTTATTGAAGATATTCATCTTTTGGTTCACCTTTCTCCCTGTTTGCCTCCACTTTTAGGGTTCACAAATACTAGGAGCGGATGAGTGTTTGGCACAGGATTAATCTGTCGAGCAATAGATAGATATCACTATATTAGTATACTTAGGTATACTTATACAGCAGCAGACATTGGTTTGCGTTGGGAATGTGGGCAGGTCCAATGTAAATGTCCATACTGCATTATACAAAATGTTGTGATGGGGAGAAATATGCACAGTACCTGAAGTACTTGTCCATCAGGGGTGGTGTTGACGTCACTGTCCTCTGCTGAACTGGAGCATCCATTCTTCAGGTTGTTTTGTCTCTCCTTCAGGGAAACAAACAGCACCTTTTAGACATCAGCAAAGACTTACAAATGCTACAAATGTGCTGTTGCGCTGTTGGTGATTATTACTACTTTAAGGGTGTACTTGTAGGTGGTTGCTTGTTGGTACTAGTAATAGGGCATTATAGGGAATAGGTGCAGCTTAATATTCAGAATAAATGACTTGAATCTTGTAATTTGTACACGTGTGCACATGCACACAAGCACTCACACGCACACACAGACACACGCGCACACACGCGGTGATGTTATCTGTATCTGCAGTTGAAAGAGATACCGGTAACCACCTAAATTCAAATTGCATTTCTTTGTTGTAACAATGACAAGTGACAATGCCACTTATAGTACATACAACATTTCCCATCCTAAGCATAAGAGATACTGAGTATCTCCAGATACCAAGTGTATAATTGCACAATGGAGGAAGCCATAGGGAACCCCTACCTCACACTGACTAGCTTATTTAACAACATTTAACTTAAAACCTAATACAAATCCAGTAGAGGGTGCCAAATGAAAGTGTAAAGCACTGAAATGGCATGCTGAGATGAAGCCTAAGTTAAAGGCGAAGACTTTCTTACCTTTATTTGCAGTTGATTAATATAAAAGAAAGTGGACCAGTTGTTATTTTGTGTGGGGAAAAAAAGAAAGAAAGGGGAAAAAAAGATGGCTGACCCACAGCAATGCCATTACTATGCACTAAAGTGTGAGTGTCAACAAACTGTTGGAGAGACAGTACTGTATATAGCAAGTATTTTCAAATGATGGAAATAGGCTAATTTGAACAGCGTTCCATACCCCATTCTACGCATAGGGTGGAGAAGGGGAAACAGCCAGTAAGGTGTTTTTCCACAAAAATAACAACTGGACTACTTTTGGGGATTTCTATGAAATGAACACTGAGGATTTGACTGTGTATATTCTGGTGCTGCTGTAAACATACTGTGCACTTCCTTCAGGTTGTGACTCTCTACCTTGACAACAGGGTATATTGCCCATGGTGGCAGGATATGGTCTCTGAGAAGTCCACAGGTACACTGTGATGGTTCCAGGTCTGCACACTCATCATGACGCTGGAACAGCAACAGGACTTACAGTCAGAGGGACTCACAATGACGGGAAAAATACAGTAATGTCCTATCCAAGAAACTCAAAACTCCCAAAATGTCAACTAGACAAAAAACACAATGGGCATAAATGTCAGAATGGGGAACATTCTGCCAAGCGTGATGATTCATGCTCACCATGGTGTGGCACCAGACGCAGTGCTTGCCTGTTAAGCCCTGGTAACTCTTAATCTTCTTCTGGCACTTATCACATTTCCCAGAGTCACAGTTCCCACTCACCCAGTCGTGTGCTGCAATCTGAAAGCAGTGGTGGACAGCAACCATAAATACATTTACTTGAGTAAAAGGACATTTCCTGTGTATTTGTACTTTATTTACTGTGGGTATTTGTTTTTTTTTATATATTTACCTATTACCTTCATTCCACTGTTTACATTTCAAAGAAAAGAAAATATAGGCCTCTTATACTTTGACTCCACTGCCTTTCTAAGAAGGGGAAGTCATGTTCGACCAAGTGTGTGAAGATGGGTGATGAAGCTGATCGTTGTACAGATTGACCGGTTGCAATGACTAGACATTTTCCACATCAGCCATTTTGACATGGAATAATAACAAATATACAAATTCCATTCGAAGTGTCAGACTCAGGGTGCTGCTATTCATGTTCATGCTTTTCACAATAAAAGCCCTACCACAATAACTGCAACAGCAGTATCAGCCTTGACAAAAAAGCAGAGTCATTTTGTGTTTTAAAACAAAATGCCAGGAGGTTATCTTTCTATTTCATGTCCAACTCTTTATGTCAGTATAAATGTGCATCATACATACCCCTGTCTCTTTCTTGGACTTAACATAGGTCCTGGTGCAGGGGGCAGGGTTGCTGTTAGCACATCGTCCATGGACTGTGTATTTGCAACCTGGTTAAGGACACAGAATCACAATCTGTTTATTGCCCAGTCATGTTCACATAATTATGAAGAACTTGACTTGATGCATTGCTCTTAAGTAGGTAAATAAACTGATACAAATAAATGCATAGTGCATTTCTGAATGTTTATTTAATTAAATAAACAGTGGAGATTTTACTGTAACTAAACATTGATGTTAAATTAGTGTAAATTAGTATAACTGTACTAATGACCCCAAGAGGTACTTGGGGGAGTTCCAGGGAGTCCCCAGCAATATAATAGTTTGGAACCAAATGGACGCTTATGAATCTGTAACTTTGAGATAGGGCAAATAGAACCAAATGGACCCTAACAGTTTCAGTTGTTTCCAATTGTACGCTCTCAGATTTAAATTAGCATTGATTTTACAATATAAATTGGGGGTCTGGATAGCATTAAATTAAAGTGGATATATGAAGATGATATGTTCATGATTTTATGTTTTTTGTTCAAAACAGGCAAATCCTGCAAACTTTGAAAGCCATTTACAGCCAATTAGGATGGAATATGAAATATTTGACAGATACATTTTGAGACTAGAGATACTGTGTAACGATTTGCAGGATTGGGGTTACAGAATCTGCAGGAGTAATATGAAATAATGTGTTTTACAAAGATCGGCCTCCTGGTGGCGCTATAAAAAGCAGGTGCAATTATAGGTGGAAATGTTAAGAGCTGCCTCATGGTGGCGCTAAAATAGGCTGTTATAGAATGTGGCGCAGAGGTTCATCGTTGGCATCCAGGGATTGTGTGGAAAGTTTGGCATCAACCGGATTGACGGTGCCAGAGATTATCTGGTAACAAACGGACCGAAGGAAACATACTCTTCACCATGCCTTCAGCCTGATAGAGACAATACGGACTTTAAGCATATGACGGCTACGCATCCGCTAGCAACAGGAAGTTGATCCGTGATCGATAGATAAACCTGCTTGCTATCGCAGCCGTTCCTACTACAGCAGAACCTACACTTTAACATAGTGTCTGCAACGTCTGTTTGACACACACCTCATAGACGTGTCACCATGGTAATCCGTCGCCGTTGCGAATGGCTGTTTGCTTAACGATTTTGACAGCTACGGCCAATGTGTCACAGCCCCCTACTTCCGCTAATGGGAGCTGTTTTGGAAATAGTACATTCCTAAATTGCCTAATGACTATGCAGTTCCTAAGTTGTGCTTGTGTTAGTACAGAATCGCCCCCTGCTGGTGCAGTTGAGGTACTGACATGTGCAGCATAGCCCCTGTTTCCTCAGTCCAAGCAGCATGCTGTGGCACACGTTGCAGTAAACTGGCTTGTTGAAATGCTTCATCCTCCAGAGGTGCTGACCATCCCGCTGAGTCATCTGTTAGATGAGTAACACATTTCATTATTATTATTATTGTTGTTACCCTTAATAATAATAATAATGTGTGTGTACACGCACGCACGCACGCACGCGCACGCGCACGCGCACACGCACACACACACACACACACACACACACACACACACACACACACACACACACACACACACACACACACACACACACTGTATGCTCTGTCCTTGTGTGATCAACAATATACATAAATACTCACAACTCACAACTAAGGAACACATATACCCATATCTAACCAAGGACCTTCAATCTAGCATATTACGCTTTCTCTATAGACCTTAACTGCATTACATTTGGCAAAGCCTGTCATAAATATACTGTGTTATGGTGTCACCACAGACTGCATTTTCACAGACCCACGCACTCACTTCTATGCCTAGCCTAACGACACATCTGAGGAAATCTATCTCACCAGATAATTCATCATCCATTATTAAACCACCATGGATTCGTTTTTAAATTCACCATGACTAATCTGGTGTACAGTATATCATCCATATGGCTGGGACATCCATATGGCTGAAACATGGCTATTTATTTCCACGTCTAGCACCAGTCTGAATCACAAAGCATCAAAGTGTCAGTTATTACATGAGGCACGGAGAATATGCACCTGCTATAGGACTGAATATATGAAATCCAGTTCCCAGTTATTATGTAAGATGGAGAAAAAAATACAGTCTTTGTAGTTTACAGTCACAGACTCTAGTCAGTCTACCAGTAAGAGTGCATAAGCCTAGGAACAAGTGCACAAGCGTGCCTTCAAAAATGTCTTTTTGCCCCATTATTCAAACAAAATCCCCAAATATTGTATTACATAACAAAATATTTTAATGTAATAGATCATCATTGGTAATAGATGCCACTTGATCTTAAAAAAAAGAAAAAACTGTGGAAAATAACTGGGGAAATAGTGGTAATAATGATAATAACTGAGTCTGATAATCATGCATCTTGAAAGAAAATATTTCTTAAGAGAAAACATAAAGGTTGCTGGGCATGTGGACAATCAAAATCGGTGTGGAAATGTATAATTTTGATGTGGTGTCATAATTAAACATAATGTTAATATGGCACGCCGACAGAAAAGACACGGCACTTCATCTCAAAAAGGTTGCCTGTTGTAGACTACATGGCCTGCTTCCCAACAGGGCCTTTTGGGAGGGCAGGTGGCCTAATGTTCCCCCTCCCCAAAAATAGCATATTCATGGAGGACAGTAGCAAATTTAGAAACCAGAGAAGCTTAGCAATCTAGACACAATCCGGTAAACTGTACATGTACATTAGTTACACATATATGGACGATAACAATTTGAAGTGGATTAGCCCATATAAATTCACAGAAAAACATCAGGCACATATCGTCATATCCTAAAACCAGATTTCACACCAACATGTCTCAGACAAGTTGAGGAAGTATGCGGCTGTTTCCATCTGCTGCAGTGCATTATTAAAGTCTTACATACTTATTTGCGAGTGCTGATGACTTCATTTGCCATTTACTGCATTTTGGATCAGCACCAATCCTATTCCGAATACTTTTGAGTTGAGCACATTCCCCTGTTTCTTGCAACAACAAAAAGAAACAGACTGAGACCAGGGCAGAGAGCAACTGTAGTCCCGCAAGAAATGTATAAATGAGAGGAAAATAATGATGTGCACATAAATGGACACTCTCCTATGAGGCTGGCAGGGCGGATTTTCAGGCATGAGTTGGCCTGCCTTGCTACCAGTTAGTTCATCATTCCTTAGTAGCCAGAACAGTAGCATGATTTCGTATTCCATGCCAGATCTAGGCAAACCGGGGGAAACCCTGTCCCTGATGATCAAAACCCCATGAAAACACACTGCAAACCCTGCCTGCGATGGTCAGATACGCCGATGAGTGATCATGCCTGATATCTGATATCAATTAACGTATTTAAAAACATAAACCAAATGCACTGCACATTGATCCATTTCACTCCTACCAAATAAACTCTAGTCATTTAACCATAACAAAAGTATTTTCTATAGGCTAATAATGTACCCACATTTTAATAATATTTGCTATAGGCCATTAATGTACCCAGGTTTAAATATTATTAAAAGATAAAGCTATCTTCAGCCGTTGTCACTGCTGTAGTTATTGCAAATTATTTGTTTTTCTATTGATTGGTATTTTGTTTTCTATAATTGAAGCTTTATTGATAAATGACAGAGTTAAACCGGAAGTGCCATTGTTATAGGCTAATGCGGAACCCTTTATAGGGGACACTGGTGTCAGGTAGACGACAGACAAGGTTGCACACCTGTCATCTGACAGATGATGCTGGAGAGGTTGCACCGCTGTGCCCATGGCCAGGGCACAGTACTCTCATTCCCTTAGATTAGAGCAGCCAGTAAGGTATGTTGAGTATTGTTTTTGTATGTTTGTATTGTATTTTCTTTTTGTTTACATATGTACCTTCTGTTTATGATGTGTTGTATTGAGCATTTGTGTATATTTTGTCTTGTTTTTCCTAGTTCGACGTTGGTTTGAGTTGGTCTCAATAAATCCACCAGTATAGAACTCTGACTTGTTTTTGGAAGAGCTACGGGAGTGATAACCGTATCCCACCTAACGTATGGTTGAGGCCCTCACCTAAACCTAACACTATCCCATCAGAACGCTGCCACTGATCCTCAGGGCAGGATTTTCTGTCTGTTGCCTTGTTTTTGTAACCCAGGAAGAACAATTTAAGACAGTGTTTAGCTTCAATTGGTCAAAAACCACAAAACAGGCCAGAAGTCCTGGTGTTAGTCACTGTGTACTTCAATTAAAAAATACTACTGTCTTAGAAGCATCTGCAGCATTCCGTGTAACTCTCAATGTGGCCTATTATAGTGCCACTATCAGATTGATTTGAACCATTTTGGGGATAGCTTTTTCCTTGGTCTACTGCATGGGTTTCATGCCGATCAGCCCAGCCATGTCCGAAATTAGCTGTACATGTGTATCCGCACAAACAGACAGACAGAAAAACACAACATGGACGGGCGCAACAACATAATCTTCACTTCCCTGTATTTTGGTGATTTGACCTACCTTTAGTCCCAGTAAGACCAGTATGGGAACATTGTTCATGCCTCCTTCCACCCACTCATCCAGAGATACTGTGCCGCTGCTGTCGGCATCGATCGCTGTCATCATGTCCTTCAGCACCTGATGGCAATGTATTGTTGGCATACAGTTAACACGCACGCCTGCACCCCCCGCCCACCTCCACATACACATGCACACACGCACACACACACGCGCGCACACACACACACACACACACACACACACACACACACACACACACACACACACACACACACACACACACACACACACACACACACACACACACACACACACACACACACACACACACACACGTGCGACTTTATATTGCAGTGAGGAGAGGAACAAATTGAGGAACAGTTTAACTACTTAAATCATATTTACATATTTTGCTGACCAAAGTCGCCCAGGGGTTTACTCTATAGGCCCTCTCCTTTTTCCCTATGGTATAACCGAAAACAGCCACAATACAATGCATTGTGAGCTTGTATGTCGGTTATTTACCCCAAATGCTCACCCCAGAATAAGTGCTATCCCTCTGCTTTGCATAGGAGTCCTGCATCACCATGTCTTGGTTTATATTCTCAATAAGGTAATCTGTTCATTATCCCTAGAACCATACATAACATAAACCCTGACAGGGCGAGGCAGCAATTATAAACGCCTCACTGCACACTATCCCTTATATAGCTGAGGTCATGTGAAGACATTCATTTGTTTAAAACTTTAAAGCTAGCTTTTATTTATGAATATACAGTGTGTGTGCGTGTGTGTGTGTGTGTGTGTTTGCACGTGTGCGTGCGCGCGTTTGTGTGTGTGTGTGTGTGTGTGTGTGTGTGTGTGTGTGTGTGTGTGTGTGTGTGTGTGTGTGTGTGTGTGTGTGTGTGTTTCTTTTCTTTTTCTTTTTTTTACTGGGACTTACCGGTCTGAGCTCTGACACATCCCAGCCAAGGTAATCTGCAGCATGCATCATTTGAGCTATGATCCTGTCCACTTCCTACAAGTTCAGAAGCGCAACAAATACTTATTTTGTAAAGAAAATCAAGGAGCATTAAGTTGTAATTTGATCTTGGGGTTGTATCACCACAAGATCAATGTCTTTTGTTTTTGTTATGCTTATATCGGTGTTGCCAGCAGCATACAAAACAAGAGATTTCTCATGACTTACAGAGCTGTCAAGGACCCCATTTCCATCTCTGTCGTAGAGTTTGAAAGCAACTGGAGAAGAGGAGAGATGGAAAAGAAAGTGTTGGAAACCAGTCTAATTCATCTAAGTCATCAGTCTAATTACTTTGGGGAAAAGCCTGCAGCATGACAGAGTGAATGACAGAGAGAGAGAGAGAGAGAGAGAGAGAGAGAGAGAGAGAGAGAGAGAGAGAGAGAGAGAGAGAGAGAGAGAGAGAGAGAGAGAGAGAGAGAGAGAGAGAGAGAGAGAGAGAGAGAGAGAGAGAGAGAGAGAGAGAAAAGAACAACATAATCAGGACTCACACTCCAGCTTGTCTCTGGGCTGGCCGTCCTCCAACAGAGAAAAGTAACACGAGACGTCCTTCAGGAAGACCTCTTCTACAAGGAAGATGAATGCTCCAGTTACCATACCTGCACACCCAGTACTGTACACACATGTTCAGATCATAAAAAAGCCCAATAAACCTAGGTTGTAACTCGATACAGACTCTAATCCTGACTAGGAGGAGAGACAGTGTTCTATGGCTTTATGTGAAGCATAATCTCACTGGCAGTATCGTCTTCTTGTTCTGCTTCAGAGTTGGGAAAGGAGCGGAAGAGCCTCTGGCAGAGATCCACAGGGAAGCCTTCATCTAAATAAGTCTTCAGGAACAGACCAAACCCATCCTCGTTGATGCACTGGAATGGATTGAGGAGCAAGGAAAATGTTACCACTCACAGTGCTAATGCATGATTCTGACTTTAAGTGTACACCTGCATGCCTACTATTCAGGCAATTAAGTGCAATTATTTAGAATCACATTCTAAATAATTGCAAACATTTAAATAATTCTAACATTCTAAATAATTGTAAACTTAGACGTTCTTGCTTGGTGATCAGTTTGAACAGCTCCTTAAAATTGCTTGTGTTCTTGTCCTCGTCATTCTCCTCCTCTTCCTCTCTGTGCCCACTTAGAGGGCCCAGTGAAACTGGTGTTGCTGAAATACTAAATAAATAATAGGTGTCAGACCCATCTACGTTGTAGTAGAAAGTTGTCAGACGCATCTACGTTGTAGTAGTGAACTCAATGTGAACTCCTGTTCACATTGTGTCTCAGTGATCATGAGGTCATGCACGGGCAACTTTTGCAACTTTTTTTGTCCGACTCTTGTCAAACTTTGACTGGGCCAGCCTAGTTTTGAAGGGCCATGGACTGTGTGGCCCAATGGACGCTGCGCCTTTCATATGCAACAAAAAGCAAACATCCTCAATACAAATTTGAGTCTGGAAAGCTAATTGCATTTGTTAATTAGCTCCAGGCATCTACAGTACAATATAGCAATTCGTTCTCCCTGGATAAATAGTGAACCACAAACCCATTTCTTGTTGACTTTTGTTATGCCATTACCCTTGTCAATAACCTACATAGCTAACACATAAAGAATCAGTCAGACATTAAAGTCCCAAAAGACGGAAGAAAAGTACAGTTAGTGAGAACAGTGAGAACAGGAATGTTGAGCTCTGGAAGGCTCATTGATTGAACCATTGATTCACTGATTCATTCATTCATTGTTAGTTTGATCAATCATTATTAACATTTTGCTAAATAAGCACAATAAATTGGACCGTACTCCAATGAATACAACATCTGCTGAGAGGCTTGAAAACCCAAGAAAGCACTAAGGCTTCTTTCCACTGAGGTCCTCCATTTCAATTAATCAGAGTGACATTTACTGTGAAAGACTCATAGCATAAGCCGTTGTAGCTGAATACAGTGTGCCAATTTTGTCCACTTTACTAAATATTTATGATGAATAACAGTTTCTATTTACGTTGCCAATGTTGTATTGGCTAGTGTCTTTCAGTCACATTTGAGCTTACTCTGTGCAGTTGGAGCCAGCATGCCGTTCAGGAGTGATGCTGCGTGGGCAAAAACTAAAGGGCTAATTTGCATTTGCAACCTCAGTGGGATATACTACAGGCATTTCTCATAGACAGCTTGAATCCCAATGATAAATATACATGGTGACTCACTGTACAATATACTGTAGAACACATCACAGTCAGACTGTTGCTCTCAACAGTATACTAAAGAGAGCTACTTGAACTGTTCCTAAGTTACTTTATCCATTTGTTGTGTCCATGGTAAAAAAAAAGACTCAGGGCATATTATTATCTCCTGACCTCTCCATGTCTGTGTTGGGCCAGACTGCCATCTGCATCAAATTCACTGAGCACATCTTTAACCTTCCGGCTGCAGTCTGGGGGAAAAGACACACAGGTCACATGCAGTATATACACAACATATTGACATACTGGAGCTGAAGGTACACAATGCAACACACACAGATGCACACATGAACGCAAACATGCACACCTGCACACTTGTACGCACGCACGCGCACGCACGCACGCACGCACACACACACACACACACACACACACACACACACACACACACACACACACACACACACACACACATACACACACACACACACACATATATTTGAACATATTTAATCGGTTAATTTAATAAATGTAATTTATAATTAAAAGATCACTAACGGTATACAGCATATACAACTTCATAATGTATTGTTTTAATTGCGGTTTTAAGCATGCAACGTAATTTAGACACATGCACGCCCAGATGCACACAATGAATGCAGGCCTAACGAGTAACGACACTGGGGGGATGCTTGGCTTGCAAAACACCAAACATGAGCAACAGCAGCTGCCTCTTCTAGATAGGAGAAGGCATAAGTGACTGTAAATTGAGTGCTGGTGTGCGCGTGTGCAAGTGCATGTGTCTGTTTGTGGGTGGAAGTGGAAGGGGGGGGTGATGACTTGAACGCCAGCAGCCTATTCTGGGAAGAACATGGCAAAAACAGCAGATCTACAAGCTCACTTGTATTGTAGATCTGCTCTCTTCGACGAAGTGATTTGATGTATAGACAGCAGCGCTCAAAAAGTACCTGTAACTCAGGTGAGAGGTCTGTTTCACAGGAAACTAGTAGATAACTATCTGTGGAGGAGCTGCTGTCTGGTTGTACTTACATTCAATGTACTGCTGAAGCTGGATGAAGTCGACTGGGGAAAGCTCCTTCACCTCTGGGTCTGCGGGGGTGGTGGGGGTGGTGGGAGTGGACATGGTAGGTGCTTCCAGCTTCTGCACTAAACCGCCTGTGAAGCAGTGAGGGAGAAAGGAAGAGAAGGGGGCGGATTAGTCTGCCGCCGTATGAACACAAAAGCGTGGCTGCAAGCAAAAAAAAGGACACACCAGCTGAGCTTACACACTACACACCTTACCGACAATGTACATAGAGCAAGGGTGGGGGAGATGGGGTAGAGCACGAGGGCCAGAGAGTTGCACAGTATTATGCTGTGCCATTATCTAACTAACACATGTACTGTATGTTGTCTATTTTACTATATCTGTCAGTAAGCATGTGTACTGTGTATTGTAAATACACAGTACTTACAGTAAATAAAGTAATAATAATAGTAATATTTTTATAGTGAGGTATGTACCGGTAATTAATATTGTTAAAAATGTTGTATATTATGCATGTTAATAATTATATCTTTTTCATGTATGTTCAAATCTACAGTTTAGCCTAGGGGCCAATGCAACCTTCTATTAAAAAATATGTCAAGCTAAACATATCCAAGTAGTTACTTAGTCTCTGGAGATGTATTCTCCTGGGAGCCCTTGCAGTGCTCCCAGGATTAAAGGGAATGCTAACCCAAATTCAGCTTATAAGTTATAAATGGTGACGTTTGGAATACATCTCAGTCTGGCATAAAAACTTGTTATGTGCAACATCTCAGCTCAGTTGACATCATTTTTGCCCTGTGTGTTTGCCCTGAGATTGGAAAGTAAGGGTTCAATATGCAGCAGAGTGATGGTGGCAGTTATTTCAAAATAAGGCTGTTGAATGAATGAATGATCTTTCATAATGATTTTTTATTTATGTATGCAGCTTAGGAGATTTACAGTACATTTCAACTACAACCGATCTGATAACTGTGAATGAACACACTAGATAAGAATACACTCTTTACGCGCATTGCGTGCGCTGCGACGTACATTGCGACATGCATCGCGACTTTGGCGGTCGCGACCGTTCCCTACTAAACCTAACCCTAATCCCTAACGCTAAATATAAACTCAGCCTAAACCTAACCTTAACCCCCAACCATTATGCAAAAAGGTCGCGACATATGCCACGGCTGTTTTGGCCATTGGTCTCAACATACACAGACGCAAATTCATTTCACCTAATCTGGCTGAGGACCTTTTTCGACCTGCAGTTTGTTGTTTTACGAGAACAGCAGTGTCATCAGCGAACAGGAACAACTGTATATTAACAGTTATTTCAAAATAAGGCTGTTCTCTGTCGAAATAAATGTTTTTCATTCTTTCTTTCGTTGGAATTAATGGTGGCAGTTCTTTCAAAGTAAGACGGCTCTCGAGAATAAATTCTGCCACCGGATGGATGGTGGTGACTGGTGATGATTGCGGGTGAGTTAATGGTACAGTACAGCTGCCTCATGCTAGAGAAACTGGGTATAGGCTCCTGAACTATTATGGGCCACATGGATCTGTGACTGTTGCTTTCCAAGGCCAGTATTTACTTATGTACCACATCATTTGTTTGCCTATTTGTTTGACTACTATATTTGTTTGACTTGCTTGGTTATTTCTGTAGCTTTGTCCTGCACCTGGACAGTGAAGTATCTTATCTGTGTACATGGTTGTGTAACTTGTGACATGATCATCATCATATCCATAAGTTATTAAGGCGATGTCTAGTGAGTGGCAAAAAAAAATACCCTTCTTGACAGCCTATAAATCCAATCAAAAAAGTTCTCTGGTTGCATTTAACGTCATTAAACTCACTTTGACACATTATGCATGTGCATACCCTCTATAGCTTCTATAGAAATGTAAAATTTATAATTTGTTCATAGAGGATTTTATTTGCAACTGCAGGGTTTCCAGTTAACAATAGAATTGTGTTTTGGTTTGTTGGGTGAGCAACATCATGTGACATCATCAGGCATGGAGCACATAACATCACATCCTCAGCCCACATATGGAGATCATAGCTGTGATGTGCTCCAAAGTTATTAAGGCACCCGCAACAGGCAGCCAGCGAAACACTAGAGATCTTAACAGGCCTGCAAATTCGGATCTTACCCCCATGCCAAAGCGTCAGCCTCTCCCTGCAGTTTGCTGTCAACCAGGCAGATATATTGATCTGCATTCCCCATCCCAAAGCGCCAGTGCACGCCCAGCAGCACCCCGTCCATGCGTGCATGCAACCTCACTCTTTAGAGTGTGAGGTCTTACTGGTACTGTAGTTACTCCATTGCTCAGTTGCGGGGCTCCATCAGAGTCTGTGGTATCTATCTAGATAGAATAACAATAGAATGCAAATGTCCTCACATGAGAAAACTTGTTTTGGGACTCCCCGGTGGCTCCACTATTCGACAGGTCGACATGCACATCAACATGCACATTGCATGCCATTCATCTCAGGTCTTACGTAGCCAACCTGGGTTTAGAGGACTTTACAGCCTTCACTGTATCTCCTATTGTCCTTATCTCACTTTGTACCATTTCCTGTGTGCCTCAACTATCAATTAAAGCTTTGGAAAAACACAAAACACAGAAACACATCCCCTGCAAATTCTTGAATGTGGTCTCATTCAAGAATTCCATAGACTTGTGTTCCAAAAACAAATAAATACAGGCTCCAGGGAGCGTACATCACAGCAGCCAGGGCTGAATGGAGAGACTAAATGAAATAATCACGAATAACACCCACACTGTCCACGTAACATGGAACCACTTGGTCTCTTTGGTTTCTGAAAGGGTCATGCTGCCTCTACTTAATTCCTTTGAAAGGTTAGCAGAGCGTTGCCTGGCAGTTTTGTTTAGACAGACAATCGGGTGGGAGAAATGTGAACAGAAAGCTAAGTGAGTTTACAACTAGAAGATCATTTTCTCACTTCCTCACATACAGAGGAATCAGTTAGGGCATATTAATTGTAAAATGAAACTTTTCTTTCCAAGTCTTGACTCCAAACCACAAAACCTGTATAACTGACAGCAAGATGCAGGTGTTCTTTTCAAACAAAATGCAGCGCCGTCTATTTTAGGTGCAAACAATCAAAACCAACAATAATAAATGTTAATATTGTGTTGATATTCCCTTCAAAGCTATCTAATGCTGATCTAAGTTTATGGTCTATTTTCCCTGATGTCCAGCTGAGTACCATCATCACTGTCTGGTACAACAAGATTTGAGCCTATCTGAGTAATCTGACTCCTAACTTCCTGATTAGATAATTATTTGCATGCACAATGTTCGCATGCAGAGTGGAAATCATTACCAGTGTGGTAAGTGCTATTCACTGCAGTTGGAGCAATACCTCTCACAAATTCTTTCTTCTTCGTCTTGGTTTTAGTTCGCTTCAAAAGCTGTAAACCTATATATATATATATATATATATATATATATATATATATATATATATATATATATATATATATATATATATATATATATATATATATATATATATATATATATATATATATATATATATATATTATATATCATGTTTGAAACGATGCACAGTAAAGTGATGTTGATTAGAACATTCTGATAAGACTGATTTTGATACTATTATTTGCCGTACCCCGCTGAGTTATAATAATTTAATAACAAATAATATATTATGAAAAGTGGTTTGAGGATTATGGCACTAGGACACTACTTAAACAAAGAACAACTCAGTCAGCAACTAGCAAAACCTATAGATTCAGATAATCCTTTGGTTGGAGTTTATTATGACAGTGCATTTCAATTCTAAACACATAAGGTGCAAAAACCCTTGAAGCAGTAACTAACTAATTAACAGTAGTTAAAGGGTGGTTGCATTCAGTAATTTGTACTAAACACCATTCTTCCAAATCACTGGCCGATGTACACAAGATTAATTCTAAAGTATATGGTTGGGGATGACCTTTTTCCATGCGAGCTCATGTTTGTGCAAGCTGTCATAATACCCACGGCTTGTGTCAAGGAAATCTGCTGTTTTGTAAGGTGTAAGCAGTGGTTGGAAAGCCGGGGTCGGGTTCTCTGCAGTGACGCAACTCACGGCTGATGTCTATACTGGGTTGGTTTTCCTACTGACATCACAACAATTATCTTCGCAGAATTCTTTGCAGATTACTTGAGGTTAGCAGAGAGTATAAGAGGAACATACTCTGTTGCTATGGAAAGTGTTTCCCCCATCAGCTGCCCTCCGTCAGAGACGTGCTATGGGTGACTGACTCATGTAGAGGGAGGGAGGGAGGCCAACCCAGACGAGGGGGAGCTCTGGCCGTCTCGGAGTCTTCCCTCCATCTCGCCACCCACGCCACAACCCACGTTTGGCCTTCTAAACCAGAGGCAGCTTCTAAATTGCATTCTACAGGCAGATGCTACTGTGACTCATTACCCGAACAAGGGAATACACCCTTACTATAAATGGAATGTATGTGCAAGGGGTCATTCCTTAGGTCAAGCTTTTAACTGTACAGTATATAACAAACCAGCAGTAAGATTCCACTTAACTGAACAACATAAAATAAAGTACAAATTCTTCATGTCTACTTACCACTAGAGCTAGTCCCCTTCCAACTCGTTTTGAAGTCTCAGGGTAATATTAGGCCATTTTGACCTGAGAACTGGTTTTACAAATCTCGTTGAAATCATGAGTTTTAAGAAATGTCCTACATCAATGGTTCATAAACTATTCCACATCAAGGACCACCAACCCCAATTGACCACCAACCCCAATCTCAAAATATGTTGTTCCACAGGACGCCCCCAGAAACAAAGATTTCACTTCAAAATGTTCGCACTGAACGAATATATATCAAACATTTGCAGCACATTTTCTAGATTTTTCAAGAATAACAGATCTACAAGCCTATGCCGTGGCACTCCATTCTCTGTGGATGTTTCATTAACTGCATTGTTTCTCAACTTGTGGTCTAAAAAACAAATCTGTATGTCAGGGACCACATGCAATACCTTCACGGACCACCAGTTGAAACCCACGCTCAAGAATAAATGAAAATAACTGTCACGATTCAAATAAGAGAACATTCACCACAGCATGAATCATAGCATTCTGGGAAAATGTAGGCGAGGTCTGATTTCCTTTCTCCCTGGCTTCAAAGTGTGTACTGCCCATCATTCTAAGTTCTGACTTGAATATAGCTTATGTAACAGGCTTTGTGTGAAGGCAGCCGAGTTTGTACCACAGTGGAAAGCAGAAAAACCTCAAACCTGCCTAGACTTGTAAGGGCACAAATAGTTTTATCCATTTGCCATTTGTATGCAAAATTAAAGAGGTACTACACATCTGAGTAAGATCAACAATAACATTAAAATTGTCACTCTTTCTATTGCCTTTAACTGTGATTTGTAACATGATTATTGTACAGCAAGTAGGACAGCGTTGAGTGTTTTGTATCTTGTACTTCAATGAGTCTGAGTCAATCCAAGACAAGTCTGTTGCTAAAGTGAATCAGTCACATTGTCTCACCTCATAGACAATTAATTAATGTATTATTAATACATTAATACAGACTGTGTTGGAACTTTGGAGAAAATAGAAATTACCATAAACAAAGTTGGTGCTGACTGATAATCAGTGTTAATTGTATGTGTTGTAAAGCACTAACTATGAGTCACTTAGATTCATTAGAACACTATGACCTCAATATAGTCCATTTGCGCCCTCTATCCTATATAAATATTAACAATTGTGCCAATTCGTTACATTATTGATCCCTTGATTAAAATCTTTTCTGAGGGCAGTAATGTACAGACAAATGACACAACATTCCCAAGTTATGAACGGCTTTCAAAATTCTCAGTGCTTTTAAAAACATGAATGTGGTCAGATGATACTGAATGGAGAGCTGTGTGTATATAATAACAACTAATTATTGCCCAAGTTGTCATGCTTGAGCACAGGAGGGGAGCAGTTTAAGAGGTTTAGTGTCTTGCTCAGGGGCACACTGAAACATTGCCATGGCCTGCAATCAAACCTGAGACCCTTCTGTTTCCCATGCGGCATCTCTAACCATTCAGCAATGGAGAGTTCATTGTAAAGCACTGATGCTTTACAAAGTACAGCTGGGTATTTTTTCAATAGGTCCTAGACTAAACTTAAAGTGACATTTGCATTTCATATTGCAGTTCATATTAAGGATGATGCTTGTGCAATAGTGCAATATGTAAGGTAAAACAGAAGACCAACTTCCCAGGTGACAGAGAATGTCAAAGCAGGTCAGGACATGATCAGATTGTGTCTGTAAAAACAGTCTATTGACAACATTTCATGACTTGCCACCTATAGCCCTCACTACAAGACAAATGCACATTTAAGAGTTCAGTGATGCAAAAATCATTGCAAGTGGTATACAGAGGTGAGGATATAGTCAGATGAGTACGGCATTATACTGTCTACACAAATTGATGAGTGAAAGTATACAGGCATAGACCAAGAGCACGATGCAGTCATGAATGCTTGATCCTGCCAGTGAGGGGCTTTGGTGGATCTGTTATGCTGTTGCACTATTTTCCAGGCAGGGTCCCATGCAGGGAACGGCCACTGCAAATTAAAGCAGAATGTACATTGTATTTCTTATTTTATTTTTACTCCAAAATGAGATAAGATGATTGTATAGGTTGTGTGTGTGTGTATGTGTATATATATATATATATATATATATATATATATATATATATATATATATATATATATATATATATATATATATATATATATATATATATATATATATATATATATATATATATATATATATATATATCAAAAGTAATTATGAATGATTTTTTAGTTTAGTTTTATGTGTTTTATTATTTCAGATAGTTCAGACAGTGAATAGTCAGGCAGTAAATGTGGGGGAGGGGGAGAGGGGTGAGACAAGTTAAAGGTCTTGAGTCAAATCCAAAATGGGGTTAGCTGTGAGAAGGTATACTGTATATCCTTATTCATATGGCACTAGTAAGATGAGCTCCTGCTCGAGCCCATATCACCTATGTTGACAGATTTCTGTTTTGATGGTATGGTCTGACTGGTCTTTCTTCCAGAATGATAAAGCCCCCATCGACAACATGGCACATGATGTGAATCATATGCTATGGTCATCAGTTGGACACCCAGGGGAGAGTTTAGACCTCTTCCATCATCAAAATGGCAAATGAGGGAATATGTTTTGTTGAACATTTTTCCATTACTCCAGTAGGATTCCTGAATGCCAAAGCACCTTTAAACTGTTCTTGACTTGTGGTGGCCAAAAATTTTACTAATGCACTTAATTCCTTTCTCCCCTTCACACTTTATGCCTCAAAATAAAATGTAAAACTGTAGGTCTATACAATATCTCTGCGCACCCACCCCCTTTCCCCTCAATTAAAAATTTTCCCTTCCCTTATTTTCTCTTTACCTCCCTATAATTTCCCGCCTTTGGACATACAGAAGTAAATATTTGTTTGTCTCTAATGTTTTGATGAAATGAACATGGTGGCCCGTAATGTAAACAAGTAGAAATGCTTGATGGTGTAGTGTAGTGAGTGGGACTGTCTACACTGCAGTCCCACTCACAGTTAACAGTATTGAGTTGTGCTTGAAATGTACTGTAATACCCAACAATTCTCAATAAATAAACGAACGAATGGATGAACCAATCAATCAAACAACCAGCCAAGCAACCAGCCAATCAATCAATCAATCAATCATCAATCAATCAATCAATCAATCAATCAATCAATTCGACTGATTGATCCGAGTGTTCCAGGGTCTATGACTTCCAGAATTCTTAATAAAGCAAATGATGGATGAATACAGAAAGAATCGCGAGTAAAATCCACAACAGGACAAGTGTATTATTATCTATGTAAACTGTAAATTCAACTATGAATAACGTGAAGAAGCGTTGATCTTTTTGGATTAGGAAATAATGCAGGTGTATGGTCTATCTGTACCATTGTAGTACAATGTAAGCTCAGCTATGTAATAGTAACTGTAGCTACACTACATAAGCTGAAGACATGTCTGCTTATTCCAGATGCTAAACTTGACGGCAGCGCAATGTGAAGGTTCTGACAACAGCATTCACATTTATCAACTATTCAAAAGCTGCAGCCTGCAGTGTGCACTGTACTGAACTTCAATCAGTGCGATGACTGTCTGTCCGGAGCGCTATTTCAAAGGGTTCGATCGGTTGGTTACCTTTCTGCGTCGACCCCGCTGTGCTTCAAGTTGGCAATCTGTAGGTGAATATCCACATAATATAAGCGCTGGCTGTGTCCAAGTGCGAGTCCGAGGGACGAGTTGAACGGGGCGCTGCGAGTCGACGTACGGACGGAACGGAAGGCTACAGCAAAATGTGACAAATGAGGGAAAGACTGACGCCCTCCTCCCACGCCCGGCCTCAGTCAGTATGAAATGTTCTTCATAAAGCACCGCCTCTAACTATACTACCGCCTGTATGGAATACATAAAGGCTCGGCCCAAATAATAATCGAGCCAACCAAAATGTTGCGACATTGAGGGGTCAGAAAACTGAGCTCTCGGGAGGGCCGTTGCAGCCTGAAAGAGGGACATTTCCAATATTTTCCTGAGAGTGTACAAACGTCACATTTGTATACTCCTATACAAATGGGAGGTCCTAAAAGAAAGACCATTAACATGGTGAAACACAACTTGATGATAGAGCCATCATTGGATTGATCCCATGAAGTCAACAGTTTTCGACAGCGTAATTCTGTCTATACTCAGGGCCGAGTATTATTTGGGCCGAGCCTTCCTGTTACCCCTGTACGTGTCGGTACGTGTAGATGCACTTTGCCCGACGGTGTGGCTTACTCTATATTTACTAAGTACACGTGTTAACAATATAGTTAAACCTCCAAATGTAGATAAAGGCATGCTAAGATAACGTTAAGGATGTGATCAAATGTATCCCTCATTGTAACACTATGCAGAAGAGCAGCCAGGGGTCACTGCATGTAGTACCCTAAAAGCATTGAGCACTGTCCAGAGGACAGCCAACAGCTAGTGTCCAGTCCAGACACTAGCTCTGTTCCAGAGCTATCCGGACACCATCATTTGTGCCGCACGAAAAGAGCAGCGAGCCCCGGCCTGCATAGGACATTGTAGTGCTGCCCAGTGCTGGCAACCTGACAAAATTATGTTTATGGACAATAATAGTTCAAGCATGCCATTGCATCGGGCAGATCACATGCTCACATTCCATGCAATGACCACAAAGGCAAAGGCTTTAGACGGCACAATGGGACTAGCTAGAGCAGATACCGGACATTATTTACCACACCCGTCCAATGACTATACACTATACAGACCCGTGGACAGAGTCAGGCAGTCCTGAGGCAGCATAATTTGCTGGTGTGGCACTCCCTCCTTTTAGCATAGTCAGCCTTTTCAGGTTAAGCCTAATACAGTAGATGACCTTAAATAAATTACAAATATATGCATTTTAAATGAATAAGGCCCATCTTATTTAGATGAACGGTTTGAATGTCCTCAGATAAATTATACCCAAATATATGGTGACATGATGTGGTAAAAACAAGTAACTGCAAGGAGAGGGGGAAATAAATGTCCTAAGTCTTTTACACAACCGTTTTATGATCAAGTTTGAGATTTTTATTACTTTCTTGTCTGTACAACACAGCACATAAGACATAAAACAAACTCATTGACAGGGGGGGAAATAAATGACTTCAACCCTTATCTCTCGTCTACTGCTCTTGGAGACATTAAGTCCAGTTACCATTAAGTCTTACTTGTTGGCCTCATAGCAGTACAATTTTCTCATTCAGAAGAACCACGGGACTGAGTATACAACTACGATTATACAGAAAAGCTGTCAGTATGAGCAGTTTTACTAACTGAATACTGGGAAATAAACATATTTAAAGCATAGGACATTTCTCAACTTAAGAACCATATAGCATACAATGTGAACCATTATGATTTGTCAAAAAGAAAATGTATTACACATCATCCCAAACGTTAAAACTTCCATTGTATACACTTCCACTGGACCTAACATACTATAGACTATATACAACCAAGGCAACAACAAAACACAAAACAGTGTTTTCTCTTTATCCTGCAATGAACTTCAACTGTATTGAAAAGGCAAATTTACATACATCTTCAAGCATGTTCATGTAAAAAGGCAACACAATAAATAAATCCAATGGCACACAAATTTGGACAATCTAAAATGAGAAGCACGTCTCATGAAATATTCACAAGAACAAATGATGCTAAAGAAAAACAAAACTAAATTAACTTTCTGAGTCAACATCCCTGGAGACAACAAAACAGAAAAACTCACGGGGGTAGTGTGGCCCAGTGGCATACATGTCAAGAGCGTACCACATGAATAAGGCCAGTTATATCTGACCCGTCATCCCCTCTGTTCCTCCTTTCCCGTTTCTGTTCACCGCCTCTATCGCAATCTAAATAAAGCAGAAATGCAGAGGGGGGAAAACTGTTCTTAAAATAAAAGAGCCTGGTTAGTGCACTGCCCATAACCTCCCTGTGAGCCATGGGGACTTGAGTTTGAAAAACTCCCATTTAATTCAATTTCAGCCACAGTACAACCCCCCTAAAACAAACATCTTAACAAAGAACTAATAATCACAGTCTAATTACAGTTAGAGGAATAGATGGTAATAATTCAATATAATATTTCTATATACAAGTGTTTATACATTTGAGGACATTGAATGGAGGGATCAGAGAAGCCTATTACCATAAGGACATGATACTGAACAATCAGGTTGTGTAATGCACAACAAAATTTAAATCACACTTGTAAACATTTCTTCTCGGATAATTCTGTAGCCATAATGTCAGATTAAATACTCATTCACTAGGCTCAGTGGCCATATTCACAGAGCGGCCATCATGCTCTTCCATCGTAGTTAGGCGTGGGAAATCACAAACTATAAGCAAAATGGCCACCATAAAAATATGGTCAGTAATGTCCTTGTTTTAAGGCAAAGGTAGCAAGCTTGTGAGTGAAACCTCCATTAACCAGATGGGGGGGGAGAAAAAAAAACATACTTTAGAATTTATTCAAAATAGGAGATTGCACTCAACACAAGCCCCCCCAAGCAATCCCCACTTGTCTCTGAACAGGCTTCAAAAGCTGTGTGGTTATAAGATCTCCTCCACTCCATGGGCAAAGATCATGACCAGACCGGGTTCCAGAATCATGTCCTCTCCCATGTGCTGGTTCTCACAGGCCATCACTACCACTGCCTGCTTGCCAGGGATGCGTTTAGCCACATAGTTCTCATAGTAACGCCTGTTCATCTGCCTGGTCTCCAGTGTGGCCAGGCCCTGCGGCCAGTTGCGCTCATGGGCATTCTCAATCAGGTCATTGACAATGGACAGGGGGCAGCCGCTGTCGATGAGGGAGCGCTTGATGACTGCCTGGAGTACAGCATCAGGAGTGGAGATCATACCTCCCCAGCGGGTCACTCTGGCTGGCTGCATGGAGTTGACCCACCTGTTGACAAAACAGAGAGGTATTGTGGGGCAGAAGTCAGGACAGGCATTCACACTAAGTACTAAACAATGCAAGATAAACAAAAAGTTTAGGTTTCAGAAATCCCAAGTTGGGCCAGGTCTTAAATGCTACTGTAGGAGTATGACGTGGTACAAGAAAAGTTGATATAAGGAGACTTACAATAGTGCACCGGAAGACATACATAATAATAACTATTTTCTTGTGCACCCTACTTCAGTCCATGTGGCACCCATGTGCTTATATGCAGATAATCAATACTGTAGTCAAATAGTCAGATTTCACGTTGTACAGTTATTAAATGTAAATTATAAACGCGACATTATTGTGAAGTTTCAAGTCAGCCGTGGCTGCCGTTGTATGTAACAGCCAGCTAGCTAGCAGTGGCACGAACTCTAGTGTAGTATATAGTAGTAGAAGAGTTGCGACATTGAGGGTAGGAAACTTGAGCGGTCGATTGATGTTCAATGCTGCCTAAATCGAGACAGACTGGAGTTGGAAATACATTGTTTTCAATGCGTAACTCCATCTATACTCTATAGCCCTGACTCATTAAGTTAGCTGACCGGCGGCTCCACCACCACCACCGATTAGTTGTTGCCGGAGGAGAGCGAGGAGCTGACTCGGTGTATGTATTATGAATATTATGTTAGCAAGAGTGCGCTATGGTGTTGTGACAATAACATTAAAAAGAGAAGGGGCATTTATAAGGGAGAGTGAGAAGAGGGAGAACTATTAAGTTAGGGACAGACGGGTCCATGTCGGATCCGTAAGCTACATCAGCTCTGAGGAAAGGAGCCTCAACCCTCGAGTCGTCCTGCTCTGATGTATTCACAATCTTGTAGATCAGTCGTCATAATGTTGTCTCGGCTCGCTTGAGTGGGCTCGCTCACCGTTGCTCTGTGCTCTCTGCTCGCTCGTACGTGCACACACAGACTTTAAAAAAGGGGCTGCAGCCCTTGCTCTTTTACATGTCTAAAAGTTAAACACAGAATTCGCCCTCCGATGGGAGGTTGCCCCTGCCCCCTTCTTTAACACGCCATCTACACGGACCACAGCCCGACTTGTTGATACTTTGATGCCTACATTGACTCAGCTTGTACAATGAACAGCACACACTAATCAAACTAAGTAATCAAACGTTTTTATCGGTATTATCGGTGTTAAAGCAGATGGTAAAAACGGTGTTAATATTCTTACACCATGACATGCCTACATACAAGACAAAACAAATAACTTCACAAGACAAATAAAGTGTAGATAACGAGAACACAGGCTAAAAATAACCTAAATAGCGTGAGTGAAATAGAGTGTGATTTTAAAGCCTTACACCATGAATTTAAACTCAAATCTATCATATAAATGTTCCCTTTAAATATCTTTTTACACCCTGTAGCCTAAACAACCACCTAGGTAATTCATTTTCATATTTTCTCAGTGCGCCGTTTGGAGTACCAGAGATGTCCAAAAAAACAGACCCCTCTCCCTCTGTACTGCTTCAGCCTCATTGTCATTCCCTGTCGCATGATCTGCCTGGTTTCAGTCTGTTTCATTGGGCCTCTTTGAGAGGGGGTGTGGGTGCCATGCATGCCAATGATTGAAGGGTGGAGGCAAAGTTAAAGGGGGGGAGGAATATTACAGATATCTTAATATAGGTCTGACTGTTAAAAAAAAAGAAATCACCAAAAATCTTGAAAAATGTAAAATTCATGGTGGAGCTCCTAAAAGAGGAGAGGGTGGGGTGGGTGGGGTGCTATAATTTGGGTTGTTTGTGATACTTACTCCAGTATTTCATTATACTCTATGCTCTCCTCGAGGTTCTGCAGGTTAGGGTTAGCGCTGCGGATTGCCCTCATGTAGGCTTTCAGCAGCTGAATATCCCGCTTCTAGGAGACAGTCAAGACAGTCAGATAAGGGAATGTAGTCACACAAACTATGCTGGTCAAGAATAGTTGAGACTCATCATTCCCAGGGGTTATTATTTTGCTTCTATATAGTACTTGGGTACTTGGTATGACTATGGTTACTTGATTTGCCATCATGAGACAAATTACTGAAAGAACTTCTTGAAATTAACAAAAAGGGGAACTGGTGGTGAAGAATCGCAATGTGTGTAAATCTTGGCAGAAGATGGTTGGACCCAATTACTTTACATTACATAAATTAATTATTCCTACTTAAGCCAACAAATCAATCAGCTGATTGAAAGTTTAAGACAATAGTTTGGCATAAAGCATATATTACTTATCCAATAAATGTTTTGGGTATGTATTGTACAGTGGAATTAATTATGTAATGGCAGCTTCATCATTAGGTGGTGGGTCCATGTTATTTGGTATGAGCAAAAACTACTCATGAGTAGTCATGGTCATTAACACCAAGCACGATGATGATAGAATCATATATAAACGAACAATTATAGCCCTAGACGATGTTGTTTTCAGTACAATTTTATGAACAACATTGACCACATTAAAGAACATGGCAGCCATTCCTTCAAACCTGTGGTGCATTCGTCACTCCCCTGGAAAAACTTCCCATGTAAGCAGAGCCTCGAGTATTTAAGTCAAGTATATTGAGCATTCTTACTTGTTCCCCCAACTGGTGTTTATGCTCTACAACGGTTTTCTCCAGCTCTGAAATCTTAGTTTGCTGCTGTTGCACCACACTTCGTAAGTGCTTGATGCACTTGTGGTTGGGCATCTCATCTTTGGGCATTTCTAGCCTACAGGAAGAGGAAGAGATGGAACAAAAGGAGGAAGAAAGGGAAACTAATTCGTTACAGTTTCTCTGATAATATATCGCCATGTCATGAAGCCAGTGAAAATGTATTTCAACGTGAACATGTCACACAAGTGACATGCAAAGCAGTTTGACACCCGTGGCCTTCTCTGGCCACGGCGCCCTGTGGGCTGATTTTGGGAAGAATTTATAATACACTCACTGGCCACTTTATTAAGTACGCCTGACCAACTGCACGTTAATTCAATTTCTAATCAGCCAATTACACGGCAGGAACTCAATGCATTTAGGCATGAAAGCATGTTCAAGAAAGACGATCTGCTGCCTGCAGTTCAAATGTTGCGGACGAAATTGAGACTCATCAGACCAGGCAATGTTTTTTCCAAACTTCTATTGTTGAGCCTGAGTGAGTGCATAAACAGTAGCACTTTAACTTTATATTATAAATGATTTAAAACATGCTATAATATTCAGGCCCATATATTATGCATCTCAATGGCAGACAATCAGATGATACTCTCTCACCATTAACTCTCCTTATTACAAGACTTGGTTGAATGCTTGTTTCCAATTGGTCAATCACTGAATTCAGTGGTGTGTTATTTCTGGATAATGACTGCTGAGCTCAATAACAGTTCTTTGTCTAATGAAAGGTTCAGAGAACTCGCTGCACTGCTTGGATTTTGAGTCATACATATCCAACAGGACACCAGAGGATGGAACTCTTTATTTCTAGCTACGCTCCACTCATGACATAAGACTTGTGAAGGGAAGAAGTTATTTTTGCAACATCACTTCTCCTGTTGTACCAGGTGTAACAGCTAAGGGCAACCTGGTGACCCTGCCAGAAACTGCAAGGAACCAGAGTTTGTATACGGTACTACTAGTGCTGTACTCACCCACAACCCTCCTCACAGTTGACAGGCCTCTTGGGGTTGTGTTCACAATCCTTCAGGTGCGATTGCAGTTGGTCTAGCCGTAAGGTGGCCGTGCAGCCAAATCCAGCATTGTCACAGCCGATCTGAAGCTTAGATAGCATATTTCGCATGATACGTGGAACAGGTCGGAGGTGGGCTAGGGTCACCACTGTGCGATCTACGGGGCAGATTTGCTGCTGGGCGAACCACTGCGTGATGCAGGCATTGCAGAACGCATGCTCGCAGTGTGGGGCCTGTAGGGTGAAGTCAAAATACCAAATCAGATGATGAACTTAAGTTGACTACATACAATATAGGATGGAATGGCATTTGTTTGCAAACACAAACATTGAAGCCAAAAGTGAAGTGAGCACAGTAATTGTGATTGGCCAGAGTGACATTTGTGATGATTTGATTGGCTGAGCATGGAATGTATGATATGATGTACGATAATAATAGTGCTAAACATCATGTCTACCATGGTGTAGGTAGCCTGGAAACCAGACAAATCTGCCACAGCAAAAATAATCCCTGGGGAGATTGGTTTAGCACTCCTCAGTTTTAGTTACATTTTACTCACCCCTGAGTTGTGTGTGACCAATCAACATCCACTGAGACTTCTTTTTTTTTTGCTGTGATGCTAGAATCTTTTTGTAACGGCCACTTATATAAGATATAAATCTTCCACACTGAAGTTCCAGGCTAATATCTACATGGTGACATCAGTCTGGCCATGCCGGGCTAGGTACAGTAGGAAGTAGGAACATGAGAGGAACGCCTCTCACTTTTTTTTTTTTTTTTAAGATAAGAGTGCCACACATTCACTTCAGTTTTTTTCTTTAAATTCAGGATCATAAAGTTCTGATGATGTGTCAGTTGTAAACAACTCACCTGCACTGGCTCTTCTAGTACTCCACTACATATGGGGCACAGCAGGTCTTCATCCACCTCCCCTTGGAACCTGGTGACGTCGTACCCCATGGTACATTCCAGGGACCCACAATCGCCTGATAAAATGACAACTAATGAACAAGACAGGCTTCCAGACAAATATACTGAGTCATCAATATATAAAGACACAGTAAATTCAGGAGGTAATTTAAGGAAGTCTGAGTTAAACTTCCACTAGCCTTTTTGATGTGTGCCATGAATAATGGCTAATGCCTTGAAATGAAGTGCTTTTATAGTTACCTCACTCACGAATGAGCAGCAATGCTTCCATTCAGTGCCGGACAGAAGACTGTCCTCTGATCACTTCTTACAGGTGACAACCTGTGTTGTGAAGCAGAGTGAGTTCACTCATTATTTAGTGTTCAACCACTGACTAATAATAATAATAATAACAACAACAAATAATGAAGCAGTAAACCATTATTCCATAGTGGAATGGGTGGAAACTGGAAAGGATGGTCATCTTGATGCTCATCTTTGGCTGGTTATCAGTTTACCACCCTGGATGTAACTCAGCACATAATCTGATGATATTTGTCAGCCACCACCCTATCAAAACATTCATTTTTAGAAGGCAAAGTTTAGTACATCACCATGTAGCCATAATATAAAAGCGCCCTGTCGATACTCAAACAAAACATGGAGATTGAGAGGTGAAAAAAACAAACAAACAAACAAAATATGATTTTCAGCGGTTTCAGTCAGAATGTCAAATCAGTCCTATTCATCTCCTAGCTAAAATCCCAAATTATGTGATCATGAGGATACTGCTTATGCCGCAGCCCTGGTGGTACCACATACATAACAGGAGAGAATCTTGGGTGTCCCCGACGACTGTGGTGATGACCCACTTTCAGTGTTACCAGCCCTCACTCACTGGCAGTGGCTGACTGGCTGGCTGCACACACCATTGGAGGTGAATATTGCCGAATATCTCCCCATCTAAAACTCAGCATTACTGGCAAAGGGGACGGGTAGTGGGTACACAGATACCTACTGACATTACAATCCCGTCTGATCATCTGGGTTCAACAGTAATGATCGCATCAGGCAGTCATCAAATATCATCGAATGCCAAGTATATATGCCAAACAGAGCCCTTGAGTATAGACAGAGTTTGCGTAAACCGTATTTGGGCAGTCTAATGGTGGCTCTTCTACATGCTTCTATTGAGAATGGGGACAACAGAGAGGGTCAAGTTCTGGACCGGAAGTAGCCAGAAATGCATTGGATACAGGCAACAGCCCAGCTTTGATGATCTTTGATTATCTTAATCCCCCTAATTTTGGTGTTCATAGTAAAGTACAATACAAACATTACAGAGACTTTACTTTTTGCACACATATTTAAAATAGCTCTTACCGTTGAAAACAATGTATTTCCAACTCCAGTTTGTCCCTGTTCAATTCAGCCTTACATGAACAGCTCTCAAGCGCAGGGTTTCTTGCCCCTCAATGTCGCAACTCTTCTAGGTGGCTCCGATGCCAACTAGCGAAGCCACCTGTAATGCTAATGCTATCGCACTGGCGATGGCTAACACCGTTGGTTTCCTCTGGATGCCAGTTAGCCACACAGTGTTCAGGCTAGGCACAATGCTAAATAGACAGATAGTCAGCCTTTACAATCAGAGGGATTCAAGCTTGGTGTCTAAATCGATTGAGGAAACTTACATCAACAGACAGCAGTACACAAACAGTCGCGATGTATCCTTATGTCCAAATGATGTCTGTATGTAGCTTAAGTTGCTAGCCACGTCCCAAGCTACATCCTACGCTTCTGTGTAGCTGTGTACGTAATGTACGTAACGTACGGGGGCGACAAGGCCGTAAATGTAACGCATCTGATTGGTCCAGCCAAAACATCATTTTTCTATTCCTCTCCTACTTTTTTGATTGCTTGTGATATTCAATTCATGTTTATGAATTGAATGTCATAAGCAATTGAATATAATGCACAGGACCCGAATTGAAATTTAGTCCTTTTAGACTGGTCTCTGACTGTACTACGTATGACTATGAAAAAGAAAGGTCAACCAAATATGCAGAGAGAGAGAGAGAGAGAGAGAGAGAGAGAGAGAGAGAGAGAGAGAGAGAGAGAGAGAGAGAGAGAGAGAATATATAAGTTATTATTTTCGGAGTCCCCTGACAGTATCTTCTTCCACATTTCCACATACCTGTACTTGCTTCATGCTGCAGCAAAGGATGAGTGTTTCATTTTCATTTGTTGTATTAGAGAGGGGGCCGTCACCTCACCTGTCGAGGGGAGAGGTGATAAATTCCCTCTCCATTAAAGGCATTAGTATGCTGTAAGTCACAGTGGTCTTTCTGAACTGAACATGAAATGAATAGCTTATATCCTAGATTCTGGGATAGGCCTACGTTAGAGTCCTCTGCTGGCAGTGTCTTCATGACCTTACCTTCTTCCACGTGCTTGCCTCATGCTGCAGCATAAAGGATGAGAATGATGTGGTCATAGGGTGACATCAGACTACAGCAGGGGTTTTCAACCTTTTTGACACCAGGGACCACCATTTATTCAGCATTTAAGCCACAGACCACCCATTGATGACATTTTAGCCATCAATTAGCCCTAAAACTACAGAATTCTTTTGGTTTTGTTCACAATTCCAGGCTGGAGTTTTTGCAAAAAAAAAAAAAAAAAAACAAAACAGTGTGGACTTCTCAATTAAATATAAACAGATGAATATTTTAACTCTTGAGCGGGTCCATTTGGTTTCATTTTTACATTCTCAAGAGTTACACCTGGTTAACCAACTGTCCATCATTCAGCTTGGCTTGGGGACCACCTAGCTGGAACCCTCTCAAGGACCACTGATGAAAACCCCTGGACTACAGCACTCCATCTCCTTTTAAAGGGGAACTCCACCCATTTTCAACATTTTTAATATGTCACTTAGAGATGTTGTGTGGACATGATAAAAAAAAAGTTCCCCCATTCTGTGTTCCCAAGAAACGGAGGTCCGAAGAAAGCCAGTAACATGGTGAAACATCTTGATGAACCCGTTAGGGTTCATTTAGTTGCATTTGGACCATCTAAAAAAATGAAAATGGGTGGAATTCCTCTTTAAGCAAGGGCATTGAGGGGTGGGGAAAAGTTAGACAATTTTCGGGGGCCCAAAGCCAAGGGCGGTACTAAAAGCTTGGATTAATAAGCTTTTATTTGTATTTATTATTATAATTATTGTAATCACTATATTACCTGAATAAACCAAATGAACAGTGCAACTCAACATTATAGTGAGTTTTCTTCTGTATACTGTGTTATCTCACCCATTAAAAAAGATGAATGGATCAAGACGCTGGCAAGCGGGGCCCCTGTGAAAAATGTGTCAGTGGGCCCAAAATTTGGTGCGATGGCCCTGCTTTTAAGTACTGTAACTGGCAGCATGTGAATACTGATTTCAATTGGTTATGGTCTTATGGGAAACACAATATATTTCATAACTTCATTTATTTTTGATTAAACATGTTACTGTGGTCAAAGGAAGAAAAAATAAGTTCACCGCTTCATTTGCGGTGTAGCATAGTGTTAAAAGTTGAATTTTAACTTTGAAACATAGAATTTTATTGGAAATCTAGTTAATCTACCTACCAGCAGTGTTGCAGACAGTAATATAGATAGTGTTCTTAAAGGACAACTTCACTCATTTTCACATATCTTCATTAAATTGGTCCCCACAAATGCTCGTGATAAATTATACAGTCTGTCTCCTGGGTCAGAGGTGGACCTTCAGAAACCCACCACCCAGAAAACCACCTACCAGACATCATCATTCGATAGCAATTAATGCTATTATAGCATACTAACTTTTTTTGTTTTTCAATATAAAGCCTGCAGTTTCTATTGGCTATTCTCCTATTACATTGATATCACTGGGTAGTAGGTGCCGGAACATTTAGCATCATTAGTGTGGACCAAATATATGAAGATAGGTTCAAAATTGTTGAAGTTGTCCATTGAAGCAGCACACTGCAATGATTGGCTTACTGTGGCAGAAAATATATTAAAATGTGTTCCATGGGTCGACAACAGGCTTCAGTAAACCCATAGCATAGGCTTCATGTGGAAACGTTTGTTTTATCTCACAACGTTCTTAAGTAACATTTACTTACACAAAACATGTCAAAGTCACATCTAAATGTTACTTGGCAGTTTAATGTGGTGCATGGCATCAGCAAGCACATGCAGTAAAAGAAGAAAACAGGAGCCAAAGTCCAAAGTAGAGCAGGTTTATTGTACTGCAATGAGTAGGTGGATTGCTGAGATTACCAGTGACTACAAATGGAATTATTTTGTATCTATATTATTGTTAATTTCAGTGGCGTTTTAAAGTAATTTGGAGCCCTAGGCAAGATTTTCCCTGGAGCCCCCCTTACCAAATGGACCCGGGGGCTAAAATCTCCTGTAAAATGGCACCCCAAAAGGGATAAAATTATGAACTATTTTGAAACTAAAAAACATACATGTGTTATAATATTGCTGTATTGAGGACAAGTATAATGTATTCCATATTAGGCTTATTAGCCTGGTATCCTTTTAAAGCATGTCTGGTGGTCGCCACCCTCCCCTCGCCCCCCTCCCCTCATGGCGCCCTAGGCAACTGCCTAGTCTGCCTAATGGCAAAAATGCCCTTGGTTAATTTAGTGTGCAGGGATGGCAGATTCGATTTCTACAGTTACAGTTTGGAATTTTTGACCCCTGGAGTTGCCTACTGTTGGGAAACCGTGCAGGACCAATGGTCTTTACTCTAAAATACAATAAATTGTCTTTTTTGTTGGGTTCCCAAAAACATTGACATTGTGTCCTTTTGTGAGTAAGACTAACTCTTGCGGCCTCCCTACAGCCACTACAAAGATCATCCTGGATTCGCAATCATGCTGGATGATTGCCTGGTCCCATTCACTCAAAGATAAGTAGTAAGTGAAACTACAGTTGCACATTAAGAAATCATGCAAGACACTGTAGATATTTAGCAATAGCACTTTATTGAACACAAACAACCCTAAGCCACAATACTGAATGACAAGACCAATTGGCTGCAGCAAACATTTTATAAAATAGATTCAGGTTTTTCATGTCACTAAATTCTTTTTTTTCTTTTAATGTCAGAAAGACAGATGCAGGTTTTTCCAAAACAGTGAATGATCTTATACATATTTAACATTTTTGTAACAAATTATCATTCACGTGTTCACACAAAGGAATAACAAGGCAAAGTGCTTTCAGGATTGCATTGTTGGAAAAAAAAGAAAAGAGAAAAAAAAAGAAATGAATGGCTTGAGGTTTAGGTGAGCTAGTGGGTGAAGGGGACACAGTGGGGTCTTGTCCTAGAGGTGGTGTGTGGGCAACTGGGCATTGCCTGATGAAAAAACCTCAAGCCTTTCACCCATGTCCTGTACCCCTCGAGCGATGGGGTGGGGTTGGGGTTGGGGGGCAGACGCCTATATAGCAGAATTTGGTTTGGAGTAGACAGATGACTTTCGAAGGCATACGGCTTGAGGGTCAGGGCACTCACCCTCATACAGGATAAGGAAATCTACCTCACGTATTTACCACACGACAACCCATGGTACAGCTGCTGGGCGAATGGCTAAGCCAGAAAACATGAAGCTGTAAACGTCCTAGTACGCTGTAAGGTGGTATACGTGTTTATATATGTATATACATACATACACACACATACACACACACACACACACACATTGTATTCAGTCAGTATACACACACAGTATATGCACAAGAGGAATTCAAAACGGATGGTAGTTTAAAAAAAGAAAAGTAGTTATTTTCAAAAGATGGTTCTTGAGGCCATGCATTACTGAATGTTAAAGGGGGAGACTATCATCAGAATCTGCATCATAGCATTTGTCTGGCTTCACATTCCAGTGGTATTTTTGTTGTATAAATGCTTTTCATAAATATTTTTTCCACGTCAAATAGACACATACACAACATACAGCACAACCAAGCACACTTCATTATGTGTAACTACCATTGCTTATGATAGAACTGTATTCCCATATGGTGAATAGATTTGCTTAAAGTCAAAAAACAGGTGGAGAAAACAAACAATACACAAGGCTGCAAAACAAGGAGGTAGGAAAAAATGCTACTGAAAAACAGCAAGTGATGCTAACATGATCATTTATATATAAATAATTCAACTATGCATCAGGCCTTAAGGCTAATTCATACTTGGGAGGACAACAAATGAGCCTTTAGCATGGACTTCTTGGATGCACCTAAGCACATAGTTTCTATCGTGGTCAACTGTTGAAAAAATAATTATGGTGAAAGTAGTATGTGAACATTGAGCAAGTCATATAATCAGATATAGCCAAATTAAGACATTAAACAAAACGTTAATAGTTAAGGAAGAAAAAGCACCAGACAGACACTTCCCAACTCCTATGTGGCTTTTACACATCAACCTGATCCAGAAAAAGCTGACCAGGAAGCCAAACTGGCGTGCTTAGCAGTTTCCAAGAAATCTTACAGGGTGCCGTCATCGGCCTTACAGAATTTGAATCGCATCATTTGCCTGTATCCTTTAGAACTGATCATGATTTAAATGGGCTAACTTAATTAGAGTAAGTTCCTTGGTCCTGTCGTCATCACAGGTCTACAGACCATGTTGCTGGTGATGGCATCGACTCCTTTACACACAGTAGATTAGTATATTTGCAGATTTGTAAATGAGGTAATTAGCGTTAGGCTAAATAGGGAACCCTGTCATTAACAAACATATGCCCACTCCATTCACCATCAGCAAAGCAAAAGGTTTTCTAAAAACCCATGGGCCAAGATTGTGAAAACAAAACTTCAAAACAAAACAACTTTGGAATGTTGGGTCGACAAGCCAACTTTTTTGTGAAGGTGCACCAAGAAATTAGTTGATTGTAACTCATCATATGCCCTGATCCAGAGTCCTTCTACTCGTGTAAAGGGCTCCTTGGTATTCCCCAGGTAAGCCACTCAATGTAAAACAGGCAACAATTATCTTTTAAGTAAGACTGCCTCAGTGTCAGACTTAAGCCTGTTTCAGTCCAGTTGTAATAGGATTGTTAATAGCTTTTGAGTCGCAATAAGGGATCAACGTCAATGGTGAAGCGGAATAAAAACAGGAAAACAAAAACAGCTAGGGTACTACATAATGTCGGAACAAGCAGTATACATCCTTTCCTACAATAAGCTATTCCTCATAGCACATTCAAGGGGGGGGGGGCTCCTAAAGGCTGGTCTATAATTGAAAGACCAGAGTCTTAACAAGTATAAAACAGCCTTTAGTGACATTTTGTCTGATATGGCTCTGCTTGAGTATGATCAAGCTTGGTGTGAGACTACTTCCACTGTGGGTTCACAGAAAGAGCAAGTCAATAAGGTGCTCCATCAGAAGATTGCTGCCTTAGTTCACCTGAATGAACACCCGGGTGTCATTCAGTTCAGAGGGTCTAGGGATATACAATAGGGCAGTGGTTTTCAACCTTTTTGATCCCAGGGACCACCATTTATTCAGCATTTGAGCCACAGAACACCATTTGAGGACATTTTAGCCCCACAGTCCCCAAAACGAATGATTTATTTTGCTTTTGTCCACAATTCCAGGCTGGATTTGGGAAACAAAACAGCCAAACATACAGACCAAAATGAGTTAGACTTGGGGCTAATTTCACTTGATGAATATTTTAACTCTTGAGAGTGTAAATGTGAAACCAAATGGACCCGAAAGGGTCCATTTGGTTTCATGTTTACGCTCCCCAAGAGTTGCATCTGGTTAACCAACTCTCCATCATTTAGCCTGGGGACCACCTGGACCCTCTCAAGGACCACTGGTGGACCCCGGACCACCGGTTGAAAACCTCTGCATTAGGGGAAATATGTTTTAAACATTTCAGAGTTGCGTTTTTGTTTTTTGTTTGTTTTTTGTTGTTTTTTTACTCCTTGCAAATATAGGTTTTAGTTTTTTCTTTCCCAGACATATCCTCTGCTGGTGAAAACAAACGGCACTTTCAAGGGGAATGTTACTCTAAAACCACAATCACAGGACCTCCAAGTAACAGAATCTGAGAACACATAGGCTATACAGTAGATATAAATCTCATGAGTTTCTTATCTGTACAAGCTTTAGGCTACACACTAAAAAGGGAGGGATACGTAGGAACCCTTAATGCTCAACAACGAAAACAAATATATTATAAGGCATTTCATAATTCCTTTTATCCGCATACTTCACTGACAGCAGGTCTAAAATATTTGAGAAAACATTTCATTCAAGGAGGAAAAGGATGCATATACATACACATGCAAATGAACATGTCTATCAGCTATTAACCAGATTCAAGGAATTAGGTCTAAATCCATAATACAATACCATCAAAGCCCATTTATTAAAATAAAACACGCCCCTACACAAAATCTATCTTCAACTTGTGCACGGTCCTTTCTCTGAGCAGGCAGCGTTAATAGTTGAATATCGATCACAGTTTTAATAATGTAATATCACACACTCCACTATCAAACATCACTTCTCTGATGCAAACACAAGGATTGTTTTGAATCCCCAATTTTCTACAGGAGAGTGAGTTTTGGTGTTAACAAATAAGGGCATATTACATATTGAGTTTTGTTTTTACAACCGAGGAAGCAATGATAAACAAAAGGTTATTGCACTTTTATCTTTTGTCTATTTAAAAACGAGGTCAGCAATAAAGATGATTCATGCCTTAATAATGCCGTAAGACAACAAAATGTTACACTACTTCTATAGTATGATCACACTGTTATTAACACTGCACACAGCTACTACTGCAACCCTACTTTTGTTTAATCAGTCTACTCTAAATAACACAAAACAATCTCCACAATCAATTTGCAACACAGTCACAACAAACAGTTATCCTAAACATAATCACTTTTATCTTGTATGAATGTACCATGTGACAACTTGGGACTGCGTTGATAAATCAATTGCCTTTTGACTACCAAAAGAGTTGAGAACAACAATCAGAATTCATATGCTCTGGTATGAGACAATTGTCTTTCTACAGTTCATGTGTTGCGACAATCTAATCTTGTCTTCCCTCACTTCACACAAGTCTCATGCCTTTCTTCCCCTGCGTGCCAAAACTTCACACAGGCTAACTGTCGTCTTAGGAGCTTTGCTTAGCCTTGAGGTGCCATCTTTGGATTTGTGCTTTTGTACACTATGGATCCCCTCACCCTTCCAATGTTTGATGTGCCCAAAAATCACATCAGGGTAACATGCCCTTCATTTTGCCACCCTAACGGAGCACTCGGCCACAGGCCACCCATTGGAAATGCAGACTATTACAAGAGGAATTATTTAGGCTCTTCAGACCCACATCGCATCAAATCATGTTCAGAGTGAACATGAGCCCATCAACTGTAGTCTTGTACGTTCATTGTGTGTGTATATATTTTTTTTTCCCCATTATAAGGCTTCCGGGAAGTACAAATGGAAGACCGTACCTTTCGGTAGTAACAAATAAAAGGCACCATGCCACCACTGCGCTGGATATCACACTGGTTCTACTGGTGGGCGGGGTTGGTAAATAAACAAGGATGTGGGTGGGGAAAGGCGGTCAAACTAGCGTTAGCCATACAGTAAAAATGTTTTACTTAACGTGTAGAGGTAAAGTTACATAGCTACCATCATCTCCCTCTTTACACTGGGCTGTACCCTAATCATTATGACTTGCCCTGGATTTACACTCATCTGCTTCATATACACAGTACAATCCATAGTGATCATTTAACTAGTAGTGTAAAAGATTACCTGAAAAGGATAGTTTTTACAGCCAAATTAAATTTACACCGGATTTCACTGTGACACAAAGACACGAAATGTGTTTTTCTAAGAAAAGAAAAATGATTACTGTTCTCTTCAATATTAAACAGGGGACTTGTGCAACATGCATCTACAGAAAAATCACTCACGCAGACTAGTAGAGAAATCTAAAACTACTGGCATCAGAAGACAAAACAGGGAAAAAATAAAATAATCACAGAATCAATGTCAGCGTCGTCACACAAAGATCACTGATGAGGTAAAACCGCAGGTCCAATAAGAACGCAAGGTGCATTATACTGCCCCCTTGTAAGGTAGGAAACATTAGACATCTGCCGACACTACATCTAACACTTCTGCGTAGATACATTTCTGGTTTAGGCTGGTTTAAGCAATTACGCTACCCTTTACAAGATGGATCAGAGTATTAACTCTTTGTTAACATAGCCATACAAATGTCCTCACTCCTCAATTTAATTTCTCTTTATTTTTCTCCTTAGAGGTACTTCACTTTTATTCTGTACTATTTGGCTCTGGACAATGGACAGACCAAAGTTTGATTGTTTCAGTGAATTATGACCGATTCTTTCACAGTGGCAAATATGGCAATATCCTAACTATCCTATCAGAACAATCTCTGCAACCATGGCAACCTTGAGCTATGTGCTACCTCATTGATTTGTGTGCTTCGTGACACCCACAGATGTCTGTATATAGTCTGATTTATACTTTGTCACACAAAGGTGTTGCTGACCGAAAATAGCTGATCTATAAGCTTGCAACGCGTGGCAAGATTGTGATGTTATAGATTAGCTTTTCGGAATGCAAAGTCATACAAGCGTAGATTAAGCATTAGATCAAAATTAGCCAAGAATTTAGCAATCCAACAAAGTAGCATAACTCTGGGGATGATGCAACTTAACAGGTACTGCCAGATATCACTTCCGTTTAAGCTTTTAAGGCAAAAGGCTCAACAGTGGATCAAAGAGTTGAATTGAAATTTGCCATTTATGAGCATTATTTCAAGTAAGAACCGAGACATCCATTGAGGCAACTCAATTCCATTTACACCATGCTTTAGTGGACATCTAAAATCATTTATGTCACCCCTGGTAACATATTATAAACCACATTGTTATACAAACAAAACATAGGGATTGCTTTGCCAATACCAAAAGGACTGACTATATTTCTCTGAAGGTCCAATTATAAAACGGATTATAGTAACATCGAATCTTAACGGAATACTTGCGCTAAATGACTACTATCCCATGCAAATTATTAGATTTAGATTTCCTTTTTTAAAACTTAGTTTATTACTGTTATACCTGGCAATAAAGGACATGCAGCTCCAAACACAAAATAATCCCGACTATCTACTGAAGTTACTGACCAAGTTAATGTTTTATGTCTAAAGGCAAATAAAGGTTTCTATGGCACTAGATGGGTGTAGCTTAGGTGCATTTTTGTCAAATATAGGCTATAAAATGTGTGTGATGGCATCTACTGTAGTCCTTTTTTAATCTTGTTTTCCGTACTGTAAGGCAATCTCAATGGAATGGACGAACACAAACTTTAAAATTGATCTGACCTCCCGTCATCGGTTTACCTTGTAGAACACCTTTCACACTAAACAGAGGGGGAAGCAAATGAGTGAATATTACACAACAGTAGGCCTATACTCTCAACAGAAATGCCAAAACCTACCCAAGACCCTCATTGCAGGAAGACTAATACAACTAATATGCAAGATAATTATAGTTCTTTTTTTTTCTTTTTCCATGCTACCTGTATAATTTTATCTACACAACACAAATGAAGAGCAATATGTTAAAGTCAGGAGAAAGCAAATTGTCCTGCTCTAAACTGACCCTACATTCATTTCAGTCAGTAAATTCATGGCTCAGATTTGAAGGTCAGACTGTAAACTGCTTGAACATAATGCATAAATCCATTGCTGCTTTACCAAGGGGGATCGTCCCCCACTTAACAAATTTTGGCAAAATAGGCCTCATTTGTGACCAAAGATTCACACATCTAACCCGCATTTAAATCTTCCATTGGCATCTATGCTATGATTTACTGAAATGGCCTAAATGGATGGCAGTGCAATATTTGTGCTGCACACAATTACACACACACTCTATTGCTACAATTGGACCGTTCACTGCTTTTCATTACTGACTCTGGATATACTGTATATGCTCCATTTGTTTGATCCATTTTTTTTTTTTTTTTTTTTTTTTTTAACAAAACTGCAATCTAGCTCCATGCACAAGTACTCATCTACCATTGGTACACACAAATAAAGAAAAAGCACATATAAGAATACTGTGACAAAAAAAAGGATTTCAGTTACAATTTGTATATTTGCAGGGCGGAATTGGCTCCATTTACTGGCCATACATGGACATCACAAGAGCAAGATCCCTGCCCATTCCGACCTGTCTGGACAGCTGACGGCAGAGGAAATATTTAGGCTATTGTTTTCCTTTCCTTTTTTGAAGAGCCTGAGGTGTTGTATGACTTTCACCACTTTGCCGCTGAAAGACAGTGCCTGAATTTAGTATAATAGAAGGTTGGGTAATGTGATCTAGTGACACTGTTGCCCCATAAAACAAAACAAAACGTCTGGATGCTTGCTACTACTCCCAAGTGCTTAGAGATGACACTTTTGTTTTGTCAATGTTGCATTGTCAGTATAGTTTAGTTGCAGCCGTTGCTTGTCTTTCGCAAAACTCTCTTCCACTATTCGGCTGAAAAAAACCCATGCATGTAAACATAAGTACATACATACATTTGCTCCATTTTACACACTTAGGACCTGAATGTACTAAAGTGCGTGCTTGACTATCTAATTAAGTGCTGTAAGGATCAAGAAACTATATATCATGGACCATCCCATAAAAAAGACTAAATATTTTTTCCATTAACTTTTCTGATTTGATAAATGAGTTTTGTCTGCTGCATTAACACAGATCCTGAGACTACAAAAATGTATCTATTCCTACACAGATCATATAAAACATTAGAAATCCCTTTGTTCCACAAACCAATTTGACCCAGAGAACAAAGGTTGGGAAAGGCGGATGGGGGTCAAATAAGTCCATTTCATTTCAGTCGATTTTCGTGATCATTTGAAATCGTGAACTAGAAATCTTAACTTTCTGAAAAACACTAAACTGTTAATTCACTGCTCTGAAATGGAGTTAATGCCAGTATCCAGTAAAGTACAACACGAAAAGACTGTGTAGTATTTGTCATGACAGTCTAGTTCCTCCTCTCGAACTCTAATCCCGTCAAACTCCAACTAACGCATGTAATTGTGCCATTTTGTCATGAGTTGATATGAAGTATCTAGTCAGTGACAGTGATCCTTAAAACTGTGTTATGAACCCATCAATAGATGGCAACAAACCGCAGAATGGCTAGGAATAATGTCCAAGTCATAAAAAGCTCTAGTGGTCTAATACAATCATCTTTAGTATGTTAGTACCAAACATCAGGTGAGGCGACAACGAAAGGAACGCCAATGAAACAATTATTTGGATTTTTGCTATTCCTGAAATAATAATAATAAAAAGAAAACAGGTGTTGGCCATAGCGGAGCATCACCAAAGTTCTCTCTCGGTTTTCTCTTAGCCCTATATTCATTTTTAGTAAGGGTTAGAAATTCACTCTGGTCTCTTATGACACCAGGACACATAACATTGCATTTATTTATTCATTTTTCACTGGAAAACTCTGGTTCGACTGTTCAAAGCTGTCGCTAAGCTATCGAATGGTTGAAAGACAAAGAAATCCAACCTAACTAAAAGTCTCAGGACTGGTCATAATCTGCTATAAAAGCATTCCAACTGAAATGATGCGTTACAGAAGGCAGGGATCAAAAGGCATTTCATGAAATGCCATGAAGGTGATCCAGTGCATTTGTATTGACACTGACAGTAAAATGCCCGCTGAACAGAGCCATTCGTTTAGTCTTTAGATCAGTTTCTTATGAACTGACAAAAATAATAATAATTAAATAATCAAAAACATTCCAGGGAAACAAAAGCCCTTGTGACAGTGATTGTCTATATAATAACGCTAAAATCAAAAAAGGCCAAAAAGAAAATATTGCTTGAAAACTGCCAAACCAAAAATAGCAGAAACACTCCATCTTATCAAATCTATCAGAGCTTTGACCACCAGAGAAGTCAAGATACAAGCTATTCGATGGAGAAAATTAGATCACCGGCTCCAAACACGGCATTAAGTATGAGCTTGTTAAAGTCAAAAACGCTGACACTTGGTTCAACTACAGACAACAAAAAAACGTTTTAAGAGACTTGAAAATAAAAGAAAAAATAACTTGATTGCTCTCTTTCGATATTTAGGCCATTCTAATTATGACATCTAATAATGGAAAAAAATACTGTTCATTAAGTCAAGAGATGGGAAATAAATTGAAATGGCTTGTTCATTTATGTGCTCAGATATATGACGTTTTGATGAGGTGTTGTTGGCAGATATTACTAGTAAAGCCTTCATCTAAAGAGATAAACAAGGCCTCAGTCAGTCACTATCCTACAGTAGTTCTCTTGTCCTACGGAGAGAACGTTAGGCCTAACGGACCCTGGGTGAAGATGAAGCAGCTGCTAAACGACTTGACGAGGTATATCAAAGATCTATTGTCTTTCTCTGTACAGTACAGTTTCATCTCAAATAAATAATTTATAGCCATAGTAGTGTTGATCAACTTTGGTCATAACGTATATGCTTAGAAACATTCTAGCTTAACAAACACTTATGTAGCTTTTTTTTCTTGTTTTTGTTGTTGTTATGAAGAGTCAGCACTGAGAACAAAATAGATGTTAGAATGCCGACCCCAAAAATCATGGATCTCCTTTGGAAGGAGACCAGCGTTACGTATTCAGCAGCATTAACGAATTCTCTTTCTGTGGAAAAAGCGCTTCTAGGCCGTACATTAAAAGTATACTACGGAAATAACCTCTTTATAACCCTTTTCAAAATTTAGATTCGTACTGTAGTACACTGGCATTGCACTCTCAAATTTGTATTTTTCCCTTGTAGGATTCCTTCATAAAAATCTAGGCTAATGGACAAAAAAAGTAAAGAAAACCTCTTTGATCATTCTTTTTGGGGAGGCTATGCATTCCTCTACAAGGTCACAAAGTCTGATCGAAGATGATATGACATTAAATACTGAACGATATGGATCAAATGACAGACAAGGATATACAGGTCTCCATGCTATTAGTCAGTTATACAATTATGCCAAGGTGATTTTTTAAAGGGCTTAATGATACAGGGGGATGAGTGGTCAGATTGCCAGGCTGTTTAAGGCGCCACAGCTAATTTTGAGTGACCTTGTAGAGCAATCAGACTCTTAAGAATCGAGCAGTACTACTACCGGGACATGGAGGAAATGGGATCTAATTGCATATTAGGTTTGACTGCACCTCAAGAGAAGACCAAACACTCACACACGCACACAAACACTCATACATACATACATACATAGAGAACAGACAGGTGGGTGGGTGCTCTCCTGGTCCTCTGGGCTGTGTTAAAGGGAGTCGCCCCCTGGTGGTGATGACGGTGATAGCAGCTGACTGTTGGGGTGGGGGGGGTGGACCGGGGGACAGGCCTCATCACTCACTCAGACAGACACCCATCCAGGCCGACCGCCGTGGCTCCGTGGCGGTCCTTGACGTAGCCGTTGTGGAGGCTGCCGTTGGGCAGCGGCGCGCAGGCGGCCGTGATGCCGCAGTGCTTCAGTAAGTTGAGACCCGGGGAGGGGGAGACGCCGGGGGACGAGCAAGAGCAGGAGGAAGGGTCCCTCTGGGGGAAAGGCTTCATGGTGGAGAGGATCAGAGCCAGGCAGTCAGCCACGTCCTTGTTGGGGGCACAGGCCAGGGCTGGGGTGTGGCCTGTCACCACGGCAGCGACAACAACGACAACAACAACACAAGTCAGCCCATCAGCAGTTTCCACAAGCGAGGTTTTAAGTGTGACACAAAATGCGCACACATCCCACATAATAAACTTTAACCACTTGAACCGCAAGCATCCATGATTTCGGGGAGGGGGGGGGGGGGGGGTAAGCCAAAAATAGAATCTCTCGTGCCCCATTTTACAAGGTCGGGAGGGTTTAAGTGGTTAGAAAGTTATGTGGTGAACTAGTATCGTCATGCTCTACTTGCTGATTTAACTAAATACTACAGCTATGGTGAGGGTGAATGACTGGAGCAGGTAACAGAATGGAGGAGGCAGCGTGTGAAGGTTCATCACCTTCCTCATCCACAGCCAGCACAGTGGCTCCTCTGCTCAGCAGGGCCTGGACCACAGTAGCCAGGCCGTTGCGTGCTGCAAGGTGAAGGGGCCTGGGAAACACACCAGAGACACAGGGCAGGGTCAACAAACGTTCTGCCGGGGGAAACGGTGAAACTCAAACACGTCTTCAGGTGGATTTTCAACATTAACAACACCCAAAATAAACACAAATTACCAAATTCTAAAAAGAATGTAATCAAAGTAAAGATATACGCCAAATAACAAATAATCAAATAAAGCATTTCACACTGATATTATTAGTAGGTTCTCACATTTGCAGTGCACTGTTGGTGGCATTAATCAGAGTTGGGTTGTGGATCTCTCCTAAAATAAGCAGGGCACACATCTCATGGGCCTAGAAAACAAACCAAAAGCAGACAAAAATCAACTTTGTTTCCATTATTGAGAAAATGAGTATTCTGGATTCTATTATGGCTACTGGGTAGTCAAAAAATAAAACGTTTTCTCCGTTTCCTGTGGTGTTTAGGTTTTTATAGGGGGGGGGGGGGGCAACAGTGCTGTACATGATGATTACCTTGCTGCAGGCCAGGTGAAGGGCAGTGTTCTTGTTGTCATCCAGCAGTGTCAGGTCAGCTTTGGCCCGGTGAAGTAAGATGGCTGGGTAGGAACACAAAGACATGTTATCTCCTGCGACCCTACACCACGATGACAGCATCCAGAATGGTTCTATTAGCTCACTAACAACTAGCCTAGATTTAGTGTTCCTGTGTGTCTCGATGAAAACGTGAACAGTGTAAATTTGACTGGTGCATGCGTGTACTGTATGTATGCATATCTGTCCACCCATTTCTGTGCAGACATACCCACGGTGCCACTCTGTCCCTTGTCAGCTGCAACCATTAGGGCAGAGCGTCCACTTTGGTCCACTGCATTGATCTCTGCTCCATGGCGAAGAACCAGCTGAAGTCCTGCCACATCCTCAGCAAATGCTGCCGCATGGAGCGGGGTCCTGTGGGCAAATGCAAGCAATTCATGAGGCTTTGTGCATTATGTGCTATTCCTGGGTTAAAAAAAACACCTGTGAAATATGAAGATCAAGTGCCGGAATATTTCAATGGTCAAAGGCTGTGCTGGGGAGGAGGAAGTGATGATCCATAGTGATGTATCCATAGTCTCACCTTCCTTTGGCATCTCTGGTGTTTATCATGTGGACCCCCGCAGATTCTAGCAGTCTTTCTGCAGCACCGCAGTGGCCGTTCATCCTGTAAGACAAGAGGATTAACGTGGTTTATTCTGCAAATGTAGCAAGCTCACAACCTATAAAACCCAAGCATAGAGCCATGGGAAACCCTTAGTCAATGATGCCTACATGGTTTAAGTACTCACAGAGCACAGTGCAGTGGGGTGAAAGGGTTGCCCTCCCCGTGGACAAGTGTTTTATGTTCAAGTAAAACCTCCAAACAGTCTTCATGCCCTGTGAAAGAAGTCATGCAAGCAAGACAAGTGAGAAAACAATTCCCATTTGTTGAACTACAATACAGCATTGTAAGAACCTAAGTCTGAATGCAATTGTCCAAATCGAGCCTGGGCCAACCTTTGTAAGCGGCCCAGTGTAACGGGGTGTAGTCCTTGTTGTCCAGCAGTTTGTCTAGGGGGTCACTGGCCATGACGGCCTGTACCATGTTGGCCAGGATCTCCGTGTGTCCTCTGGAGGCGGCGTAGTGCAGAGGAGAGCTACCCTGGGCATCCCGACACAGAGCAGAGGCCTTGTGCTCAAGCAAGGCTGTCACGCAGTCATCACGACCCAACACCGCCTGGAGTAGGAACCCAACCCATGTTGATGAATATGCTTTGTTCCATCAAAATGAACAAATAAAAGTAAACTGGGTCAATTTACAATCATTACTGATCATCACAGCTTATAAGAAGGTGGAAAGTAGGGATGCAACATAGCACAGATTTTTGATTAGTGTTACAATTTTTCTTTTATCTAGATATCAACCAAGGATTCGAGGGTCTATCCCTGCTACAATGTGGTAGAACTCTGTGAGATGGATTGCAGAGATAAACTGTGCACACGTAAAGGCAAAATCCTCCTTTGCCCCTGACATACGTTGCCTTGTGCTTTCAGTACCGTAATTTCCGGGTTATAAAGCGCACCTGAATATAGGCCGCATCGGCCAAATTTAGCGAAAAAAACAATTGTGTACATATACAAGACGCACTGGCCTATTAGCCGCGGGTGTTTTAATGCTTAATTACCATATGTAAGGGTTCTTGCACAGATGAGATTGTCGGCAACGAAATGCTGTTTGAGAAGCATCCTTTTTATTATTCAAATGACTTCGAGAAAAAAATGCATTGGTATAACTTATTCAAGTGTTTTAATCTATAGTGCAATGCAATAGTACAGAACATGTACTGTGCCGTGAAAACTGTAGCATTTCAGTCACAAACGTGTAACATTTAACTGCACGTGCTGTGCAGATGTAATTAATCGCTAGAGCCATAGACCAGGGACGGATCTAGGCATAGACATGGGGGGGGCAATACCCTCTAAACGCCCTGACTGCCCCACCAAACATGACGGAATGCAAACAACGAAAACTTCAAAGATATTTCAAATTAAGTGCTTATAGCGGTAGTTAAAACATTGACTAACAACAATTGTGGCACCACTAAACCAACTGCCATTTCAGCTGCCCCCCCGATCGAGAAAAATTACATCCAGGCCTGGCCATGGACTAGAGTATAGCCAGAGATACGCAAACTCCGATCACTTCAAGAAACCAAATGAGCGCTTGCGGGTCCATTTGGTTTCATGAAGTGAACGGAGTTTCACTTTTACGCTCTCAAAGAGTTACCGTACACAACCAACTGTCCACCATTTAGCTGGGGACCACCAGGAATCCCCTCAATGTTTAAGACGGCAGTAACAAAAAATACAAACTTAAATCGCTCGACGAGGCAACATCAACTTTTTTCCTGTCATTTTTTTTCTTGTGCTACACTGAAAGTACCTGTACCACGGCAGGGGGTCCCTCAAGGTGCACAAACACGGTAACCACTAGAAATGTCGTGTTAAGCTAAAGTGCAGTCAGTCATCATCATCTTCGTCTTCTTCCTGCGTGCTAAAACCAGCAAAGTCCTCTTCTTCAGTGTCGGAAACGAACAGCCTCAGGGTGGCCTCGTATTCGGCTCTCTCAGTCTCTTCGTTGTCGATCTCAAACCCAAGGAACTCCTCTTCATCACTATCGGACTCGAACATCCTCCGCAGAGCTTCGTTCTCCACCGCCTCCTCCTCCTCATCGCGCTGCTGCAGCAGTCCGGCCTTTCGAAACCCGTTCGTGATGGTGGATGTTTTGACACTTTTCCACGCAGTCAGGATCCACTGGCAGACTTGAGAAAAAGTTGCTTTCCGCATGCGGCCAGTTTTGGTGAAAGATTTCTCACCGCTAGTCATCCAAGCCTCCCACTGGACGCGAAGAGCCACTTTGAAAGCACGGTTCACACTGATGTCCAGGGGCTGCAGGTGCTTCGTTGTGCCCCCAAGAATCACGGCAGGAATCGAGTTTGTGCTCTTGATAGCTGCTTTCACAGAATCTGTTATATGGGCCCTCATGCTGTCCAAAACGAGCAGTGCTTTTTTTTGGCGGAAAAACCTTCCAGGTCGCCTCCCGTAGCACTCCTTCAGCCACTCCTTCGTTAAAGTCAACAAGAAAGGATGGATGATGGAAAGTGTAATGGAGATCGGGATCTTTTCTTTTGGCATTGTCATTCGCTTAAAAATCACCATGGGGGGCAGCTTTAATCCAGACGCTGTGCAGCCCAGAACACAAGTGAAATTCGTTCTCTCGTGGCCAGTGGTTCTCAACGTGATGGACGATTCACCTTTCTTGTTCACAGTTCTAGTGAGAGGCAAGTCAAACATCAAAGGCACTTCATCCATGTTTATGATTTCGTCCGGTCCGATGGAATATTCATCTATCTTTCTTTGAGTCAAGAGTTGCTGACACACGGTGGTCCACGCTCTGATGGACCAGTCCTTTTCGTTTCATAAGACACCAGGATGGGCCACCTTTAAAATCTTCCAACTTCATTTCGGTGGCGACGGTTCTGGCTTTCAATCTGATCTGCACGGTCAAAACCCCGCGGCCGTCCGCCCTCTGTGTGTTCAGCCAATCTTCAAGAAAGTCTTCGAGTTCGGGCCATCTGCCTTTATTACCTCTGAAAGCTTTTTTCGTCTTTTTGCATCGTGACAGTTCTTCGCGCTGGCGTCTCCACCGTCTCACCATTGATTCATTGATCCCAAGGCTACGTGCAGCAGCTCGATTTCCTTCTTTTTTAGCCAGCTTGACTGCGTTTAGCTTGAAAGCGTACCGTTCTGGTACTTTAGGATTCACTTTTTGTTTTTGTTTTTGTGCCCTGTCCCCCTACATTTCCTGCTCGCGCCCGCTTAAAGTTGGGGTGCATACCGTGCATTTAGGCTTAGAACGCCCTCTAGCGTTCGTTAGCTGTAAACATCCAATGGATGTTTACAGCTGTATGGATGATCCATACAGATGTAAACATCCATACATTGGCCGCACCGCTGAATAAGCCGCTGGGTCCAAAGCACGGGAAAAAAGTCGCGGCTTATAATCCGGAAAGTACGGTAGTTTGAGGCAGGGTGTTTTGATGAATGAAAAATAAAAAAAATAATATATATATATATATATATATATATATATATATATATATATATATATATATATATTTTTTTTTTTTTTTTTTAGCATAGCATTCAAGGAAGACCTGTATACATGTTCCACATATTATCTAAGTTAAAAAAAAATGAAGTCACATTGTATACTGATAGTATAGTAGTGACAGTTAAATGCTTAAAGATAAAATAATATCACACAATAATATCACACAAAATAATATCTCACTTTATAAGGGGGGCGGGGGTTAAACTTGAGACGATTATAATTACCGGTAAGCTTTGTACGAGACATGATATAACTCACCCCTCTGTGCAGGGCGGTGCTGCCTCTCTTGTCCTTAGCATCTGGTGAAGCTCCTTTCTCCAGCAGGAGATGGACACAGTCAGTGTGACCTCCCAAAACAGCTAGCATCAATGGGGTCCTGATGGAGAGAAGAATTTTTTTTTAAATAAACTCATGTTCATTGTTTTTTTTTTTTTTTTTTTTTTTAAGCTAGTCCTTTTCAACATTGGCAAAAAACTACTCACTGGCCAAATGTGTCTGTGACATTGGTGAGGTCCCCCTCCTCTCCATTCTCAATCATCATGAGCAGGCAGTCTGTGTGACCACTGGCAGCTAGAAGAAACATGAACTGTCATAATATGTGGGAAATAGCTGCTTTGACACAGTGGTTGCAATTAATTCGTTCTGAACTAGCTATGGGTATGCCCCCGGGATATGCACCATTGCACCAATCTCTGTCAGGCATCCAGAATACACAGAGCCTTGGTTACCTGCAACGTGAAGAGGAGTCCACATGAGCCGGTTATCATTGAGGAGACAGGATGCCCCCTGGGCCAGCAGGACCTCTACACAGCGGACATAGCCTCGCTGGGCGGCCACGTAGAGCACAGAGCGGCCTGCGGCATCCTGCACGTCCACATAGGCCGCCGTCTCCGTGAGCACACGCAGCGCCTGCCAGTGGCCCTTATCAGCCTGGGGGAATGCCAGAATCTATCTCAGAGATTGTACAAATGGAAGCAGGTGACCCATAAAGGGCCCATGTTGTTCCATGTCTACACTGTTGTGAGTTACAAAAGGATAAATGATTTGTCTCGGACGCAGCCATAAACACTCACAGCAAGATGCAGCGGACTGACAGGGATACTGCTCTCAATGTCTCCTAGGGCGTTAAATGACATCTCCAGGAGCTAAAAAAAAGGAAGGAAAGGTTACAACTCAGTATGGGTAACTTGTCACTTGAGCAAAGCATGCACAGTTTTTAGTGGTAAAACTCACCAGCTCCAGGTTCTGTTTGTTGCCATGGTAAGCTGCATAGTGAACAGCACTGTAACCCTTTGAGTTGACCATTGATGGATCAGCACCATTATCCAGAAGATGTTCCAAGCAACTGTTAAAAAGAAAAACATAAGGTGCGTGTACAAATTTATAATTAGAGATAATGATTTCACTGATCATTTATCCCCCATTTTTTCACCCAAGCAGTATTAGTGCCTGACTGCTGACCCCTCTCTAATGGTTGGGCCTGAGGAATGCTGCCAACAACCACATCTCTACTGACATTACCAGTCTCTTATTTCCACCTGACAGCTAGGGAAACAAAGGGTGCCCTCCCACTGGTGAACATGGCCAGATTTGTTTGTTTGTTAGAGCCCAGCCAAGGCAGATGCAATATGGAGGATTACATGAAGACAGAAGATAAACCGCAACTTACAAGTATGACTCTTTCGCTCCATCCTCATCACTCTGATGGCTTCCAGAAAAATGACGGTCAGCTCTACAAAAGGAGAGAGAAAAAAAATCAACATTCTTCTTTAAAAAAAAAAAAACACCTTTGCACAAAAGCCTGGATGTGAACTAACATTTACAATCATTCATTTCAAGTGTGGGGTGATTATTTAATTTATTTTACAAAAATAAATGTGTATTTCTTATACCCAGTGTATGTTTGACAGAAACTGTTCAAACACATTTTCATTCTTTGCTATACACCACCACCTCACAGACAACAATGATAATATTAGCAGACCAACATTCCACATTGGAATCATCACAAGGTCTGGAACTGCATGTCAACTTTCTAAAAATGTAGTCATGTAAACACTTTAATCAAATTACATTCATTAGATTAACCTCTGATCTAATGCGCCGTGTTATAAGTAGGTCTGTAACAATTACCACATCATCATCTAAATACAATTATTTAAATTAATCGCAATATTTTCTACACACAAGTATTATAGTAAAATAGCATATCGTCCTTTTTCAAAACAAATTAACAAACGTTTCATGGTTCACACATGTTCAACACCAAAACTCAATTAATAATCATTATTCCTGTTAATACATGTTTATCCTACAATCTTAAATAAACCTGCCATAGCATAGGTTTCAAAACACCTTTTAGCTAGTTGCTGGCCACCTGGTGTCCAAAACAACTTCAAAAGCCATTTAATGAAATTAAACAATAATACATCTTGCATTCTGCGCTAGAAGATTAAAGTAGAAAATAAAGTAAATCAAAGTAGCGAGTAGTTATGAATTAATCCTGACTGTGCGCGAGTGTACCGCAGAGAGGGGCAGCAGAGTGAGCAAAGAGTGCTGACAGAGAGCCTACCTGCAGAAGGCTTGTGAGGCAGCAGAATAGTGCAGGGGAGTACAGCCTGTCTGGTCAGGCTCATTGACCTCAGCGCCAGCGCTCACCAGGGTCACAGTGCACTGGTACCTCCCATTAGCAGCCGTATAGTGCAACGGTGTCCTGTGGGGGCCAAAACACAAAGTGGAATCATCATTATGAAAATGGCTAAATCCTGATAGTAAATTATGTCATTGCATTTGATGATAAAGGGCATCACTAGGCTTATGGGCGAAAGAGCCAAATGAAAACTCTTCTCAAAACAGCAGGCCACTTACCTTCCCATATTATCCCTCTTATTCAAGTCGGTACCACTACTTAAGAGCAAGTTCAGACATTCAACATTTCTGCAAAGACATATAAACAAGATGAAATTCTGTTAAAAAGAAAATCAGTACGATGATGTATCGGCTGCAATGGATACTTGAGTTCATGTTTGCCAGTCTAACAGGCCATTTGGGGTGTGTGTATCTCACCCTCCAGAGGCAGCAGCGTGTAGACAGGTCCTTCCAAAGTTGTCAGGGGTGTTTATGTCAAACCCAGCTGACAGTACATGCTCCTTACTCATAGATGAAACTATACTATACAGCTGACCTGCACGTGGGGTAAAAAGAAAGACCACTGTGAGTGATGACCATGTCCAAGTGTACAGAAGCTGGCCGATCAAATAAATGACTGTTGTCACACAATCGCAGCCGGGTCACAAACCTGAGGAGAGTAACTTGCGACAACAGTCTGAAAACCCGTAGAGCACAGCTAAGTGCAAGGGAAACATTCCGTGGATCCCACGTCTGTAGAGGTGAAGATAGATCAAATGTTATTGTAACAACCAGGTCATTTATGGAACGTTGAAATAATTTTTCATGTGTAATTTTCAGGTACAGTATGTTGAATTCAGTGATGAATGTCCAACAGATGTGACAAACTGCAGCCAATGACAGGGAATATATTTTCTAGCAATATGAAACATTTGGAAGAAGCAACTGGACCACACTGCACTCCTGTCACTGTGCCCACCTGGCTGTGTCTGCTCCGTTGGTCATCAGAGTGCTGATCAGCAACTCATGGCCGTACTTAGCAGCAACGTGGAGAGGGGTATTGCCATACTTATCCACACAATCAATCTCACCACCTGGTTTTGAGAGAGCAAGGAAGCACAGAGACACCAATCAAAGAGCCATTGGAAGGCAAGATAAACCTACTGTAATAACATACATGTACACATGGTTACCATTTTGAATGAGGATCTGAGAGCGTGTGAAGCGTCCATGAATGGCTGCCATGTGCAAGGGGCTCTTCCCTTCTTTACTCTGAGGAGGATAAAAAACAAATAACATTTCTTTAGATATCACAGAATTGGATTGTTACTGCATTAATGCTACAGGGTAGTGATCAACTCAACAGCTTCACTTCTACATGATGTCTACAAGTGAGTCAGCTCACCTGCTGGTTGACATCTGCCCCGTTGTTGACCAGTAGCTCCAGGCAGAGAGCACCATTGGTGGAAACGGCAGCCAGGTGAAGAGGGGTGTAGCCATTGCGGTTGGGCTGGTTGACATTAGCCCCATGGTTGACCAGCTCAGTAGCTACAGCCTCCTGCCCCATGTAGCAGGCCACATGCAGTGCTGTGTTCCCAAAACCATTGGGCTCATCGATCTTACACAGGAATAAAAGAACACAGTAGTGAAAATCAATAGAACATTATTATGAAAAAAAATCATATATATATATATCTGTGTAAATTGTTATGGTGTGTAGTTTAATGTGTGCGTTTAATCACTAGATCTACTGCATCCCTGTGGAATTAAATGGATTTTGGCCAATGGATAAGTCGCAAGGACATTATAATTCTTCATTTTGCATTCTGTCTGCCAAGTTACTGCCAGGCTTTGCTAGAATGGTCACCATCTCAGTCAGCGATACATAACATGTTCGAAAGAGTTATAACCAACTGAATGATACAGCAAAACGGCAAGGTTTTCCTTTGAGCTAAAGATTTTCAATCATTGCGTGCATTTCTTACAACTTTCCTGATTCTGTGGCCATCATTTTTCAGAAAACTTGAGAATTACCTCAATATTAATCATACATCGACAACATGAGCACTCACCTCGGTGCCTAGCCTCAGTAGGTACTTGACAATTTCGATGTGACCACTGGCAGCTGCAGCATGGAGAGGCGTGTAGCCCTGTTTGTCCTTGCAGCTCTTGTCAGCGCTGCGAGAAACCAGTAACTTCACAACCTCCACATGCCCTGTAGGAGATGAGAGCATGCACTTCAGTATGTTGAAAGCAATGCATTTTAAGCTTTAGATTCATAAATTGCTGCACTATAATGCAAGAGCTTGTAGATCTGCTATTTTCATGTCACATATTACTTGTCAGAAGTTGTCACAGAGCAACATGTCAACAGAAATCAAGAGTGTTACAGAGAGAAGGATCACAATAAAAGTACAAGTAATTGTTAGGTTCCAGGAAAGCAACGGGGGATTTGCCTCATTGAAATCTATTTCAATAATGATCCTATCTTATGCCACAAAGCAAAAAAGGGTTTACCCAAGTAGGCTGCACAGTGGATGGGCTGTCTCTCCCTCTTGTCAATGGCACTCAGGTTGGCCCCTTTATTCAGCAGTAGCTTCACCATCTACACCATAAAAGATAAAGATACTGCAGTCTGGACAAATGTTTCTATATTCCAACAGAAAATGTGATTTTAATAAATAGATGGTTAACGGCACCCAAAACCAAGAAATTGGGCACTGATGGTCCACGTCCTCTCACCTCCTGGAACCCACTTTGAGCAGCATGATGCAGGGCAGTTCGTCCAGTGCGATCTGCCATGTTCAGGTTGCTCAACTGGGTTAGCAGTGCCTCTGCACAGCGTGTGGCGCGGTTGGCAGCAGCCACATGCAGTGGTGTCTGCCAGAACTTGTCCCGTGCATTTGCCTCTGCACCACGCCGCAGCAACAGACCCACTGCCCTCTGGGGAGGTAAAAGCAATAGAATGGGACTTGAGGTGAAAACACCTGCATGGCACCTTCACATTTCCTGCAGTGCAGTAGTCACGCATATATGCATCAGGTCAACACATTAGCGCTGTCACAATCAATGTGACAGATGACACAATCTAGACATAAATAAATACTATTGGATTTAAAAAAGAAAATGTATTCATAAGCTTACTTCATTCCGGGAGGCAGCCGCCCTGTGCAGCGGAGTCAACCACACATGGTCTTTAGCATTTACACTGGCACCTGTCAGACAGAATAAACGCATAATATGGGAACTTGGCAATAAGTCTCACAACTAAGCAACAGAACATGCAGCACTACAAACACTTTTCATTTGAGTAATAAATGTGGTATAGAGTACTGAATGCATGTTTGTTTACACATGAGTCAACCAGAAGGCATGCAGCACATATGGTACCTGATTCAATGAGAAGGTCCATTATATGGACGTCACCCACACAGGCAGCAGCATGAAGCGGCGTACGGCGCTCTTGGTCCTGATAATAAGGAACATTACCATGCTGAATCAATCCCATGGAATTTTAATTTGCAGCTTTCCAATGCTATACGGTTCGTTCTTACTGGTGGTGATGACATGCCAACTAATAAATAACAGAGCATGTTCATACATACATTACATACCAGTGCATTGACATCCTCCTTTTTGTGCAATAATAATTGGACTTCTTCAGCGTTTCGATTGAAGATGGCCTGGACCAGTGGAGGCTGCAAAAAACACAGTGATGATGATGGCTATGTTAATACAGCATTAGCTGCGTTAAAGTACAATAATAATAATTACGACGTTCAATCCCCGCAGGCTGCGTCTACTTAGAATAACATAAACAAGGGGTCTGTACTGGATGCTTGGCATCTGTATTCCGCGAAAGCAAAGTTACATTTTGCCGATTGCGTTCTTATCTCTTTCCAGCAAATAGTCTGATCCTCGAAGCTGAGGCCTACACCAGGGGAGCGATCTATGAGCTAAACTACGTCAGTCAGTGGAACGGATCCGGCTATAATCTGCTATCATCCTGGCCCCGTCACAGGCGCGTGATTGGCAATCACACCGCAGTTCTAGGATAGACCTGCCTTACCGTGTGTCTGATTGGCCCCCGAGCAGGAATAGTTTTACTGAGGGTTAGGACTTTCACTTTAGGTCCAGTGTGGTTCCCCAAAGTCGGCCCCGGCTAAAATGCTAATTTGGAACCAAATGGAACCCAATAGTGTATATACAATGCATAAATTTGTATTTGGTCCCAGAGATAGAAATCCCATTAAATGGGCTCCATAGACTAATATGACTGATTGTCAAACTGACATCTCTGCTAGAGATGTCAAAGGGTCCTTGACATCTCCGCTAGACATTCTCAACTAATTAATAAACAAATAAATAAGTTAAAATAACACAATATCTCTATCTCTAATTATGTGTTTTCTAATGCGATCTTCGGTGTGAAACAATTTGGGAAGCACTGGTTTAGGTATAATTGCAAAAAAGCGAAACACTGTCAATCATAGACTACTGGCCAAACACAGCCGGGGCTTTCCTAGAACTGCGTGGGATCCATAATAACGCAACCCAGGGCCAGGGCCTATACGTTTCGCGGCCGCTGTTGCTGTGCTAGAACAGACACAATGTTCTAGCATTGTCGATCGCAATATACCACATTTCCACGATGCAAAATATTCTTACGGGTAAGCTCGACACCGAACTGGGTACCATCGAAAGAAATGCGGAATAGATATTTCGCACAAGCGAGCAGTTATTTGCCGTGCAGCAAATAGCCTACGCCTGACGTGATGGAGCGCATTCTCTAGTAAAAGGCAAGCAGCGTTCACCCACCTGGTCTGTAATGTTGTGTACTCCCATCTCCCTAAACTCAGCCAGGACGGAGCTCCTTCATGAGGATCAAACTGAGAGGTATGTTGTGACGCGCTGCTGTCTGTGTATTCACTTTTGTCAGACTACACCCATTACTGAATCACTGTAGAATTCCGTGCCGCTGCTGCTCTGCTGAGATCTTGGTCAGTGTTGTTGTCCGTATCCAATGTCTGTCTGATGATGATGCAGGGCTACGACTCTACAATGGTCCGCCTGCAGGCGTGGCGGGTTGGGTTTGTCCCAGAGCCGTAGACTATAGAGTTACGCAAACCCCGTTCACTTCATGGGCCAATTCCAATGACGGCTCTTCTACATATACTTCAATTGAGAATGGGGGCAGCAGATAGGGACAAGTCCTGGACGGAAGTGACAATGCAGAGACTTTATTTACAATTCTTTTAAACAGTTGGCATGTTGCACGCGTGCCTAGCATAACTCTTATTATTTTCAACCACCCACGTTGAAAATAATGTATGCCCAATGTCCATCTTCAGTTAGTTTGTCCCTAGTCAGGTTGCACGAAGAAGGGTTTCTGACCCATCAATGTCGCAACTCTTCCACTAGCTGGTTCTGTTTTTTTCCTCTCGTTCGGTGAAATTGCGACATCGTGTGGCAGCCTTTAGAATGTGGGTTTCGAGTACGTGTTGTAATCGATGTAGTTGATTGACTGATTGATTAATTGAAATTTGTATTCCCAGACTTGAGACTCAGGATTGTCGAATGGGTACATTTCAAAGATTCTACAGGTCAATACGAAACGGATAAAACCAGAAAAAGACCTTATATCCTTCTTATAGCCTTTGAATTAAAGACGTAGAAACACACACGCACACACACACACACACACACACACACACACACACACACACACACACACACACACACACACACACACACACACACACACACACACACACACACACACACACACTGTATAATAAATCTTTCTTATTCTTATCTTATCTTATCTGATTGTGTTGCTGATTGTGGGCTAAAAGTGGCACCTCCCACGACCACAAAATCTGATGTGTGTATGTATGTATGTATTATTTTTATTTATTTATTTTTGTTTTATGTAATATAGTAAAATTATCCTCCCACACAGTAGGGGCAGCATGGTAGCCTGTGAATAGAAGCAAACCGAAGAAGCATCGTTTGGAGAAAGGAACCTTTGTAGCCTGCAACCCAGACAGAGTCATCTAGTAGAAGATTTGCGACATTGAGGGGTCAGAAAACAGCCTGTTCACGTGGTTCATGTACTCGCGCGAGCCCATAGGCTGCAAAGCATTCAGTAATTTCCGGCTGTCACTGTTTATGTCGATATAGCTATGGATGGACTGGCCCCATGAAGTGAGCGGAGTTGGCGTAACCTCTGTCTATTTCCAAGGCTCTGAGCCCAGAGCTCTCACCGTCACCACCGCCGCCCGGCGTTTTGTTTTTTTGTTTTTTAGCCGCAGAAGGTCGACTTGTTACAGCCTTGACGAACACTTCAAGACGTAATGCGAATATATCGTACACTCGACCTAATACTTTTTTACAGCCATGGTGGAATGAAACAAGGGACTTAAAGGGCAAATTAACCAGAGGCGTCGCGGCCCGACAGGTCGCGTTGGTTTGGAACTTGTTCTTCTGGAATCTAAACGCTAGCAGCTAGCGGGTAAAGAAAGGGTCACCGTGTTGGACTGTCATCTGTTACTGTATGTCATCTCATTTACTAGTGCATGATGTTGTTCAATGAACGTAGGTTAACGTAATCTGTTCATGTCGGTCACCCTAGTAGTTGATATTAATTAAACTGTTGCTGTAAGCCACCTATTTTAACTTTAACTGTACTTAAACTTGCGGGTTTATTTAAAGGAGAATTCCACCCATTTCCAACATTCTAATATGTCATTAATATACCTTAGAGGTGTTGGGTAGACATGATGAAAACGTCCCCATTCTGTGTTTCCTAGAAATGGAGGTCTGAAGAAAATCATTAACATGGTGAAACACGTCTTGATGACTTCATCAAGATGTATTTCACCATGTTAATTAATGGATTTCTTTAGACGCTTCTTTTTTCTGAGAGCGTACAAATGGATCATTTGGTTGCATTTGTACTCTCTCAGAAAAAAATAAAATAAAATGGGTGGAATTTCCCTTTAACTTCGAACTGTTATGACGCCTTAGTTCTCGTTATGTATGTCTTCTAGCTCCCTTTGATCTTTTTTGAATGTCACAATAGTTCAACTTAAACTGTTTTATGTTTAAATGGATTCTATATATCATATAAAACTGTTACTTGTTTATGTCTCTCAGCTTAATTTTATATTTTAGTTAATGGTACCTATTGTATTACTTAAACTTGTAAATTGTTTATGTCTCCTAACTTAATTTGATCTTTAGTGAATGTCACTCACCAGTTTAGAATGCCATCTAGTTTTAACTTCAAGGTAGTTGATAGTTCAGATTTTTTAAGTTAAGCTGTATGAAATACTTGCCAAGTAGCCATTAATATAGTGGTGTCAACTGTATTCATTGATTGAGAGAGTCCCGTGGAGGGAGTTCTGGTCTTGTTTTGGTCAAATATGAAGTAGTTCCGGTCATTTTGTGGGGTCACTGGGGGTCAAAAAAAATAACTTCATTTTTATTGTTGACCCGTTTCTAAAATATTAGCACATCTTAGCACACTTTTTTTTTTTTTTTTTTTTTTTTTTTCATTTTTGACCCCTCTATCACAGGGAACTATATTTCTGTGTCTTGTACTTTTACTGCGTGGCCCCAGTGACCTCCACAAATTGACCAGAACTACTTGATATTGAACAAAACCAGAGCAGAACTCCCACCACGGGACTCTGGACATCAGTTAATACAGTTGTCACCACTATATTAATGGACAGTCACAGCATTTCATACAACTTAAGTTCCAAAAATCGGAACTATCCCTTTAAACTGTTACTACCATATGTTACCTAGTTTATTGTAAACTATTGTTGCATGGCAAACTATTCTGTTGTATGTCAACTAGTTTATCTTCAACTCTTACTGACCATTAGGCCTATGTCACTTATATTTTGTTTCACAGACCTGGTATCCCATAAACCACGCTGGTTTCTCACTTTCACTCTCTGAGTACCGGAACCAGTGGTTGTTTTGATGGCAGTCTCGACCAGTGCCAGGCGGTTACCGATGGGTGTGAGAACATTAAGCGAGCTTCTGGAGATTGCCACAGTGGGCAGCCCTCGGTGCAGTCGGGCAGTGTGTACACGAGAACGCCTGAGACAAAACATCAGGTGTGTTTTTGAATAAATCTCTCTGAAACACTCAGTCCAAAGCTCATGGTATAAACTAACCCAATACCACATTCCACATTTGACTTGTTTGTTTGTTTTTGTATAATTATCTTGATTATTTTGTTAATTACAGTCTTGAGTTGAACTGCAGAGGTGTTTTTAGGGTAGTGCCACTTATTTATTTATTGGTGTTGTGTGAGCCACCTTCCAGGCGGCATTTCTTAAAAACCTTTTAGTGGTGGAAGTACTACATAATGAGGGTGTCGCATTACATGCCATTCACACATGCAGTATGCTGGCTGTTACTCAGAAAATACCAGCATGCTTTGAAACAACCCGGGACCTTCTGTTCCCTGCTGGACCTGCATGTTATTTAGGCCTTTGACTGTGGTGAAGGCAGCTGGAATGTAATGGGTTGTTTTTTGTCATAGTGTGGGTGATACCGGTTCCAGAATATGGTTTATTTGGCTTTTCCTCTTTATTTTAGACACTTGTCATCATGTGGCATCCTGATGACCAGAACCCCCAGAGTGCTTTGCCTTCAGGACTGGGACACGATGACAGCTGCTCCTCAAAGCAGAAGCTTCATGGGCTTCACCAACAAAAGGAAGGGGTATTCGGAGCGTAGGATACTTGGGTAACTACCACAGCGCAGGTCAACAACAGCTGCTGTTCTTGAAATCAATTATGTACCGAGTCTTACCATACTGCACCACTCTGTTTTGACTGTTATAGGTACTCTATGCAGGAGATGTATGATGTGGTGAACAATGTGGACGATTACAAACTCTTTGTGCCATGGTGCAAGAAGTCTCAGACCACCATGAGAAGACAAGGCCACTCCAAAGCACAACTTGAAGTGGGTTTCCCACCAGTGGTAGAAAGATACACATCCATGATCACTAGTGTCCGGCCCCATCTAGTCAAAGTAAGTGTAATCGATAGTATCTATGAATTAATTCCTTGTGTCTTCATTGGCGTAATATAGTATTAAGCCTTGTGCTTTTGGTGTATTCAGGCTGTTTGTACAGATGGAAAACTCTTCAATCACCTGGAAACCATATGGCGCTTCAGCCCTGGCATTCCTGGCTATCCGCGCACTTGCACTGTGGACTTTTCTGTGAGTAGGATAAATTAATTGTGCTCGCTTGAAGCGAGCACCATCTGTTATTTGTTGGTTTACAAAAGTATTATGGTATTCTTGTTAAAGCTATTATTTCTCTTATTGCTTTATACTAATTATTGATTCTATTTGATTCTGATTGATTCTATCTTAAACAGATCTCCTTTGAGTTTCGATCTTTGATCCACTCCCAGTTGGCCACTGCCTTCTTTGACATGGTGGTACAGACAAATGTCGCTGCCTTCCATCAACGAGCCAACAAGCTTTATGGTGCAGAGACTCGTATTCCACGGGAGTTGATGTTTCATGAGGTGCACCAGACGTGAGGTTTGCCCCTGCATGTCGTCCTCTAGCCTTACATCATGCCGACCTTTATCCCTCTTGTACACATTTTGTCTGCATTACCCCGTTGCTCTGACAATTACCCTTCGTATTCAACTCTCCACCATCACCACCTGGATGCCACAGTCATCAACGTCAACGTCATCAAAATGACACAGTAGGACAACCAAAACATGAACATAACTGTGTGGAGGATAACTATGGTTACGCTTATTTTTGCACCAGCCTATATATTACGCAACATAGCAAATTGTTGATGCTCCCCCTCCATTCGGTCTGTATAGTTTTCCATCTACGTCGATTCCATGGACCTTCTTTGGAAGAGGAACTTTCTGTTTATGTTAAACATATGGCATAATACAACATCATAATACCAATGGCATTGAGTTATCTATTGTTGATCTGATAAGTGGACAGTACAGTCTAGTCACTAGACTGTAAAATTTGTACACTAGACTCTAGTGTACAAATATCATTTTGACAATAGGCACGGTGACCCTTTTAAAGCTTTGTGCTTATAGGGATGGAGGGAAGGTTCTACTATTCAACATACCATTGTAAGGGATTTACATGCCAATCGAGTTTAGAAAGTTTCTGTTTTGGGTTAGGGTTAGTACTTGGTTCAGTACAGGTCATCAAAAAATAATTCAAATAGAATTGATTGTCTGAATTAATTAGATTTTTAAGTGGTAGTTTTAATGTCTCATTGGCACTGGAGTCGCAAACTGGTAAAAAGGAAAATCATTTTATCCATGTATCCATCCATTAAAGTTATGCCGCATTGGTGCTGGGATTAAATTGCTTATTTTGTTTATTCACATTATATGTGCCAAAAAGGACAGTCTCCTTCCATCCCACCCACTGTGTGCTGTGAGAATATTCTAGTGTTGCTTTTTGGCAAAGGGGTCATTTTCCATTTATTAGGTTGCAATTGTGCTTTAGTTGACCTAAAAGAAAGCTTTAATTTTAATTAGGCTGTGAAGAGCAGCTTTGAATATGGAGACTTGGTCTGATTGCAGTAATGTCTTATTTTACAGTGCAGTCCTCACTGGGGTTATGTTCAAACAATTGTAAATGACCTGGCATGTAATGGACAGAGTGGAATATTTCTATATTGCTTAAATTGGATACAGCAATTTAAATTCATCTAAATGCATCACTGTGTTTTGAGTAATCGGTTTGTATCTGTACTGATTTCCGAATCTGTACTGAAGAGATTCTGACAGGAACCTTCCCAATGCTGTTTTAAGCAGAGGTACATTTGTGTCAAGAACACAAGCCAAAAGTAAATGTACAGTAATAAAGGTGCATGAAACTGATATTTTTTGCCGATGTTTAAACATTACAGAAGATGAATGTGGCAGGGAATGATGTAGTTGGTTACATAAATGATGGGTGTGTTGGATATTGGTCAGTAAAGTGGACATATTAGACCTTGGTAGACCTAAATCTATCTCACCTGTGATTTAATTGGCTGCAGTGTGGTGCGTACATCAGGCGTACCATAAGGTCAGCCCGCCTGCCATGTTTTTACCCTTCATAGTTTTTAATCTGAATGTGAAACAAAAGCCATCGACTACGTTTTAATTCCCCTTTAAGCATACGTTATGTTATGCACTGTCAGTAAATGGGTGGTATAAATAACGGGCTGTACAATAAAACATTAGCCACAAAAACACAATACCCCAAAGGGTTTTAATTGTTTTCCCTTTTTGCTTCATTTTTGTTTTTGGAATGTTATGTAACTTTGATTTATTTATAAAGCATGAATGTAATTGAGGAGAGGTGAACATATTTATTTAAATGGTGCTGTAAATAATTTGGTTCAACAAAACGATAATTTCAATAACTTTCATTCATCCAGTAAGAGGGAATCCCACAGAGATCACATATCAGCCTGTGGTCCAGTTCCAAGTTACTTTTTCAATTTCCATGTATCAAGTTCTCTCTTTTGATTGGATGAAATTTGGTATTCTGGCCCGAAAAAGTATATTCTGTATAGTGATGGAGACTGGATACAGAATAGTGCTGTCTCATTTGTTAAATATGGCACCACTTTCCCAGTATTGTGGCTACTACTTATTGGGATGTACATTTCTTTACCACAAAAGGGAGTGATTTTATTTTACATTTCTGAGGACATGGTAAAGGACAACAAAATGTGTTTTAACCATGGTCTTTCTCATAGTACCAGATTTGTTGTATGAGCCTACTTTATAATTGGTTATAGGACCTTGTGCTTGCTGAAACTGATTTGCAAGTGAAACAATGAGCAATAGTCATGCAACAAAGGATAAATAAGCCAACATTACTCAATCTCATACTAGAACAGAGCTCATGTTCTGAGGGGCAGTGTATTTTTTAAGTGCATGTACAATATGGTGTATGGAAACTATTGGAGTGTCACTTTTCTTTGAATCACATCTCATTTGAGTGAAATGTCAAGATTTACTCAAGGGTTAATATATGCTGTTATTTAAATTGAATATATTGTATCATAAAAATGTTTAAGTCTGTTCTGCTATATAAAATAATATACTTGAAGTTTGGCTTGGTCATTTTCACAATAATGCTTGGATTGTGTATGCATTTCCCCACTGCAGTAGAGGTTTTTACTGTGCCAAAATGTAAATCCAAGGCAAACCCTTAAAGGTACACATATCACATTACAAACTCAAGCAATTCTAATCAAACAAGGACAAAGAAACTATGATAAACACAAAAAGTACAAGAAATTATGTAATCTCTTCATAATACAATTCATTTTATTCAGAATTGTATTTAAACATTTATGTAAAATGCAGGTGATGTAAATTTTACTGTGCACATTTGTTAGATGTTTGAATGCATCATTAATGTAAAATTAGCAAAACATACACACAATTTGTAAGAACTACCTAATGAAGGAACACTATCAGCAAATTCATACATGCAGTAATTTCATCAATGGGAGACACTTGTGGGTTTCCATACAGAGATGCACTGCTTTCCAAGGGCAGCCGAAGCACAAGAAACCAGAGTGGGGAAATGGTATGTGGGCCAGATATTAATAACATCACATGGGACAGACCGGTACTTGGACCATCTTCCCATTTGATCATGCCAATTGAAATAAAATTCCGGTCTCTGCGCTTTTGTTTGTGGTAGATTTAATGAAGGTGAAATGTAGAAAAAAAACAAAACAATTGCACAATGTATAGCAAGTAAGCCACTGATTAAATTGTGGAAGTGGTTACCATCTCAGGCAGTACCGAAATGGGACAGGTGACATGACACATAACCTAATTGTATGACTAGTGCACCCCACTAAACTGTCCAAATCTGTGTGCTCAAACAAATAACAAATGTTGGACGATTCCCTCGAAAATGCGGTTCATAGCCAGTGTGAACGCTCATGTAACAGGTCATGTGTTTTCTGACTGGGGTTGTAACTTTATACAAACTCCAAGGCTAAATTTGTACTTTGTGACGACCGTGTCGCGTGCCGGAAATAGCGTAAACGTGCAGCACCGTGACGCACAGCCTTTTCCCACTTCAGTATTTACAAACATAGGGGTCTTAAGAATCTCAAACAGACAAAATGACTAAAGTCTGATAACTCTGTATGATTTTACCATGTGTAGTTGTGTTGCATAGGTATCTGGCATTGACATTTTAGAACCATCATTAAGAGCTGCTCTCGACTTTTCTAAATTCTAACCTATACCTTGAAAAAAAAATGAGACAATGCGTGTTAATAAAAACTTTTATTTTTCCTTGTTTATGTTTTCCTGTATTTCATCTGTCAAGCACTTCTTGCTCATTTGACCCATCCAGTCCCAATGTTTTCTTTTTTTCTTCCTTCTGATGAATCCATCTGCAACAAATTCCCTCAGCTATCATGTACAGTACAACCTTTATCCTCCTCTATGATCAAAATAACTAGATATTCTAAAGCCCAACCACATGGAACAGTAACAGAATATTATAAACACAGAACCAACAAAGCTGCAAGGGAGACGGAAGCAAGGCATGGTGATGCAAAAGATTTACCAACTTAAAATGGAAAAGAAATTTGAGTTTCAGCAGGGTGAAAGGTCCAGCTTAAACAACCCAAAATGGAGTGTGGACAAAGGGAGCTACAGCACGGGTGAAGCGGCTACAGATGTAGCTTAATTTATACTTTGTTGCGCGCAGGCATCTCAGGCTGAAAATAGCTGATCTACAAGTTCACAACACCTTAAAACACGCAAGCTTGTACATGCCATTTCTGGTGCTGGACACGTGCACGCAACTAAGGATAACACAGGCTTAGTAAGAGCAAGCTTGAAACATTCAAATTAAACACTTGCAATAAACAGCACCAGCTAAGGCCAGAGAGCTACGCAAGAAATCACTATATATACACAAGATAGCTGCAATATAGGTTTGTTCATCGTTTTCAAAACAGCATAAAAAGTTTACATTTCCCAGTGATAACTGAGGCTGGACATTACACAGATGGTTTAATCTAGGAAATTATTGTGTTTGGTTATACAAGCAACTTGTTTGAGTAGCGCTCATACATTCAAGCTATACATATATATATACCTATGTACACAAAGTATAAATAAAACAAAGTTCCCACCAAGACTACATAATAGGTTTATACATATTTCAACACCCAAATCCTCCATAAGTCACACTAAATTAACAGGGTACTACTGATACAAATTAGGGAATCCAATTTAGCAAGTGCTCATTTTGGAGTAGTAGTTGACAACTGAAGCGCTTTCGTCTGGGGATTAAATAACAAGTCCAACACACCAAAATAAGACGGGATCTCAACAAGATGGGCTCCGGCTGCCCATTTTTATTCAAGCTTGCTCTTATGCCTTCCCTGTTAGCAAATTATATCATCCCTCTAACATTCTGTTGCTGTACAGTTATGCTTATTCTGATGGCTTTTTGGAGCACCCATTGAGGTCAAGACCCACTGAAGATTTGAACAGGAACTGAGAAAAGGAAAAGTCATTTTGATCATAGAGGTGATAGGTCATGAAAAATAATTATACACTAAAGTTGGAGAGAAGCAGGAGAGATCAAAGATTTAAAGGGGCAGTATCTTTTAACTTATTTTCATTATGCTGAATGTGTAAATTGTTAAGTGGGGGGACCTAAAATGGAGTGTTCATACTGGGAGTGATGCACTGGGTGAGATATGTCTGGGGAAATTGCATAGAAAAAACTATGTTATCTGTTTTACATAAAAAATAAATAGATTTTCATGGGGGAATAATCTACAAGACAGAAAAACCACAGTATGAGCCAAAAGCAGCAACAGTCGAGTCAGATGATTAGTAACTTGTTCTGTAGCTTTTAACTTGATGATACAATTGAAGTGTCATTCACCCCCCACCCCAAATTCCCTTTGAATGCCATTGCTGCCTCCAATTTGTATTTTCCATCCAGTGCCCAAAGAGAAGACACAGATCAGGAACAAATATTAACAATAATGTCTGACCTTTTCATAGTACATTGAGTGAGCCTAAGCCTATTAGGGTTAAAGTGTGTATGGCCATAGTTAGGAGGCATGTTGTGAAAACCAACACACTTTAACGCTACCAGCATGAATATTTGAAAGGCCCTTTTTAAAATTGAGATTAAAAGCGTACTGTCTCTTTGAATCCCATTTCCCTGGGGTTGGGAAGGACAGGGGCGATCTTTTGTCTGATGTGTGATGCTTCTTCCTTATCTCCCTTTACACTAACCCCCCACGCTCATAGACCTGTTCCTCAACCTGATTTAGCACCCACCAAACCCATCAATCCATCAGTGCTCATAGACTTGGGACGCTCCAAGGGGAATCCCAGGGCTCTGCTCCACACCAACTGGGCGAGCACACCCAGGGCTCGGGAGACACCAAACAGCACAGTGTAGTAGTTCATCTCAGTCATTCCATAGTACTGCAGAGACAGGGACAGAGAGATGGGCAAGTCAGTATGAGAAGAAAATCCTTTCCCTAAACAATATAAAAAAACTAGCTTGTTTAAAATGATGTCCCCACCATCCGTTTCCTCACCTGGAGCAGTACTCCGCTGTGTGCATCCACATTGGGCCAAGGGTTCTTCGCCTTGCCTTGCTCCAGCAGGACATTGGGAACAATCTTATAGAGCTGAGCTACCATCTTGAACATGGGGTCGTTGGGCAGGTGCTTCAGGGCGAACTCCCGCTGACAGGTGTAGCGTGGGTCAGTCTTCCTTAAGACAGCATGGCCGTAGCCTGGTACAACCTGCGTAGGTACAGTGGATTAGGGGGACTTTACAAATCACATTGGTTGTGATAACAGCGTATTCTACATAAACCAAGACAGGGTTAACAGATACATCCCAGCATAAAGGTTAAAGGACCAGTGAATTGAAAAATACGTTTTGGCCATACCCGACAATGCCTCGGGAAAAAAAGTTAAAATTTTCACTTTAGCATAGTTTTATCAAAAGTCCATAAAAATCGTTTTTAATTACTTCATGTAAACGAAAATGTGCCGTGTATGACGGCATGAGGCCCCCGGCAATAAAAGCCAATAGAATTTCTGAATCATTCTCCACAAACACAGGTGCCTTGATTACCGCCAGAAAATTTTAATCCCATTCTGGCATCCAGACAGTGTATTACTGGGTTTAAACTCAATCTTTACGTTAGTATCTGGACACATTATATGGTAGAAATAAGCCACATAGCAGTAAAGTGGCAGAGCTGAGCAACTATTGTAAACAAACAGTCTGTGCGTCTTGTGTAGTATAGCTGTCTCTCTCTATCCCATTGCCTGAAGCTGCTCTGCAAGCTCTGATTGGTTCAGAGCTTGCTTGTAATGAACCTTTTCTGGTTCGTTCCACCTTTAAAGTCAGTTTATGCTTTAAGTGTCAAATGGCAACTCACACTACACATGTAATTGTATCCCAAAAGTATGTAATGTCTCCTTCATTTCGGTACCAACAGTGACTTTCCCAACAAATAAAAGAGTATACAACATTTCATAACAGACATCTTTACCCTGCCAGACTTGAGTGTGTTCCAGATGTAATCCCTCATCCTCTCATCAGACACCTCTCCACCAAGCTCTTTCTGCAAGGCTGTCAGCCACACCAGCACCTCCTAAAGGACGCAGAAGGGATTCCACATCAGAGTAAAGTTAAGACAGTGCCCAATTCACAAAAGGCGTTTTTACCCCTACATTTTGTTTGTAAAGGAACATCATTAAGCTATCCTTGATAGCCCAATGAGGGTGCAATTATTTTTACGTTTTTTTTTTCCCCCACTGCGTTTGAAGACTATGCAAGTGAAGACAGCTTAGTGAATTGGGACCCTAGAGATAATACACCATCATCCTGAATCAATACAGGTACATTAAATCCAAAACATTTGGACTGTTTTTTAGAACAAACCTGATTGGCTAGGCCATGCAGCGGACCAGCTAGGCCATTCATAGCTGCACTGAAGGACAGGTAGGGGTCAGACAGGGCACTGCCTACCAGGTGGCTTGTGTGGGCGCTGACATTGCCTCCCTCGTGGTCACTGAGACAGGGGATTAGAGGTTGGTTAAGGCAACACAAATCTCTAAACAAATCTCTCTGTAATCAGAACAAAATACATCTTTTCGCAGCAAACCAACATTGAAGTTCATTGTAGTGCCAGTAGCCAGAAACATTTATGGTCACTAGAGAGCAGTGTTTAGTCAACCCGTCATCATGGCTCACTGATGTGGGGCAGGGTGGGGGCTGGGCTTGCAGCCAAGCCTCCTGGAAAGCTGACTATGTCTGAAGGGCGCATTGTTGGTTTTGTTCACCGATTCAGAAAGTGTCAAGTGCTACTAGTACTTATGTGGCCTTACACCCTAGAGTATCATTCAATATATGCTCTTACAGTTGTATTCCCTCCCGGCTTGCAGTGAAACCACTCAGGTGAAAGTGTGTCTCCTTCAAAAGTTCAAGTAAATTCCTAACATACCAAGCAAGCATGAGGCAGGGACATAGAAAAGTGTGCTGCTGTATATGCCGTCTGATGTTGTGATGGAGTAGGACAGGAGGGGCTGAAATGAGCTACTGTATTAATAAAAGCAGCACGCTAGGTTCCTAAAGCAAATGTCCCACCAGCTGTGCCTTGTTTACCCTATATACATTTAACAGCTGCTAAGTAGGTAGGTATGTTTTTTATTTATAGAGCACCTTTCACAGACAAGAGTCAAAGTGCTTCACAGCAATAAAAGCTTAACATGTAAACAATAAAGCAAGGATACCAGAGTAAGAGAACAATTGACAGTGACACTGGTGAAAATATAGTCAATCAATATAGGAAGCTAATGTTACAAAGGCCTGTCTGAAAATGTGCCTTTTAAGCGTTTTAAAAATGTTAGACATGCCACCACTCCATATTTGTGAACTTAATTGTTGAAAATTATGACTATAGCAGTTGATTCAGAGCCACTGCTAAAACACTGGGTGACTCTGCAATTCACTTGCTTCAAAGCCCCATCAGGCTGAAGATGGAAAAAGTGTCCAAGTGACATTATTCTCTCTTGAAGGGACCGGCCCCAAAGGTCCATCTGCCTGAAAAACCAGTAATTCAACATTCTCCAGTTCCCCATCCCAAACCCACCAAACTGACAAAAATAGTGGCTGATTTCTCATGCAAGCAAAATGTCAATAGCCCTTTTCCCTAACATATTGAGCTGGTTAGAACCAGTTCACTTGAGGGAATTGCAAGCTATTTATAGAGGGCTGCTGCATTTTTTGTATTTTTCCAGTTATTTATGTGTTTATGAGGTGACAGTACCACATTTGACCCCATGGTGGAGGTTTTATGTGGAATGGTCCTTTCTTTGTATTTAGCTTTTTTTTTCCTGTGGGCTGAAGCCTTGTGCCTAAGTCAAACAAGCCAATGGGTAAACATGGATAGTGTGACATATCACAGCGCCTATGCACCTCCCCCTCATAACATATTTTATTAAATACGACAGCCTTTGTGGGCGAAGCCACATACATGTACACAAGTTAGGTTTGAATGATCATGGCAGCAGCTCGAGTCAAACAACACATTACCAGCTGTCTGATGGAGGATTAAAACAATATTACTTTAACATTTTTAATGCACACCTGTGGTGCTGAGGGACTAGCTAGACAGCTGTGTAATGCACATAGAGTAATAAAATATAGAGAGTTAACTAAAATGAATTAAAGCAAGGCGTCTTATTCTGACTGCATACATTTGATTCAATAATAGCCACATGTGTCAGCTTAACAGGAACAGAAATAATCGTGGCACCCTATCTTTAATGTTTCTTGTTGGCCAGCTCAATCTGATGTACTGCATGTTAGGAACTGGCATCATACCTGTGGATGGTGAGGTAGAGTCTCATGAGCTCGGTGAACTGGGCATCTGTGTAACCCAGCATGTTGGTGAAATTGTGGGACCAGTCTAGGTTGGAGTCTATGGCTCCAATACTGCTGCCTTCTCGGTACAGGTTACGGTAGATCTTGGCGGCAACACAGGGCAACTTGGCGATCAAATCCATAGAATCTTCATAGACAAACTAGGGGAACCAGGAGGTTGAGAAACAATTTATGACAAAACTTCTAACAAATTCTGCTGTTTATTATCGGTGGACTAAAGGTCTTTTCAGATGGGGAATGATTGAGGCATTGTCGTGATGGATCAGTGACAGGTTTGCTCATGAGGTGAGTGTATAGTTTATATTAAAAACACACACAATCCATATAAACAATCCATGTGTAAAAATGAGCAATTCCACAGGACCGCGGCACCGCGCCCATGAAAATATCGCGTAATTGCCTCTTCTGTGTGTCCAAAATGAACGCACGTCTAACATTGAATATACAGTACATTACTAGGTGTGTTAGTCGCTCCCTGTCTTTAATAAAGATGACAAAGGGGTGTGACCAACAAGAAATAACAAATACGAACTGAATCATTACAAAGGAATGTATTACGAATCCAAGATGAAATAGGTTCTGTACCTCCCAGTACTTAGACTTGTTGACACCCTCGGAATAGGCTCGGGCAAAGCTGCTCTCGCTGTTCAGAGCTGTGATAGCGGCACTGAACTGAGACATGGGGTGCAGGTTTGTGGGGAAGTTATCCAACATGGTGACAACGTGAGAGGGGAGAGCTGCTCTCTTGGCCCATTCTTTTGACACCCAGTTCACCTAGAGCACAGACAAGACACAAAACAGGTCAGCTGGTGGAATGTCCATGATTGAGCAATGCTCCAACAGGCTTTAACAGTTAACCCACCACTTATAACGCTAAAGTTCTTTCCATGACCATAGTTATAGTGATTTTTGCAGCTCCACTGATCCCTTCTCACCTGCTCCTCAGTGGGCACCTGCCCTGTGACAAGCAGCCAGAATAGACCCTCCGGCAGTGGCTCCTCACCTCCTGGACCTCTGGGCAACAGCTCTTGGCATTCTGGAATGCTGTAGCCCCGGAAACGGATTCCCTGTCCACCAATGAGAACATTGTCACATGAATTTCATGTGGCAGTACACCAGCAAGACATGTGACGAATGAGGCCACTGACATTAAAAGCAGTTAGTCTTCAACCTCTAAGAACAGAATGCAATCTAGATAATCAATCCAAGAGCAATTTAGCCAAGTGCCTCTGCGTATACAGTTTGATTATCTCCAAGAGGTGAAGAGTGTTTAAAATAAAAGTATTTGGGACTGAAAACATAGGATGTGTGATTTTTCCTGTTCAGTACTGCTATACACACCTCATCAGGATCCAGCACTGAAGTCTCATACACCAGACCCTTCATTCCCCTCATCCCACCATAGACCTACAAATTAAAACAGAAGAGTTATAATCCATCTAGGCTGCAGTAGAATGCTTCAGTGGTGGCAATAGTACTCACATCTTCTTAACAGTATCAATACTGCAATGTAGAAATACTGTAGAACTGTAAATACAATTACTTGAGTAAGAAAATCTACCAAAAAGTAATCATTAAGCTGAAACTAAGCTCTTTTGAAAGTAGCAAATGCATCAAGATGCAATGCATTGTGAGCATGTAGATATACAATAGTTTGATGTGAAATATTCACAAGAGATATTTTCTGATGCTTATTTGTCTTGCTCCCACAGTGATGAAACCTGTACACTGAGAGGGGGGAGGGGGGACTCCCCAGGCTAGTACCCACATGCTTTACTGCATTGTATGCAGTGAGTCACACCAATTACTCCAATTGCATGCTGTACTGTACACTAAAAATATCCACGTGACTACGGCCATGAAGTTTACCTAAAACAATTCCAGAGCTGAAGTGGAAACAGTATCAGCTGACTGTGTGCGAGTGTGCGTTTGTGTGTATGTATATTTGCAGCTGCATGCATGCATTTGCTCTAGTTTGGGAGTTAAAAGCATCTCAGTTATATTGTCATATTGTAACTCAGGAAAGGTCTGAGCATTGAAACCTGGCACACTACACGATAAGACAAGACAATCAAGACATTTGGTAGACATAGTGATTTTAAACAAACAAAGTACCGGTAAAATAAAGTAAAGAGTTACCATGTCAACAGTGATCTGTCCGATGTTGGTTTTGCCATACTGCTGTTTGAAGTTCTTGATCCTGGACTGTTCTTTGGGGATAAGGTCTGACAGAATATCCTTCAGATTCTGGACAAATATAGACATTTCACACATATTACACTTGTCCCATTTCCTTCTTTTACACACATTTAAATAAATAATCTTTGTAGTAATTGCTGGCTTAGGCCCAGGATGTTTTATTAATATATTTGTCAAAAGAAAGGGGGAAAGGAAGGATGTCTTGATAAAATTTGTACCATCTCAAATTAAGCACAAACAAAAGAGTGACAAAGAACTCACAGTACTCGTTGATGCGCTGGCATGTCTGGCAGCCACAAGGACACCAGTGGCATTCTACGGGAAAGACAAAACAAGTTTTCAGTTTCGGATAGAAAAAGGACAGAACAAAGAGCACAGTTGCAATTCTAAGCTAATAGGCAGTTAAAAGAACATCTCTAAACCACCTTGGATTGTCAGAGTTTCAACATCTTTATTGCCTTCATTCAGTGATGCTCCTTCATCATAGGCGCATCATGGTAAATATTTATCCAGACGTCATAGTATCCAGATATAGAGGAAACTAGGTAGAAAGTCAAACAGGCGTGTAGTAAAAAAAAAAAAAAAAAAAAGAAAAAAAAACTGTGAATAAGTAACATGTCCTGTTGATAAACAATTTAGTCATTCATGTTCACTCACACTATAAATAGCTCACATCGTAGCATAATACAGCCTGCATGACTTTTGGTTTTAGCATTCATTGACAGTTTTAAATTCATATCTGGCAGTTGAACCCAGCACAACTCAAATGGTAGGATTGAACTGACAATGTTGTATATCTGGCAGTCGAACCCAGCTCAACTCAAATGGTAGGATCGAACTGACAATGTTGTGGATCTTCCACCGCCAGTGGCAGAATGGTAACCACAAGGTTGCCAGTTCGAAACCCCTGGGCCACTGCCGCCCCTCTTGTCAACAATGGTCCATTATTCTCTCTGACTTACGACAGCTTGAACTAGCCTTAATGTGTATAGAATGTTAAACTTGTTATTTTGTAAAGTTTCCTAATGCATCGTGTTGTTAATCAATCATGGGCTTGCATCAAATTTCAACTGTACTGCAACTCTCGAGTCTCCTTGTAAGCAACAAGGAGCAACCTTGTAATAGGATTGATTGTAGTGTAGTATCCAATTCACTCAAAGGGACAGCTGATAGCTGATTGTCATTTGTCAGCTCTACTAGTATATACAGTACAGTGTCTTTGAAGCATCTGGTCAATATTTGACATTGACGACATCAGTGTCGGTTATTATGCAGCCAAAGTGTCGAAATGTACAATGCAATAGGTTGACCCAATGGCCATCACTTCCTTTGCTCCGTTCTGTGTTAGTGGAATAATAATAATAATAATAATAATAATAAAAAAACATTTGTCACAGTCTTCTTAATACACATCATTGTCAGCCTCTAAGGCCTTCATTCTCTGGCTTATGGCAACTCGGACTGAGTTGAATGTGAAGAAAAAGAGAGAGAGAGTGTAATATTGCCCCATTAAGATTAGATAGTGGGATTACAGTCTCAATTTATAGAGTAAAACCAAATTTGTAGAGGTATGTTTTTTGGACCTTGCCAAGCTGTAACTCCAAATGTGGACAAGAATTGATATTTGATATTCAAAATATGCTCCTCACTGACTTACACTGTATACTGAAACAGCCTAAAAGTAACTCTTTAAGTATAGAGCCTCACAATCACCGTTTTATTTTTCAATTTTGCCGTTTTATAGGAAGAAAACGCAGGCTGTAGGCGTGTACCCAGATCCAGATTTTCAAATAGTAAAAACGAGGAAGTTAGGGTTAGGTTATATTGTTTTAATGAATAAATAAAGTATTGGTTTGGTGAGTTTTGGTGCCACTCATCAACTTTTATGTAAACACTGTTTCAGTGTAGAAGCAATCTTCTTTTTATTTCTTGTCCTCGTTAAACTGACGTGCTCTTACCGTTAAGGCTGTGGACGTTCTTAAACTAAGACATGTCCCTAAAACATTTGTTTATATTAATATCAATCACAAAACAATGAAAGATGATACTCTAGTAGTACTAGAATATGAGGCACATCTCTCTTCACAACAACATTGTAATTGGCTAGTAGTGTAAATCCCATACACCAGATAAGACCGCTTTCACCAGTTTTGCTTGGCGGGATGCACAGTCTATAACTGTTATCCCATGACATGGAAGGACTAATACCACGTGAATATTAAGTCACAAAAATTATATTGTTTCAAACATTTTTGGGAATTGTGGTCTCTTGCCCACAGTCAGTAAGCCAGCATTTACTGTGACTACACTAACTTATTTAAAGAGTCAGTTTAGTATCGGCCCAGTAGTTTCAATGCTTAGCTCCAAGTTAGCTGTGGAGAATAACACACACCCGATTGCAATACACTCCTAGCGGAGTTAAAAATTATAGAATTCAATAGTATCTGACAAAATATGACATTGAGAGAGTGAGAGTGTCAATGAATACCAAAAGGTATTTAAAAACAAATGAAATCAGCTCCTTCCACCAAACACCATCATCAACTGTGATTAATAATCATGATTAACAAATTCAGCAAAAATAATCCTAATTATCAAAATCATGCAGCCCTACCCTCACAACTAGAGGTTGGAATCATGGTGAAAAACATCATGAGGGATTCATGAAATTACTCACCCTGAGATTCCTAGTTTAGACACCCTTTAGGACAGAAAGAGCAGCGAAATTCAGAAACTGCAGCCCTTAAACGTGACAGTCTCTGGCTTGAAGGTGTACTACTAGGTAACTTGACTGGTGGCGGTCACTACCAGTACTGCAATTTCTTAAAATCGAGGCGTACATTCCCCAGCATACCTTTTAAGCGCTTTTAAGTCACATTCTGGTGGTCTTTATAATCAAGGGCCCATCATATTTGTGTGATCAGTTTTCCCAGGAAACAGTACCAAGTATCCCCATCATTTGGATAGATAAATACATATTTAGAACAGGCTTTGCAGGCTGAAATTCAGGGAATGGTACCGTAATGTCAGTCATAATAATTGATATCAAATTGATTTGTTTTCATGAAAAAGTTACCTACTACACCTTTAATAGTTGTAATGTGTACCTACCACATTAACTGAAACTGGCTAAAGTGAAAACCGAAAAGTGATTATCGGTGTCTATAGTGAATTTAATAAAAAATACAATTTCTTTTAAAAATCCATTCAGATCAATGAGTGATCTGGATGGATCCAACTGACTAAATGCAAACATTCTAATTTGTCAATCCACATCAGAGTACTTGTACTAAAAGAAACATTTGCTGTCCACTTATCCCAAGTACAAATACAAATGTTAAGCCTTAGGGAGGAATTGATTGTTTACATGCTATTTTTTATGAATCCAACACTATATGAATGAATAACCAACCACAATTGAAATTGACCAATTACATCAGAACAATTTGCTTGCATTTCCACAAATTATGAAATCCTAAAAATAAGACATCATCGACTGGGGTGCCTGGTGGCTACAGATGTTGCTTGTGAGATTGAGGACGCAAGTTGGAACCAACCTCTGGTCTTGCCTTAAATGCCTCCTCTCTGCCCTTGGATTTCTGTTTCTTTTCACATCTGGCAAAACTATGAAATCAGCATCATTGGCTTGAATATTTAAATAAGTTAAGATAAATGTATCAGTTCATAGAGGTCATCCATATAGCAGATGTTACAGAGGACACCAAAACAAGATGCCTGTGATAAAAATAGAATACAGTCCTACTGTAGCTCAAATAGTATTGCAATGAAAGTTTCAAGCCAAAGTGCCAGTATACTTTTGACACATACAGTACAGAAGATAGTTTGACATGTAGTCATCTACCTGCACTGTACAATGGTAGTTGTACAGATTGATGATTGGGCAACAAAGATAATGTAACTTGCCATTATTAATCCAAATGACTTTAATGATAAAAGGTCCGTCTAGTACACTATAGAGGATGAGGTTGGCATCTGCTACAAAAGAACTTGACTCTCATCCAGGAATGATGTCAAAAGCAAAATGGGAGGGACCTGCAATTGAGCCTTCTGCTGCCAATCCACAGAAACATGACTCCTCAGTCAAACTAGAGACACTGTCAATGAAGAGAGGAGTGGCTTCTGGGCCAAGGAAGACATCTGGGTTTTCTCCCACTAGGTGCAGACTGCAGAACACATTTGACAAGTAGTGTTGAGTAGAGTATGGAGTATGCTCTTGGTGGTTCATGACACAAACAAAGCCAATATGTCACAGTCATCGTAGTTACAGATTGTCTACACAGCTGAAAAGAGATTATGTAATACTTTTAAATATAGAGCATGGGTAACCAGTCACTCCTGACCACCTGTGTGATGGGACCAGGGTAAGGGTGAGATTACGGTACAGCACTCGCAGAAATGCAAAGGCATCACCATAAAACAGAAGAAAAACAAACCTGCACAAAAAAGCCCCTAGCATAGGTGGGGCTGCCTAAGTCCAAATTATAATTTCTCCCCTGCAGATTCATACTGCAAGCAGTCGAATCCAATTAAATCAGCTCAACTTTTTCCAAAGGAAAGTACCGGTTAAATGGTAACCTAGAAAAGAGAATGGACGGTGTGCAAGTATCATAAATACTTCATCACTACTATCCATCAGCATCAAAATATGTGAAGCACATGATTCTGTTATTTGTGTTCACATGAGCAGATTCAAAGATGCCTTCTGAGTTTACCAAGCCAGCAACATGAAGATACATTTGATGTTCGTCGTTGCGAATGCAAAAATCTACAACAGCTTCATAAACAATGAGCTGGCATCAACGTCAGAAACAAAGATTCCTTCCATTCACAACTCATGATATTTTCCAAATATTATTTGGTAATAGAACAGATTTGGTAATTCACTATGGGCTGCTGGCTAATAAATACTGTACTCATCTTGCCAATAAGGCTTCTGAGCAGATTAGCCGATAGTCGGGGAAAGGTTAAAAAGTTGAATAAGCGTTACAGACAGTGGAACTGATATCAGGGGGAGGTATGTACACACCAGCAAAGTGTTGAGTCACTGATTCTGACAGGATGAACTATGCAGTAAAGTACTAGTCTGGTGGAGGCACAAGTTGACAGTCATTTATTAAATTACTATGGGCCAATCATTTGGGAAAAATAAATAAATAAATACAGCATTATAATCATCCGAGTGTTCAGAGCACTAATATGGTATGTATATATCAAGCGTCTGTATGCATTCAGTGAAGCAAAGTGTTGATTCACTGATTCTGACAGAGTGAATGAACTACATAGAGTTAAGTCCTAGTCTGGTGAGGGGCACAAGTCAGTGTTGTGACCTGAGTGAGTCTTGGGTCACTGGAGTATGACATTGAGTTTACATGCATTCACACCAAGAAAGATCAAACTCAACAACACCACTATCACTCATTAACTATTACTCAAGTAGGAGCCAAACGGGTCAAAACTTTGAATTGTGATCAGTATACATGTAGCCAGATAGAATTATGGGAAGCAATTGCATTTAGTCTCTCTAATGGGGGATAAATGTCCACCCATGCAAGAAACAAAAATATTTTGGTAAAGGACAGCTCGGGTCATAAACGCATTAAGGTACGTTATCTCTGGGTTATCATCAAATTGACTTAATGAGAGATAACCGTATCACTACCATTCTTTTCCATGTGAAGGTCAAGGCAGTGGGAGTGGGCTGCTAGGTAACGTTATTGTTTGACAGGATGAGTAGTAGTAGTTAAATGGCACATGACAGGCTGGAGCCTAAAGCATTGCATAACAACACACACAGGGGGACATTCAATAGATTAGTAACATTTATGGTTATCATTCACGACGATAAACCAGTGGAGTGACATAAACCCCAACCAGACTATGACAATGCCAGCCAGGCTAACAAATATCAAGCGAAATGTACGATTACAAGCCGGTATTATTACAGCCGTACAAGCTGTCGCCTTTCACTCACAAAACAAAAGAATACAACAAATACAAGTTCCATAAAATGCTCTCGTTGATGTAGTTTTGAGAGCTATTAAGCCCTTTAATCGGGGGCGTATGTCGCCGACACACAATGTGCTTGACAGCGCTAACATTAGCTAGTAGGCGAGCTAACGTTCGCCAGCCCCCGAAAATAGCCCGATCTACAAGCTCACGGGGCGTCGCGGGAGCAACGCCCCGTGAGCTTGTATATCGGGCTATTTTCCGTCACGCGACGCCGCCGTACGACGAAGCAACACGGAGCCCCGGCTAAAGCTACACGGCTAACTTCCACGGCGACAAGGGGGTTGGTGTGCCATAATATAAAAGTGACAATAGCCCCTCTTCGGGGCGTCCTCTCACCTTTGAATTGCTAAGGAGTTTCGGCGCTAGCCGGCTGAGAGACAGAAGGGACATGGTGAGTGGCGTCAAGGTGTCGGATCCTGTTGGGTTGGGTTAAATTTAAGTTAGAAAGCCAGCCAGTGCCACAGTAGCGCCGCGGAGCTGCTTGAAGGTGCCCCTCCAGAAAGCAGAAGGTTGAAGAGAGGGATCCGGGCCCGCAAGTAGCGCTGCTGTTGATTGGGCGATGCCGGCGTTGCGTGCTCGTCGCGTCAGGGTGGCCTGATTGGTCGTCTGGTTATTATGGGGCAGAGCCATCTAGTAGAAGAGTTGCGACATTGAGGGGTCAGAAACTGAGCGCTTGAGCTGCTGTTCATGCAGCCCAAATAGGGACAAACTGGAGTGGGACATACATTGTTTTCAACGAGGCAGCGCGAATAATGTTGTGTATGTATCTATCTACCTGCCTACTTCAGGTCCAGGACTTGACCCTATTTGTTGTCCCATTCTAAATAGAAGTCTATGTACAAGAGCCGTCATTGGACTGTCCCCATGGAGTGAACGGAGTTGTCGTAACGTTGTCTCTTTCTATGGCTCTGTTAAGGGGAGAATATGGAGAATGTTGATTGGAGGGTCAGGTCGTGCAGTTTTATCTGTCTCGGATGACTCAGATCAGAGTAGGCCTTTTTGCTGTATAACTGTATAACTGAATGAATGGATGAATGAATGAAAATTGTATTAACAGAAATGAGAGTTACAGTACAAGTCAAGAACACACTGCTTGACTGCTGCAATACTGATAACAGTTTGGAGAATTACAGTACTGTACAATTCAAGTGCAAGCAAATCTGAAAAACTGATTGGACACACTAGTTAAGAATACACTTGTTTACAATAGTGGCCAACTAGGTAGTTTGAGAGCGAGTGTGAGTGTCAGCGATTGTATGTGTCAGCGACTCAGCGTTTGTATCACAACACTAGACTAAATGTACTGTAACATGTTCCTTGTCTTGTAAATTGTAGGCTCAGCCTATCTATAGTATTTTTTTTTATCAGTTGAGCACAGTACAGTTAAGACAAAGTGTAGTACAGAACAGAACAATAGAGATAATAATTGTAGATTTATTATGAAAACCTGCACCTCCTGTGACTGTCACTCGTCACGCCTCGTGACATCACGCCTCCTTACATACAACTGTATGAAGCTCACAACACTGACCTCATCTAACCTTGGATAACCAGTTACAGATCCATCTCCATTCCCCAGTGATCTACAGGGTAGATGCAGTCGGCCAGTAACTCTACATCTGACCTTGATCGAATCCTTAGATCTGATTCCATATTGATCAACCCCACCTGTCTTTCCTGTTTCTGACATTCCATGTGTCTGACCTCATCAAACCCTGTACACTCTATTGGGCACCCACACTTTGGCTATTTGGGCGCATGCCACATATAGCCTAGGCTTTGTATGTCAGAGTTGTTCATGGTGACCTTCATTTTTACTCGATACTACAATTTAAAAAAAAAATAATAATAATAATAATAATGTGTGTGTGTGTGTGTGTGTGTGTGTGTGTGTGTGTGTGTGTGTGTGTGTGTGTGTGTGTGTGTGTGTGTGTGTGTGTGTGTGTGTGTGTGCAGTCACCGGCTGATGGACCATAAATAGCTGTAAAATAAAAATAGAGTAACCTAACTGAACACTAACAGTGTTAAAAAGTCTTGCCCCTAGGTACAGTTATACACCCTTCCCTATGTTCCTATGTTTAGCATACCATTATAGCACCCATAATGATTTGCAGAATAGTTTTTATTGCACTGGCAGAAATGGGCTTCTGTAATCACCTTTTATCAAGCTTGCTTTAAAAACACCAGCAGCATTGCTCACAAATAGTGATAGGTGCCAAGCTTTGCACGAGATTCTGTGTGCACTTTGCACAGATCAGATGGAGACTGGTAAATACCTCTACAGGCCAAACATGTTGTCCACTGAAAATTGAAGTGAGCAAGCATTCCTTTCTCTCCCTTTTCCCCCTCTTCTTTTTCATTGAGCAGGAAGGTTGAAAAAAGTACATGAAGTCTTTTGTATCTCAAGTCCGGACATTCAATTTCAAAATTATAACTGCATTGTGTTGAGTGCCAACTTGAGCAGTATTTCCAACCCCTGCAAACTTTTGATCATTTGATCATTACATCACTATCAAATAGTGCCAGTTACATAGGGAGTTTGCCACCCCTCCCATAATTACACTACTCACAGTATACGCTGCTTGCGTAAGTCAAGACTACATTCAGTTTGTGCAAAACTTTTCTGAATACCAAACATGTCACTAATTTTAGTCTCAAATAACCTGACATCTGTTCCACAATCTTAGAAACTGCAAGAGGCTATACAAGACAACCTATTTACCAACTTGCTCGGGGCAAAGTACTCTTAAACATTTAAATCAATAAAGATCTCATCCAACAATACAACATAGTTCTCTCTTGCCTTTTTGGGATGCAACACACAGTCGCAGCCTCTCATCACTAAAATGAAACAAACATCACAATTTATAGATAGTCACACTATTTGAGTTGTTTTAAAACGTTTAATGATTTATTTTACATCACAACTGGTGCAGTGAATAGCATAATCGTTCTTTATCACATTCATATGAAACGAACATAACAAAATTTGTGGGAAAAGTCCATGTGGTGTATTTGGCACATTGAGGATGAACAGTATGCATGACATACAGTAACAGCATTTATTTAGGCAGAGTTTTCACATTAACCCTCGCTGGGCGGAATGAGGAGCTGCAAAACACAGAAGGACGCATTGTAAACCACGCCACATCATGCAGCCATTACGACATGCATGTTTTCGACTAGTTTGTAAACTTGGGGTAGAATCAGTAGCCTACCTCACACCATCTCTTGTGATTCATGTAAACAAACAGGGCCTTAAACATATAACAGCACAAATTGTTTCAACAAAAGGTATATACGGTTTTCATTGTTGTAGGCGGTGAAGCCGATATGTTTGGTCCCCACTCATGTGCTCTTGTGTCTGGTAGTTCGACCCAAGTTGATGCATAAGAAGATGGTACATTGTCCTCAGAGGCTCAGAGTGTTCCTCTCCATAATGTCTCAGTCATCCTCTTCCTCTGGCTCTTCTATGGGAGCAAAGAGGAGGCTGTGTCTCAGGCAGGTTTGAAGGTAGTTCACCACTGTTCGCTGGAAGTGCTGGATGCTGCGCGGCTCTCTGAAGTTGTGACCCTCATCTGGATACAACTGCAATGAATAGTTGGCCTCCACCTTCACCAGACGGCTCAGGAGCTCAGCACTGTGCTGGAAGTGTACCCGTGCTATGTAAAGATGCATATGCACACCCACAAACATGTTCAACCGAAGAAATCCACAACATAGAAAATCCAACATTGAGCACTACTGCATCGCTGACTGATTTCTTTTTTTTTTTTAAAAAAGATGATTGATATATATGATTTCACTTTTGTCAGATATCAGCCAAAAATATATATATTTTTTCTGTTAAAATGCTCTATTATAAGGTGTGGAAACCATATATGGAGTTTCCCCCTCTCCCACGTTAGCAGAGGAGCTAATAAAAGTTCCCCAGGTGGTGGGTGAATTCTCCTCCAATCAGGATCGAGCAGCAGGTTCACATAGTGTAGCTACTGTTGGGGGCCCCTAGTGCACCAGGCTGGTACTACACCATGAATTTCAAACCACTTACCCTACCTTTAACTATTTTCTTATACAAAAGGTGCCACTTTCAATAGTTTACATGTCATTTTTTCCATATGGGTGGGCCATGGCTGACTGACTTCTTTCTTACCATCTGCAGTTCCATGAAGAATGAGGAAGTTTTCATCTTTCAGCTTGTTAACCTCATCCAGCAAAGATGCAGACTAAAACGGCAACACAAGAAGAAGTTCAATCAAATCTTAAGTCTCGGCAAAACATTTTGTTTACTTAGGTTCAGAGCTTTATTCTTAGATGCTCACAGAGTAAATGTGTTCCTCCTTGGCTGGAAGGCCAAGGTACCTCTCTGAGAAGGCAGCACCTGAAAGTGGCAGAATGTTTTTCTATCACTTGTTGGTGGCTGGTACAAAGGATAATTGTTCTTGTACAACAACACAGATGAATATGACTTTGTTGCTGATGGTGTGAAACCTTACCGAGTAGTAAAACTATAAATGCACCTTTATGCAATCTTTATGCCTTTTATTGGCATATTTTATTCCATCTATTCTTTATACTGGTATGCCTTTCTACTGTATATGGTTGAATTCCCTTTGTGTATATGAAATATGGCTATAAAAATAAAATTTGCTTGCCTTGCCATTGACCATAACTACTGTACTATGATCCATTCCAAGTGATCCAAGTGCATAATTGCATAATTTCAACTCACTGTACAATCTGAAGTCAGTTATGGGCGTCACAGCGGCTGTACATTGAAATACTTTGTCTGTTGCTGCCAACATCTTGAGGGCTAAATAACCTCCAAATGCCTGTAAAGAAAGTCATTGAAATCATGAAAACACAAAATCAATCAATCTTATCCATGCATTATGTTTGAGCATAACATAGCATATGACATATAACATATGGCTATATTTTAAAATTACACAAATACTTTCCCAGTCTTAATAGGTTAAAAAAGTAGAATCTCCCAAACTAAACATAGACCGACCTTGCCATAGAGGGCCATGCGACGATCATCTATGTAAGGCAGTTGCATCAACCATCTGTGGAAACAAGTCAAACAAAGGCTGTCAGTTTGTCTACACACTGAAAATATCCAGGGATCAATCAATGACAAAGCAATGACACATCAGCAGGTCACTGACTCCACTACTCCTAGCTGATCTTTGACTCTAAGTGAGCCGAGCTTGCGTGGATCCACAGTGGAGGTCTTCTGTCCACGGCCAACACCACTCCGCCCATCCACCCAGGCCAAGGCCACATTATGTGTGCTGGAGAGGACCTGAGGCCAGCCCAGGGCGAATTCCTCAGTTACTGCCTGACTGCCAGGCACTCCATCTCTGTGGGGCAATGGAAGGATCATGCAATTTACTCACATCTGATCCCACAGTTCTAAGTTGTTCTGGATAACATGAGTCTGCTAAATGCTAAGTAACATGTAAGGCTTGGGTGAGACAGCATGTTTTGCCAGCTTGTCACAGTACATAGCATTTATTTATCTAAATGCAAGTAGCATGATATTTCACTCATACATGCAATTACACCATTGACCAATGCAATTCAGTCCTACTTACACAATAATGAGAAGAGGGTGCAGAGAGGCCTCATAGCCCTGCGGCAGAGATAGCTTCAGGTGCAGATCTAATGAGTGTAAAACAAGATAGTAGCATGTCAACTGTTGTATAATGGAGATTTTTGTAGAGCTGTAGATAAACTCATCACTATTCACATCTGTAACATCTCCAGAGTCCAGACACTGGACCAGTAAATTAGGTCCCTTGAGGCTGACATCTTCTGTGCTATTATGTTAACAGTGAATTGTTAGTCTTATGTTCATAAGATAGTGGCCACACAAAACAGGTCTGTCCAAAACAGTTTGCCAGAGAAAGGCCATTGCAAGTCGCTAATGGCCAGCTGGACTGTAACAGACGTCAATGGTTGGTCCATAGACTGCTAAGTTACTGTGCAGCATTCTGATCTGGTCTGGAAAGTCACTCGCAAGGAGATACTAAATCAAGCAATTGATGCTTTGATTGGCTCTCTGCTGTATTTGTCCCCTGCAGTCTGAAATATGTGCACCCAGTGCCTCTTTGTCAAGGTTTGATACAGTGGGTGGAACTGCAGTCAGTAATTGCTTGGGAAAGGTATTGATTATTCTGGGAGAATGCGTTGTGATTGTGTTTTTTGTGGCCAATAGCGTACAAGTAAATGTTATTGTTCAATAAGCACCCTGGTCAGGTGACACAAATGAATGCTAAAAGGGACTTCTCTACTGTACCATGGTTATCTGCTGAGAGGGTACGGAACAATGTCTCCGGGAGTCTCTTCTCCTGCAGTGCTTCAGAAAGGGGGGTGTTATCCTCCAGAACAATGTATCCTTGAAGAAACAAAATGATGGTCAGTATGCTATGGTTTGTTAAGCTGAGATAGTGTCAGGTAATTGTGCATATATCTATGTAAATATACAAGTACATAGCTATGTATATTTTTCATCCTGAATATTCAGGAAAATAGGGTGTATAGACAATATTTTATACCAAATGTCCCATTTGAACCCTGAATGCAGCACTATAGCCTCAGAAACCCTCATCAGATAGAGTCCAAGACTGCTCTAACAGGGAGGTAAAGACAGAGGGCAGCATTCTCAAGCAAACAGTACCGTACATTCATCAAAATGCAGAGCTACTCTCTGGTCCATATACAGATAATTGTTTGCCTGGGTATGCCACCCTCTAGTCTACAGGCTGTTTGTAACATGTCTAATGGGCATGAGTTGAGTGTATTGCTGCTAGTTACTGGATGATCACACCATTAGTCAGGCAAGCAGATGTTATACTCACTGTAGGGGTCCTTTGTAATGTGAACAGTCACTTTAGGGATTCCTGGACCTGGGGGGAATTGTTCAAAAGATATAGTTATAAGTCAAGATGGCAGAGTATTACTTGTCTAAGCAGCATGAATCTTGAATGTTTTTGTGTAAGGTCATGCTTCGGTGCTCATGCATGCAGTTTTGCGTATGGTATGTCAGTGTGGAATGTTTACCTAGGCAATACAGAATGAAATGAGTCTGATTGGGACTGAAATCAACTTTGAAAAAGCTACATCCATCAATGAGGTCACAGGAGATGCACTGGCGCTCAAAGATTCCATCCAGGTCCACGCTGAGACATAAGAATAGCGTAATGTTAATATTACTTTAATACACTTTAGAGAATGTGAGAGTCTGAAACTATTAAATCAATTTCAATTTGCTCCAGGTCAGGATGGATCCAACTGATTGCCTACAAATACTATAGTCCCCAAATATAAGATGACTCAAAATTTTCAGGATATTTCCATTGTCACTGTCTTGAGACAAACTGAGACAGACAATTCAGGTGATTGACCTCCCATGAACAAACAGGATCAATAGGGTGCATAAAAGCTATGTAGCACTGTTGGGCTCAGTCCAGTGTGTAAATGTTCACCAATAATAGCAGAGACAGATTTCAGCTGTTTTCCCTCCTTAGGTATTAAGTAAGGGTTGTCCTCAAGCCCCAATCTATGTAATAAAAAAACTATATAATACCCATAGGATTGAAACATGAGGCCAGGAGCACATTTATCACAGGTGGCAGACAGTAACTTTTCGTATCAGTGACTCATGCCTCAACAGCACAAAAGTTTCCAATCTCTCTAGTAAATGCATTAACTGGGCTGTGTGCCTGGAGCACCCTGGCAAGGATGGAAAGGCTTCATCGACTGCACGATAGATTTTACCTCACAACTCAGTTGCCTTTAAACTTTGCAGTGGTAGTAGCAGTTCAGTCACTCTCAGAGAATTCTTGTTATCGCACACGAGAAAGACACCCACAACAACACAGGGAGAACATGCAAACTCCTTAGAGAAAGATCCAAGGCAATTAAAACCCAGGACCCTTTTTAATGTGATTCATCAATACTAATAACTGGGACAATTATGAGAAAAAACAGTGAGTTACTAACCATCCTGAAAAAAATACCGACCATTCTCAACATCAACCATTCAAAATGTATTCCCAGACCATTATCAGCCTTAAACATCCACAAACATCCAGATCCTAAACATCTACAAACTATTGTGAAATGTCCAACACCACACCAAACGCTTTCTCAAATCATACCTAAACAGTCTAAACTGTTCTAAACCAAACTTTTCTAAAGCATTTGTTGATCCTAAATGATCCTAAACAACCCACAGCCTTTCCTGATCTGTATGCTAAATTATTCCCAGTGCTCTCCAAATCACAGCTTACCTGTAAAGGTGTCTGCTTTGCCTGGATTCTTCTGTGCTCAAAAAATAGCTGCATAAAAGAGCAGAAGGCCAGTTATTCAACACAAATTCAAATACTATAGAAAGACAATAACACATACTGTATACGTTTGACTTTGATGCATAATAGTTTCTCCATCAAAAGAAAATAATGCATCAATAAACAAACAAATGACTAATAACTGAACATTAGGAAGTGTCCATGATACTGGTTTTAGTATCATTATTGTGCTGTGAACGCCCGGGCATTGTGTGTGTGTGTGTGTGTGTGTGTGTGTGTGTGTGTGTGTGTGTGTGTGTGTGTGTGTGTGTGTGTGTGTGTGTGTGTGTGTGTGTGTGTGTGTGTGTGCGTGCGTGAGAAAGAGAGAGAGAGAGAGAGAGAGAAAGAGAGAGATAGAGAGAGAGAGAGAGAGAGAGAGAGAGAGAGAGAGAGAGAGAGAGAGAGAGAGAGAGAGAGAGAGAGAGAGAGAGAGAGAGAGAGAGAGAGAGAGAGAGAGAGAGAGAGAGAGAGAGAAAGATTGCTTAGAGGCAAAGAGCAGTGCCACCAAATGGGCCTTGGAACTGCAACCATCTCTGAACATGTGGTGCTCATGCCTCAAGCTGGGTGAAGAAGGCGGAATTGCCAATTCTCTATGCTGGCTAAAACTAACTAATCCTAGTGTGTGTCATTTCCACTGCTTTACCCCAGAGGAAATAAAAGACAAGACCTTTTACATTATTATTTTGATAGAGATCAACGAGTAGAAGTTAAAATGTTTTTTGTTGTGTTTTGAGCCTGAAGAAATAGATCCTACAACGATGACATTTAAAATTGCCATGCAAAGTCTCCCATTTGCTGAATTTACATTTAGACAAATACCAAGACCATTTTAGCAATATGCTTGAATATGTTATTCACTCCTGCACTTGTACATTCACTGGAAAGAACTATTGTACATGCTAATAAAGTGTAACTTATTGTGCTCCAGCTCCAAACAGACAGTATGACAGCTCTCACGTACATCTTCCCAGCATCCACGTCTAGGGCACAGAGCAAGGTGACATCCCAGTTTCCAGATGTCAAGAAGCGAGGAGGGGCAGAGGGGGTGGCAGGCTGTGTTATGTAGAAGTAGAGAAACAGACGAGGAGGAATATAGAAACAGCCTAGTATGAAAAATAGAAATGCAGGTGGAAAATATGGCAGTGCATCTTAGATGAAGTAAAGAACAATGTAGACATTGGATTTGCCACTGTGGGAGTACAGAAGGGCTAATATATATCCTGTACAATAAAGAAACGAGAGAGATGTCATGTCCCAAATAAGCCATGCTGTATGTTTTACTTTAGTATTTACTATATCTTGGAATAATGCATATTAATGCACATTTAAATCAATACACATGGTTTCACATAAATATGCTGGATTTACAGCCATTTACATCCATAGTCCCATGTGAAAATATAACCACAGTGATAAATAGAGACAAAACAACATAAAAAACTTTCCAGTGAGTGATCATAATAATGATGTGCCCAAATAAGAATTAGCTTTCATAATGATGTGATGTGGCCGAGAATATGAATACAGTTGGGGCTCTGTATTGTTAAGATTTGTAAATCATGAGCTATTTTATGTGAGCGTATTGAAAGGTTAACAAGCAATTTAGTAATAAACCATTGATGGGTGACACAAGGAAGTAAAAGTTAATTGCCCAAGTAACAACTGACCTGTATCGGGAGACTGGCAATGTGATGGAACTCTCCGCGGGCGCCCTGTTTTGCTGGCAGAATCATATAAAACACAGAGCCATCAGCTGAAAACAATGGCACCTCCTGTTGGGCCAAAGAGACGCATCACATCAACAACGTAATCCAGGAAAAATATGCCCTCTTGGGATGTCAGCCAGAGGCAGTAAATTAGTTTCTATACTCTTGAGTAAACACCTACCTGCCGCTGGTTTTGCATTAGATCCATGGCCATCTTGTGCTTCTGAAATGTAAATGTAAATGATTGGGAAATGCATTGTTCTATCATTTATAAAATACAGTTTACAAGCATCTTAAAAGTATAATATAATGTTTAATGTTGCCGTTGGGTTTTGAAACCCTTTTTCTTTTCTTTCTTTTTCACTTTTTGCTACAACAGAACTGGATCCTGAAAAGTAATTGTTTTGGACAACAGAGGTTTCCATCCAACAGCAACGATATATGTATTACTATTATTGGCATCTACAATAAACACATAGTTTATAACTGTAATCTATATTGAACCAGGACCAGCAAGGGGCTATAGAAGAAACAGAGCTACTGCTGAAAAACACTATAAATTCCTCACGTACAGCTACTGACCTTAAATATTAATATTGCATGGCGAGGTGTGGGAGCTTAAGGAAATCAATCCCAGCTCCTAACACGGTGTGCCTGATTTGGAAAATTCTATTAAATCCGCCTACTCCACGGCAATGGGGGACCCATTGGATTACTGGGGGGGAATGACTCGTGGCCTCTCACCTCTGAGCATGCCCCAGTGGTTGCCTCACACATGCAGAGCACTGATTGGTTCTGGGCGCGATTCAGCCAGCGAACTGCTAGACGGGTGCTACTGATCCAGGTCACCATGGAGATATAGTTGTCTCTGAAGTCATATACCAGAAAGAGAGAGTATTAGTGAAGTGTATGTTTGACACAACATCTCTCACAATTTTCTATTTTTTTTTTTTTTTTTATTTTTTTTTTGCTTTCTACTATTTGTTTTTGTGGTTCTCCTTGAGGGAATACCTGGCCCTGAGGGAGTCTGGAGGAATCATTTCCAGAGTGTGTGCCGGGCCATACAGATTCACAACAAACAGACTGACTGAAGGGACACTGGAGCCAGCCTATGAAATAGAGAATAAAAATGACTGCATGCATTCACTGCCAAAAAAAATGACAATTCAATATGTAAACAGGTGTCACCTTGGGGTAAGGAAAGACCATATTGGAGGGATAGAGACCGCCTAAGAAATGAGGTATCTCCATCATAGGAGTGGCAGTGTTGTTGATGCTGAGGTATGCCAGCCGGGCTCCATCAATAGACCACCAATGGGCAGCATAGGTCAGCAGAACCTCCTCTGTTGGAAAAGTCACCAACGCCTTTGAATTATTCATTTGCAAACACACATCTACCAGTAGCTTTTAACAGACCTGTTGTCATCATTCCTTTCCCCCAAACTTTATTAAACATTGATCACTACAAAAATGAGTGTGATTTAAATAGCTTCCTACCCTCATAGGTCCAGTCTGAGAGCCCATTGACAACCTGTGGCACCTGGCCTGTCGAGGTGAGACGCACAGGGTCGCTAGTCACCCCTGACTGGTAGTAGATATCCCCTTCAAAGATGAAAGCCTGGCATGACAGCAGACACAGAGGGACAGCGCTAAATCCGTTATCAAAGACATAACAGCTGCAGGCTTCAGTGTTTTGGCTGCCTGTCATGTATCAGGCTCTGTCCAAGAATGAGTGAGTCACTGGCCGGCACAGAGGAGTCAGTGAAGCATGACTCTGTCGCAGATGAACACATAGGAATAGCATGAAAAGAAAATCTAATTACAGTATTGATACATTATTAATCCAACCATATTACAGCCCTTCATCACTCCTTTGCTCTCATTTCTTGAAACTCCAGAATGTTACTTTAGTGTTTCTATGGATTTTACTTTATACTGTATTAATATTAGAATTAATATTGACAGTGATATTTTATCCCTTTGTAAGAGAGTGTTAAATAAATGTAAATAATGTGATCCTTACAGGTCCATGAGTTAAATTAGCATCTGTACCACACAAGATTAACACAATACAGTAATAAGGGGGAATAATGGCTTCCTACAACGTGATAAGAAGTGGCCTGTTCACTCCTCATGCATTGAAGGATTAGGGTGAAACTTTCGTTACAAAGATGTTGTGATAAAATTAAATAAATGATCTAATACACAAACTAGCACTTTTCTATTTAATGCTTGAGTGCTTACTCAAAGCGTTTTACAAAGCTCCATTCATTCATACATTGGGACACATGCTTGCGAGTGAAACAGTGCCAGTCTTACCAGCTGGTTCCCCTGAGGTCCCCATGCTGCATACTGGAGCATTGCCTTCTCCCGCTCTGGTGGGTTAAGCTCCAGAAGATCCCTGGAAACATATTCAAAGAATGTGACATAGACTCTGCATTAGAGAAGAACAGCATTATTTAAACCCCACTGGTAGATCAAGAGATAGAGGACCTCCGAGATCTGTCCAACTCCATGCTGGGACCTTGGGCTTTGTTTGAAAGAGAGATTTTAAGGGGAGAAATAAAAAAAAATAGTATGGAACAAGATGCAAGAGTGCAAAAAAATGAAAAAGGGAAAAAAGAAACTGCCACTGGTTCATGCAATGGTGACACATTTCTCTTTCCATATTTCTAGCCTCACTTATACGAGCTTCCATAGGGCAAGCAAATATTTTTCTACAAGACATTCATTCTCAGGCAATGCATATAGTGCAGGTTCCCCTGAAGTCACTTCAAAGAGAGGCTTTGGCTTTCCTAAGAGATCTTTTTTCCCTATTTATCCACAGCTAAATCCACCATTGAGTGTCTCACTGTTATGATGCTGGCAATGAATCGCAGGCAGTGCACATAGTCATAGAGGTACAGTACATTTACAAACCTCCAGGCTGGCTACTGTCGGGCACTCAGAGAGAAGGATGATAAAGTGGAATGCATGTTTGACAGAAACACAATGTTCTCATTCGATGAGGCAACGCTTGGAGGAGTTTTGGTCGGTCCGCGGGCCTGCTTGCATTGGCAGGTTGAACATGCCCGGTGCAGCCCATGCATTGGCATTCATGGTTCTACCTACCCATTAGCCACATTGTAGATAGCATAGGAGGCTGTGAAGGACTGAGAGAATACCTGAAAAGAGGTAGAGGACATGATGCACATAGGGGTGCCACACTTAAACCACTTTCCACCTGGTGCGCCTATTTTTGGCATGTCATTAAAGGTGAAAATGTATAGAGATTTTCTAAGAAATTCCAAATAATAGTGAAAAAATGGCACATCACCGTTTTGTGAGATTGGGTGAGAGATTGGCTATGTTGTGCACAACGTCATCATACTGTATGACAAAATATAAATAAGGCTTAAGTGGCTAAGTGAGAACACAGTCAACACACTCAGTCAAACATTGCAGTAAATTCACATGCATGCGCGCACTTGCTCACATAGGGCATAGAGGCGTGCCTATATGTATGTACACAGACAAACAGGCACTTAGCACAGTCGCAAATGAGGCGAACGTAAGAAACCAAGCCAGGATTGCACTTAACCCGCTCGTATCATGGGCCATTAAACCCAGGCCAGCCACTTAATCCATTATATTTTATATCGTCTATACCGTTTCATCTGTCAAATCATTTCTGTTATCGGGTCTGATTAATAAGGTCTTTATACAGAGCAAGTGGTGATGGGCTAGCACACAAGTGATGTAATGTATAGGTAATGTGAAGGACAAGGATATGCATTCTTGTTAAATGGCATAATTAGATAATATCTTTCTCAATGAGAGCAATTCATTGTGGCAGCAGCAGCTCACTGAATGATTAAATTAACATGTGTAACATTTACACACAGTGTGTGTGTGTGTGTGTGTGTGTGTGTGTGTGTGTGTGTGTGTGTGTGTGTGTGTGTGTGTGTGTGTGTGTGTGTGTGTGTGTGTGTGTGTGTGTGTGTGTGTGTGTGTGCGTGCGACCTGTGCGTGAGTGTGTGTCAATTAAATGCAATGCATGATCACGTTCACCTACGGCAGGTACAGTATGTTTGTACCTGATGCTTTCTAAGGTAATGCCCATGCAGTGAATGTTACTGTACCTTTTTCAAGCAACTAGTTCACTTTGATGCATGCTTTTTTACCCCCCACTGGCCAGAAAGAACTCTTAGCCTCTAGAAAGCCAGTCCCTAAAGAAATTAAATGTCACTTCTTCTATACAGCATACTTAACAGTGAAATTGGATTTCTCTCTGTGCAGATTGTCCCTGACTGTAAAATGCAGGGACGGAGAGAGCCAAAGGCAAAGCTGCAGGGACATGAGAAGAGAACATTGTCGCTTTCTAACCAAAATTGGACCCTGATTGCAGGAACTCCAACTGTACACAGCAGGTCATTGCCTCTGAGTATGGATGAATGTGGGTTAAAGGGAGAATGGGCTCTCAGGGGTGCAGATAACAATGAAATAGTGAGAACAGATAAGACTTGTGTCCTGTGGAAAAGAATGGAGCGAGTGAAAAACAAAGAAACTCAGAAACACTGACGGTGAATTTGAGAGGCGAGTAATGGGAAGAGACAGTGTATGTGTTATGTATGCGTGTGTTTTTATGTGAAGGAAGTGTCTACCAGAGGCAAAATAAAATTTAATGTGGCTGCCAAGTACATGTCACAAATCATCCACGGTTGTGCTATATATGATGGATACACTAGTTCCACAAACCCATGGCCCACCGCACCGCCCACACTCCTCCAGTGCCCCCACACCCATACTTCCCTCCTCAATCAATGGTGCTAAGCAGGGGGAGGTGGTACACACTTTAACACTCTGAAGGAAACTGTGTGTTCACGCGGGATGCAGCAACAATGAAACCGGTAAAGAGATTACAACTCCTCATGACCATACCTATTGCCTTGTATTGTGAGCCACAGCACACACAATGTGGGATAATAGCATTGTTAGCTATCCCATTGTTACTGGCTTCACAGCCATTTCTTAACAATTCTACATTGCTTCTTCATGATGCCGGCTCCCAACTGTCACTTGCTGCAGTGTGCGTACAGACAAACACATCACGGCTTGGCGTTTCACTTGTCCCTAAACTGCACCATCTTGGCAGGTAGCTGTCTAACCACCATGCCACCACATCTTCTCAGTCTCCCGCAGCCTTCTCTCCTATATTTTATACATCTCTCTCTCTCCCTCTCTCTACCCCCCCCCTCTCTCTCTTTCTCTCTCTCTCTCTCTCTCTCTCTCTCTTCCATCACGCCCACTTGCCTGATTCACAAGAACTTTGAAGGGAGACCTGCTATAGGAATCCTGCCATCACGTGTTCCTATCCGCCTCCGTCCCTCACCTTTTTTGGGTCCTAGACGACCCTGTATAGAACTCCATTTATTTTTCACCTCTGCCAGACACTAACCCCTCCCTAAAGCCTCCAGGGCTAATACAGAATCCAGAGAAGCTTTTAAACTTACTCACAGCTCACTCACCAATTTATCTCCGCTGCGGTACTCACATTTTAGTATCGGCATCATTCTTTTATACCCGCTTTGATTGATTGCGATTGAAAGGGGTATCTAAGGCCAACTACGGCATACCCCCTCTCCCACACACACACACACCCCTCCACACACACGTTTCTCGACCTACACTCTCCCTTTCTCATTCTCAGCCATTCTCAGCACCGTGCCTCTGCTCTTCCTGATGAGGAAGCTAGCGCTTGCTGCAAACTGCTTCAGTCAGCAAAAAAAACAGATAGAGCAGCGGGGAAAAATGAGTCGGAGAGAGAGAGGAAGAATGAGAGAGAGGGAGAGAGGGAGAGAGATAGCACAGGGATGAGGATGAGGGTGGCGGAATATCCCCACTCCAAACCCCCACATCATGTGAACACATACATAAACATACACAGTGGGAAACCAACACGGACTAGTTATACATAATACATACCGGTACATACATACATAAACATGCAGGTGACACGCCTGCTGTTGTTGATTAAGAGTCACACTGAGACTGAGCGTAGAGATCAAGACGGTCTATCCTGCTGCTGATAATGTGGCAAATATGCAAATGAATAGTCTTAAATCACCCGACCACAACCCACAGATAAAGGATAAAGATCTGAGAACCGTCTCTCAATGCGGCTCAGAGAACGCGATGTATGGGGCAAATAATGATATCGGGGCTTTAAATAATTCAGTCAGGATGAATCGGCTGCGATCATAATAAAAGCTTTGACACAGCAACAGGCTCATCCACCCACACCCAGTGTCCCTGGATGTGATGCAGATGATAATTAGAGCTAAAGCATGTACTTCAAATGAAAACATATATGGAATCCAAAGAGTGGCTGCTAAACAACATGTGTGCAGGAATTTTGAATACAAAATAAAAGAAACGCTGCAGGCTGCAGGCTAACCCTCATTATTGAAATAGTACCTCTATATTTTGCCCCTTGAGGAAAAAGGCAGCAGCATGCAGGTATTTACAGAGCGAGGGGTTGGTGCGGGGAAGGCTGTGTGGATCTGCAACAGAGTGGAAATATAATGGCACTTTGTTTGTTTTATCTACACCAGTGACGTGTGTAAAGGCTTGACTCGCGCTACCTGCTGCAACCGTGCGTTTGACTCATGTAAAGTGCCTCATTAAAATTCCCCAGTGTTTCACAGCAGGGTGTTTTCATTACTGCAGCTCCAACTTTACAGTTCCACTCCATCCCTGCATTGTCACCGTCTGTCCACACCACCTATATCAAACTGATCACTCGCGCTTAGTTTTCCTCCACCTCACGGCACGCACCCAGCCACTTTAAATATTCAATCCACCATATGTTTTCCCAGTCATTTGGACTGCCCGTGTTACAGTCATGGACTGCTGCAGTAGCAAATATACCAGATATACTCTCTCTCTCTCTCTCTCTCTCTCTCTCTCTCTCTCTCTCTCTCTCTCTCTCTCTCTCTGACGTTGCCGGTCTCTGCAGTTTGTTGCAGGTCCCCCGCGTTTAATTCAGCAGGTGTATGAATCAATTAGAATGCATGTCACTGTTGTATCTAAGACACCAGTGGCTATAACAAGATGGTTGGGAGCAGAAATGGACTGCCTTTGAAATTGGAGTGTGATTCATGATGCCTATGTTCTCTTGAGGATGAAAGCTCGACAGGCCATTTTGGCTTCGTTCAAAGTCGACTTATGGCCAACCTTCCTTTTTACCTGCTTATGTGTAGTGGCAGCAAATCTTTTCTGGTCATTACATTCAAGCAAAACTCACCGGTTGGGTGTTATGCGCCAGGAGGACAAACCTCTTGTCTGCAGACACGTGGAATTTAGTAGACGTCAGGTCCTTGAGAAAAACAAAGGGTTGAAAAAATAATTAAACATTAATTACTACTTCGTCCACTCCTTTTCCCCCCTACACCAAATCTCTTCAGTGAAAATAGCCGGTCTGCTAGCTCACAACTTGTTTTACAACATGTAGAGTATGCACTTAAATGTCAGTGTTGCGTTCTGAAAGGATCTAAGGGTAGAAATATTCTATAAGGCACCACACTGACAATATAGCATATATTGTAAATTTAATTGAAAATGCGTCTTCCCTTGGTTAGGTAGAGTATGTTGCAGCCAGAGGAAAATAGACAGGAATGCATATTATCTACAGAAAGATATAAATGGGAGCAAGGGATATAAAGACTAATGCTGCAGAGATGTTAGACCAAATGTTAACTCGGGAGACACTAAAGAGGAGAGGCATCTCTCCAACGTGACAACATGCAACCCTTTGCCTAGGCATGCAGTGACCCACATAACTGCCACACACAGAGGCAGCATTCAAAATGATGCCCTTGCATGTAAAATCCCTATAAATTCACCCTCCATCTGGAAGCACCTCTCTATTGACCGGTCCATTTGTCCAGCTACATACACAGGTCAATCAATACTGAGATCTGACATTTAAACACAGTGTGTACAGATTTAAAGCAAATGTATTATTCTAATGTTAACTTTGTTGTTTGTCAAAAATACCTTATTTTCAACCAAAAAAATGAGGTGGTGAGCAATAATCAAAATTAAAGAATCATACGTCAAGTGTCAAGTGAGACACACTCTTAACATCATGCATGGTACCGGTACACCATCAATTCATTGTCAACAGGAATTTAATATATATATATTTTTTAAGATTTCTTTTTGGCTTTTCTGCTTTTATTGATAGTATCAAGTGAAGACTGACAAGAGAGAGGTAGAAAGGAAAGGGAGAAACAGGCAGCAAAGGTCGTCATGAATGGGATTAGAACACGCAACACACTGTCAGGCCAAAGCCTATCCGGGCACCGCAGGGAATTTAATCTTTGTGTAAGACAAAAATATATTGAATTTGCTCGTCTACATGACATAAATTCTGAATTCATTGTCAATGGCCATTCATATTTGTGTTAGGACAGAAATCTACACTGCTAGAGTCTCCAAAACAAGGCTTAACTCACCAGGGTGCTGTTGTCCAGCAAGGTGGCTGTGAGGTTACTTTGTAGGTTGTATGACAGAATGTGTCCCTCTCTGGTGCGCAAAGCCACTTCATTGTCTGACGGGGACAAGGCAGATCTGTGTTATGATACTGCCGACATACATCCACAGGGACCATGTTCAATTAATTCCTCTGCTCATATGAGGCTTAGTTTCAGGTGAGACCATTAAATTTGATCCACACTGACAGGCATGCAAGCTGTTGTTTGGAGGGGGTGGGCAGTGTGTTGAGTCAATATGTGATACGAGCGCAGGCTCTCACCATTCAGCCATGTCATGCAGGGGTCATGGACTTTGAAATCGTCACTCTCCAGATCCTCCATGGTGAGACGGGAACGGAGTAACAGATGAGATTCATCTTTGGTATGGTAAAGAGAAAACATTCCAGAGGGTTGTTTCACCAGAAAGGATGCACTCTTTTCAATAAAGTAAAAACATTGTTATTATCAATGTACTGCTGGTACTATATTTGTCAACTATCTTCTACATTGTATTTCCTAACTGGGTCTCTTTCCATCAGTCTATCTATAGGTGTCTTCCTGCTAACATTATTGCACACACCTATTGTGCTTTCTTTCCCCCTCAAATTCCTCTATTCTATTCTTTTTACCCACTTGTTTTCAATATTTTCATCTTACCAGGGGTCAACATGAAGACGGATAGTATAACCAGTGACATGACACCCAGTATCACCATCATAGCAATCCCTATGCCCTTCCAGTTCCGGGGTGGACCACCTGAACTGCTCATGTCCTGAAAATAAAAGAATACAAGATATTACACACACTCACACGCACGCACACGCACACACACACACACACACACACACACACACACACACACACACACACACACACACACACACACACACACACACACACACACACACACACACACACACACACACACACCTGGCTCATGCTCCAGTTTAAGGTGATAAGCTATCACCTTAAACTGGAGTATGACCATTAAGTATGTGCGAGAGCATGCGACACAGCCGAGGGAGAGAACATTAGTGCTGCATCATTTCCACGCTTCAATTGGGAACCTCCTCTGTGACAGGCGCATCAGTACTGTAAGCCTGAGGGATTGGGGCCAGTTTTCTCTACCACAGAATTTGACTAAGTTGCCTATAAAGTCCAGCATATTAAAGTAGAACATTTGTCAATGAGACATTCTACTGTTAATTGCACGCTGCATTTCTGTTTCTTGTTTTTCCATATTCATGCTCCCACAGTTGCCTTGTTTCACCTCATATTGTATACAGTGTAGTGTGGCAGGAAATGAAGAGGTACACAATAACCTTGAACGGTGCTTAGCCTCAGAGAAAAAGCCTTTGTCAGAGTTGTGTGCAAGAGATCTGCTAAACTGATATATAGGGAAGGTTCTTGATATTGATATTATTATGTGAGAGAAAGCTGTAAATGCTGTAAAATATATTAATTCAAAGTATACCACATATCCCCTCGCTTTCATTTCTATATTCCTTTGTATCATCAAAGGGAATACATGGTATAAGATTCGACGGACAGCATCACTCACAATTATACGTGGCTGTGTCCCAATCCCGGGCGGCGCTCCTCTCATAATGAGAGGCCGCTACGGCTGGAGCTTCGCGCTCACTGGAGTGTGAGAGCTCAATCACAGAGCAGCCATAAAGCTCAACCTTCATTATGGATCCGTTCTCAGAGCTTTTCCTGCCCCATTCACCTTCCTCTGAGAGTAGAAAAGGGCCTCGGCAGGTCAACAGATTGCCATGCCCCGGTATCCCTTGGTGACACCAACTGTCTCTGGATCACGGCTATTACATTGCTTCCGACATACTGTACCTTACATGTGCAGTTTTGTGCCCAAAATTTGAAGGTACCCCTATACCATATTCTCTGATCATAAGACATGAAGCCCTTGACATGTTGACGTACTGTAGCTGTCTGATTGATTGATTGATTGATTGATTGATTGATTGATTGATTGATTGATTGATTGATTGATTGATTGATTGATTGATTGATTGATTGGTTGGTTGGTTGATTGGTTGATTGATTGGTTGGAAAATAAATTAATGAATATAATGTCAAGGACCAAAATTATTATCTATATCTGAAAGACTCAATTCAGATCACAGCCATTATGGTGCCGAATTGTTTAGCAATTGTATTGTCAAACGTTGATAATCTTGCTGAAATATAGTACTCTGGGCACATGGGCCACTGGCATTCACATCATGTCAAATATTCCTCAATACACATTTTTACAAATCCGGAGAGTCAGCTAGCGAAGGACCTCCACACCTGTGTTTCTGAAGCCATGGGGATTTACTTTCAAACTGAAGGTTTGTTAAAAAACAGACAAGAGTCCAGTAATATACAGTATCGACTGCATGGCCTTCAGCATGGGACTGTGGCCAAAGTCTCATTTTTAAAGAGCTCCCTAGCCGCAGCTTCATAAGGTGTTCACATTAAAAACACAGCCAACTGCGCCTGCAGAGGCATCTTCTATCTATCTAAGTAATGTTTCAACTGAACTCCAGTAGTGGAGACAAGGGCTGGGCAGGCGATTGATGTGCCAGCCAGGCTCTCTCTGTATATACTGTCTTTCTTTATAACATTGGGTTTTATCTCATTCAATGCTCACCCAGTTACTGCACATGATTCTTACATCTGATAAGGTTATGTAAGGTATTCCATGCAGCCTGGCTGTCACATGACTCGTAATGCATTGTGTGGCAATACATTGTACCACTAACATTTTCACTTGGATTAAAAGTGGTTCAGAGTTGTTGGAAGTAGAAGTGCAAATATGAATAGGAGTCACACAAGCAATCTCTATGCATATTAAATGAAATGTTTAAAATTGCCTGCCTCCACACACAGGCCATTTTGTAAGCTATGGAAAAATCACACCTTTGTTAACTGAGCAGTGCAACAACGCATCTATTGTTATCGTTACTGTACTGTACTATGGTTGAGTACAAACGGTTGAGAAATGGCAGTTACCATGTGGAACACCCCGGGGGTCTCATCCAGAACCCCAGGAACAACTATAGGGCTCATACTGTATAGTGTGTAATCTGTACCACTTTACTCTGTGCTGTACTCTACTGTCCTCTTTAGGTGTTGCAGCTCTCCATGCTCAGAGACATACATACATACATACATACATACATACACACACACACACACACACACACACACACACACACACACACACACACACACACACACACACACACACACACACACACACACACACACACACACACACACTCTACAATAAAGTCACGGCCATGGCAATTCTCAGCCCATAGCAGACGGGGGAATATCTTAGATGAAATCACTCCACTTGGCTGCTTCTGTCACAGACACTGTTTTCATTTCTGAGTCCTGCCTATAATTACGGTGTGCAACATCAGTGCTGAAACATCCTTTCTAATAGGAGGCACGGCAGCATCAGTTCCCCTGTGCACAGAAATTAGACTACACTTCCAATTAAGGTCATATCGTTGTAAGATAGGGAGAACCCCGCACTGGTGGAATGAGGAGGCTTTGTCATACTTGCAAATGAGGCATAGATACGATGAGCAGAGTCCCTGGTGAGAATACAAGAGAGCAGCCAACTGAGTCGACAGCGCATGTAGGAATCCAACACCTAATCATTTACACTTGACCGTGTCACAAAAATAACAGATTTTCAGTCGAAAAATGCAATGCACATAATTTTGCACAAACTGCTGGCACAGGTGAACAGATGAAGAATTGGGTTTTGTGACGGTAAAGCGCGTGTCTCAGTCAGCAACCTGATGGACGAGTGAATATATCTCACAGCAGGTTTTCTGCTGAGCCAGATCAAAAATGAATAACAGATAGATCTAACTCTGTAAGCTGTCTATCCCAATGCAGCATACTTGATCCTATAAGCCTTATAGGTCTTGATGCGGTGTCAACCACGGGACAGCATGTGAAATAAAGATATTTATATTTATGAATAACTCTTTCTCAAAGCGAAGTAGCACCCTGTATCCGTTTTGTCACTAACATTAGCCCTGCCGAAATGGCATAGATGGCAAGGGAGCTATCTACATGTTCCAAAGGAGTTTGGGAACTCAGCCAAATGAAGATCAATATATGTGCAGTGGAACAAGGTCTAGTGGGAAACATTTAATACTAGTAATGCAGCTTAAAACAGGGATGTGGTGTCATGGATATAGTGGACATTTGAGGGTATTCTTTTCAGTGTGCTTAGGAATATGTATTTATTTATTTATTCTTAGCCGAACACAAAGGCTTTTGGAAAACCATTTTGGAAAGTTGTCAAGATAAGATAAAGCAGCAGTGATAATGCAACAAATGAAAGGTATATAGGTAGGTGTAGTGTTGGATGAAGAATAAATTAATACAATAAAATGCTGAGCTTCTGCCCATATATATGCACACTGGATATCTGAAAGAGTGAATATGATACATACACAGTATATTAATAAATATAACATTGTATTGTATACATTGTAAACGAAAAACTTACTATAAGCAAATAACATAAGAGATGTGTATGTGGATGTGTACAGTCTTTAAACAGTGAATAAATATTTATAAGCCAATGTGTCAATCTATTAATAATGAGTGAATATACAGTACAGTACAGTATCAGTACTATAAGACAGGAATGTCCATCTTAATAGCCATCTGCAAGTGTGCCAACCCATGGAGGATACTGTAGTCAAAAGTCAGACTAAGCAACAGACTGAGGTAATAACTTCAAAAGCTTTTCGGAGCAAAACAATTCTCCAAATTAAACACACCCAAAATTGAAATTATTGGATCGCCTGTTCGTAAACAAAGTGCACAAAATCAAGCACATCTAAGTGCATTGATTACGTTCTGGCACTATGAAAGCAACCACACCAAATGCAATTACTCAAACTACACACTGTGCACAAACAATAAACTGTGCTGTGACGGTTCCAAGCAGTGCTAGAATTCATAAATTAACTCCATCTTTTTTCTGATGTTGAGGCGAGGAGAATCCCACAATAAATAATTCTGCAGGGAATCGGGGAACCAATGAAACCAAGCTGTTCAGAGATCCTGACTCTTATCTGCATACAGTATACCCCTCTAGACTAAACCGCTTCAAACAAGCAAAGATATTTACACTATAGCAACAACACAGGATATCAGTAAAAAGAATTCCAATAGTGACTATTGGCGTATGCAAATATTCTTACATATCCACACAGTGGTTTAAATGATTATTACAATTGCTCACAAGAGATTTTTATTAGCAAGTAATCTTTCCTGTGAATATACAGTATATCCTGCCAATGTCTTTCTTTGCCTCATTTAAAATGGAGTTTACTATTATTGAAGATTGCGCCTTAAGCTTGCCATGAATAGCCTAGCTGTTAACCAACACAGTTTGATATTGATTATATCTTGGTTGTCATTTGTCACATCCACATGCATTAATGTGCTGCTACACACCATATCGCCACTACTCTTCCCTTTCTTTTCTTCCAAGCTACAAAAAAACTCAGTAGGTGGTAAAGATAGTGAATGGGACCAGGCGGGCAGATATTTTTTGCCCTCAAGGCTACTGCCAGACAATGCAGCTCAAGCCACAGTCAAATGAAAAAAGAAAAAGGAAGGGGAAAAATAAACCATGCTATAGCCTCCTCTGCTGCAAGGCTAGCTGGCCTACTGTCTCTTTCTTTTCATGCCTCCCATCACGCATTAGCAAATCACAGAACAAAAAGGGTTCTGTATGAGGAAGCCTATTGCAACATGTACTGTATAACGCTTCTTCTCACTGTGGTCGACTTTCTGCCTTGGGAAACAAATGTCGGTGAAACATGCAGCATGCGGATGAGGTATGGGAAAATATGCCACAGAGTTGCAGTAAAATATGACATAATAACAATAACAATACTGATATACTGTATGGTCTCTTGCCATATTTAATAAATCATAACAATAGGTCTTTCACCTACAAAAATAAAGTACACAAAATAAATGTTCACTTTTCACTGTGTAATTGTCATATTTTTCCCCATGTATGAACTTAACAAAGTAAAATGAATACATTATATATTAGTTAAATGTTGGTAACTCTTTTTCCTCCATAGTTTCTGGATAGTTTCTGGATATTCAATTGTGATTGTTTTGTTATTATAATTTGAATGTATTTATTATAATTTATGTACAATATTTCTTTCTTTCTTTTCCGTTCCACAATTTAATATCATATCATGTGGCTAAAGTCCCTGGCAATCAACTAGCCCACATGGTCTGCTGCATATATTAAATATTCATCAGCACAACAGAAAGGGGCAAAAAACCCAAATATAACAGACAACTAGAAACGTATGAGCCCATGCATGTAGTCACTGCACATATTATTCAGCAGCAGAAACACCTGTAAATTAGCAACAGAATCCTGAAAAAGAAAGCACTTATTGAAAAGAAGCACATGAGGTTTGCCTCATTAATTGCTTGACTCACTAAAGGGTATTGATTGGAGACTAGTCCTTAAGACAGTGCGACATTTGCACGTAATGGATTGTCTATTGTCTGTTAAGCAAACAGCTTCATAATGGTCTTCTTAAAGGGATTTCTGCTGCAGGATAAAAATACTCCTTTTTGTCTGTGATCTTAGCATGATGTCAAAGTTTGACTGCAAAATGCAAGAGCCAGTGTGTCACACTACATTGCCAAAGTACATGTCTGTATTGCAGAAAATAACTATGGACAGTTTGGACAGATCATTGTTCAGGCTTTTCAGACTTGGTCAATTCAGTAAATATTATTTTATTTGAAATTATCTACCATTTACACAGTGGTGGTTATACAGTACATGTAGCTTACTCTACTTGGAGTAATAAATGGCCAAATTAACAGTGGGGATCAAGCTATAATCCCCTCCCTATAGCCCTAATCAGAATCTACTTTCATTGTCACATCAGAGGTTTACAGGTGTAAGGCGATGTGGGTGAGATCCGTGCAAATGTTGTCCAAGCTCCATCGTTTGGTATATTTTCAAAAGTGGCACGTGCAGGGGCAGGACAAAATACACATAGATAGCATGATAACATCTATATCAGCATGCATGCAGTGAGCTAGACATGTAGTGGAAACGATGTTTTTTTACAGCTGTTCATGGCAGGCTACTATGATACCACTACTATATGCAAAGACATTGTAGGGCAGGCTATACGTTTGATATTCATCTAAACTATCCGGATGAGTCTATGTGGCGAAATCTGTACAGGATCAATGAAAAATGTTGTATAGGCAAGGAAGGAAACCCGGAGGGAGATAGTCGTTGCTCTGTCTTATACACCAGGACAACAGTACAATAAATCATAACACCGCAGGATGTCATTTTGAGCCATATATTCTTGACACGCAGTCGGCTGATCTGTCAGCTTTTCTTATCAGATTGGGAGATAATAAGAACAAGAGCCGAACAAGAGTGGAGGGTTGACTGCCTGCCTGGACGTCGAGTTAGTCTACTATCACTGCAAACACTGCAGTGCACAAAGTCATCTTTATGTCCAGGAGGTGGCCACTAGCTGGTCATTGACTGGAAAGTCTGAATGGACTACAAGTGCATGTATGGTGGCCAATGACATACTACAAAAGATAAAACATTATTGATCTTGTGCAGATATGAGAAAATGAGAAATTCTACTAGGCGGTACACCAGACCGAATCAGCGCACGCACGCGCGCGCGCGCGCCCACACACACACACACACACACACACACACACACACACACACAGGGCCGTTGCTAGCCATTTGGGTGCCCTAAGCACAAATGCTTTCTGGTGCCCCCCCCCCCCCCACATAAGCAGTGATGGTCCATTAGCCATCCTGTTGTTTTCAGAACGATCCAACACCTCCAGTCTCCAGAACCAGTTAAACAGGTTTTGACTCATTTGATAACAAAAGGCTGAATTAATGAAGTGTAACACCTTGGAACAACCTTCCTAATGCCATTGTAATGTATAGTTCCCCGAATCCCCCACCACTACTCATTGTTTCTCAGTTGCAAGGGCGATTTTTCTCATGGGTTGACACCAACACTTGCCTGCTTGCCCGGGGAAAGTAAAAAAAAAAAAGTGTGCAACTTAGTGCACTATAACACAACACAAGATAAATTTGTCTTTGAGGCAGTCATTGCACTCTGCCTCTATGTCTTTCCCTGCTTTCTAGCTATAGGCCTACACAATTCCAGGCTGGGTTTGGGAAACAAAACAGGCAAATTAACATACAGATCAAAATGACCATTAATCTTCTACATTCTCTAGTTGTGTAGACCTGGGCTAATTAAGATGATGAATTTTAACTCTTGAGAGTGTAAAATGAAACCAAATGGACCTGCAAGGGTCCATTTGGTTTCATTTTTACGTTCTGATGGCAAGTGCCTCCGAGACCTTAGTGTCAACCCCTGTTTTTCCTTACCTGAATTCCTGGCCCAAGCTATAGCCTGGACCAGCAAATTAACCACAGCCCCTGTGAAATCCTACTGAAATCCTCATGTAGGCTGCACCCTTGCAGCCTACACAGAGAGGTGGGGGCGTGTGTAGGGTGAGGTGGTGGTGGGGGGCATCCCTGACCAGTTATGCTTAGGGCCTCCAAAACCTAGTAGTGGCGCCCGCAGCCTGGCTGAGTATTTTAGCTCGTACTTTCAAACAATTACAGCTCGGTCAATTCTCGATCATTTCTTACCATTCAACATGTTATGTTGAAAAAACATGTTCCATGTTTTTTGCTGTATGTGGCGAGCATTTATCCCAAGTCTGCAAAACGTTATTAAATTAAACGTTTAAATTGCAAAAAAAAAGTCGGGAAATTCGCGGCAAAACAGACATCTTTTTGATCATTCATATCTCCTTCAATTCTGGACCATTTTGTACATTTCAAAATGCAGCGTGACCGGCAAAAATCACTCTATCAGATGCTGTATAGGATATGCAGGTAGGTCTTCTCTACGAAGCGGAATCAAGAAAAATGTAACCGTCGGGATTTCAGTGGAAACGTGAAAGCAGCAGCATTGCCACAAGTTAATTAATGTATTTAATTATAGGCCTACTGTACATTACCTAAACACAAGCAAGTGACCGACAGCAGGCAGCTGTCTAGAGCTGTTTATAGGACAATCCATAGCCTAAGGAGATGAATTGAACTGGCGCTTCTGTGGACATCTCCAATGCTGGCACAGTCTGTGCCAGTCTATTTCCCAAATCTATTTGACGAAATTAGCTTAAGGGACTGCGTGACAAACAGGGGGGCACCATGTCTCTGGAGAGGGGCACAAAGCAGATTCAACAGTTTTCTCAGGAAAATGCATATTTATAGATTTTTTATTTTATTTTTAATGGTGCCCTGCCGGTCACGTGGTGCCCAACGCATTGCGCGTTATGCGCGTTGCCCTCCCTACGCCACTGCACACACACACACACACACACACACACACACACACACACACACACACACACACACACACACACACTTGCTCTGTAAACACAAACGCAAGTATTCATTTGGAATCTGCATGATGCTGGCAATAAATACATAAATACATAAAAATAAAAATTGAGGAGTTAGTTACATACCAGCTCCGTGGTCATGTTCTGTTGAGTTGTGGCAATCATTGCGCCTCCGCAACAATTAAAGCACCACCTTTACAATTACAAACCGTTCGACAGCTATAACCTCCTATTCTGCATCCTCCGCTTTGGCAAGTTTGTGCTTGGTGTTAGGCTAGTGATCTCTCTCTCTCTCTCTCTCTCTCTCTCTCTCTCTCTCTCTCTCTCTCTCAGCTCTCTCGCTCGCTCGCTCCCATTCTCTCTCTCCCCAGTCCCCCTCTTTCGTGTGCTTTTCGTTCATTCATCCGCTTATTTCCAATCCATAGCTATTGATTGATACCTCATTCGAAAAGCTCATCTGTTTAGCAATCAGTCAACATGGCAAAAATACCATACCGTTTCACATATTCATTTTTCTGAATTATATTGGATATATCTTCTGGATAATGATAGTCAGTACGCGTTTAGTGGAGAACATAGGTTTACTGTTAGTGATAGCATACAGTTGCAGCAAATAACTATAAAACTGTATTACAAACACAAATAAGCTATAAGCTATCAGTGGCCAAATGATATCGGTAACTTGATGAACATCTCTCCCTCATCATGTGTTGCATTGTTCAAAAGACAATTTCTGGTTTCTTCCTCTTGGGGGCGCTGTCTGTCGCACATCCCTTTTCATTATTTTTGCTTGCTCCCTTTGATGTTATTTTATCTATATGTTTCATTGTCGAGACATATCCTACGGTGCATAGAATTCGTGCAATTTATCAGCACAAACACCAGCCACAGAAACAGAAAATAATACAAAACAAAAAACAACAACTCTGGCTCTACGTCGATACGCAGAAAGAGTTATGACATATCCTTTCACTTCATGGGCCCAGAACAATGGCGGCTCTCCTCCATAGACTTCTATTGAGAATGGGGACACCAAATAGGGATAAATCCTGAACCAGAATTAGAGGCAGAAATGCATTGGTCTCAACAATAGCTTTAATGGTCTTAAATCAGTTTTAGAGTGTGTTGTAATACGGCAATATTTCTACATGAAATAGCCCTTAGCTGCGACGCCCTAGTTGGAAACAATGCATTTCCAACTCCAGCTTGTCCCCCTCCAGGCTGCGCTCGAGCGCTCAGTTTCTGGCCTCTCAATGTCGCAACACTCCACAGTATCTGGCTCGACGGAGAAGAGAGACGCACGGCGGCACGCTCTTCGTTCATTGGATAAACGGATACATTTGAAATGCAACGCGCTCGGACTCAAACGAGAGGACGGAAGGGTACAGAACAGATGATTCGGGGTGGTTAAAAAAGGAACTCTTTCGTGTGGTAGATACGAGAAGATAATCGAGACAAAACAAGCACAGTATAACACTGAAGTGGAGGCTTGACCTTTTAGAACGGTATGTAACGTTTAGACGCCGTTAATGCCCTGAAGGTTCGTTTTAATGTCGAGTGACGCACGTGCATTAATAACGGTCCGTTCCGGGGGAAGGTCCAGTCTTTAAACGTTCGTTTTAGATCCGTTGCTAAAGCCGTTAGCGGCGCGTGACCGAACAGAACCAACTATTGTTGTCGTACGTATGCATTTGTCCATGTTTTGTTTTGCGGTATTTATGTGGCTTGTATTTTACCCCGGCGTTTATGTCTACCGAGTCAATACCAACATGGTTTGTCTTTTGTTTTGAATGGGCTATCTTTTCTTTTGAATTTTACAGGAAACCATGGACACGGCGTTGAATCTGCGCCGTTTGTATGAACAGTTAATATCCCAGATCAATGTCCTCAACAGCGAGAACATCGAACCCCGTAAGTTTTGGATAGTTTTTACAATGTATTGTAGAACAAACAACTTTATGTAATCTACACAGTTGATTTAAAACTGTAGTAAGCACAGTTTTAGGACTAGTCGGCAGTACAAAGGTCCTCTGAGGATAGCCCCTTCCGGAAGCCCCCTTCCCTAGTTCAAGTTTCTGTATTTGGGAGTCTTGGGACATCGGTCCAAATACAGGAGGCTGAACTAGGGTTGTGACTACTCCCGACAGGGACTACTAAAAAGGTTTGCAACATCCAGAAAAGAAAATCACAATGACTTTTTTTTATACCGGAGATGTTCCAATTCTTCAAAACATTTGGACAAACAAAAACGATCATAAAAGGGGAACAAGTACAATGAGGGTGGGGTGGGGGTCGAATTGCAGCTCTTTAAAGGTGAACTAGGTAACTAGGAGTGGTGGTCACTGCTGTTGCTGCAGATTTTAGTCCTTGTACTCAAGAACCAATCAGATGTGGGAACCATTGTAGTACCCCCATCACCTTTCAATAGGTTAAAATTCAGGGAATGACAGTCATAATGAATATCAAATTTAAGATCTGTTTTAATGAAAAAGTTTCCTAATATACCTTTAAATCTACACTGGATCTAATGAATTGTCTACTACTGATAAATGTGAAGGAGGTGACAGACATGTTGAGCCATACAACACAGTATTGGTCTTTTGGACTTGGAGTCCCTCCCGGTCTCCCACGGATGACAGAATATTTGCTTCCACTGGTAGGCCCACACCATGACTAGCTCCTGATAGTTGAGGCTACTTAGTACTTACTATCATTGTCTGTGACACACAAAAACAATGGAAACCATGCACAAAGCTGAAGTAGGCTTTAACTATGCAAAATTGCAGGGAGCGCTGATGCCGTTAAGTATTTTCAATCATTTTTGATGATTTGCTTGGCTGCACCCACTCTCTTCTATCTACCATGAGCTTGGATTCTTGCGCCACACAACGCCATTCACGGTGCTACCTGTTCTACATGGTGCACCCTGTTCTACGTCACCATGTAGTACTCAAGTTAGAGCAAATGCAGGCTTCCTCAGTCGACAGAAGAGTTTGGATGCAGTGAACAAACCTTCACAATTTTGTAGAAAAGGGTTGAGGTTAATTCACACTGACTTCTTCTTGTATATTATTTATGTCTTGGTGCAATAATTCCATTTTGTAGGTTGCATTTTGTACACGCAACACTGAGGATTTTATTGTGCAGGCATATCTAGCCGGTCCATCTTTTATTTAGACATTCATTTCATTGATGCTTGGTCCCCCAGACTTCATTCAGATGGTGCTAAACTTTGAAGAGTGCCGCAAGAAATGGCTGAAAGTTGAGCAGGACCTGGGCTCCTGCAAGGATGTCCTCGCACAAGCAGAGAGTGACCGAGGAGCACTGGAGGTCAAACTGAAGCATGCCCGCAATCAGGTGGATGTTGAAATCCGTCGGAGGCAGAAAGCAGAAGCTGACTGTGAGAAGCTGGTATGTTGGACTTAGATACTAGTGTTGTCTGTCACTAGGCTTGGCGTCCTGTCAGCCATACTCTACACAAAGTAACTAATTTATTCGTCTTATCATAAAGGATCGTCAGCTGCAGTTGATCCGAGATCTTCTCATAAATGAGGGATCCGGTTCAAACAGCATTAAGTTGAATGAAGAGCAACGCTCAGCGCTGGCATTCCTGAACTCCCGCACACAGCCAGCACAGAACCTGAACACCAGCCGACGGTAGATATAAACAAGCACACACACACATGTTCTGTAGTTTTCGATCTAAAAGACAATGCGAAGTCCTGATGGACCTGCTGCCTTAAAATATTTTTTTTTAATCATTAGAAACGGAGGTCCGACTTTCACACAATATTAACCCATATGATCCGATTTGTTCATAGACTCACAAGAATCGACGAGTCTGCCTCCATCTTGTCAGACATCAGCTTCGATAAAACGGATGACTCCCTTGTATGTTGTTTTTTCTTCATGCTTCACAATTCTATCTAAAATATAATCCTCCTTTTGAATATTCATCCGTCAGTATGAAGAAAAAAAAATCAGATTACCTTCCAGTTTGTCTAATCTCTATTCTGTTTACAGGATTGGGACTCCTCTGTAGTGAGAACGGTGCGTCTCAAGAAACGACAGAAGAGGGTATGTTGACAAAAGTGTTGCATTTGCTTCCTAAATGTTAGATTTAGTCGGTCAGGTTTGTTGGAGATTTATTCTCTTCATTTTATTTTTTCCCCTTTCTAGCGTTCCTCCAGACATGTTGACGGCCCTCCTCTTGCCTCTAAAAGGTCTTGTTCTACAGGCAGAACATTAGACGGGGTATGTTATGCGCATTAACTGTCTTACTTGGAAGAAATGCATGAATATACTAGTTTTATAATAATAAACAATAATTGATTGGCAACTTGTAAATGTCCAATTCTTCATTATGGGCTGCAGGGAAATGAGTCCCTTATTGCAAAGACTGTAGTGACAATGCCTGCAGATGGTGGACCTGTTGAAGCAGTCTCTACTATTGAGACTGTTCCCAATCCATATTGGACTCGCAGCAGGAGAAGGACAGGTGAGTGAATATTTCTTTCCTTTAGTATTTATAGCACAATAAAGTGGCAAGCACCAAATATATTGTGGAGAGGGGAAAAACAAAACATGGAACATTAACATTCCTCTTATAGCTTTGCAATGCTGCTGCCCAGCATCATAATCGGTAGCTTGTTGCTTTTGTGTTAATTAATTATTTGTGGCAAAAATAATAGGACATTTTTATTCTGATCCATGAATGCATGTCAGTAATACTCTTCAGTCAAAGCCATTTCCTAACTGGAGACTGGAATGAATAATTTCAATATCTCCTAAGTTCTATCTAGTCTTACTAACTAATAATAATAACTAATATTCTGCTCTCTCCTGTTCAAGCTGCAATGGAGTGGGACTCTGAATCTGTCATATCTGAGGATATCTTCAAGCAGCCAAACAAACCAGAGATTAAAGCTGAGCCCAGCACTCCACAGAACAATGGGGGAATCCGCCATCATGAGTTTGTTTCGAAAACGGTAAAAATATTACTTCTCCAAAGTACACTGAAGGCTTTTATTAATGAGACATGCCAACTGCAAAGCAGCATTTATTTACCTTTTACTCAATCAAGGTGTAAGTATGCATTGTCTCCCGTTTGCCAAAATACTGTGCCCAGAAATTGTACCGGCAAATGTGGTAGAGGCAGTGATATGCCTCATTGGCTCTAGCCTTGGTCAAACCTACTGAATTCTGTTTACCGTTTTCACCTGTCACATTTCAACTTGTAGCTGAACCTACTACCAGTCCTTGGATTGCATTCATTTCACAACATTTCTTGCTTCCCCAGGTTATCAAGCCAGAGTCTTGCGTTCCCTGTGGTAAGAGGATAAAGTTTGGCAGGGTATCTCTTAAGTGCCGTGACTGCAGAGTAGTCAGTCACCCCGAGTGCCGGGACCGCTGCCCTCTTCCATGCGTCCCCACCATGGTTGGTACACCTGTCAAAGTAAATGAGGTATGTGGGTGTTTCTAAATGTATTGTGTGTGTTCTTCCTAAAAAGACGACGTGACAACATTTATCTATTATTAATTTAATTGTTTGTTTTCCGTGTCTGGGCACTATGCAGGGTACCCTTGCAGACTATGCACCACTTGAATCACCCATGATTCCCGAGTTGGTGATCCACTGCATCAAGGAGATTGAGCAACGGGGGTTAAAGGAGGTGAGTGGTACAGTACATGTTATTGCTTGAGTTGGCAGTCTTGTCCAGGACAATTTATCCTGAGCCTGAGGTCCCTGGTTATCACTACAGAAAATAATCTAGCTGTAATATTGCCAGACAATATTGGGCACATTTATAGGCATAATTGAAAAAGAAAACAATAGATTTTTCAATGGATTCTGTTACTGTGTACTAAATGACCAGAAAGGCATCCTTTTCAAGATGGGATCCATGGTTGCTAAAAGAATGCCTAAACTGGGATTTAAGTAAAAACACTTAAGCAGTTGGAAACTACCCTTTTTAAATTTTGGCAAAGCGTTTAGGTATGGGCAGAGTTTTTCAAAACATGCAAACTGCATTAGATCTAGTCCATTCCTCCTCTATATGTGCTAGACATAGTCTATTGCATAGGCAGTGCAAAATGTTACACAGGGTAAATTTGAGCCAACTTGGCGTTAGTATAGTGTACTCTGACACCTCCTACTCACAATAGATGGATTCATGAAATTGTTCATTGTATCAAACTTAAAGATTATGTTCTCCCTTAACTGTTCCTTGAATCCAACTTGAAAAGATTATGTTCTCCCTTAACTGTTCCTTGAAGAAATTTCACAAAATCTAGCAACACTTTTTGAACTACATTGACACCTTAACCATATAGGAAGATTGTACTTGAGCAGAACGCAGTGGGGTGTTAACAACCCCACTGGGTGTTTTATGTCTTGGCATCAGTTTCACAAGAACTTCATGATGTCATATGATGCCACATTATAGCAACCATGCATGCATAAAACAGAGATACGGTCAACACTTTTCACCCTTAACCAGATTATCATTTTGCTCTCAGACTGGATTGTACCGTCTGTCTGGCGCTGAGCGCACAGTGAAGGAGCTGAAGGAGAAATTCCTGCGTGGCAAAACCATTCCAGCCCTCAGCAAGGTTGATGATATCCATGTCATCACTGGCCTCCTGAAGGACTTCCTAAGAAACCTCAAGGAACCCATTGTCACCTTCCGCCTCAACCGGGCCTTCATGGAAGCAGCAGGTATGGGAAAGTGATTGTGAGTGATGAGTTAAAACGATACAAGGTTAAAAAAAGGCTCAACTACAGGACGACAATATATCAAGATTGGGGATTGTTCACTGAAAGTGCAGTAGGTTTACTCTAATTATGAATTTAGAGCTGTCAGTCGATTAAAATATTTAATCGCATGATGGCCCATAGTTAATCTTCGATTAATCGCATATTTTCATTTGTTTTAAATCAGACTTAAACACTTTGACTTTAACACTCTTATCAAATGTAAGCAGAGACAAATACTTTGCCAGAAATGCTTATTTTATTGTGCACAGGGGGGGGGGGGGGGGGGGTCGCTGAACATGTTTTTAGCCAAAATTAAAAGGTATGACAAACATACAGTACATAGCAGGCAAAGTTATTGACTTTTTCATTTAATATTATAGGCAGCGTTGCTTAAAAGATCTGGCCCAGATTCACACTGGCATGATTGACAGCCAGCGCACGTGTCTCTAAGCTGCATAAAAAGAACATCTATCTTCATATTGTTTGATGAAAAAACATGGCCTATACCTATACCCAATGAAAATATAAAATATATAAATTATGCACTGTATTGACAAGTTGGAATTAAAACAATCGCTTGAAAACTGAGTGAGGATGGCACATTTGTAATCTCAAGTTTTTGGATCGGAGGGCGCATTGGAGCCTTTGGTGTGCCCACGCCTTTGTTACACAAACCGGTTTGTACAACAGAGGTGCGGGCGCACCAAGGACAGCCATCGTCAGTGCGTTAATCTCGCGTTAATTTTTTTGACGCAGTTAACGCACGGCTGAGTTAACGCGAGATTAACGCGTTAACACCGACACCTTTATATGAATTATGAATGAACACACAGTGCAATTCTTTTCTCTTAGGAGTTTTGGACTACCTTTTCTTAATAAACAGTATTTTACAATATTTAACAGAACACTTTTTTACGGTAGGCTGTGAGCGAGTGTGACACAGTTCTACCATAAGGGGAAACTATGATTTTATTTTTTTACACTGTCCAAATTCTGAAACCTCGATTTGATTTCAATTAACTGTGAAGCCTTAACTTGTAATACGTTTTGTGTGCTTTAGATAGAACGTACCAGCTTGTTAGTCTTATTTGTATACTGTACATTCCTTAACTTACTGTACAAAATTGTTTCCTTTGCTTTTCCTCAGAGATTCCAGATGATGACAACAGTATGGCTCAGATGTACCAAACTATTAGTGAGCTGCCACAGGCTAATAGGGACACGCTGGCTTACATGATCATTCACCTCCAAAAGTTAGTATCCATTCTGAACCACTCGTAAATCATTTTAGATGGGAGTTAAAAGCATTAGTTTATATTTTGGATATTCGTGCAGCAGCAAACCAACACTTTAAACTCAAATCTTGGCTTGCTACTACTGAAATGGCATGAACGACTCCCAGACCCCTCCCAGTGTATTTAGCTCTTGACCATCTAAAAATATTTTGTTCCAGGCACCCAGAAGCAAATTAAAATGCCATTTTTGAATAGCCAACCAAACTGTAAAATAATTGTTTAAAATCTCAAGTTACACATACAATTACAAAGTTGTTTTGTTGTAGCATAGAATGAATTGTTTTATATTTTTTGGAAGTTGTGTAGAACTTTAGATCAGTGGGTGCATCATGTAGTGTTTTCTTGGGGATGCCAGCTCTCTACTTGATCTATTTGAATAACCACAAAGTGATTGCCCAGACATAGTTGGCAAGATAAAATGGAGCAGAAACAGTGTTCTTTGGTTAGATTCTCTTCATTAGGCCCATCGTTTTCACACTTAAGTATAGACCTGCACAGTGACGTCACCGCCCTTGTTCCAGAAATGGATTCCCCATTCATTTTTCTCATAGACTTTTCGAAAATAATTTATATAAAGACGATTACGCCGCGGACAAAGCCAACTCGAGTCACTAATTATATATTATATGACGATATTGTGTTTGTCATGATTTGTCACGACCCGAGTTGGCTTTGGCCACGGCACAATCGTGTTTTTATTAACCATTTTCGAAAAGTCTATGAGGAAAATGAATGAGGAATCCACTAGTGGAACAGGGCTGGTGACGTCACTGCGCAGGTCTATTGGCTAGAATGATGCTGTTGAATCGTCTAGCATTTGGACAAATCAATAGCAATAGTACTGATGAAAACGTTTTTAGTTTACAGTTACTACCCTAAAACTAGAGTGCAGCGTATTCAGTTGATTTCAAACTACCGGTACTGAAGAGCTTAATTTTATTGGAATAGAAATGCAGTTCATTTGGCAAAACAATCGTTTTTTTTTTTTTTTCTCCCAGAGTTGCTCAGAGTGTGGATACAAAAATGGACATCAGCAATCTGGCTCGTGTTTTTGGACCAACACTCGTGGGTCATGCAGTAGCTAACCCTGAACCCATGGTGATACTGCAAGACACCAAACGACAGGCTACGGTGAGAGACTGCTACCAAGAACCTAGAAGCACATTTTAATTAATCACACGGTCATGTTGATTGACTTGAGAATATCATGGAAAAGTTGGTTTATTTCCACAATTCCATTCAAAAAGCTGAACTTCCATTACAGATTCAGTGTTCACATTGTAAATGATATCACGTATTTCTTTGTTTATTTTTAGACAATCTTGCCTTCCAGCTCATAAAACCCACCAAATCAGGATTTTTTTTAAAAAATGAATATTTTATGAGACCACTAAAAATGTTTTAAACAAGAAATGTTGACTATCTGAAAAGTGCTGTATATTAATGTATGCAGGTAATACTTGGTCTGGGCTACTTTTGAACAAATTATTTCATTAGTGGGGCGTGGCATGGAGGTGATCAACCTGTGGCACTGTTGAGGTGTTATGGAAGCCCAGGTTTTCTTCAATAACACCCATCAGATAGTCAACATTTCTTGTTTAAAACCTTTTTTTCTTCTTCTTTTTGTCTCATAAAATATTTCATTTTTTTTTTGAAATCCTGATTTGGTGGGTTTTATGAGCTTGAAGCCAAGATTGTCTAAAAATAAACAAATAAATACTAATCATTTGCAATGTGAGCACTGAATCTGTAAATAATGAAAGTTCAGGTTTTTTAATGGAATTGGGGACCAACTTTTCCATGATATTGTATTTTTTGGAATGTTGCTGTATTGCTAAACTGACCTTAATCTTCTAAATGTATAGCTTGAGAAAATGTGTCTTCTGGTTTGGGACTATTCTCCAAGAGGAATTTGGCAGCAAGATGCTAAAATACATTTTCTGTTTTTTTTTTTTTTTTTTTTTCTCTCCTTATAATTCTGTTAAGGTTGTTGAGCGTCTCTTGTCCCTGCCCGTGGACTACTGGAAAAACTTTGTGATGGTGGAAAACATGCAGCGAAATAGGGACGACATGATCATTGAAAACGCCAACTGCTATGCCACCCCAGATATGAAAAGTAAGCCACTACAAATATATACTTGGGGAAATATTGAAGATGTAATCTACTGTATATCCACATTTGTTTCCAAATCACATTGTAATAATTTATTGTTTTATTGTGGTTTATATTGCTGTAGACTCTATGAGCATGCTGGGGCCTGTCAACACCCCAGAACACCAGCTCTGCAAAACCCCTTCCTCCACCTCCCTGTCCCAACGCATGAAGACCTCCCTGACACCAAGGTAAACACTGAGATGATGCTCCTCTTCCTCATCTTAAAGTACTGGTGGAAATTTAAAAAAAAAATGAACATCTTGTCCCTATTAATACTCTGTGGTATGGTGTGTCACTTGCTGACTTGAACTGGTCTTCTAGCTAAATTACGTATGTATCTGGTTCAGAAACAGTCTTCAGCTTCATTTAGACTTGTTATAAAACTATATATTTTATCTTTCATGCTGGGAGCTATACCTACACCTGTGTCTCATACTGGTACTGTATAGCCTACAATTATTCGTTTTTATATTAACAATCTAAAAGTGTTCAGATGGCAGGTTAGGTCTTAAAACGCATTTGAAGGGTAAGATCACTTGTTTTAATTTTTATTCATTTTTTTGTAGTTTGCAACTATAATTCCAAATGTGGCCAAGACATTAAAAATGTTTCAGTGATTGGAAATTGATAATTCAAAATATGTCCCTCATTGACTTGCATTGCTATTCAAATGATGTAATCATTTGAAGATCCGGATCCAGTCCGAATTTCCCCTTTAATAAAAATCAAGAAGTTAACATTTTATGAAAAAATAAAATTACATGAGTTATGCTGATGCTCTATATAGAGTCTGATCGACTTTGTGTTCATTCTAAAAGAGTGAATTTGAGAGCTGTTTAAGTGACTTGTATGCTGTTTTAGCGTACAAGTCAATGAGGGGCATATTTTGAGTTATCAATTTCTAGTCACTAGAACATTCCTTTTAAATTTCTTGTCCACATTTGGGATTATGTCATGCCACGGTTACGACACAAGTGCTCTTTCCCTTTAAACTCAAGTGCTTCAGAGGTTCATTATTTTGAGCTTGTCAAAAAGAGGGGGAAAAATGATTGTTGTACATTTTGTGTGTGTTTGTTTCAGATTTGGGAGCAAGAGCAGAGCAGTAACGGCTATAAGTCATCAAGGGAACTACTTTGCATCGCCACTGCTCAAATGAAAGCAAATTGGCCAAAGAGCAGCTATGTATATTTTTGTTTAAGAATGCTAAGATTGATATTTGATTGTTTTTTAAATGTGTGTTCTTACATTGTTGTTTAACCATCTGGTGTACTTTAAATACCTTTTTAAGGCATGGTACTAGAGTTTACATTAGGTAATTTTATATTATGCCGTGCAGAGAGGGATTCAACTCATGTATTACTCAGAAGTTGAAGATCATTTAAAAGTATGCATTTCATTCTGTAATTTATGCTCGTAGTATGACAATGTCGCATGCTTAAAATAACTGAAACATGACTGTCATTATCATGGCAGTCATGCAGCGTCTTAATAGTTTGGCGGATCACTACATGTACGTAAATAACGTGTACATAAACATTCTGTTTTCAAATATAAAATACTCACATGTTTCTACGGGTGTTGGACACTTATTGCGCCCAAAATTAGGATAGCAGCATGCTGTGTTGTTTAATAAAAAGCATTTTTATCTGAGCTCCCTGGGCTACTTTTCTGGGTTAGGGTAAGTTTGGTAAGCACACAGATGCACACCGGGAGCACATCCCCCTATTAGTTTGTATTGGCAGTGCGGTCAGTGTGAATAAATGGAACACAACCAATGTTCAGAGTGCCACGCTCCTACCCACTGATAGGGGCGCATACAATTGAAAGACAATGGCACAAGACTGGCTCGGATAAAATGCTTTTTATTAAACAACGCGGCACGCTGCGATCCTAATTTCGTGTGTAACCGGTGTCTTAATACCATAGAAACATGTGTGAGTACTTTATATCTGAAACGGAATGTTTATCTACACGTTATTTATGTATATGTAGCGATCCGCCAAAGACTGGATTAAGTCAAGGCATGAAGCTCGTGAAGTACGAGCATCTTGTGATCCATGGCTACAAATAACTCCACTTCAAGCTAATGGTGTGTTTTGATGTGTTTCGATCTGTTGTTGTTAGCTTGAAGAGCTGTCCTTTGATGCGACACTGACATGCGGTGGCTTTATGCTCTCCAACATATAGTATTCTTTACTTTAGATTTTACTTATAAAAATATATGTACTGTATATGCAAAGGATTTTGCATATGAGTGTTCTTCACGCTGCACTCCAAGTGGTCCAGGAATTTTTCAAATTGTTTAAATAACTGCAGCAGTATGTGTACACATTAGATCTGGCCAGTTCAGAATTGTGGCTTTTTTTGCCATTTTTTTTTAAACCTTATGTTTGTTGTGATGTAAAAGTACACAATTTGTAAAATATATTTTGAACATTGAACTACTCCTGAAGTTTCCTCTTCTCTGAGTGTGTTTCTCTTTGGGACTGTAAATAGGAAAAGGACAAGGACACAAAAAAGACATCTGGGCTATAGACCTGTGCAGTGACATCACTGCCCCGGTTCCAGAATTGTTTTCCCCATTCATTTTTCTCAGACTTTTCTAAAATAATTTATATAAAGACTATTACAACGCAGACAAAGCCAACTCGGGTCATGACAAATCATGATGACACACACAATCTTTTGGGACGATCAAATAATTTCTAAGATGAAAAACGAAACCAATTGTTGTATCCTGCCGTTTTCTACTTCTTGCTAATTAGATATTATATGATGATGTGTGTGTGTCATCATGATTTGTCATGACCCGAGTTGGCTTTGTCCGCAGTGACGTCACTGCGCAGGTCTATATGGGGACTTAAAAAGTCATGCACTCGTTTTGCTGCATGCACATATCTTCAGACTTTTCATCTTCAGAGGTTTTTCCATGTTTGGCCACAAAATAAAAAGTAATATTTTGTTGTATTTTCCACTACATTTAACGCATACAAACCCAAATTCCACTGGCTTGTGAAAAATGTAAATGAAAACGGTATGCAGTGACTTACAAATCCTCTTAAACTTATGTTCAATTGTACACACAACAAAAGCAAGACATTAAATGTTCAAATAAACCTTTTTGGTAAATATTCAGTAATTTTAAATTTGATCCCTGCAACCCTGCATACTCCAATAAAATTGAGACATAGGGTATGTTTACCACTGTGTTGCATCGCCTTTCCTTCTAACGACAATTGGTAAACGGGAATTGAGCACACTAGGTTTTAAAGCCTTGTTAGGTGAAATTCTTTCCTGAAAAAGATGTTGCTTGGATGGCAGCATGTTTTCTTGCTCCAAAACCTGGATGTACCTTTCAGTGATGTGGCTGTCAGGCCAACTTACACATCCGTATGTGTAAGTTGGCCGTGCCATGGGCATGAACACACCATACCGTTACAGATTTTGAACTTTGAGCTGGTAATATGTATAGTCATTTTCCTCTATTGCCCAGACGTCCATGATTTCCTAAAAAAAGGTGGAATGTGGAGTCAACAGACCACAACACACGCACACTTTTCCACTTTGCATCAGACCATTTCAAATGAGCTCAGGCCCAGAGAAGGTGGCAGTTTTTCTGGTTGTTTATGTAAGACCTTCGCTTTACCAATTAACCTACAATTCACGTGTGAAATGTTCCAAACATGGTGTTCTCTAAGCATTTGTCAACTTTCCTAGTTTTTTGTTGCCCCCTATCCCATCTCTTTTGAAACGTGTTCAAAATGAGCAAATATTTGCACAGTTTATCAATTTGAACAGTGGATGTCTTGTCTTTAATGTATTCAATTGAATATAGGTATTATTATTATTCCCAGAGGGAAATTCAAGATGTTCTATTCATGGGCATCAAGGGTTGAGGTGTTGAGGAGGATATAACCAGAGCCTTCTAGTGGGCTCTGGATATAACATAATATAAAAATTAGTAGTGTTCAAATGCATTTAAATGCAAAATATTATTTATGAATGAACAATCACGTTGAGTCTGGTTATGCGACTGGCAGTCAGAGTTTCCTGGCACTAGGGTGACCAGAACTGTGCATTTGAGCGACAGAAACATTGCGTGTGCGGACAAGTGGGGTAAGGGGACGAGACGAGGTAAGCAAATGATTAATATATTGATGTCATATTAAAAATAATAATAGTTCAGGATTTCAGTCATAGCAAAAGTAATCTACAAGCACATCATCTATGGGCAGTGTTGGGACATGTGCACTACATAACTTAATATATTACATAATATATTACCAAAATGCAGTAACTTGTAATATAAATATATTACTTAACAAAAAAAATCTAGTATATTATACTTTTCTTTCTGAATTACTGCATTACTTTCAATATTACTTTCTGTCCATCTGTCTCGTTGCAAGTGTTCTTGTGAAATTATCTTGACAACTGCAGAACTGAAATAATTACTTATTTTCTATCATTTGTCATCAAATTATTTATTCAGGAGTGACTTTTTTCAAGTTGATTTCATATGGATTTGTCCAGATAGCCAAGTGCGCTTGCTTTATTGTAGGTATGCCACTGGCCTATGCACTATTTGATTAATAGTGACACTAAATATTTAATTATAAATTTTGTAAAAAGTTTTTTTTAAGTAATATGTAATAGTAATACTAATATATTACACTTGCTCAGACAGTAATATTGTAATATAACATATTGCTTTAAAATGAAGGTAATAAGTAATAAGTAATGTATTAACAAGGTAAAGTAATATTCCCAACACTGTCTATGGGCTTGTAAAGCTGCTATTTATCTGATTGACTATAACAATGTGGCCCTCTGGGGTGAAATATTCTTCCTAGTTGCTCACCTCCACTGCTTTAGGCGAATGTTTATGCTATTTTGGTCACCATTTTAACAGACTTAAAAGTCAGAAATTCAGAATATCGGACAGGGTCTCACTCTCTATATGCGTGAGACGCTTTGAATGAGCGTCTGTCCCACGCAAAGGGGGCAGCTGGTCAAAGGTGTGCATAGACTACTAGGCTATAAAACAACTGTCCAACAGGCTGCAGCCGTTATACACCTCCATCTCCTGAGAACGAGTCGATTGACGAAGTACAGCAGCATCTGGACCAACGAACTCTGTGACGATCAGTGACTGCAGGCAGCAGCTAAAGTTGCGGAGGTGAGTTTGTTAATGTTGGTGCAAAGTTGAAACTTTTTATTCGTGTGGTAACGTTGTATCAACTTTACTAAAGTTAACATCGTCTAATGTCTATAGTTGAATTGACCGTTACTTGCATGATGCGTGGCACCGTTGGCAGTTCCAAGGAGATCCGAATTTCTACACTGTTCTCTGCCGCAAGACAAGCCTGTTTTTATTTTAATTTTATTGACTTATCGATCGATCGATTGGTTGAAATATTAAAGGGGAATTCCACCCATTTTCAATATTATACTATGTCATCAATTTGATGTACCTTCGAGGTGTGGGGTGGACATGATAAAAAGGTCTGAAGAAAACCACTTGATGATGACATCATCAAGATGTATTTTCACCATGTTAATGGAATTCTTTAGGTGCTTCTTTTTTCTGAGAGTGTACAAATGAAACCAAATGAACCCGTTCGGGTTCATTTGGTTGCATTTGTACACTCTCAGAAAAAATGTTGAAAATGGGTGGAATTCCCCTTTAACAGTTTGCAGAACTAAGTAGGCCTAGAGCCTACACTTAATTCAATACAAATGATGCGTAGCTTGCGGAGTTAATAGTTAGATTTTTTTTAGCTGATATTTGATTTCAGTCTGAGATTTCAGTGTGAGGACTAATCGTTACCATGAAACCATCCTTAATGTACAAAATGTTGAAATTCAATCAACACCCGTGGGAAGCCTTCAGTATAATACAGCAGGTCAATATGTTGGGGTGCCATTCAATAACATGCTAAATGTCTTCATGCTTTATGTATGATAGGCTATTTCCAACTAGGTTGTTGTTGTTGTTGTTTGTTTGTTTGTTTGTTTGTTTGTTTGTTTGTTTGTTTGTTTGTTTGTTTGTTTGTTTGTTTGTTTGTTTGTTTAAAACAAAACACTCAATGAGCTGTGGCAATAGCACTCTGCATATCCTACAGTGTGCTGAGGAAACCCCTGGTGGGGGTGGATGGGTGGGGAATCAGATTTGACAGGGGCCAGTCAAATTGTAGCTGTAGATCCCTTTGAGCGGATAGGCTTTCTTGGATTCATCTGCTTTGCTGTATTGTTCATTGCTGTTGTCCATGCATGTAAACTGTTACTCAAGTATTCACTCAATTAATCAATCAATCATGTATAACAATCTGAGGTGAGCTGTACACAACCAATCAGGTCAATTTGAAGGTCCTACATTACACAGTTTGACACCAAAGTTGCCAGACGCTGTGTAACAAATGAAAAGCCTATACTTAAAATCCAACTTGTATAGGCATAGACTTACTGTGTTTGTTCGACAGTATATTGTGAGAAGATTAAATTTCCTTGTTGTCTTTAGATGTCAAAGGATGACCACAGTAGCAGTTCCCTCAGTAGCAACCTTGGGACCAATGTGGATGACTCCTGTGGAAATGAACCGGGTAAAACCTGTTATGGACGTTAGCAAAATATGTGACTAATGTGCAAAATAAATGCTGACCAATATAAAACTTTGTACATAAAACGTGTTAAAAATGGTCCAATAACACTGTTTCCATCTCCCCTAGCCATAGAAGACCCAGACCGATTTGAGAAGTGCCCATATGACCCAAACCACCAGATACGGACAAGCCGTTTCCGGGAACATCTGATAAAGTGCAGGAAGGTTAGTAAAAAGTGCAAATGTTAGGCAACTGTATTATATGTACTGTTGCATTAAAATTAGGTTTACCCTGCAAAGATTTTCTAGAGTGTTTTTTATGAATTGTGAATGGTTGTCCGAATAACTGAGGGTTTATCTGTATGTTTTTGCAGAATCACCCTGAATTGGCATTAGAAGCATGCCCATACAATGCTACGCACTTGATGCCCAGGAACAAGCTAAAACACCATAAATTGACCTGTCCGAACAAACCGGTCAATACAAGTAAGATACATTTTAGCTCGGCTTGTATTGATTTTAAATTGCAATTATTTAACTCAATACATTATAATCACAAAACCTAAGGTTTCTGAGAAACTTTACTGTTTTCTGAAAAATCTGTACATACTGTACAGAGGCGAAAATGGATTCCCGACTTTAAGGGGTGCACCCAATTGGATCCCACCCAGAATGGGTGTGATATTTCTTAAGCTTAGCTGCAATTTATTTTGTATGACAGTCAAATACATTTTCATGATCATGACACCTCTAATTGATTTTCCAAGTCATTATTTAACTCAAATAATATTCAGTGTTATTGAGATACATTTGTATTTCACAGACAATAAGTCACCTCACCATGCATCACCAACTGCATGGCAGCAGGCACTTGCGAATTCCCCAAAATCAAAAGCACCTACCCCAGAGGAAGACTGGGACAAAGGTCAGTTTCTTGTTTTTGTTTTAGTTTATTTAAATTCATTTATTTATTTTTATTTAAAAAAAATTGCAACATGTCTGACATAGACCAGTTTAGCACTAGTTAAACATGAAATGCACTCCCACGTCATATTGTAATGTAATTAATATACTCTTCCTTTCTCTTTAACTTCTTGTAGAATGTGACGAGTCAGCAACTCCTTTTGTGTTGAGTCCTTCCGCAACGCGAAAACCAAGGTTAGTTTTCCCTTTTGAATATTGTGGTTAGTTTCTCCATTTCTGAATATTCCTATGTATTGGCACTTTATTTTGTATAATTTATAAATACAATTTATAAATACACTCTATTTCAGGCTGACGTTGGACTGAATCGACCTATACCTCCCACCCCAAGAGACCCCAATACATTGCCATGGCCTGCTTTCCGGCATTCATTTTATTTTGGCATGGGGTTTCTTTATTAATATAGTATTGCTTACTTTGTTATCGTCTTTGGGCTTGATGTGAAGGTTATTTGTTATTCATTTTTATGTGAAGTTAAGGTATCTATTTGCAGTACTGTAGGTATGCCTATGTGTATTAAGTAACTATAATTATTAGTAACTGTTTGGGCCACATGGCTTTGGAACCATGGGTTCTCAGAGTCAGTGCTATTTACTGATGTTTAATGTAAAGGATGTTCCAATTGCATAAACCCTTTATAACTATCTTGTTAGTGGTAGATATTTTTTGTAGGGATGTGCCTGTGTTTTCTGAAAGTATTAATACAGAATATTTATTTATGGTGTACTATGGTGTGTTTCTCCTTTTGCTCCATGGGCAGGTTGGGATGTATAGTTTTGTCTTACATAAATCTTTTCTTTTCTTTTCAAACTATCAAACTATCACTAGACATTTTAGGGAATGGCTACCCCAAAATAACTATTGCCTTATTAGAGGACTACTATGGTATGCACAGTATACAGTAAGAACGTGATAAATGCATAACCACTAGATGGCAGAGCCCATCAGGTTTAAATGACAACTTTGTTGTTTTATTTTATTTTCTATTTTATTTTTTCAACCACTACTAAATATTTCACCAAAAAACAGAGCAGAACCCCCGCCACTGGAATCAGGAAATGAATGAATACAGTCGCAACTATATTATTGGCGGTATTTCATGCAGATTAACTTTAGATGGAACTCCTGAAATCAGATTTGAAACCACCTCTGGATGTGCCATTTTTGAAAAATCACCAATCAATCAATCAATCAATCAATCAATCAATCAATCAATCAATCAATCAATGATATCAATCAATCAATCCAACAAATCAATACCCTTGTGACTGCTGTTTCTAAACTTATTTAAACAAATCCCAATCAGGATGTGTCAAAGATTTGATTCATGCTGGATTTGGATGACAGTGTAAAATTCTTGGACTACACTTAGTGATAAGAACCATTTTCAGTTATTTGGTAAGAAGTGACATACCCTAAAAGTATCCTACCACATTAATGAAAAGCTTATATATAGTATATTCTATTATATTGGGTTTCTTTCAGTCAGTCTCACCATATAGGAAGATCTCAATTAACAATGATAAGAACAAAAACATTAAAGGCTGTTAATTAATAACACATTCAATAGTTTTTAAAGACTCACAGACAGATATTCATGTCCTAGGCTGTCAGAGTTTAAAATGGTGGTGCATGGCATGGTGATGCATTTATCCGATGTGGACTCGTTCTGCATGGACGCAGAATTAGCAGTCCAGAATTAGGACACTTAACAAGACTATACTAGAAATATTACTCTCCTCTACTGCACTGCAGAGGGGAAACAAATGAATGAAACCACACAAACCACACAATCCAAAAACTATAAAACGTATATCAATGTAGTTTACAACCCAAGGGTCACTCTAAATATGTTCTAAATTCAATTGCATTGGTATCCAGAATCAGAGTCCATAAAATTGACATTTTCGGACAGTGTAAGGAGGGTAGGTATCTAACTTCACTAATCATTTGATCTATGGCTGCAGCATGTTTCCAAAAAGTTGGGATAGGGGCAACAAAAGGATGGTCTGAGTCCACATTTCAACCTTTTCTTTCAGAAATCATGGGTGTCGTCCTATACTGGCAAAAGAGGAAAAAGACTATCCTGATCCAAAGTTCAAAAGCCAGCATCTGTGGTAGTATGGGGGGGGGGGTGTTAGTGCCCGCCCATAGCATGGGCAACTTACATCTGTGACGGGCACCATCAATTCTGAAAAGCACATCCAGGTTTAGGAGCAAATTCGTAGTACATGGTGCCATGCAAGCCACCTCTTTTTCAGGGATGTCCCTGATTATTTCAGCAAGACAATGCCGAGCCGAACATTCTGTATGCTACGACAGCGAGACTTCATAGTAAAAGAGTGAGGGTACTACACTGACCTGCATTCCAGACTGTCGCCAATTGAAAATGTGTGGCTCAGTATGAAGTGCAAATTATGACATTAGAGACCCTGGACCACTAGATAATGGGAAAGAATTCCCATTCACAAAGCTTCAACACTGCAGTTCCCAAACGCTTGTAAGAAGGTAAGAAGGAAAGGCGATATAACACAGTGGTAAACATACCCTGTTCCAACTTTATTGGAACGTGTTGCAGTGATCAAATTAAAAATAAGTTAATATTACAAAAAACAATAATGTTTATCAATTTATATTTATATTTTGTGTTTATAGTGTATTCGAATGATTGTAAGTCGAAGAGGTTTTGTAAATCATTGTATTCTGTTTTTATTTACATTTTACACAACATCCCATCGTCATTGGAATTGGGTTTGTACGATGCGACTGTTTAATTATGAAATAAATGAAATTAATTATTAATATTTAATGGAGACATTCAGTGTGGTCAGAGTCATTCAAATAATCTGGAGAATCTGTATCCTTTGTGTGTTCACAACATATATCTCATGTATATACTGAAAATATCAACTGCAGTCTGGCAGAGACGGAAAATGACCTAAAGTCCAAATTTTGGACGTGGCCATAGAAGAGGGGTGTTTTTAATGTAGTCCTGGAAGGCTGGGTCGGAACCCCACTTCTTCATTGCTTGCTTCTCCAGCAAGGGGATACCACTGACGTGACGTAACAGGAACCACACAAAGGCCGGCGACACTACGCTGAGGTACTGGGAACCCTGCATCACAGAGGAGGCTGACAGCCACAAACCTGACCACTGCATGATCTCACCCAAGTAGTTTGGATGTTGGCTGTAAGCCCACAATCCACTCTGAATAAACTTCCCCTGGAAGGACAAAAAACAAACAAACAAACATTGTGGTTCATAATTGTTCGAGTTGTGAAAGACACTAAAACAAACATTTGATAACCATCATGTCTATGTCAGTCCATTGTAGGACAGCATGTCATGACTTACGGCATTATCTGGGTCACTTTTGAAAAGCCACTTCTGTTGGTCTGCAATAGCCTCCGTGGCAAAGCCAAGGCTCCACAGAACCCAGCCAATGTAATCCCTCGTACCAAGAGGACGATCTTGCTTCTCACTGTTCAGCATGAGGGTTGGCAGGAGGGTCATAAATACCCACACAGCTGAGAGATAGAAGAAAATAAGGACATAACTATTTTATTCTTCCACAAAATGTATATAGGTCCATCCATTTACAAGGTGGTCAAGGACTGGTAATGCATAACTGAACTAGGAACACGTTCACAACACAATGGCCTGAAATACCTTGAATGCTCCAGTATACAAAGAAAGTCCCTGGGCTGTCTCTGACATTGTTAAACCTGCGATCATGGCCGTCCTTCAGGATCCGCATGAAGAGGAATGTCCCCAGCCTGCAAAAAAGACTACTTAGTTACTTCTGTTCTTTCACATTAACTCAAACATTATTCATTAACCCAACTTTAATGGCTCACAGTCATTCATAGGTTCAGCTCTCACCTATAGCCAAGGACTGTATATCTATACAGCTAGATGCATTTCGTTAATTAAACTAATAAGAAGTAGTTCGTACCGCAGTTGGATATACAAAACACATCATAATTTCTTGTGAAATTATCATGTGTTTTGAAATGACACTAGATATGATTACCTGAGTCCCCATGCAGTCACCAGGCCTGTCTGCACATTCTGTCTGACATGGCCAGCCCCACCCCATATACGACTCAGGTGGGCAAGGAGTATAAATGTGCCGGATCCTAAAACAAAGACAAACATAGATTAGATGTTAAGGAAGAACATAATGCCATAGTGTCACTGGTGGGTATGGGTTATGGTGCATGGCTATATCACTTGTTGCAGAGTAAGGCGTGTTCAATAATAAATCTTTTACCCAGGGAACTGCAGACAATTGGTTCCAAAGTTCAAGGGTAAAATATCCAGAAGCACAGATCCCAGTTGCAGGGAACAGAAGAGGACGAATATAGGAGAATTGTCCAGGTGATTCATTTAAGAATCAATTCAAGAAGTTATCAACTGGTGTCTTTCTGCAGGTATGTTGCACATATTTATGAGAGGGCACTGTAACTTCATCATTTATTTTAATATAGTTCCAATTATGTATTTAGTAATTTTAATGCAGCAGGCTATGGAATTCCTTCTACCTTTTATGGAATTCATATACTAAATCTGTGATTTAATGTTTATTGATTGTGGTAGTTTATTGGTTGTGATCATCATTTTTGTTTAAGATTTTTTTTTTTGATTTGTCTAGATTTTATTTTGTTTAAATTAAAAGTTAAGGAAGCCTTTATTCAGAAATCAGAACATCAATAACACTTATTTGTGACTTATATTTGTTTTTAAATTTTTACAAATGACACTACATGTGCATAACTATATAACATGGTAATAAATAACATGGCAACATTGTCAATTTCATAGTTATAGCCAACAGAAGTGGCAGGCTAGGTTCTTAGGTGATCTCATTCATTCATCGATTTCTAACAAGCACTGCGCTGATAGATAAGGTGAAAGAAACAGATTGTAAGCTGCTTTATTCTTAAGAAGGAGGGGCTGTTATAGGCTGTTTCACAACAAAGCTGTTTAGATAACAGGGGTTTTAAAGGAATAGCCTACACCACCATGAATGTTCAAAAATGAAAACTAATCTAATATATGTTATGCTATATGTTAAACCCGATGCAGCGTTTCGCTTTTATATCTCATAGTCTTTTAGAAATTTAGTAGGCTTACTAGCATGCACCGACTAGCCTACTACGCGGAATTGTTCTAAACGTTGAGATATATAGGCTATATACACATCAACATGATTATTATTAGTTACCTGCCAAGTCATAAAACTTCTCGGTTTTGAGAGCTGCTGCAATGGCCCAGCCAACCCATTGGACACCCAGGTCTGTGATCGCACATTTCGTCAAAGTGCTTCCCATGCTCATGTCCAACAACTCTTGGAGTAGCAAATGAATTTGGTTTTCTTTCATTGGACCGCCCTCCTCGCTCGTGTCATAAAGAATTACAATAACTGTGGGCAAAGTTCGCCATTTCCATGTTGTATAAGTAGGTGGAGTGACTTCTAGGAATTCTGGGTATTGTAGTCATGATTTCATTGAGGAAGCCACTTAGGGAATCTTTTACAAAAGGGAAGAAAAAATAATAATAGGCTATAGGCCTATCGGTAATTTACATAGAAATATGAAATGCCTCGAGGTATCCGTTAGACGTCTGTAGGAAATAGGTTATGTGATGTGATGTCCTGGTCATATATGAAGACGATGTGTAGCCTCGTTGGCGCAGTAGGCAGCGCGTCAGTCTCATAATCTGAAGGTCGTGAGTTCGAGCCTCACACGGGGCAGCCGTTTTACACAGGACGGGAAACGACAAAAGTGTAGGCCTAATGACAAAAGTCCATACATGAAGCGAGTCTTGAGAGTGCAGGGTTTGATGAGGTCAGAACAGATCATGGAGAGCAGCAGTGGCACTGTCTTTAGTGAACAAGGACTGAGGGCCAGACATGATATATATAATTTGTTGTTGAGAATAAAGGTTGCCAGACGTGGCTATAGGCCCACTATCCACATAGTAGCCTAATATTGATGACATCAAGAAGTAGAGTATGCCGCTTATCTCACATGTGATTAGCATGTCATTTACTACATGATCCTTGATTTACTATCATCTGATTATGTCATAGTTATGTCACAAGACCTGGACACAATATAGGGGGTGTTGCCCTTTTATGGGGATTGTGAGTGACTTGCAAGGGTTTCATTTAATTTAACATGTAGCATTGTTTTTTCTTCATTTCAGTAACACTTTTGCAAAAGAAGATATGGCAGAGGGCAACAGTCCAAAAGGCAATGCATTCGCTAAAAAAGTTCAAAGGCAACTGAGTAGAAGCAAGGAAAAGGTACAGCATCAGAAAAAAAGTAGCCAACATGGAATGTAATTTCCTCTTTGTTAAGGCATGAATTGCTTTGAGTTTTGTGTGTACTGTGTAGGTACTACAAAAGCTAGGGAAGACAGTGGAGACCAGAGATGAACAATTTGACGGTTTCCTCCAAAATTTCAATGACCAGCAGGTATCAGTAATATACTATTATAGTAGCCAAGCACTGGGTGCTATGTCTATTATCGTAAAATGCATGCTACAAAATTGTGCCCAATAAAGTTATCATTATTCATCATAAGGAGATAACACTTACTTCTGTTTTCATCCAGACTGATGGGAGCCGAATATACAAGGACTTAAAGACCTACCTTAATGCTCTCAGAGGTAAATGATGAATATATTTCTATACATGGGGATATAGCCTGCAAACTAGCTTACAAACACCCTGATCGTGTATCTGTCCATTGACTACAGAAATGAGAGATGCCTCAAAGCGCCTGTCCCAGTCTCTGTTTGATGCTTATGAGACTGACTGGGCTGCCGAGGAGGACTTGGGAGCCATTGTAGAGGTCAGATATGATCAGGAAAAACGCATTAAAATACACATCCATCTGGACCAATTTCTAAGTGAAAGCTGCCTTCCTCCACACATACTGTATTGTACTTTGCAAGAAAACTCAGAACTCCTGCAGCAATGTGCATGTTGTTCTCTCACTCAATAAGGGTGAGGACCTCCTGTGGAATGACTATGAGGTGAAGATGTTGGACCAGGCAGTACGCACCATGGAGACTTACATCGGTCAGTTCCCAGATATGAGGGTAAGGCACGAGCACATTCATGTAAACACAAAGAGGTAAGTAAGAGAGAGAGGACATATACCCGCTGCTATCCGGACCTATGGAAGTGTCATCACCAGCTTTGTGTCTAACCTTATTTACATACTGTACCTGCTGGTTTCTGCTGTGTTTATATTGATTTTGGCCTGTCTTTCTTTACATAAAGAGCACGCGCGCGTGAGAGAGAGAGAGACAGAGAGAGGGATTTTTCTCACTTAATTGTTCCATATTTGTACTCTGCAGGAGAAAATTTCCAAAAGGGGCAGAAAACTGGTAGATTATGATTCTTCTCATCACCACCTGGAGGCACTGCAAACTGCAAAGAAGAGAGATGATGTCAAAATAGCCAAGGTCAGAGAAGATGACTGGCCTATACTCACTTTGTATTCCAGAAGGGCACTTTTTCTAATTTTATTGTTGGTCTGTTTGTTTGTTTGTTTGTTTGTTTGCAGGCAGAGGAAGAAGTTCGTTCTGCCAAAGGTGTCTATGAAAGCATCAACAGTGAGCTAAAGGAAGAGCTTCCAGTTCTCTTTGATAGGTAAGAGCAAATATCACATTGCTGTAGATACAATGTTTAATTTGGTTACTGTGATAATAATCACTCTGACTTTGAACTGTTATGTATTATTAACTACATGGTAAAATCACCTGTTAAATCAGAAGTTGACAGTGTATGTGATCACATCTCTTATATCTCTCTTGAAGCCGTATAGGATGCTATGTTGCAGTCTTCTCATCTATCTCAGCATTGCGAGATGTCTTCTATAAGGAAATGAGCACGGTATGTTCGATGTTGATAAAATGCATTTGACTGACAGCAGTCACAGAGGGTTTTAACCATGTGTTCTTTTTTTTTTAGCTCAACCATGATTTGCAGAATGTGATGAAGGAGTTGCAGGCGCAGCATCCCAACAAGGTGTTTGTTGTCAAGGGACTACAACGGTAGGCTTATATTTTTTTATTTATTTACTGTTTTCTACAATTACAGGGAGTTGAACTTGAAAATGTAAAGTTTATATTTTTGTATGTATGTTTTTCAGCACTGGCTCCCTGAAGAGACGTTCATTGATGTCCCCAAAATCATGGAAGGCCAGTTTCTCAGATTTCCATGCTGGCTACAGCCCCAGACCTTCTCACCGAAAGTCCTCCTCCTTCAGATCTCCTGACAGACCTTACCGTGATGACACTCTGTCCAGGGAGAGCAGTACCCTTACCGTGTCACCACAATCCCCACCACTGGAAAGCTCCCGTTCAGAGCTTAGAGATCAGTATGCAGAATCCACCCACAGCGACAGTGAGCATCCTCCTGTAGAGGCCAACCCTGAGTCTGACACTACTATGGAGGCTGCTGGAGATGAGCTGAAGTGTGGAGAAGACAACAGTCTAGAGAGAGGAGAAAGGGACGTGAAGGAAGGGGAACCTGAGCTGGAAGCTGAACCTGTGCTGGAGGCTGAACCTGTGCTGGAGGCGTCTGCAGACACACCCTTGGTCACCAGCGATAAGAAAGGAGATGAAGAGAACCCTCCGCCAAGTGAGAGTAGCTCAGAATTGAACAATTCCTATGACTCAGGGAGCTTGGAACTCCAGCTACCTGCAGAAGACAACACCCCGCTCTACATAGAAGAGAAAGAGGAAAGCCCTGTTGCCCTTGAGACTCCTCAATCAAATGGACTGGAGAATGGCGACATTTCAGGCCTTGATTCTGGGGCAAAAGATGTCGCCTTTGTAGCCAAGGTCAGTTGTCCCGCAGTCACAAGCTAAGTATTAGTGATGCAGATGTTTTTATTTTGTATTAAAGTTCTCTTTTTCTTGTTATGTTATCTAGGATATTCCAGTAGGAAACCAAGTGTCTGTGGACTCAAAAAGCACTGATGTTTAATCGATTAAACTTTGAGGTTTGTCTTTTTTTTTTCTTCTTTCTTTATTTCAGTCTATCTTATCCACCGTTAAGAGTTTAATACAATCAGTTACACTTTGTTTATTTTGACAGGATTGCATTGTCTAGAAGCGATAGAGGAGTGAAGCCACCATCAACGTGTAATGAATGTGGAAAGACAGGAATCAAATTTCGAGTAACGCCATTGTTGACTGAGCGATAAACCATCCACTGACTCTTTGTTATTTATCTATTGCTCTCTTGAGTTGTACATTTCTCGTTGGATAACATTTTATCCATTTGTTTAAAAACTGTAATCATAATTAGCCTACAATATCAGCTGTGTATCAAATGCCTAATCATTTTTCTTTTTGTTAACATTGAGTTTTTATTAAGCTCCTTCTCCTGATTTCAGTTTATTTTGAGTAAATTATAGCTGCAATAACATTACTGGGTAGGTTTTTGCTTTGTCGTAGGCTTTGAGCGAATAGACAGGACAATTCTAAAGTCACATTAAATCTTATACATATTATTAGTTTGCACAGCGATTGTTCATTGCTATACAAGTAATAATGTTTTATGTTTTTGTGGGCCTACTACAGCCTAAAATAAAAATGAATGTCGATTTCTAATAAAAATACAATTAAATAAATAATAATATGACAGAATCAGACACGTGTTATCTCTTTCCTTCCTCTGTGTGTGTGTGTGTGTGTGTGTGTGTGTGTGTGTGTGTGTGTGTGTGTGTGTGTGTGTGTGTGTGTGTGTGTGCGCGCGTGCGTGCGTGTGTGTGTAGTGGGGGGTTACAGGTTATTTAGGGGGAGGGTGAAGGGGAGGAACGAAAAAGCAGGAACGGAAATCGACAGCGTGGGTGAGCCGGAGACAGTGTTGCCAACTTGGCGCATTTGCCGCTATATTTAGCTTTTTTCCAACCCCCCCCCCACCCCCCCCCAGTGCCAAAATTAGTGAAAAACTCTAGGAGGAAAATCTAGTGCTTTTTTGCTGGCAAAATTAGTTGACAGGCACCAGAGATAAAACACTCGTTTTTCACCATTTTTCCCATTTGGTTTCATTTTACGCTCCCAAGAGTTAAATTATATGTAAACATCTGAATTACCTAATTTTCCAGAATCTACACATTCAGAAAATGTAGAATAGAATAGTCTATTTGTTATGTTGACCAAAATTTTGCCAGTTATTTCTCCTAAATTAGCCCGAGACTCAACATCAAATGATGGTCCTCCGTGGCTAAAATGCAGAATAAATAGTGGGTCCTGGTTAGCCCCGTTCGTGACACTCTCATCTCGCTGGCAATACTGACTACAGCTACGAGGAGAGAGTCACGTGTAGCTCGGTTACCTTTTGGATGACCGCCGGGTGCACCCGGCGAGAAACAGTGGATTAAACCCCTTTAGCAATAATCAATGCAAACGGGAATGGTGTCGATAGAGTCGCAACAAAAAAACTCAACACGGAACCTTAACATTTGAACACGGACACACAGAAAGCGCGTATTTAATTTAAGAAGACGGCAGTACCATGTTTTGGAAGCGCTAGCATGTAGCTAATTGCTAGCGCGGCAGCACCATGATTCCAAAACATGGTACTGCCGTCTTCTTAAATTAAATACGCGTTTTCTGTGTGTCCGTGTTCAAATGTTAAGGTTCCGTGTTGAGTTTTTTTTTTGTTGCGACTCTATCGACACCATTCCCGTTTGCATTGATTATTGCTAAAGGGGTTTAATCCAGTGCTTTTGGACGGCTGCACCCAGACGGAGCCCCCGGTCATCCACAGCAGCAACCGAGCTACACGTGACTCTCTCCTCGTAGCTGTAGTCAGTATTGCCAGCGAGATGAGAGTGTCACGAACGGGGCTAGGTCCTGGTATGAAAATGGTTGAGAACCCACTGCTCCAGCGCATTCTAGTGCATTTTGGAAGTGCCACTAGTGTATTTTGGATTTTGGCAGTTGGCAACACTGCGTGGGCGAGCCGGAGACTCCTCCTACACAAGCACACACACACACAGCTCACCGCATCTTCGAAACTGAACCCAACTGCTTCATTAATTACTAGGAAGAGATACTTTTACTTTATTTCAAACCTGGGCCGGTTGGGAGGTTGTGTACATCCTCATGATTTAAAGCATATGAAACAGCTGCTGCTGTGTTACGGACGTGAACAGATCCTCGACTAGTGTTGTGTGACTTCACAGGTAAGTCAGACCACTCTCTTGCTCAAACAAAAGCTGTGGTGTAGCTGTAGCGCACGTTGAACAATGCTTACGGCTGAGTGTTACACGCAGCTTGCTATTGTTTTTGTAGATCCGTCTGGCAAAAGTTTAAAGTACTAGATGTTTTCACTTAACTTTGGGTTGGATCGTGTTCCAAGTTAAGGTGCAACTTTCCAGTTTGGTAAAGTTTGGAAACAAGGGAAGTGAAACTGGATATGTTGTGAATGTGGCTTTAGATAGACCAAACCAGTCCTCGCCAACAGATTACAGTTCATATGGAGAATGTCAGCTGATTCAGTCAGTCAGTACTGTATGATGTAATTACTGGTATGCCAAGGGACACCCATTCAAGCGTGAAGTGCCACTTGAGTTTTCTCAATGAAATGAACAAGTTTGCCACTATTGTAAACAAGTGTATGGTTAACTAGTGTGTCCAATCAGTTTTCCAGATTTGATGTAGTTGTACTTGAATTGTACTGTAATTCTCCAAGCTGTTATCGGTTATGCATCAGTGTGTACTTGTACTTGACTTGTACTATAACTCCCATTTCTGTAAATAATAAAAAAAAAACATTCATTCAGTCATACCCGGTATCAAACATTAATAACCCATAGTCATGTTTCTATTTCATATATTTCTACTTGTTTGTCAGAGTTCGTCATCACTCATCATGACGTCCAGCCCACCCTTGAATGGTATGTAGTGCGTTTATTATCTATATATCACATACAAACCCCCGATATTGATTTTTAACATTATCAAATTAACAAGCCAATTCATTTATTTTGAGAGTCAGGTTTAGCCTGACTTCAGTCTGTGCTGATTCAGGGCTGAGCCAGGCTAAGTCAGGTTACGTCTACACAAACTGTTGGTAATGTTTTTTGTTGTGTTGACTGGAAAATGTAGGGTGGTTCTGTAGAGTGTCATAGTTTCAGAGAGTGTCATAGTGTTGGATGTGTATTGGCCAGTTTGTCTCAGGTCCAGCTGTTGATAATCAGATTAAGCCTACTGAGTCTCACAAAACATGTCTTTGCGCAAATATTGTATCATGTTGATGAATTTAATTCCAACAGAGCTCCATTAATTTTGTTTTATACTAACCTTGGTATCCTTAGTTCATGTTATCATAACGTACCCTGTGCTTTTTCTGCCTAATAATAAAGTATTCAATTAGTGTGTGACCAGCAGACTAGAATACACAAGAACTCTTTTTCTTTGGTATAATTTCAGTATCAGAAATTGGACATTCTTCAACAATTCCCTCTCACATGGATACAATTGAAGGTAGGCCTGTTTTGAACTTAGTACATTTAGTGTGGGTTGTAATATAGCCTAATAAGTTTTATATTAACTAATATACCTGCCATATTCCAGCATCTACTATGGGGATGGGGATTCCCACATATACAAACTCAACTGAGGGTAACTCCTGTTATTTTATTATTGTGCCTAAATAGGGTTGTGTAGTGTCCTAACTGTGAATGTTACGACTTGACACTGACAGTCTTTTTTTTTTTTTTTTTTTTTTTTTCAAATCATTACAATCATACCATCATCTGTCTCCCAAGCTGTGTAAAATTGTATTAATCCAATTCTTTTGTTTTCAGTGTTAACGACAGCAGTTCCAGTGCATACAGATGCCACTGTCATTGGAGGTAATTATGCCCATGCTACTTCCCCTTCTGATGCCAAAAGTCACACAATTGACTGCATTAACACAAATTAACATCAGTTTTGCTCTAAGTTTGTGTTCTAAACATGAGCTTGCCATGTCTTCCCAGTGGTGATAGTTCTGGTGGTGGTGACGGTACTTGGTTTGGGATTCCTCCTCTATCGATATCTCTGCCACAACAAAGGCGATTACAGAACAACAGGGGAACTGGCTCCAGGAGAGGACCCTGATGACGACTGCAAGGAGAAGGCCACGGTTGAAAAGAAGGAGTACTTTATCTAAACATGGCTGACAACAGTTGTTGGGTTTTAACTTAAATTCTGGGTTCTGGTCAACTATAAAGTTAAGAAATTTTAATATTTGTTTTTTTTTTTTTTTTTAGAGTTACTGTGCTATAAAACACTCATGCATAAGCAGGCAGTGACCCTTGCCAAAGATTGATTTTGAGATTTGGCTCAAACTGTCTAGGGTGCTACTATTACTTTTAATACCTGTTGTAGTCACATTTTGCTTTGTTTATTCAGTATCTGTGATGTTTGATTTTAGACATGTCTATTTACTTTTCAAAACAGCATATTTGTTCAAGATGTGTACTGCTGTCTTATTTTCTTTTATATAATGTAAACACGTTTTTTTTTGTGAGCGGCTAGGCTATATTTGCTCTCGTTCTACCAATTATCTTCCATGATGTTTTGCCAAAGTTACTGATAAACATCTCCATTGAAGGTGAGCTTGGAAGGCAATAAAAGCTGTTTTTCAACTAAGGTTATTTGTGACATTTTAAATGATAACTTACAATTCCTACCCGATTATGGTGCTCTAAATCTAGGTGTTAATCTGCATGTGAGCAGCTCAGTGGCCTTGTGGTTAGAATGTCCGCCCCGAGATTGGGAGGTCAGGATTCGATTCCTGGCTGGGTCATACCAAAGACTCAAGACCGGATTGGGGGTCCCTGTGTCATGCTAGCGTCATGTATACTTGTACATCAAGCTGCCTCACGCTACAGAAACGGGAGATAGGCTCCTGACCTATGTGAGCCTCATTGGCTCAGCTTACTACCAGAAACACTCAGTTAACGCTATGTACCAACACAAAGGAAGATATCCATATTCTATTGGTAAGTGCTATAAGGATATTTGGGCTAATTTGTGCTAAAAGCATACAGTTGATAATTTATTACGTCTTTTCTAAACCAGGTTAAAATCAAAGGATGAACATGACACATTTCAAATTTCCAAAATAACATTTATTCTAAATTTTCATTTTTAAGTTTAGTATAAAAAAGTTAAGTGCACCTAAGTTCTTTTGCAAAGAGTTCCATCTTATGACCCGTCTCAGCAAACCATAGTGACACTCGTCTCCTTTAGTAATCTTAAAAGATAGAATGTGTACTAAAGTCCATCAAATTACTTCAGTACATATATCCACATTACAAAATAGTTTAAAGAATCCCTGAACTATAAATGTCCATAATCCTTCAACAAAAAATAATCCCATTCAACGCTGGCTGTGGTTGGCATGGCATCTACTGGTAAGCTTTAGGTTACAGTACTCTATTGCTGGGACTAAGCCATCATTATGTTACATTACAAACACAATTGGTACTGTGACGAAAAGTTGACATTTATCTGAATCATGTTTTGAAAGCTGTGGTCTGCTTTCTAAGAAAAACTATGATGAAGCACCAATTTGCTGAAATGAACACACTTTCAGTTAGGTTTTGAGTAATGTCACAACCATGTCTGGTATGGAACTTAATTTATAAGTGCAAGCTGAAAAAGAAATCTGATGTAGTAGCTCACAACACATCGGAAGTTGGCACACTGTGACCTTGTAGATCGTCTATTTTCGGTGTATGACAATTTAAGTATAAATCATGCAAGCAGTTTTCTAGACTGCTAGCTCGTGTGACCAAATCAACATTGAAGTAACATACAAAGGTACTACAACTTCTGCAGGCCACAACTGTTGAAACTTTGTGTGGAATGTCGGATACCCAGTTACACATGTTAACCAAACACAAAAATGAAAATTGGCAACAAAACATAATGGCAACATGCAGACTTACTTAGTTTAACACATCTTACCTCGTCTACATGTGAAGAATGTATGGTAATTTAATTAGCAGCACAAAAATTGACTTGGAAATGAACAATTCTAAACAATGATGTGCCCTTGATATCAATGTTTGCATATACTTTCAGGCTATTGAAGAATATACTGTAACTTGGCATTAATTTAGACCAGGCTTGAAAAACAAGTAGCATTTTTCAATCCTAAAATTTCACAGCTTTTTTGTTTTTCTCAGAAGAAATTAAAGTAGCATTTATTCAGGAAAAAATTAAATAGTTCTTAAAACAAACAGTAGCCCCATGCCTGCATTCTTTCTGATTTGTTAAGCAGTGCACATCAGGAAAATAAAATGCTATAATTAAAGGTTTACATCACTATGGTGCAACAATGTATGTACATTACAACTTAAAAATGTGATTAAACTACAAAAGGTGTCAAACACCATATTGAAATACTATATCAGATTGAAGGTCTACGTATCTACTCTTTAACACATCCTATTCAATGATATGCTTGCTCTTTATTGTGACATTTAAATTTTAATGTCACAACTCAACATGAGTGCAATATAGACCAAAATCTTTGGTACAACCAGCTCCTTGGTTATACTTACAAATTAGCCTACAGAAACATAAACCACTAAAACGTGCAAGAAAAACCATGAAAGAAACCTCAACTTCTGTTGTGAAAAGAAAGTGAGATAATGAATCCACAAGTGTATTTTTTCAAAGACAAAATAAATGCATTAAACAAAAGTAGAATAAAATGGAAGCAAGAAATATGCACGATAAAACACTTATAGTATAAACTCTGGGTATCCGACTGTGAAAGAAAAACAACAAATTAAACCAAAAACTTCTGCTAACATGTTACACCAACCACCTCTTTCCACTCATTTCACTATTTGGATTTATTCTTTAAATTTCTTCCTTTAAGTTTACTGAAGTTAATGCTTTAATTTAGGGCTATCTCCAGTGCTCTTTGACACATATGTTCATCTAACAGTTGCCCCTTAAGGTACAGTAAACCACCTTAAAGATATTGTAATTACTTATTTTCCTTGCATTCTTTTTCCACTTAATCTACTCAGCAAGTGATTACTATGCCATGAATTCAATGTTGGCCATTTTATTGTGTGACAACTTTGTCACAGCATTCTGGATACCATGCAAAAGTAAAAGACAAGGCAAGATGTCCTTGCTGAAGCATTCAAGACATTAACATTGTTATTGTATAGATGAAATGTAATTTCTGTCAAATAATTGTACATAGCAGTTTCTGTAACTATAATAGCAGTAAGAATTGTTTTTTTCAAGAGGTGAAGTAACCCTCTTCTTTATTTTGCATTTTTGCAACTACAACTTCTCATCTGTACTTCAAATTAACTACAAAGCAGCTAAAATATGTACATGTGAATTTATTTCACAGTTGTATGTATTTGTTTAACACAAGTACAAGAATATCCTAATGCAAAGTGTGATCTATTAGCTTTACTTGAACAAATGCAGATATCGGAATCTAAAAGTGATGAGCTTTGAAATTACTATAGATGCTAGACTTAATGGATTGTGGAATGATTTCTGAGGCTTGCAAAAGAGTTTTGTCCTCTCCAGGCAGTGGTATCCATCAACTGGAATATTCTGTCTTTAGATGACTGGAATACTGTACCTTTGAATAGGGCTCTAAAGTATTACATTCCGTTAGGTGATATCAGTATAGTGGCATGGCCAGCAGCCTAAAGAGGGAGGCATGTGGAACAAGGGAGGGGTATAGGACCACAGTCAAATCCTCAGTGTTCATTTAATTGGAGAATGTACATGTATCCAAATGCACTGTAAATGGACATTATTACAATCTCAGTGTTAAATTTGCCCTGAGGAGTTTGCTGTGCATTTTTCTGAATAGGGGACAGGGATTAGCAATAATGGGGTACTTGAGAAGAATGGTTGATGTTACCAGATGGTATAACCTCCATTGGAACCACCCAGAAAGAAGTTATTCTTGCGCTGCGACATTACAACATTAGCACCCTGCATGGCAGCCAGCTGAGCTGCATTGGGTGGGTGTCCAGGTGGTGGGGGCTAAAATGTTGGTAGAAAAGGGAGAACATAAACATACACACATCAGATTCTGCTTCATTAAGTACTTGCTTAACTGCATACGTGGTGGTACAATGTCTATAATAATACATTACATATGTATATCTATAAAATAATAATACATCTATAATATACCCAAGCATTATTCATAGAGGATGGGAAGCGGCATTACCTACGGGGGACGCCACCTTGTTCCATGGAGGGAAACAGACATGCGCAGTGAAGAACAAGGATGTTTGGTCTCCATTGCGCATGGCCGTTGCCTTCCAACCATCCTTGGTCTCCACTGTGCATGTCCGTTTCCTTCCATGGACCAATGTGAACTCCCCCGTAGGTGTCGTCACTTCCCATGCTCTTTAAATAATCCTTGACTATACCTACAGTATATAACTACCACTACCTGCAGCTATCTCATATTATCCAATCAGGAGAGAGAACCCGTTCAGCTGCTTCAATTTGATATTTAACCAGTTCCAATTTTCCTGGATATTAATTTGTTTGCCCGGTGCCTTGTGTAAGTTCTTTCTCCTGATTGGAGAAAATTGGTATCCTGACCTGAAAACACAATTTCTGTTCATTAAAGAGCTGGATTGACGGGAAACCCTGCCTAAACAAAGACTATATTAATGATTAGCTAGTGGTACACTAAAAGATCAACATTACAACCAGTGATGGGCAGTAGCTTTTACAAGTAGCTAAGCTACATAGCTTAACTACATTTTCCCGTAACTTGTAGTGTAGGTTACTACATTTGCTCTGGGAATAGCTTGTAGTGAAGCTAGTAGCTACACTACTTGTTTCGAGTAGCTTGTAGTGAAGCTACACTACTTGTTTCGAGTAACAAGGATTGTAGCTTACTACATTTTCCCACACACATTTTCAAATTCCACCCATTTTTAATGGGTAGAAACCTCTAATATACATCCCAAAACTTAAACATGCCACCATCCTATGTTCAAACCCTCCGCTAAATTATTATCATTATGATTTTTACCCATATTGTTTTATTATTATGATTAGTATTTAGAAAGTTGTACATTAAGTTAAGATATATATTTATATTATGTAGTGATTATGTAGCAAGCTACATCAAGCTACTTTTTTCATGTAGCTTGTAGTGTTGCTTGCTACAAATCTCTGGCGATAGCTTGTTGTGTAGCTTAGCTGCATTTTTTCGAGAGTAACAAGTAGTGTAGGTTACTACATTTTCCCAGTAACTTGCCCATCACTGATTACAACACAAAACATTTTAATTGGCATCTTATTGACTTCAATCAGTTTGAATCTGATTAACTGAGTGGATACTCACTGGAATGGTAACACCGTTGCCTGCTCCAAAGCGTGCTCCAGCATCAAAGCCCCCTTCCACCATCACCGTGGAGCCAGGTGGGTACACATGGCCCATTGGATAGTAAGCCATGGGAACATTCTGGCCAACTTGTCCAATAGGCATCTGCTGCATGGGCATGAACATCTGGGCATATGGGGAGGTCATCTGAGGCACCTGACCAGGGACCTGATGCGGAAGAACATATCTGGGCTGGTATATCTGTGGGGATGGAGATGTATAGCAGTCGTGTGGAATTTAGATTAGGATCATTTGAATACATTTACACTCAGATTTGTTTACAGCATTTGGGCTGAGAAAATTGACAGAATAAATCAAATAACACCACATGACGTAGTGCTGCATGATGAATCGAAAAATATTCAGACACCTAGATACCAGGCACAAGCTCACTTATGAGTTTGTAGAACAGCTATTCTTCCCAGTTTGTCATATCACAATCATATTATATTATAAAAAATCTCAGACAATATCTAGACTCATCATATTGTTATTTCTTGTCTTATAGGTGAATTGAAAACAGTATTGTGTTTACATCCTTTTAGCATTCTTGCATGATCGCACCAATGCACTAGTTTGAAAACTGTTGATCAATAACATGTACCTCAGAATATGCAGGAGGGGCGTCTGTGTAAGGGGGTGCCTGCGGGGATACTTGCATAGGAGGATAGATGGGCGCAGAGCTCTGTGGAGGGTACACATTCTGCTGAGGATATGAGCCTGCAACGATAACAGATAGACGTCGTCATCCCGTCTTGTATAGACACAGAATACAGACAATAACACTCAATGCCTATGGTTTGTTTTACTTAAACCAAACGTAGTAGAAATATTTGCTTAAGAAACATGGACATCTTGGCTGGGGCCAAAATCAATACCATTCTATTAATACGGAACGGCTGCTACCATCATTCACCATTGCACTGCCAGTTTCTTGTTTACCCTATAGTAGCATTATGTTATGTCATTCTTTGTGACTGAACTTTGAACACTGCGTCGTAGTCCACTAGTCCTCCAATCCTTTTTCACCGCTGTCATTGAACATTATTTCAGTACTCGCAAAAATAATAATACAAGATGGGGGTGAAATGGAAACACAGCGGCGCCTGCCTGGCTTTGTTTTGGAGGTCAGCAGCAGCAGCCTGCTTGGTAGTAGCAGCGGCTACAGCAGTGTGTTAACTAATGATAGATGATCGCGTTATATATCTGTCCCGAAACGTACCGTCATCGCTGCTATCTTAAATGGCAAAATATTATGATGACACCCATTCGGGACTTTCGCTTTCATGTCGTGCGACACGTCCCGATACATCCCATATGGGCAGTTTAGCGTTAGCTAGTACGCACTGTGATATATGATCTGTTGTTTATTGTCATGCCCCCGTCGTCGTTTCAACGGCGTAACAACGGACTTACACCATCACGGCATACCTCCATCTCTCTATCATCAGTACCACCTACATCCGCGACCACATCATACGCACCTTTGTTGTTCATCGTTGTGATTGGGCGTGTAAAGTGGATGAGTGTTAAAAAGACGATTGTTAAAGCAAGATTCGGAATCCTTTTTCCTTCTTCACGGCCTTATGACAGATTACTGTTGTTCACTTCCTTGTTTTTCAGCTTGTTGTGGTGGAAATGGTTACGTCACTCCTCCTCCAACACACACTTTAACAGCACGCGCCCCCTAGTGTTGAGTATTACAATCTATGTTGTTCTGCCCTCATTAGAAAGTGTTATAAAATAGTAATAATGACGGGTGAATGGCAACATAATAATAATGATATATAGATATAAAAGAGGACAGATATAGGCTAGTAGGCCTACTCCTTTATCAGATACAATCACATCATAGTGATTATGCACACCATATACCAAGGTAATAAATCTGGAATTAACTCACTGAACTGCATTCAGTCTACTGGCCATTGCAATAACATGTTGCATTTGGCATTCCATCCTGAAGTGACCTGATTTATGCTAGACATTGATGGCCATGATAACATCGCTTTAGTTATTATTGTCTTACCTTATTTTTTGTGTGAAAATTGTAGCGTAGCCTGCCATACCTGTAGTAGCCTGCATGTTCACTTTAAGATTGGACTGCTGCTTATGGTTGAACATTCATGATTTATTATAAGGCATTGGAATAATGGTCCAAAATAGTCCTTGCATGATTAACTTTTCAATTTCAAATATATAGATGGCTGGACACTTGCCAACAAATGCGTTAAGCACACAGAGGACAGGACAACCCCTTCACTGCTTACAGGAAGCAAAAGTCTTGAAATTATGCTTTCAACTTATTTTTCAAGCAACTATCCCGGCTTTATTTGTCAATATGGGAACAATTAAACAGTTAGTGTAGATAAACAGTTGTGATTTGTGCTCGTCTTTTTAAAGACGCGCTGTCCCTTTAAGAGAGCCGTGGTCCTCTCAAGTCGAGGCAGACATTTTTCAATGCAAGATTTTTTCTTGCATAAATTATGTTCATGACGTAGTGCAAAAGGCCAAATTTGTTGCAATTTTTTGCTTGTCTAGGCAAGACAAATAGCATCTTTTAAGACATCACGAGGATTTCCGATCATCTAAGCTGTCCTACGGAGGACACCGTAATTAAATATTAAGAAAGGGGAGATCCTAACACTGCAAACCCTCCTTATCCATGCAAATGCCTCTTTTGTGTGCAGTCACAGCGCCTGTCTGGGAAGCTGAGATGAATTTTTAATTATGTGTGACCGAAACTAACTGTGACAAAGCCTTTAAACCAGAGACGATAACAGAAAACACGATACACCTAAAGCGGTAAGTTGAATATAATAACCAGGACACTATTCCAACGCGGCTTTCGCCTATAGCAGCGAAACGGCGAGAGGAAAAGGAGTTTTTGGTTAATATGCAATGCTCGTAATTAGCATAATTTATATATTTATGATAAAGAGGGAAATACATAATATTCGGTCTCTCTAGGCATGGCATCGAGATTATTTGTGTCGCATACTTGGCGGTAACAGCTTGTCCCCAAAAGTGTTACGACGCGACGAGACTTTTATTGGCCAGGATGGGGGTGGGGTGTCCATCAAACAGCCGCTGAAGTTTTGACAGATCTCTCATTTGGAAGCGGGTCTTTTTCTGCACAGAAGGGATCACCTTCAATCTGTTTACTGTTAGATTGTGGATCCAAACAGAAATGCGTGGCGTTGATGAACCTATCATACGTTTTGTTTGTAGCATTTTCACGTGCAACATAATAGGAGGCCTCTTCAGGCCCCATTCAATATTTTGGTCCTGTTATGAAAAATAGCCACGGGAAAAGGGAATGGCCTATAAACATTACCATTTTGAGAATATGATTAAAGGGGAAGTCCACCCATTTTCGACATTCTAATATGTCATTAGTATACCCTAGTGGTGCTGGGTGGACATGATGAAAAAGTTCCCCCATTCTGTGTTCCCAAGAAATGGAGGTCTGAAGAAAACCACTAACATGGTGAAACATCTTGATGACATCATCAAGATGTATTTTCACCATGTTAATGGATTTATCCTCTCAGGAAAATGTTGAAAATGGGTGAAATTGGTGGAATTCCCCTTTAAGTTAGAGTATAGCGATGTCTGTTTTTGTTCAGGCTAGGGGAAATGCACCCAGATGTTAAGTTCTGGCAAAAGACTTGTGCAAAGTTCTTCGTTTTAATGATCTTTTTTCCATATAGAATGCCAACTAGACAGTGAGTGTGCTGGTGCACTGAGCCATGGACCAGGACCTCCCGTCCAAAAATGCCCCCCTTACTGTCAACGAACAGGTACCAAGCATCTACCATGGCTCTGCTTCAGTGTTTCAACACCTAAACCTAACCAAACCTGTCATTCCCAAGTTATCTTATGTCATTTAGATGTTGTCACCCCCATGTGCCAACATATCACATCATAATGCAATGACTAACTCAAAACAGCAGTTCATTGAAATTATACCTTACCTTATCTGATTTATCATCAATTAATACCTTACTCATTATACCTGGTAAGTTTACCAGTGTGTGTACAGTACATCGTCATGCTTATCGATTTATTGATCAATTGTTGTTTTTTCTGCCTTGTTTTTCTGGCTACATTATCCATAGACATAGTCAGCAAACAAAAGCAATGCCCTTCGTTAATGACAGTTGTGGCCTTTCAGGAAGCATTGCTTATGCTGCTTGTTGGCTGATGTTCTTATCATCATTTTAGTCCTGTTCTTCCATCGGTCTCTTTTCTTTCTTTTTTGTTTTGTTTCATTGTGTCCTAACGTGTGCTTGGCTTCTCTGTTTTCCTTAGCCATTCACTGTCTGACTGCAGAAGTCTTTTTTCAGCCATTTAGTTCCTGCACTTGCCAAAGACAACCAGGTATGCATCATCTCTCTTTCTGCATTGTCTCTTCCGCATCTTGACCTCCAGTCCAGGCTGTCCTGCTGCCTTTGCTCTAGTTCTTCCATTACGGCATACCATTACTGAATGCAGCTTGACTACAAGTTCATTTAGGTGATGGAGCTTGTTGGAGGGTGATGATCATCATAGTCTTTGACTGCCCATTGGGTGGTGTAAATGAAAAGAGAATGGCCATAAGACATTACACTGTTATAACCTGGGAAGAAGTTAATGTGAATATTACTGTAGTGTTTAAATCATATATATCTGCTGTGCTAGTGTGGTGCATCTCCTCCAAGGACAATGGTAGTATAGAATTTGAGTCATTGTGCATAAAATTTTGATTCATCTGTTTTATTATTTTATTCCAATTGCTGTGCAGGTGATTGTGATGTCTGGCCATGAAACTATCCGTGTGCTAGAGGTAGAGGTCGATGCATCTCTCCCATCAGCACAGGATGGAATTGTGGACTCTAGAGCTGAAGAGGGGGGCAATTCTGCCCCTGAGCAGCCTGAGGCCAGCAGTACACATGATAGCCCTGCTGTAGCCAATAGTACTGGGAGAGTGGGTGAGTTCCAGGGATTTTAGGGTGTAAATTAACGTCATCTGATGGTCAAATTTAACTGTATATTTGGCAGAATTGACATTGTAGACACTGTAGTTAAAATCCAGCAAAGATATTTCACATCAGGACAGCATGCCCTGACATTTTGCACAATGCATTTTTTGTGTTATGAGAAATAATGTAAAACATACAACCAACTGATGTAAAACATCAGTTGGTCGTAAACGCCTCCTGTATCTGACTTGTTCCAGTGCTGGAAGAGCAGCAGGTTATGTCTGTGGAGGCAGTGACTCCTACTGTCTCGACACTGGCTCCAGCTGTTCCTATCACTGTGTCCCTGGCACATCCACAAGCCTCCATGCCCATCTCCGTGCAGGCCTGTCCACAGGTATTACAAACATGTTCACAATAGCATTTCCTCTTCGTCTTTTCCATTCAGCTGTTCCCTTCAGTAGTCGCCACAGCAAATCTTTTGCCACATCTCACTTTGTCTTCTGCGTCCTCTACTTTCACACAAACTAATTTCATTTCCTCTTACTACATCCATAAATGTATTTGGTCTTCTTCTAGCCCTGGCATTTCTAGGATTTCTATTTCTTGTTAAAGCAATATTAATCTTTGGTACCGTGGGCTGTATAGCAAACTATACGTCTAAAATACTGTCATATATTGTCAATTTCATGGTCTGTGATTATTAAAGTAGTGACTACATTAACTCAAACTATGACAAAATGTAATATTTAGCACATGATCTTACACCTGCTAGCATTGCTGTAATTGCTCACATTACACCAATCTTGGTGAACAATTGATGTGTGTTGCACTAGAGAACTACAAGCATGGATAATATCAGATGCGAATAGCCATTTTAGATTAAATTAGATTTTTTTTTTAATTAGAAATTAGATTTTCCTCCTTTTTTGCTATAAGTGAGGCCTTTCACACTGAATAGTTACTTTGGATTTTACACTAAACTGATAGATGGTAAAGATGGTAGCTTTATAAACCCAGAGCTAATTTATATTTTGCCACAAAACCTTAAATACAAACTCTACACATAGTTTGAGTGATGACACTTGTCAAAAAGTGGTGATACTCATCAAAAAGGATGAAACATTGTGCTATTACATGTCGATATTTTAAACAAAACACCATAGAGCTGAACCATGTGAGGATCTCCTCTTCCTACCAGGGGTGCCTGCACTTTTTACTTGAGGAAAAAAATCATGATGAAAAATGACCATGACCATCGCAACAAGGTCTACACAAAAAAGTATTACCCCCTTGCTGAAAGTATTTTAAAAATGTATACAATAGCTGTACTGATGTTGTAAGACAAACACAGGTTGGTTTGGGAGATGAGGGACAAAATGGAATTGGTGTTTTCTTTTATACAGTATAACTTTGTAATGCAGCTGGTGTGTACAGTAACTAACACTCTTGGAAACAAATTGTGGGTTTGAGCTGACATGTAATCTACCTGCAAAACCTTTGTGATCACTGGTAGATTGCAATCTACCTTTTGGGCAACCCTGCTTTATACTGTATCACTATCAACCAGAAAGTGACTGAATGATATCGGTATGACGTTTTTATGGCCGATATGGTTCAATTCCGATTATACTACAGGTTAATCGAGGTTCCCAACTTTATTTGACTAACACTTTTATGTCCTTCTGTCCCGCTCTAGGTCTTGACCCAGGAAAGCTTGGCCACCCTGATGACTGGGATGATGGCCCAAACAGGATCTCTGGGCCAGCCTCTGCTCATCCCCCTCAACATGGCAGGCTCTATCGGTGGCCAGGGAGGCCTGGCTGTGCTCACCCTCCCCACCTCTAATGTAGCAACTCTCCCTGGGTTCTCGGCTGCTAGCCAAGCAGGAAACTTCCTCAAACTTCCATTAGCTGGCCTGCAAGGTAAAACACTGCCTGTGGATGCATTGACTTGCATGTATAGCTTGATTAAGGGCATGTTCATCACACACATGCACGACTGAAACAGCTACGTCCCGTTCATTTCAATTCTTCGCGAGGAACGGGTGGAGCTTCTGGTGGCAATGTGTTGGCATGCCTTTGCATGGAGTTCAAATCCTTGGCAAGCGTTGGTTACTCGCCTTCAGTCATGGATGTTTGACTATAGGGCGTACTCTTATACTTTGGTGCATGCCAGTGCTGCTAAAATAGGATTCTGAGCTGCCTTGTAGATCTTCTCTTTTCAGCACCTGCAAAGTCATGCCGTATGACAGTGTTTAAATTGAGCATAATTATGTCACCTCAGAGAATATTAATCTTCAGCATCACACAACATAACTTCATTCAAGATCAACTAATGGTTGTTGCTGCTCCCATAGCTGCGACAGTGCTGAATTCAGTCCAGCCACAGCTGCAGACATGCACCCAAGCAGTGTTCCAGTCTCAGTCACCCTCCATACAAACAGCAGCGGTTCAGCAAGTGACATGTCAGCCAACACATGTGAGCAGTGCCCAGGTGACCGCTGGTCCAGTTACAGCAGCACAGGTGACCTCAGCTTCATCGACCATCTGTCAGCCAAGTCTGTCCGTTGCCACTCTTCAGACTCCTGGAATCTCAATCAATCCTGCTATTGTAAGAATTATTACTGTTGATAACATTTGTTAGACTAGTTATATTCTTATTGAACTGGTGAATCACACAATTTAATGCTTTCCAGATTAGCGCTGCTTCACTGGGAGCACAACCCCAGTTCATCAGTTCCCTCACCTCCACTCCCATCTTCACCAGTGCCATAAACAACATGGCTGGCATCACTAGTCAGATCATCACCAATGCCCAGGGACAGGTGCATAGCACACACACACACACACACACACACACACACACACACACACACACACACACACACACACACACACACACACACACACGCACACACACACACACACGCACACACACACACACACACACTTGCTGCTTACTTGCTTAGAGCTGGCCATATTGTAGTCATGTGATGGCCATGTTTCCACATTTTGGAAGAGAAAGGTGCAGCAATAAACTTACAACAAATGTTAATGATATACATGTCCAAAGTACCTTCTAATGACATAATGGCAACGGTGCAGAGACACGGTGCAGTCACGACAGATCGCTAATCAATCAAAGGAAGCGGTTTGCACCACTCAAGACATAAATAATGTAGGTTTTTTGGCTTACTGAAAAGCTTGCTCACAACCTTGCATTTACAGTATTTGCAAAGCGAGAACAGGTTTGTGTGCAATGACAGTTTATCTCAAATTTGCACTCCTATCTAATTTGTCAACATGGCCTCAGTGTGCTCTGCTACTCTGAAACACTGAAAAGAGCTTGAAAAGAGAATGAATAGATTTGTACCTCTGCCAGTTAGTTTGTGATCAGCAGAATATGCATTTAATTATTCTGTTTTTTGTAGGTGATAGGTACCCTCCCACTGCTGGGTCTCCAGGGTCTTCAGGGTCTCCAGGGTCTCCAGGGACTCCAGGGCCTCCAGGGTCTCCAGGGTCTCCAGGGTCTTCAGGTCCAGACTGTCACGCCACAGTTGCTTCTCAATAACCAAGGCCAGATTATTGCCACTCTTGGAAATGGGGCTAATACGATTCCAAGTTCCTCTGCAGTTCTACCCAAGGTTACTGCTCCTCAGACGCTTTCAAAACCCAGCTCACAGGTAGACGATAATCCACTTTTTAAACACTCAAAACAACAATGCAATATTATAAAACAGAGCAAACAAATTCAACTTACAATGACGTAACAGCTGAAAGTTGCCTTGAACACTAAGCACCAATGATACTCATGCTGAGTATCATTTTTGGGGGTGCAAATGAAATGATTTGCTTGATTGTTTCTCACCCCCAGGCATCGGTAACAACGGTCTCTCAGTCACCGATTGTAATTGCCCCTCAACCGTCTATTATGAAGACAGCCACCACACACTCCTCCCCGGTTCCTATCACTTGTGGAGACATGGCAACTGTGGGTCAGCTTGTCAACAGTATGTACAGTACATTCGCCTATATCTTGTGTCTGTTTCCACTTTTTTCCATCCTAGGTAGATAATTTTAACTGAACTCTTTTTGTTTTTTAGAACCTCAGCAAGCAGTCAGCAATGAAGAGGGCATTAATCTGGAAGAAATTCGAGAGTTTGCCAAGAACTTTAAGATCCGTCGGCTGTCCTTGGGGCTTACTCAGACACAAGTGGGGCAGGCTCTTACTGCAACTGAGGGTCCAGCTTATAGCCAGTCTGCCATTTGCAGGTAAACTGCACCCATGCAAATAATGTAGTATTTTATTATAGCGTCCACTAGGCATTTAACTAACTCTTAACTATAGTGATTTAGTATATAGTGAATTCAACTACAAAATAAGTTTAAATTCTTAAATCATACAGTAGTGAGATTTTTGAACTGTTATCAGAAAAGGTAGCAGTGATAAAAAATGTTCCCACCAAATAGTTACACATCAGAATTAAATGTTTGTCATACAGGTTTGAAAAACTGGACATCACACCGAAGAGTGCTCAGAAGCTGAAGCCAGTGTTGGAGAGGTGGCTTGCTGAAGCTGAACTGTGGAACCAGAAAGGCCAACAAAATCTGATGGAGTTTGTGGGTGGAGAACCATCCAAGAAACGCAAACGTCGCACCAGCTTCACGCCACAGGCGATAGAAGTCCTCAACACCTACTTTGAGAAGAACGCCCTGCCCACTGGCCAAGAGATTACAGAAATTGCCAGGGAGCTCAACTATGACCGAGAGGTGGTACGAGTATGGTTCTGCAACCGGAGACAAACGCTCAAAAACACAAGCAAGATCAATGTCTTTCAGGTTCAACAATGAGCAGAGTTGTGAGCAGTTGTGGATCGGATATAGGTAAAACAGATGTTAACTGACTTGTAATTTGTAAATATACAAAGTAAACTCCAATATGTTCAAAATTACATGAACTTTAGGAGAGAAAGGAAATTACACTTGAATGGAGTTGTGTGAATGAGCACTCAAAATGAGTTGTTGACCTGTTTTCTAGGTGTATAGTATATAATGTGGGGTGGGTATGAAATAAATTGCATGAATTTTTAATATCATACATAACATGATAATGATGTCATACTCAAATTATTCAATGGAATTTGATACAAATGGTTTTATATGCTTATTAAACATTTTTAAGTGAGTGCATATATTTTGTGGCAAAAACGATGGCAATATTACATGGCGCAATGACTGACATTGCTAAATATTTGTCTAATATGCTTGTGCCATCAAAGTAGTCTTTAAACATGTAGCTGCTCATTCTTATTTTATGGTTCTGTACTGATTTCAGTGTAACGTGTGTATGATTCATATTGAAAGTGTTTTTTTTTTTTTTTATAATCTTTACTTTTTCTGAACAATTGTCAATGCTCCCTTGGATTGGTATGCAATTATGCTAAATCTATTTGCTGCTTACTGCTAATTTGTTTGTCCAAGCATCTTGATTATGAAAAAAACAATAATTTGTCTTTGACCAGTATGAAGTCAGCTCAAGATGGGCTGTTTTAGTAGTCTCCAGCTTTCTCTGAACATTAATAATTGCTTGCTTGTTAATAATTAAGCTATACTCAAAATAAAATAATAATTCAACAATTTGATTGTAATTAAGCATAATAATCGAATAATTATCTGAATTCGGCAATTCAATAATTTAACTGTAGAATTAAAAATTTAAAGAGCTATGATTCATTCCTTTACCCTTAAATTCAATTATTGAATTTATGGTTGAATTTGAAATATGACTTCACTTAATGTTTTGAAGTGGTTGCGTAATTTGCCCTTGCAAGCAATCTTTAGATCAACATACCTAGGGACAAACCTAAAGCTTTTCACATCCCTGCTTCAGCCAATATGCCTAGACCTTTTGCACTTTAATGACAATGGACAAAAGAAAATGTTCCGTTTTAATACGGTTTGTGAGCTTACCATGTTTCATGTGGACTTGCAAGACAACTGAATTTTGTTTTTTCTTTACTAAAAAACATTTCAAAATGTAGCAACTGCAAGTACTTACAAAGTAAAGTTATAGTCATATTATGAATATAAGACTCCAGTGATAAAGGATATGTAATCTTTGTCTGGATGTATTATAGGGAGAACATAAGATAACTTTACATTATTTACACCTTTGAAACTGTTTATTTGTTTGATGTTTTATGTTGGATGGTACAATGTATACTGTATCTTCACCTTATCAAGGGTTTCTTTATTATTATATTTGCCTTTTAAAAGTAACACAACACAATGACCTTCCCTTTTTTATGTAAACCAGTTGTAAACGGTTTAGAGAGGTCCTATTTTAAATGTCTTGTCAAACATTCATATTCAATATTTCAGGTTACATATGTATTATTGTTTAAAACGTATGACTGATTTCAGTAGCTTACTTATGTATAGAAATGACAAGCAAAATTTAAGGTAGGACAAGATGAACATACCTAGGCCTATACATCTTAGTAATAGTAATGCTGTTGAGTTCACATACATGGGCCAGGAATATGGATAATTTAGTCTTTTTTTGTAAATAAAATATAAATTTATTAATCATTCTACCACCTTGCATTGTGTTTTATTCTCAAAATGTTATATTCATGACACTTTCTGCTAAGTAAAATGCTTTATGGTGTCTTAATTTTCACAGTTGGCAATCTTTGTTCTGATTTGTGCTTGAAACGTACTGTAATTCCCCAAACTGTTAATCGAATTTTCAATGAATCAATAAATGATTATGTGAATTTTATGAATACAATTTGAACACATTTGTGTTCAAATATAAATAGACAGAACGAACTGGGCTTCGAACCACCAACACATGGATCATTGGACGGCCTGCTCTACCTCCTGAGCCACAGTTGATTGGTTAATTGAGCACAATTCAAGCAAAGTACAGACTGATGAACAGCCTGGAGATTTACAGTACAATTCAAGTTAAGAAATACACTTGTTTACAATAACAGGGAGTTCCAACCCGCCTCAAGCCCATAAGAGGCCAGTCTGGTGCATCTCAGAAGCAGGACTTGTAGCAATAGAGAAGGAAGGCACTGGAGCAGCTCAGACAGTTCAAGCCTTTAATTTAGATACAGGGGTGTAAGTGTAAGTAAAATTGACGTTTCGACATACATCGAAACGTTGTCAATTTTATATAGAGACTTACAAATAATGACTTCGATAAAGTCATTATGCTAAGCAGCAGGTAAAAATATGTGAATATGTGAATGTGTGGATGTCTTATCCACAAATATCCATAAATACAGGTATGTGCATAAGACATAATTTAGGCTATACTTCGTTCATCATTTGACCTGCTTGACGAGTGTCACCACATTATTTTGTCTACCATCTTTATCTGCAAGAGTAAAATCCAAATTTACTCTACACACTGTTCAGTGTGAATGAGAGCAATTTTGTAAATTGGTTATGTACATACTGTATGATAATACACCCATGTTTGGTCCCATAGGCCCCACCAATGGGCAGCGATAAAGCACCTCCAGCTGTAGTATGGAACGGAAAACAACAAGCCGAAGAAGAACACACACGGAAATATTACGGAAGCTACTTTTCTGTGTTGCCATGTCGACTTGTTTTGGATTGTTTCCTAATGTCAGTGATTCTCACATGACAAGGACTTGACAAGGAATTAATTTCGAACACAGAGATCGCGTGCAAGTGTCTTGGGCATCTCATGCCCAAATATGGGCTTCTCATACGTCCAACTACAACTACTACAACTACTTCATCTAGACTTATTTTGAACCAGTGACCCCATGCAAGATTTTTCAATGATCCCTGCCTTTGTTTTCGTGGACATCGTTGCTTGTTTCTCACACACAATCTGGCAACACTGCTACTTTTCCCCCCCGACGAAAGAAAAATAATAAACAAACAAAAGACTATTGCTATTCGTGCCGTTGTATAACTGTGCCACATACGTCTTTGTAACTTATACGAATGTCCGATTCTATGCGATAGTTCTTGTTATGCTTGTAATAACGAACACAAGGCTCACCTTTAGCTACTCGATGAGCTGCCTGCTAGTGCTAGTTAGCTGTTAGCATGTAGACATGTTTATTTTAGTGTTGGAACCATAGGTTGGAACGAGGGAGCAGTGAGACGTGATGGCATGATGGAACTGACGCACTGCTAGAGAGAGTCCAGCTGTACCTTTCTCACGATCATAGGTAGCTTGTTAATGCTTTTTGGGGGGTACGATTTGTGCTTTACCTTTAATTGGGAGTTGGACCCTTCTGGTTCATTTGTTTATCACGTGTAATTGTTATTGTATGTGCTGTAAGTGAACGTACGCTCACTGTTATACATCAGGTATACACCATGTATAACAACAGTCAGAGGATTTTACTGTGTGCGTTCTCACGCCGTAAAGCGTAACTTGTTATTTATGACATGACTGTCTGTTTTAATCTCGAGTGTATGTTGCTTTTTAATTGCATCGATTTAAAAAAAAAAATCACAATGCCATTATATATATTAGATATGTTGTGTGGAAATAATAAAAAGTTTAAATTGGTGGAATTCTCTAAACAGAAGATGTCAACCATTTAAAAGAATATGGTAGTGAATCAGAATTGCATTGTTAATAATAGTGAATGAGTGGTGATGTAATGCCACGGATGTTGTTTCTCTTTCTCAGTCAAAGGCTTGAAAACTTTACTCGGGTTTCACATCGGGAGGAAAGCTCCACACACACAGCCGTGTGACCGTCGTCATGGCGTGGGCTCTGAAGCTTCCCCTCACGGACGAGGTGATCGAGTCAGGTCTAGTCCAGGACTTTGATGCCAGTCTCTCAGGCATTGGACAAGAGCTTGGAGCAGGGGCATACAGTATGAGGTACTGTATGATGAATTAGTGTTATATATTAGAATCAAATTATAAGTTAAATTGTTTGTAATTGATTAATTGGTTTATTAGACAGAATGTATAAACAGCAACAGATTACAGTCAAACATTCAGACCAAAAGGCGTATGCATAAAAAACGATTCGAACAATTGCAACAGAATTCAATATCATCATATGAATGAATTAAATATGAATAATTACATAAATAAATATCAATGTTAATAATTGTGTGCATTCATTTGTATACCACACTGATATTGAGTAAACTGGATGTGCGTTGCCAGTGCCACTGTACTTGGTGCCATCTTTTCTCCACTACACCAAATACCTTTGCTAGAAATAGCCAATCTACAGCTTACAGTGCAACACTTATGAACTTGGAAGCTTGGTTGTTTTAGCCTATTTTAGCTCATTTTTCGTGTGCTTGTCATGATCCACAGCTTGTGAGCAACCGGTATAGAATTGCTCTAGATGATACTAATACTAGACAGTCTGCAAAAGTCTGCAAAGTGCAAAAGTCTGCAAAGTGCCCACCTAAATTCTTCTGTTGACAGGAGAAATGAAACACTGTCTGGATACCAGGGTATTTAATTGTGTCTCCCTAGTTACCCCCATTATAATTAATGAACTGTAACATTGCAAGTGGAGCCTGACCAACACCAACGTTTTGGGTCTGACCCCGATTTTAAAGAGTACATTTAACTTAACAAATTGAATGGCTTTCAAAACAATGCCGAATACTGATTAAACAACACACAAAAACATCTGTTATTAGTCGGACTGTAATTGTAAATCACATGATATGGGTCATCTTCTCATTACCTTGTGATGGATCATACTATGTATGTCTATGCATTTGTTATTTTAGTGTACTTCCAGCAGATATGCAGTATTCCACAGTGGCTGTTATATAAGGATTAATTTAGTTTCAAATTGTTCCCACCAAAGGAATTCACGTGAACCACAATGGGTATAATAGAATTCATCATTTTATGACAATCTTTCTGTTTTTTTTTCTCTTTCTCCAGTGATGTGCTCGCTCTGCCCATATTCAAGCAGGAAGAGTCCAACCTGCCTCCAGACAACGATAACAAGATCCTTCCCTTTCAGTACGTTCTGTGTGCAGCTACCTCGCCAGCCGTCAAACTGCATGATGAAACACTTACCTACCTCAACCAAGGCAAGCATCAGGATTTATTGTCTTTATTTGACTTGACACTGGTAATGGAAATAAATGTCAGGGTTGAACACGGTAGCCATTTTGTTTATCTTTATTATGTCCAAGTACTACTCAAATCAATTAAGAACTATGCAGAATGACTAAAATAGCCAATCTACTGTATGAGGATGGAGTGTGAGCTTGTAGATTGGCTAATTATTAAGCTTCTCGACACGTTTGAACATTTGAGCCTATAATGACCAAAATGGGGTAGCCAAATTAAAATTGGTTTTAAAGCACTCGCAGTTAAATTCAACATATGGCTTGGTCTTTGCAGGGCAGTCCTATGAAATTCGAATGCTTGACAATCGGAAAATGGGGGAGCTCCCTGAAATCACTGGTAAAATGGTGAAGGTGAGATCACGGCATTTATACATCATACATGAAGAGTTGCACTCAGAAATAAAATTCCATATTTCGTATTGTTCCACATGCCTCAAATTGACACAGTGAGAATTGTATGGGCTGTCCAGCCACCATTAGAGTTTGCTCCCCATTTAATATCACAGCACTGCATATGTTACAGATAGTACATATATCAAATATGAATGCTATAATTTCACAAAGCACCATAGTTATTGCGTTGTGTATTTTCCAGAGCATCCTTCGTGTGGTGTTCCATGACCGGCGACTCCAGTATACAGAGCACCAACAGCTGGAGGGCTGGCGTTGGAACAGGCCTGGTGATCGAATACTGGACCTGGGTGAGAACTGGCCAATCTCTTTTGGACAGCTGGCCCTCTGTAGGCTGAGGTAGAGGGAACTGGACTGGGTTGGAGTGTGGAAGAGTAGTATTGCAGTGTGACCTTGGGTTTACATTGACCTTCAGCTTACATTAACCATCACAGAGCAGACTTTTGTTTTGTAACATTGATACAAGAAGTGGACTGTTGTGATTGCCTGTCTAGGACATAATGTGGAGGTGCTTGCCATAAGATAACTTTAATGGTAGCTTATTAGTGGGCCTTTGATTGGTTTCTCATCTGTATCACAGTTCTTAAGTTTACAGCAGGCAGTGGTGATGAATAGCATAATAAAGAACACTTTTGCTAACAGATTGTTTTACGTTGATCCATTGCAGATATCCCCATGTCTGTTGGCATGATCGACCCCAGGGCTAACCCTACTCAGCTTAACACTGTGGAGTTCCTATGGGACCCATCAAAAAGAACCTCAGTTTTTATCCAGGTAGCATGGCGACCCAATCTTGCTATTTTCATTAGTACATATTCTAACTGCCCTTTCCCTGTAATCCTGAATTTATTTTTTGTTTTCATTTTTAAGTCTGATCGGAGTTATCTTGGACAACCCAGAGGCTGTCATTGCATTGCTTTGCTTGTGTATACCAATTAATCCAGACTTTAGCATCAAACAAAATGGATATGACCCCTGAGTAATAATTACTAATATAACTTTTCCTGAATCTGTGTGGCCTCCTTGTAGTGTCATGTTTATCTTGTCCTGTCGATAAGCTATGGCATTCTACCCTGAATAAGTTCCAATCAGATATGTATTCTGTTGTTCACAGGTTCACTGCATCAGTACAGAATTTACCATGCGCAAGCATGGAGGAGAAAAAGGTGTGCCTTTTCGTATCCAGATTGACACTTTCAAGGAGAACGAGAACATCGAGTACACTGAGCACGTCCACTCTGCCTCCTGCCAGGTCAAAGTTTTTAAGGTGAGCGGAAACCACTTAGATATTGCACTGTTAAAAATTACCATATCCTTGGTGGTGTCTTGTTCTTTCTGGGACACCTGTGCTACTAACCTCTCTCAACCTTTTCAGCCTAAAGGTGCAGACAGGAAGCAGAAGACTGACAGGGAGAAGATGGAGAAACGAGCTCCTCAGGAGAAGGAGAAGTATCAGCCCTCCTATGAAACCACCATACTGACAGAGGTGAGTGATGTTCATCAGGAGTGTTTGGGAGGACAATACGTACGTCAGGTTTGTCCACAAAGAATCCTAAGAAAGAAAGGAGATAAGATCAACAAATTCAGAACCATTTGAACACTGTAACCATGTGTATGTGTCAATATGGGTATTGTGTTTTATTAATAAAGACCACTGTAAAACGGTACACAAAAGTGAACGATGAAAGTCATGAATAGTAATGAGTGCCGTAGCTGTACATTTTGTCAGGATAACAATAGTGATACTCTCATGCAGTGCTCTCCTTGGCCTGAGATCACCTATGTCAACAACTCGCCATCACCTGGCTTCAACAGCACACACAACAGCTTCCCAGTAGCAGAAGGGTAAGTGTGCCTAATCTGCCTATTAACTTATTAACGATTCTATTTCGTCCACATGAGGTGGTGATTAAACCACTGAATATTCCCCTGGTGGATCCAGGTGGTTATTAAGTTGGAGGGTAAAGAGGGTGGTCAGCAGGGATTCTGACCACCTTTTGTTCCCCGTTTTAGTATGTGAGTTCATATTGCGTTGCTTATGTTTATGCAAATGTTTATTTGTAAGCATACAGATATGTGTAGTAATTGTGTGTGGCACTTATTGCATTATATTTTATTTATTCATTGCATTATTATTGTATTGTCTGCAATTGACACTAATTAATTTTAATTATTTTTATTTTATTTTGTTTTATCTAGAAACGGATCACCCAACCACCAGCCTGAGCCTGTGGTTCAGGCAGCAGAAGTAAGTAGAACTGTTATTTTGCCATATCAATTGTACCTTGCCAAACCCCTGCATGTTAACAACTCCACGATATTCATATACTATATCCAAACATAAAATCTTGGTTGTGTATGGTTGATTATTTCAAGGATTGTGACACATTGTGAAGTTGTAGATCTGTTATTTTCAGAGTGACATGTCATATGAGATATTGGGCATAAGGAAATAGCTGTGCACCTCAAAGCATGAATCTTTAGATCAGTATGTGTTACAGTCATAAATGACCTTTCCTCAACAAGGTATCCAAAGTTGACAACTGCCATTCTTTTCCTGCTTAGCATTTTGTGGGCATCTGCCTGGCTGATGTTGTGGTCTGTCCAAAGACCATGCTTGGGTTAACAGGGTGGATTGAGAAAAGATCTATGTCGTCACTTAACCACTTACTGTAGGATGGCTCATAAAACGCACACTGCTAAATTAAAAAAATATATCCATGGTTAAATGTAATGAGGTAAATTATATTATAACACGTGGGGACTAATTTGTGCAAATTGGTTTTGAGAGTGCCAATTACCGTGGTATCATTTTTTTTTTAATTAGTGAAGGAACTGACTAATCTCCTTCATAAATATAGTAAATATTTCTTTTAAAAAAAGATTGAATTAGCACACTATTTTGTTGCCTTTGAAAGATTGAATTCCTAGCTCATCTTTTGATTTATTTCGTGTGTGTGTGTGTGTGTGTGTGTGTGTGTGTGTGTGTGTGTGTGTGTGTGTGTGTGTGTGTGTGTGTGTGTGTGTGTGTGTGTGTGTGTGTGTGTGTGTGTGTGTGTGTGTGTGTGTGTGTGTGTGTGTGTGTGTGTGTGTGTGTGTGTGTGTGTGTGTGTGTGTGTGTGTGTAACACACATACTTTTCTTTCTTTAGCATGTGTCATTTCATATTACACTCCAATTAACTGCAAGATGGCACGATTTGAGTTGCATGAGTGCATAAATATTTTTTCAGTTGCCTACAGACAGAACATAGTGAGTTAAACCGGGCACGATAGAAGTCATTTGATATTTCCTTCTAATAATAATAATGTTTTTCCTACTGTTACTCAAAAGTGGAACATGAAAGTTGTGTATCCCTAGGGAAGAAATTAAGACATCTTTCTTTATTTGTGTGTACTTAGACAAGCAACGAGATACAGCATAACATCACATGGGCAAGTAATCTAATCTATGTGCTGACAGCATACATACACTACTTCACTAGTTATTGATGTTTTGTTTGTTTAAAGTTTTGGATACTTGTGATATGGAATATCTATACAATAATATTTTTAATTCATACAGACTGACTTTACACATGGCCCCGAAGACTCCTAAACCTTTCAACATTGTTGTGATCAAAATATTCTCTCTTTGTCTCTTTTCTTTCTTTTTTCTTTCTTTCTTTTAATCTTTCCCCTTGTAGAACCTGTTGCCCACAACAACACCACAAGATGCACAGCAGTGGCTTCATAGAAACCGCTTTTCTCCCTTCTGCCGTCTTTTTACCAACTTCTCAGGTAATACTTCCTGATGACAATAAAGGAACTGATCAGGTTATCGTTCAGTGTCGTCGAGTTCAAGACTTGCTTGTGTTTTCTCATCTGGTTATTTTAAAGACTAAAGGTTATTTGAGCCTGAAACATGCACCAGATTGCCCACTGTAAATTCATACTCAACATGTTCTTTTGCAGGGGTGTTGTGGTGTTTTTTTACCACAGTGTTTTAACATGTATGTGCACATTATAAGTAGTAGTTGTATCAATAACATCCAAATGGGTTTGCATTTCAGTCAAGACGAGGTAAATAATCATATTTATTATTAAAATGAGCAAAATATGTTTGCTGGTGGAAACCGCTGTTGTTTCATGATATGCATTCATCTTAAGAGAAACATCCTAGTAAACAAAAAATAAATTAGGTAAACGCACTTTCTTTGCACCGTATGTTGGTTAGTTTAGCACACTTCAGGAATTAGTTACCAGACCTAGTTGGTCAGCCAGTGTCTGTGGTGGTGGTGTAGGAGGTGCGGCTACAGTAGCATAACTACAAAGTTCATATACAGTACGACGACTTTTGTTTTTTGTCACTGTGGAGTTAATAAACACATGCAATTTTAAAGCCAGCTTGCTATCCATACCCAGACCAGTTCAGCCTGTTGACATTGTCAATGGCAGGCAACATCAGGCAGTGTTTATTCACACATGGTGGCCATTTTGATGGCACCACTTATCCATGTTTTAGAATGGTGTGATCACATAAAGCAGTGCCTAAGGACGCAGGAACAGTAGTAGAGCAAAATATTCAACAGAGCAGAGGAGATCTATTTAGATCTACTAAGATACGGCTCTCATTGTTGAAGATAGTTGCATGTTATGTGTTCGCCTGGGGGTTATGTGTTATGTGTTCCCCTGTGAGTGAATCTGGAATGAAAGTTCAGAGGTTATTATTGTTATGATGTAACAGGGGCGGACCTGTTGAAGCTGACACGGGAAGATGTTATTCAGATCTGTGGGCCAGCTGATGGTATAAGACTCTTCAATGCACTGAAAGGACGGTATGGTTTCCCCATGTCATTTAATTCCACTGTCAACACGTGTATTGTACTATTGTATTAAACCATACACTGTCACATTTCTTGACATAAAATTGCCCTTTGTTGTTTTCTTTCCCCACGGCCATCTTGTATGTTTGTAGGGTGGTAAGACCAAGGCTCACAGTCTACGTGTGTCAGGAATCTCAGCAGGCACGAGAGCAGCAGCAGAAACATGAAAATGGAGATGCCGCCAGCAACACTTTCTTTGGTAACTTGTGTTTTTTTTTTTTTTTTGTTCTGTAACATTGCAAACAAGAATGTGTAAAATGAATAGTATGCGTGATTTCATCATCTTATTTATATTTATACACTATAGTGTATATGAGAATAGTGTGTAATATGTTAGTCTCTTATAATGATATTATACAGTATATCATATACTGTAGTATTATATGATATTGTATCATATTCATTGAGTTTATAAAAGTAAGTAGCCTTGCCAGGCCATGATGTCAGGAGGCCCGGCTGAGCCATTGAGGCCCATATAGGTCAGGAGCCTATCTCCTGTTTCTGTAGCGTGAGGCAGCTTGATGTACAAGTACACCCCCTGGACATGACGCTAGTATATCGCAGGGACTTACCCCCAATCCATCCCTTGATGCTGAGTGCCAAGCAGGGAGGCATTGGGTCCCATTTTTAGAGTCTTTGGTATGAAATCGAACCCCGACCTCCCAGTCTCAGGGCGGACACTCTAACCACAAGGCCATTGAGCTGGTTGAGTTTATGGTAAACCACTAATCCTGAAGACTCTGCTGAGTGCTCACACCTACCTTTTTCCTGCAGTATATCATGCCATCTACTTGGAGGAGCTGACGGCTGTAGAGCTCACAGAGAAGATTGCTCAGTTGTTTAACATCTCACCCCGACAAATAAGCCAGATCTTTAAGCAGGGTCCCACTGGCATCCATGTACTGGTCAGTGATGAGGTAAAAGCCGCCATTCTGCATTATGCCTACACTATTATGATCTATAGGAGGTTAAGGCTTATGAATTAGAGAATCATCACCAATTAAGCACTGTAATATTTCATATTAATATTTTTTAATGTGCCGATCTACAAACTCACAATGCTTCACATTGTGAAATCAGAAAAAATAATGGGGGCAGCTGATTGGAAGTGGTTAAGTTTTAAATAACCTGGCGTTTCCAGCTCGCAGGAAAGCCTGGTCTGTGTTCCACAAATCGCCATCTGAACCCCCCTGGAGCGGACGGTAATTTATGTCATGTTGTAGTTAGATTGGTAGTCATAAAAGCAGGAAACAACAAAATGTAATAAGAAAGTACCATTCATAATACCGATTCCAGCTTCAGGCTTCCTCTCTGCTGACTATAAATCATTCACTACAATGTGACGTATTTTACCTTCCACTCTAGACCGGTTCATGCACGTGAAATGGAATGCTGCCCAGTCTGGGGTTTAAGTCGTGGGATGATTTGACCTTTCCTAAAGAAGACTTTTGGTTGAAACGTTCTTGTAATGGTGTAAATCAACATTGCATTGATGCAGTACCTGCCTCATCAACTTACAGTAATACATTTCCTTCTGCCATTGACCCTGAAATTGTCCCTTTTTGTTTTTTTTTTTACAGATGATACAGAACTTCCAGGATGAGGTGTGTTTTGTGTTGGACACAATGAAAGGTATTTGAGATTTCACACATGCTCCTGTTATTTCCTATTGTTTTTTAGAGTAAATGACACCTCAGCTATCAGCTGGGATGTGCTTTTGTCAGTTCAATTTTATTTCTAATATCAGTCCATCTGTATTCATTTTAATTACCAGATGAAACGCATGATGGCTACCACATCATCCTGAAATGAAGAGTACGGTGTTGCCTTGCTCTCCGTTTATACCCTATCCTGACAGTATCTGTCCAGCTTCTGCCTTCGCGCTGTGCGTGGAATGTGCTGGAGTTGACCCCCTCTCCTCCACGGCCTGTATGTCGGACATATCCAACACCTCACTAGACGCCGCTGTGGAGAACGTATGACTGAAGCACCTAGCTCTCTCTCCCGAAACCTTTTATTGTCTTAAGCCTTCATATGTCATTGTGTGGCCATGTTTCTCTGGGAAAATTTGCCAAGTGAGGCTGCAGCCTGATGAAGCCACAGTTAGGCTTTTCTATTGAAGGAGTGACTGTTTCAAGTTGCTATAGCGAAGCACCCTCGCACTTCCCTGACCCGCGGCTATCTCTTCTAAAATAGTAATATCCTCCCTGTCACTCCCATGTCGAATGGAGGAGAGCATCTGGTGTGCCAAAGTGCTGTGCGTCAGAAGCAAATAGTGCCCCTTACTCTTACAATACTTGACCCTCAAGCCTGTAATGCCACATGGTTCCCCTTTCTTGTTCTAGGTTGCTTTACTGGAGCCTCTTTAGCCTAGAAACAACATGTTACTGACAGGCAGCATCATGACACATGAGTAGTGTTGGCTCATTGCTCAAAAGTAATTTATTTACTCTTTTCAAAAGTATTGTTGTTACATTACTCATTGCTCGTTGCCAAAATTAACAAGTTAAATTACTTGTTTCAACACTGCAGCCTACACGGTAAAATCTGAGTGTTGTAACGGGTCCAGTATGTTTGGTTAAATATCTACACGAATTGGAATTGAACACATTTTACTGTGTCGGCAATGACTCAGCATAAACAATGATAATCTGCAAGCGACCTAAACATTGAATTATGGTAACTTCAAGTGTTTCTTCAACTGCCGACATCTGGCCTGCTAAACATGGCTCAATCTAGGATCCTTGATTCAGTTGTGTTTGCAGCATGTAGCCTGATTTATACTTGGATGAGTGTCTTCGTTGCCCACCAAAAATATTGAATCTACAAGCTCACGTGTTGCAGTGCGATAGCTTGAAGCTTGTAAATCAGCTATTTTTGGTGCGGCGTGCAACCCAGCATATTTTATTTGCATACGAAAGCTGAAATGAAAATACGCACATAATAGTGTCGGTATGAAGAGGATTCATTGACTTTATGGACTGACTGCTCTTGTCTTTTACTCCAGACAAAATCAACACGCACATCTCACTATACATTACTTCTTACCAGATATTTTCCCACACAGGGGGTGTGAAAAATGTAACAAGTTACATTTTGGGGAATATGTAATATTACTGAAATGTTACTAGTAATTAGTTATACAACTCTTTACTTGGGCAAGTTATATTACAAATAATACTTTACTAGTAATGCATTACTGGTAATGTGTTACTGTCCAACACTGATCAAGGGACATCTTGAGGACAGCTCCTCTGCTAATATCTGTGCTTGTGTAAGGACTAATGGTGTCATGCATTCTACTTTGCTTTGTTACTGTAAGACAGCGTGCGTGAAAAGATTTTCTATACCTCTGTAATGTGTCTCATTGTCAGCCATTATGATTATTAGTCTTGGATCTCGAAGGATGATGAAACGCTATCTACTGTAGTGAACCTAGTAGCAACACCAGCAACCTGTGATCCTTATCAGCGCGTTTGTTTGGCACTTTTAGTTTTTTAGGCATTTTTCCCCTGCATTTGTTTTGACTAGCCAATTTAAAATGTCTTGTTATAAATCATGTGTTACTTTGGGTGTTTTTTATAATATTTTTTCTGCTGCTTTTTCTTTTATCCCTGTTTTATTTTTTACATTTGTTCTGCTCTCTTAAAAAAAATCACCACTTCCAGATACTAATACATGTATTGGGTTTCTTGACATACCAAATCTGCATGTGGAGAATATTTGACGGTTGTGCTGAAATGAAATGGGTAGTTTGACATTTTTAGAAGTTCATCTTTGGCCCATCTCAGAATGATTAAAATACTTACCCATGAGTTGCTTGTCTTTTGTCCTTACACTGTGTATACCCATCAAGAATAGTTTGAATAGGCATTGGGGACTGGTCTCAAATTAGAACCATCTATTCTAGGACATCTAAGTTAAATCAAAGATGTGGTTACAAATTACATTATTGATATAATTGCTGTCCTCATAGTTTAGACAGGGATACAGAATTCAGATGTAGGTTACACTAAAAGAGTCAGACAGATATATGATGGCCATTTTGTTGCTATGGAAACTGTCTTGTATTGTTTTATTATTACCGCATTATTATTTATTTCAAAGGGTGGTGTTCCCATCAGACATGGAAACTCGTATTTTAATTACAATTAGATCTGCTCTAGTGGTGTGGACGACTATTGCTCTCGGAATCTACATATTTGCGACCACAGACTGGACAAAGAAAGAACCCCGTGTGTGACAACATTTCCCAGCATGCGTAGCGCGGGGCACCGCTCGTGATGTCACAATAAGTATATATGGCTTCAGAGCAGAATTCCTTACTCCATTGTTACATTGTAACAAACCGGGGCAGGGGCGAGGGGGAGAGGGACGTCATTTTGCAGGATAATTTGCTACATTTGGACACCAAAATCAAAGGACCACAATCCAATTTCACATACCGGACGAACGGTAGGCTAGCATAGAGCTCTGACTGAAGCCGCCCCGGTGGAAAAAGGGATAAAACGAACACCGATATCAGCGTATTTATACTCTCCACTGCAAAGCATTTTAAAGATTGCGACCAGGAAGATAAGACATTCGGACAGATCTGGCTGAAGATTCGCACTGGAAGCCTAATTTTCAGCAATAAACTGCAACTAACCTGCTTGACGTCCCTCTTTTCCTCCGTCTGCCCTTTGGTTTAAATAGATATAGGCATGCCATGCAGTGTTTAAATAGAATTTGCACCAATGATCTCTACCTTTCCTTGTTTTTATAGATCTGACTGGTAGAGAGAGTAGAACAATGAGCATGAAGTAGCCTCGTCAGCTCTGCAATAGTGTTGCAAACTGATAATCACACAAGCTTTGATTCAAGTCACTTTGGGTCACCATTGGTCCGCTCTTGTACAGTAGGCTACAGTAGGTACGGTTTAGGGTGGACGTTTTTTTGTTTTGTTTTTTGGCAGAAAGAAGCAGGGCGTTCCTATAAAGCTTCATGTGCATCTCGCATTTGGAAACAACGGGCAGCGAGTCGGTTGGAATCAGGGTTCCTAGATCTGCCTCAGGTAAGAAGGTTTAGTATTTCATTAGCTGCATGCATGGGCGGGCACACTGCCATTGTGAAAATGGAATGAATGACCGGGTGTTCTGGTGGGGGGCGGGGGTGCATGCAGAACAGGCCCCCCACCCCCAAACTGTTGTCAGTTGCAGCATCCTGAAAGGGTTACTACTGCACGTAATGAAATGGGGTTTGGTCGAAACTGTCACTATCAATGTGAATGATTTCCTTTGTTAATCATTCGTTTGTAACCTCGTAATACCCTTCAGATTCACAGCTCCATAATAACTTAAAATGTGTGACATCATCATGCCTAATGGTATAGGCTACTCACAATAGTCTTATATTGGCCAAGCATTTCCAGCACAGTAACAAATGCATTACAGACATTACAGGCATTATCCTACAACATCATACTCATGTAGTAATACTGTATATTGTAGATAATAGAACATGGCAATAGAACATGGCTGTCACATCCAAAGAAAAGAAGACAGGTTGTATTGCCCAAACCTCCATTCTGGCCTGGTTTGACCCCTGCTTACTGATGTAATTGAGCAGGCTATTCCCCCCTCTGCTTTCCATACTCCCACCACTGAGGTCCTCTGTGCAGTTTTGAGACAAAATAAGAGTAAAATGCCATGACACCACAGAGATCATAGTTGCTTCAAGGCTGTTCATATAAAACCCTGCTTGCCTAGTTGCCATGGTGATGTTTCCAGACTTGATGATTTCAGAGCGGGGATTTCATGTGAGACGGGGGAGAGACTGAGGCAAGGCAGTGATGAGGCAGGAATACAGATGAAAAGAAGAGAGAGGGCCCAGAGCCGGTGGCACCTTTTCAGTGGAATTGGAAAATTGACATTACCTATCCGATAGAGTCCGACGCAGTCATCCTGCACTCTTCTGTCGGGGCAAACCAATGTGAAATATTAACCGCAAATTATACTTTGTTGGATGATGGTGTTGCACGCCGAAAAAAAGAAAAAAGCTCACAGCACGTCACAGATAGATCTATTTTCAGCACAATGACAACATATGGTGTCATTTGGTGGAGCATCAATTGGTGTTTGTTTTAACAAAAAAAGGAATGTCAATTTCAATTTCTTTGAGTCATATTTGCCTTAGTACCCATCCCATTTTATAGTATTGCATGCACCAAAGAGTTTGCCTTGCAGGATGTCTCTCACACCTCTCTGTGCTGTCCTCTTCAGACACCAAGCTTCCATGGAGGCAGGTCCGTCCCTCAGCCTCAAACGAAGATATGAGGAGGTGGACAACAGCTCTCCATTCTCAACGCCCAAGGATTCTGAAGATGACATCTCCAGCAGTGATAGTGCAGACAGCTGTGATAGCCTCAACCCCCCTTCCAGCACCACATTCACACGTAAGGGTCACACAACAATACAGCTGACACACACACACACATACACACATACATGTACACACACACACACACGTGCGGCCGTGCGCGTGCGCGCGCACACACACACACACACACACACACACACAACACAAACAAGCAAACAATAAGAGAGACGCAACTCAATAAAATAGCCATTCATGACACAAGGACAGTGAAAAATGCCTATCATATTACAGAAGTTTAAATGGCAAATCCACTACTACTTCCTGGACTACATGTTGTCTCAGTCAGGCAGCCCTCCCCCTATTCATAAGGACAATGGCGTCAACTCTGGGGGTGCTGGGGGTGTTCGAGATCCATTATGAATCCACAGTTTTTTCCCCTCTCCTGGGGGAAAAATGGGGATTTTCCCTTGGCTGTGAAAACATGGCATGGGAGTCCCTCAGCCATGTATTCACATCTATGCCCATGCCCAGTCTCGCGTACTAACACCTTTAGTGTGAGAGAGACACATTTAAATGTATGCGAAGGTATCGGAGGTGCAGTGCACCAAGAAATGTGGGAATTGTAGTCCAGGAAGTAGTGTCCATGACATCAGAGACACTGGGCTCCCTGCTAAAATCTAAAACATCTAAAACCACATATTACACATATAACAGCCACCAGAAAAGTGTTCGAAATCTTCTAAATGTCATAAACCTTTTTATCCCCCAGCTCTGTGTTAGTGGCTGTGAGACATGTGGCGTAACAGATAGTTGACAGGATTTTTCTGGGCTTTTTGAGTTGACCTTTTACAATGTTAAAGTAAATATATAATGACTTAGTCATCACATGGCAATGCTTCAACCTCTCCCCACTCTTCTTTTCCCTCTTGTCCAGCGACGTCCATCCTCAGACAGCCCAAGCTGTCCCCTGGAGGAAAGCAGGTGCGTTTCGATGTTGTGACCGTATACTACTTCCCCCGGCGGCAGGGCTTCACCAGTGTGCCCAGCCAAGGGGGCAGTTCTCTGGGAATGGCCCGCCACCACTCCTACATCAGAAACTACACGCTGGGCGAATTTGCCCGCGAGCAGGAGACCAGTCACCGACACACCCTCCGTCAACACCTGCGGCAAGAGAAGCTCAATGCCCGCAAGATGAAGGTATAGTATCCAAGTGATGGTATTATCATGTTATAATCACTTGGTTTATTTCACTCCAGAGAATGGCATCTTCACAGAAAAAACATGGATTATTTGTGTCAATAATATACATAATGTGATGAATCATAGCTCCTGTTTCGCTGTCTGCATGAATGTCTCATGTGTTCTCTCCAACATATCACACAGCTGACACGCAACGGTACAGTGGAGTGCGCCCAGGCAGATCTGCTGACGCTGGACGACGTGTCAGACGAGGATCTGGACGTGGAAGGGGTGGAGGTGGATGATTGTTTTTTCCTCCAGCCCCTGCCCACCAAGCGACGCCGCGCCCTCTTGCGAGCCTCCGGCATAGCACGCATCGATGCCCGGGAGAAGGCAGAGCTCCGAGCCATTCGGCTCTCACGGGAGGAGTGTGGCTGCGACTGCCGATTCTACTGTGACCCTCGACACTGTGGCTGCAGCCAGGCTGGCATCAAATGCCAGGTAAAAGAATGTTGCATTTTGTGTCCCTGTGTGTGTGCATGTAGAAAAGAAAGAGCCATTAATTACTTTTAAGATCAAGTTGCCTTTAAGATCATGTTGCCTCACTTCAGCTAATTATGTAATTGCTTCCTTTGTTGTTATTATTCCACTGTCTGTGCTCTTCTCCCACTCGTCTGTATCAGCTCCTCTTTTGTCTCTGAATTTACCACTCTACATTATGCTAAAGCTAGACAATGGTCTTCTGTATTCACCTAACAGTGACAGTAGTTTATGACCGCAAACATAAAACTGGCACCACCTAAAAAATAATATAATCTTTCTTCATAAATGTTCTTGATGAGCATCACTGGCATCCTTTTGGCCTGCAATGTATTGATGATTGCAATTGTATTGATGAGAGTGTTCAGTACCTCTACTGACTATGATGTCAGTCATTGTATAATTATATAACTATGAATTAAATTTTATATATATGGAGGTAATTGACAACTAGCAGCATGGTCAATAAGGTTGCATGGTTCTGTGGTTTGCGATATTGGCCATGAACAAACAAACAGATAATGAAGGCAATAACACACACGAATGCTGAAATACTGGCTCTGGTATGTGCTGCAGTTGCAGGCTTGAGGCCAAAGGCTCTTACACTCTTTTTTTACATAAATACAATTTGAAAGGGAAGCTGTATCCTCACACTTGCTTGTTTGGTCAGGTGGATCGGATGTCCTTCCCATGCGGCTGTTCTAGGGACGGCTGTGGTAACTCGGCAGGCCGCATTGAATTCAACCCCCTGCGTGTGCGAACCCACTATCTGCACACCATCATGAAGATGGACGTGGAGGAGAGGAGGCTGCTGGGACAGGCCACCGGGGATCAGTACGCCGAGTCCGACCTTATCTCTTCCCCTTCTTCCACATGCCCCCCGTCCCCTGAAGTGTCCCCGGCGGCCCGCCTGGACTCGGAGCTGGAGGTGGTGGCGGGGGTTCAAGAACTCCTGGCAGAGCAAGACATCCTGGAGCGCGAGAACGAGACGGCCGTGTTGCACCTGCAAAGCGCCGAGGAGCACGAGAGGAGGCAGAGGGAGGAGGCCGACCTGGGCCAGCGGGCACTGTGTCTCCTGCCCGGTGCCTTGAGAGTGGGACTACCTGAGCAGGATGGGATGGAGGAGGAAGTGGAGCAGGTTCTTCTGCAGGGACAGTTCCCCACGGGAGCCACAGTGCTCTGCATTGCCAACAACCAGGAGGAGAGTGCCCCTGACCTCCTCAAAGACTCCTCTCTGTTATACTACCAAGTGGGCCCCATGGAGTCAGCAGCCTTTGAGTCACTCGCTCGAGAGGAGAAGGGCGAAGACGTGAAGGAGAAAGAAGATGGTGGTGAGAAGGCACGTGTTGCAGACAGGGGACAGGAAGGTGACGGTTGGGGTGGCGAGCATGGAGACATCACCTGCAGGCAGGACTCGGAAAATGCTTCGCTCACTGTAATCGGAAGCGAGAAGGAAATGGAGGAGAGGCTTCCGCCTCAGAATAGCCTTTCGGAGGAGCAGTGCCAAGGGGGTGCCTACTTGGCCACAGGGGGCGACATCTACCTACTACCTACCGAGGTTTAGCACCTGTCCCTCTGCAGATGTTTTGCACAATAGCTTCATCAAAGCTAAGAATAAAAAAAAACATATTTCATGGTTTTGTCACTGCTATCGCAGAGAGTTGTATTACAGGCTGGAATCTGGAATAGTAGTGATTAGTGACTTTTTGTAAAAAATGAGCTTGAGCATTAAGTTTGTGAAGGAGGGGGAATTCTGAAAGCACCCACGGATCTCTCCACAGAAGTGTCATGGATGCAGTTACACAAGGAAACCCTCTAGTTCAAATGGGAGCAGCAATCATAGCCTTATTGGGGGAAAGAGTCTTTGTGTGTAGGTACAGCGTGTGAGCTCTAACATAAGCCTTCTGTGCAGTGATGTATATTGTATAAGATATCTCACTATAACACCACTGTGTGTGACAAGCTGTCGTGTCGCTCACTACTTACTGTTTAACTCTCCATTACAGCAACATGTAACAGTACAGCATTACATTGCAGTCTTTCAAGCCAAATTAAGGCCACTGATAGTATCCCCCTTTGAGAATAGACTTAGCAATCCTGGAAATACTTGTTTTTTCGTGTACTGTATATGCATTTACAATGGGCCAAGGTAGCTGCTTATATTATGGGTACGCACATTGTAAATGGAGGTCCCGGCGTGCTCAAATGGGGAACGGACGAACCAGCCAGCAGCAGCAGACTTGAATCGGCCTTAGCTGTTCCTTATGCCTGATTTATACTCGGGTGCTGGTGTCTCTCGCACAGAAAATTACAAGCTCATTGTGTTGTGATGCATGAACCTGTCAGGTTCACCTTGGACTGCTGCACGCAAATGTGTTTTTATTTATCAAAACAACTAGTTTACTCATTATAGTGACGATTGCAAAGCTTATATTACACTTCAATAATGTGTCTTTTGTTGTTGCCTTTGGTTTACACATAAGCATTGATTTGCTCCATAGTAGCCTAAAAGAATGTTTTTTGTTTGTGTCTTTGTTTTTGTTTTTCTTTTAGGCAAGCCACACCGTTATGGAGTATAATTGAGCTTTAGACAATGTGGCTTTTTATTTTTCTCGTTCACAGTGAGATTGTCAATTGTCAAGCAACACATAAGCAATCTTACCATGTAGAACCTGATTTGTGTTTTGCTGCAAAGCGTCATACTATGAAAATATTGGTGTATTTTCAACATTTTCTATTTTTTTTTTTGCCGAAAAGGACAGAATAGGTCATCCCATGATCGTTGTATCTTCACCTCATTTAATGGCCTGTACTGTAAGAAAGAGATTATTTTGAATCATGGCAGATTTCACATTAAGAAAATAGCATTTAGGAGTCAACAGAAATAACAGCCTGTGCTGTTAGTTATACAAAAATATGTTACTAATTTATGATCTACGACAACAATCTGCATTTGTATTTTTATGTTTAGTGTGTGTGTGTGTGTGTGTGTGTGTGTGTGTGTGTGTGTGTGTGCGTGCGTGCGTGCGTGCGTGCGTGTGTGTGTGTGTGTGTGTGTGTGCGTGCGTGCGTGCGTTCATGTGTATGGGTAGGTAGGTAGGGTGGTAGGTATGTGACTGCGTGAATGTGTTTGTATCTGTGTACGTGTGTGTGCGTATGTGTGGTGCATGTAAGCACATGTGGATGGGAGACAAGGGCAGTGGGCGATACATTGGTAAAGAATAGATATTTTATTTCCTGAAAGGTGCTGTTATAGATTTACAATTTACCCCTTTTTCTCTTCTCCCACTATCATGAGAAATTTATTTAAAAAAATATTCATTGATGGCTGATGTAAGAATTAAATGTATTTGAGAGCCTACATGGCAGACATTTGAAAGCTGTTGCACTGCAAATCATTAAGTGATTTATATGGAATGAAGTGTTTTGTCACTTGAATATGTAAATGCAATTCTATAACATTTCTTGTCTTTAAATGTCATTTTATGCTATGTCTAATTAATATGTAAGTGTGCCGACACTTCTTACACAAAATCAGTCCTTTGTTGAGCTGCTTGTGTAACCATTGCTTTAAGTAACGGTTTGCCTGGCACAGGACGTGGTACTGTGTATGAGATGTTTGATGTATTTTTTGTTCTGTTTGCCTTTTTATTGTCTTAATATAACCATGCTTAAGAGTTGCACCAAGGCAGCGGTTTCAAACCTATTATGATGACCCGTTCATCGACTAGATTTTAAGACCATGGTGTCTCAGAACTATTGTGAGACTGAGGAAGGACGCATGTTGTTTGACATGTCTTGACAAAGTACCATCCTTGAAGTAATGATGGTAATTACAAATGCCTGTTGGGTCTTTGTCTTTGGTTATCCAGTAATAGAAAAAAAGGTTTGGGACCTTTGCATCAAATGAACTCCATTACGTGATTATGCGATTGTGTGTGTGTGTGTGTGTGTGTGTGTGTGTGTGTGTGTGTGTGTGTGTGTGTGTGTGTGTGTGTGTGTGTGTGTGTGTGTGTGTGTGTGTGTGTGTGTGTGTGTGTGTGAGTGTGTGAGAGAGAGAGAGAGAGAGAGAGAGCATATGTTGTTTAAATGACTGATGAATTTAGACTTTAATCTCAAAGCTGTGAGAACTGCTCTCATGCTAACCAATGCCTAACGTTGTCCACAGAAAGATTTTTGTGTTGTTTTTGTTTTTTTTAATACAAAAGTGAAAAATAAAATACTCATTTAAAAATAGATGAACTTGGTTGCTGAAGATTATTTAGGAATTATTTAGGAATTATTATTATTATTTAGGAATCATTTAGGAATGTCACACTCCCATTTTACCTTGTTTAGACTTCACAAGGTCACAAGAAGTGTGTGTGTGTGTGTGTGTGTGTGTGTGTGTGTGTGTGTGTGTGTGTGTGTGTGTGTGTGTGTGTGTGTGTGTGTGTGTGTGTGTGTGTGTACGCACGCGCGTGTGGGTGTGCGGGTGATGACTCATGAGAGAGAATCCTGTCTGTCTGGTTGAAAAACAGTCTGACCACTAGATGGCGGTATAGATTCGCCTGGTGCACCCTACTCAATTCTGTTAACCTGTACAAGCCTGGTGACATCACATGAGGTTAACAACTTGTCCTCTATCTGTGTGTATATAACTGGATTCGTCCTAGAGTCTGTTCAGTTTCAATTTAGGATTAAATTACCCATGAAATAAGCAGATTGTCCACATAAAGTGGGGCTTAACCGGAGTGTGTTTGTGGAGCCTTGAGTTGAATCCCATTGAAAGCCCCTTCATATTACTGAGGTAATGTATCCCCTAGGCTACTCTAGGGTATATACACTGCATGCTGGCCAGTAGCCCATGTGCTTTGTAGTACTAATACCTGTAGTCCATGCATGTGATAATAGTGACTGACCACTGGTGTTTTTGACTAGCTTGGCCCAGAGGTAGCCTGACCGCCACCCCCTGACTGCCAGATCATCTAGAGGCAAAATATTCACCTTCAGACCAAATACACATCTTTAGGTGAGGGTGAGGTGAGAATAGTGGAGGAGAGGACAGATGGTCTCACCACAGCTTGGAATATGAACAACACAGGTGAGTCAACCTGCTGCTGACTGGTGAACATGAGAACTAAAAGCCCATATGGAAGTAGCACCTTTCATACAAGCCACTACAAAAAAAAAGTACTATGGATCTTATCTGTTTTTTATTCATATATAATTCTTATAAACAACAAAATTGTATGTTTCACTTTACAAAAAAATACCATGGATCTTAAATATTTTTGAACGTCATATATAATTCTTATAAACAACAAAATTATATATGTTTCACTTTACAAAAGAATACTATGGATCTTATATTTTATTTTTGTATATGAGGATTGTATGAAGGTGCCACTTTCAAGAGTTCGCATTTAAAGTTTTTTTTTTTCCATATGGGAGTTAAAGAATACTTGAGGGGACATTCTGGAGGTGGGAGAGTTAACAACATGATTGTTCGATCCCTGTTTTGAGGAGTACAGTGCATCATTCAGATCCAAAAACATCTCTTTCAGGACTTTATTTATGCTGAGTGTTGTGACATCTCATTGCCCTGTCACGAAGCGGTACAGATTCTGTAAATCATCATGTACATGAAATGATGGAGAAGCAAATAAAGGAATGCCCTGTTTGTAAAATGTTGCATAATCCACACTGAAATCTGTAATCTGGCTCTGACGAAAGTATGTGGGACATCATAGAGCTTCAAAACACTGAAAAACCTCAACAAGGTCTGAGGTTTTCATAGGAACACAAACTCATTCTGTTCTGAATGTCAGTAGTGGGCCCTCATTTACAAAACCACACCAACCACAGTTTCAGACCCATTGATGAAGCTACAGTGGACCACAAAGTGGATGTCCCAAAATCACTAAGTGTATTTAATTCAGTGAGAATGAAATGCAACCAAACAGTGGAACACATTAAGGCAGTCTAAGAAGCTTCACTGGTTTCTAAAGGGAGAAGAGGCAGCCAGTGCCTCTTTGTCAACTGCCTCAGTTGACAAAGGATTGAGAATATTGATGGTCTGCATGGGCAACCTGACCTTCATGGCCTCGGACAAGTTGAAGACTAATAAATTGCATTTTATAGCACTTTTCTTAAGTTCTCAAAGTACGCTACAATGGTTAATTCATTCATACATTGGGAAGTGAAGCACCAAACAGTCGACTCCCAAATCATCACTACCTTCACACACCATTGGTGGCAATGTAGCACAGACCGACCCATTCTTCCCCAAGGACATTTTGACACTATCCCAAAACTTAAACTTAACCTCAGTCTTAACCGGCCACATACACCTCGGTATTAAGCGTCCACTTAGGACAGACTAACGCAATGCCTGACTTATGGGCAGTCCCCCTGGACACTGTGTGTGTTTTTCAGACGAGTAACAGAAGGGGTCAATTCTTGAGAATAGGGCAAATACAGCATGCTCAGTGAAGCAGAAGCAGATTGGTGTGTGTGCATAATAATAGATTTGCAGACACTTTCATCTTCGTTTTCTAATCCAGTGACGCTGATTGTTGTATGATGGCATTTAATCATTAAAAGTCATTTAATGAAAAATACATTAAGCTTTAGACTCCTCTATTCCTTATAGCCCCATGGACAGAAGCAGCTTCCTCTGAGAGGGGGATATTACTAATTAACAGAGTTTGAAATGTAATCCGTGATTAGTGGATTAGGCTACTCAATATAATATAAAAATTGGATAGAACATGTTCAGGGAAATATTTGAGAGAGAACCAAACCTTCCCTTCCACACAAGATATGTAAAAAAAAAAATCCAACAGTGGACTGTAATTTACTGAGCACATTCATGGTGAAGTATCAGAGTGACGTGCCATTCTTCAAGGGCCACCAACACTAAAAATGTCACTCATACAGTATGCATATGCTCTACAATATTTCATAAGCTTGAGGCTTGCTGTGCACGTGTACATATTTTCTGTTTTTAACTATTGCATTATTGTAGTCATTTTCAATAGTATATAAGTGAAAGTATTATTAAAGATGGCAATGATGTACAGTATGTAGCTATTGGGACTATCAGATGTTAGTTGATTATTGCTTTGTTTTTTTTTTTTTTTTTTTACTATTTAAACATTTGTGTGTAACCCTTTTGTTATCCCCAGATTCGTAATGTCAATTATGAATTCCTAATGTCAATTACGAATGTATATATGTAGATGTAATTGATTATTCCGTTACTTAAGTTCCCAACCATACAAATAACTCAGAGTGGACTCCCTGGACTGGACAGTGAAGTCCGTTCTGTTTGACCTCTGTCCAGTGGACAGAGGTCAGGTCACAGGTCTCTGCTCCAGGGTCAGAATGCAGACACACTATTCACTTCACTTGTGTCAGCCAGACAAGAGAATACTATTGCAGCAGACACTGGCACCATGCACTAACATCAAAGGCACATCATGGTTTGTTTGACGTTTTCCAAATATAGCTATTGTCCTGCTAAATGTGATTTTATTTTTGGCCTGACCCGTCTAGGCGTCTACACTTCGATATATCTTGCCAGGCTCTGTATTTGTGTGTGTGTGTGTGTGTGTGTGTGTGTGTGTGTGTGTGTGTGTGTGTGTGTGTGTGTGTGTGTGTGTGTGTGTGTGCGTGCGTGCGTGCGTGTGTGTGTGTGTGTGTGCGCGCGCGCGCGCGTGTGCGTGCGTGTGTGTGTGTGTGTGTGGTCCAATAGTCTGACAACATGCCATTAACTGAGGCACTGAGAAAATACATTAGGCACCACACACGCCATGCAGATGCACACACACACACACACACACACACACACACACACACACACACACACACACACACACACACACACAAATACACAAATAGGAATTACGGCAAGAACAATTGTGGCACCGGCTCATGTCTCCCAGAACTATGCATGCATCATGTGTTTAGCCTTTCCTGCCAATGTCTGTGCATTCATTGTTTTGCTTTTCCAATAGCCGGAAGAGCTCAGCTGAAGGCTGATGATGATGGAGCTCAGCTCTGGGCCACTGGAAAAACTTTCAATATTTTTTAAAGATATTGTTCTCATGGGAACCTGTGCTAACTCATGTTTGTAGGGTTGGGCAATTCACCAAACTCATTTCGATACTGAAATTTTGAAATTTAGAACCCAATTATCTTAAATATGCCTGGTCACTATATTGACTATATTAAATTATTCCACATTCTGTTTTACAATGGTATCCTCCAAAAATAATAAAAATTGCATAATTTACGAGCTTACAATGCACTGCATTGCAACATGTAAGCTTGTACTATGTTCTATTTATTTTAATAATCATTAAAAGCTTTAAGCCATCAATCCAAAAGGTTTGTAACCAGCCCTAGTTATGGTGCTGTATCCCAGTGATGCCAGTCAACCTCTAGTGCTCCATATGGGCTGGGGCCATTGCCATGGTGATGATATTGCATTTGGGCCCCCAAATAACTGAAAAAAGATCAAAAAGGACTATATTTGAAAACAAATGACAAAGTAATTATTCTTTAAAACCTTTTAAAATCAGTTTTTATTGTGGTAAAAAGGAGCAGTTAGTTGTTAGTTCCATTGATTCAAGCTGGAACACAATGCAACTGACTATTCAAATTACCCCTGAAAATGCATGGATGGACACTTTTGAAACTTAAGTGGGTCCCGAACCAGAGGTTGGAAACTCCTATTCTACGGATTTTACAAACTGTGTCTTCATGTTGTTGGGTCCTGCAGCTCCATCACTAAACAGTGCATTTGATGGTGTTTGCAGTGCTTTGGGCATCAGTGAGGCCTGAAGTGATCCAGAACTGAATGGATCAATGCCACCACCACACCGCTGTAGTAAAAGAGTGGTGTGGAAAAAAATCTCGCCCTTTCTCTCTGTGCCTGTCTCGGTCTAGTAGTCAGTGCTATGCCATCATTAGTGTTTTGCTGAGCCCATTCCCCTTAAAAGGCACTATTCATAAAACATGGGCCATGGTATTTTCCTCATGTCTGCTCTGGTCTTCCCATGTTGAAAGAACTGAGAGCTAAAGAAATCCAGACCCTGCAACACAAAGTTCAAGTTGGCCAGGCCCAAATGTATCCCAGAGATCAGGCTGAAAAACTTTTCTGTAGTAGAGACTAGAGCTGGTACACACACAAACAGTCACACACACACACACACACACACACACACACACACACACACACACACACACACACACACACACACACACACACACACACACACACACACACACACACACACACACACATGCACACTCGCACGCACACACACACACTCATTTGGTTAGTTACCGTATTGTCCTGTCACGACAGGACATTCCCTGTCACGGATGTCCGGCCTGGCCCTATTAGTATGCTATTAGTTAGCGGGATTCTGAGCAGCTCATCATTTCAGTGGAGCATATGCTGTACTACACAAAGGCACAGACTTTTCGTGTCATGTCTACTTATGTCTTTCTATGCTATCCATAGTTCTGTGTTCTTGCATTCCCCAGCTGTATCTCATTTAATCACCCCTACAGTGTATAAGTCCTGTTCCCCAGTCAGTTCTTGTTTGGTGTCACATGATTATGTCAGTTTGGTTGTGTCTGTTCTGTAATGTACTGTCCTGTATTTGGGTTTTCACCATTTACTAACTTTAGTGACAATCTCTTGCTATCCGGTAGCATTAAATCCCTTGATGATTTATCTATTTCCCATCCCAGCTCTTTCCTTTTAAGGATCAAACTATATCACATTTCTGAATAGACATCCCCACTGTGAAATTAAAGAATCACACTCTCATAAAACACAAGGGTGTGTTTTGTGCATGTGTAGCATGCAAGCAAAATTAATTTTCATAATAGAACATTGACAGCTGACTATTGTGACGTGGAAGAAACTTTAACGCAAACACAGTGGAGGCCAAAACCAGAGGCTTTCAGTTCTGTCATCATCAACCCCAGCACAGCGATGGCACTGCCAGAATAAGCATGAAAGGGAGACAAGACAAAGGCGAAGCATGACAACATTGCCAAGCTGCTCTCAGCAGAACCAGAGAACCAGCTGTGTCTCCACAGCTGTGTGAAACATGGAGCGTGTTGCTTTGCCTTCAGCCCTCTGAGGACATCTTTGTCATGCAAGTGTCCCTATATCAACAACTAAGAGACACACATGTGGAAGATAGATGGGTCGGTGGAAATAAAATCATTATCTTGTTAACGGTGTGTTTTCATTTTAAGTGTTATTATTTTTATTTTGTCACTTTTTTGCTGTCCTGTGTTTCCTGTCAGATCTGTTGAGAAAAAAAACATCCAATTATCAAAGCATTTGGCTGCGTGCCCCGCTCTCCTTATGGCGGAAGTTTGAATGTCTATGTGCTTACATAGTCTCTTTACAGACACCAGGGGACAACCTCAACTGGATGTTTTCTGTCTTACACAATAAGCCAAAAGCAGTGACTTCATTCTTGTTGTATCTGGGGGAAATTCAAAGTCAGAGTCTTCCAGTATATTGTGCTTAAGCTCTTCTTTTCTTTCATGATGCATTTGATTTATATAAACACAAGGGAGAAGTCTCCTGAGACTGCCTGTACAGTATTTGATTTGGCACAAATCGACCTTGTGTTTTGGCATCCTACTGCTGTCTTCTTGCTCTGGTATATCCTCATAATCCTCTTCTGTAACCTCCAACAACACATCACAGAGAAGCACTGCTGATGATGTTAATGTGACCAGAGATGGCATGGTTCAGATCTGGTGATGATGGATGGGCAGTGAGATCATCTCCCTAAAGTGGGCGCATTATGTCATTACAATCATGCCATTGACATATTGCATTACTCTGTGCGCACCAATAACGTTCTTGAAGCGACCCCCACCCTGGCCATTCTTTGACAGACTCTTGTACAACATAAATCATGTTCCTCGTATTGCATGGTGTCCTCATAGACGGAACAACTTCCCTCTGTACATTCCTTTGGGATGTGCTGTAGATTGTGAAGTAAGAAGGGTGTTACCTACCGGAATATATACTTCCATGAATCTTTTCATACCCTCCTCATCTTTGGCAGATTGCCAATTGGGGATGCGCGTGATAACCCATAGAAGAGAAGCACATCCCGTGAAGGAAGACATGTACATGTATGGATGTCTGTGTGCCACGGAGTGATTATTGCCTATGATAGCTGAATCATCCAGAAAACCACAACCAGCGTGTTTGTGAGTGTGAATGTTCAGGATGTGGTGAAGTCAAGCTTACATGGGAAAAACTTTACTTTGGGAGATTACCTCACAGGGCAAAATACATGTTGTCACATTATAATGAAACCAGATGCCTGCTACAGGTTACTTTGTGTGTCGTCCAATTCACTGTCCATTCTTCTGTCATCTTTTGACAGTCACATCTGACACTCTCAAATATAATTTGGGATTTGGGATATCAGTACAGGAAAATTGTTGTCTTTTATTGATTTTAAATCACATGAGACATATTTTACTCAGAAATAGTAAAGTCAAAAATAGGAAATGGTAAATCTTCCAACATGCTTTATATACTGTAGAGTGCAATAGGTACCAACCAGCACATCAAGAGCAATTAGGGGTATCTTGCTCAGGGACACATTGACACTGACACTGGGGGCCTGGGTTCAAACTGGCATCCTTGTGTTACCATATATGACATACAACATGTCATATATTAATATGCTACTATAACAGACCCACACTTCATACTTTCATTTTTGTGTGTATTCATGGTGTTTAATGTGAAGACAGGAAGTCCCTTATTTTGACACACCTATACCAGCTGTGACCATTTTCTTAATTGAATCAAGCAGCTGTGGCTCCTCTGTACTCCACCTCACTGCCCCAGATTCAATGAAGGACAGAATGAATAACACCATGGAGCTGAGGATTTAGAAATGTTTGTTTGAATATGTACCTGTGTCACGGACAGATAAGGAAAGGACTGACAAAACTGGACAAGACTTCAAACATGGAACAAGACAGTGAGTTGCTTGTCAACAATGTCAATAACCGATTTACAATATAAATGGTTGGAATGAGATTTTAATAGTTCTAATGTACTGGTTGCTAAGGTTTTAGCACCCAGCTGGAAGGGGAACAATGTATATTTGTTTTATTATATTGGTCTTATTGTTGGACTTGTGTAGTTCATGTATTTTTATAATGTTTATACTGGTACACCGTGCAGAATATGTATCAATTGTGTTCCAATTGGTAACTGTTAAGGATTATATTGACATGCATTGTGTATTGCATGCCTTTTTCCTAGTTTCCACACTGAGATATGAATAAAAGTTTCAAAACTCATCACAGCTTCACCCCTTTTATGGCCAGCTGGGTCTGCTACAGCTACATCTGTTATTTTCCTGGAGTTTAAATATTTGTATCATGACATTTAATGTCCATATAACCTATATTGTGCCTTAAATATTGACATTGATGCTCACCTTTGATTCATATCTTTGGCAACAGTCACCTATAAACACAGATGTTTCAGCCTCAGTGCAGATGTTTGGGGGAGAGAACATGAAATGGTGATTACAGAACCCATATATTTACAAGAACTAAGTAATCAACAATAATATTATTATATACAATCTCATTAAACATTTTATTTCCTTGTAAATTAACACAACATTAAGCAAAACATGTGAAGAAAGAATTCTGCTTATTTACATGAAGCAAGCCTAACTGGAATCAATATTTAGATCTCCTGCGGTCTGTTGGTGCACATACTGTCAGATGCTGTCCTGACGGCAATAAAATAGCAGATCTACACACTTTTTCAGTGAGTAGATTTGGTGAAGACGGTTTGATTACAAGTATAGAGGGGTCATCTTAAAAACCCATCACTGTATGTGACCCTGGTCACATCAGGCCAATGTGGTCAAGAGGGACTTGAGAACTCAAGTGTGGGGGTGGAACTTCGTGGAAGTCTGTATTACCGAAGCGATGGGAATTTGGGGAGATGTGTTTTTGTAAATATGGGAACTTCCTCTCTGTGTTTGCCCCTATTCCCTGATAGACAGTTAAGTGAATCATGTAAAAGACCGGGCTTGCTGGTCACAGACAGTTCAGACGGGTCACTCCTCATCCTAATTAATGCCCTATTTTTACAGCCGTTTTTCTTTTTCTCTCTTGCTAGTGTAACGGTAGCCTCAAAAGCCATTCTCAGCGGAAGCAGGGGATATGTCGTTTTGAGCAGTCTAGCTTTCGGTACACAACCTCATCAAATTATTTTTCTATCCACATGACCTCATTTCCTGTTACACAGTGGTTCACAAGTATACCTGTGAAAACAATACTTTGCCCTGTCCTCTACACCAGTAAGAGTTTCCACGTACTGTTCTCAACGGGCTAGGCTTTTCCCCCCACCTCTTGTAGTGTCATGGAAACATGTATCCAGAGGCGGTCTTTTTTGGCATCGGAGACAGGGGCTCTTTTCCATTCATGGAATAACCTGCATGGGTGGAGTTTGATTAGGGAAAGGCACAAAGGAAGGGCACATGCAAGGTTTTGCTGATTATTTGCCATCTCTGAGCGTGGAATGCCCCAACGCTCACACTCAAAGTGTAAATCCTTGGTGCAGGGCTGGCGCTAGGATGAAATGACTGAGGGTCAATCGTGATTTTGTGCTGGGCGGGAAAACTTAAAATCCACCTTTCAGCATGCCAAAGGGAGATGACATGGCTACTCCTTATAACCCCTTTTTTGATGTTATTTTTCACGTCATGAACTTAGCATCTCCAGGTCCTCCTTGGTGGTGGTTCTAATTTTGGTAAAGTATTCTATTACAGTAAGCCGATTACTAAGTATGTATTTGTTCTCATTAAATTAGTATTGACTCACTTGCAATAAATAATGTAAACTAATACTTTTTGGGGGAAAATTGGTTAATAATTAACCGTTAAACCTTGTTTACCCAGTGAGGTCCTTCCTTTTATGTTGGGGTTTCCATTTTCACAAAACGTCAGTGTGCCACGGTCCAAACTAGGGTGTCATGCATAGAGCCCTGTGGGATCCCGGTCAACAAAGTATGTAGGGTTGAAGCAGTGGTTAATGTGAGGGAGTGTTGGATTCACATGCTCTGTGGGGCCTCCTTTGTCTACTATCTCAGTGGTGCCCATGCGTGCCAGGACTCTGGACCAGGCTCAGATTACTGCTGGGAAAACAGCCATAGCATGAGTCCAACAGGTGACGGACTTGATGGAGGGGGTTGTCATAACACTCCAGCCACTTCTCCACCCAGGGAACCACTGATCAAAATTAATTAGCCATTAGAGATGACCTCAGACGATTATTTATAGGCTCTCTTTGGGGTTTAAGGAAAGGGGATCCCCCAAGAGAGAACGGAGGTATAAAGCTTTGGTCCAAGAATAAACCTCTCGTCATGACATGCAGGGACAACTTGCCTTCCACTCATTGGATTCAAGGAAGTAGCTAATATGAGTTAACTTTAAAGATTCTGTTCTCCTCCCAAGTGTAAGGTTAGTGTTTTTATTTTCTTTATTTTCTGTTTTTTAAAAATATTTCCCCCCCCCAAATTAAGATGAAATATTTTCTATAATGATCCAGAAAGCAGTTTTGTGGAAATAAAGCTTTCTGTATTAAAGTTTACCCCCAAAAAGTTACAATGCAAAAACTATTGGTATACTGTACTGTATATAGCAAACATTAGTACCATTACAGTACAGAGTTTGGAAAGGGGCGACCTGCTACCATATTATCTCCATCTCCTCCCTTCTTTTCTCCCGAGTCCAAACCATCTTTCCATAGTTTCTCCAATGTGCATTTAATTGGTGAAATGTTAGTCTTCTCAATAAATCGCTCAAAATCCATCAGGATACCCTGCCACAGAATGCCTCTGAAAGGCAACATTTTACAGCTTAAAGGTGTTTTCCTGCCTTGCCTCAAGCACTAACACATGACATTTTTTCTTCTCTACGTGATTTATTTTGAATTTTCAGAATACATCAAGTTCCTCTGGTGGCCAGACACACCCAATAATTTTCATGCTGCCAGCCGTCCCATCCGCACTCATCCGCCAAAACTGGACTCAAGGCGATAGAAGACGGGTAGTCAATCAGTCCCTCTTTTTAAATGACCTTGACTGGAACACAGAAGTGTAATGCTAGTTGTAATAGGTTGACACATCTGCTAAGAACATTTAAAACAGACGCGCTGTCAGAAGTCAACATGAGCTCATATTGACTTCTGACACCTTCTGAACCCGCGAGCAAGCCTTTAGGCATGCATGTGGCTCTGCCGAGCAGTCGGAAGTCTGCTTCTGCTGTCTTAGCACAGTTTGAGTTACCGATAGGCAGAGAATCGTAAATCATCCATCCTCCCCAACGCGCGGTGAGGCAGGAAAGATATTGGTTGCATCAAAGTCTAATGTAATGTGATGCATGGTCAGTTACTGTTCTAACACAAGGGGTGTGAATATCCTCCATGAAGAACAATCTGGTTTGATACGTCCCACATGTGTGCCTGCCAGCTAGATCAGCCAATAGCACCATATCAACCAAGTCTAGTAGGTGGCATTATTGGTGTGAATACCTTTTCTGTGTGCAACACCATTGTATAATAAGGTATAAATCAGGCCTAAGTCGGCTGGCCTCCTACCTTCCCAACAAAATTTACGCACCTCCCTGTCAGACTACATCCTGAGAGCTGATCAAATGATTTCAATCCTAACCCTGACCTCACTCCCTGGGATTAGGCTCCAGGGGAGGAAGAGCTGAGGAATTCAAACAGCCATAAATTGCTGTGGGAGGTAAAGTGATCTGGAGGCCCGTTGTTTGGTAAATGGTTCGATTTTGACCTGTACATGCCACATTTCATCCTCTGCTTGGTGGAAATCTCTTTCATGGTGTAAGCAAGCCGCAACTGCTGAGAAGAGGTCAGTTCCTAGAGGTTTTGAGACCTTTTTTTTGTTGAAAGCTCATTGTTCAAGCTTAACGTGGATCTGACCAGCAGTGTCTTGCAGGCCCGGATACCACACCATTGTCATCAGTGGCCGTGTGATCCATCAAGCCAAGCAGCATTTGAGGAATTTTGCTTTAGGAGGTTGGTATGGACTTCCCGGGGATGTTTTGGCTGTGTGGGCGCCGAGCGGAAGCACTTTCGTTTCGCTCCCACCCTCTTCTCTCAGCAGACAGAGGGGCCCAGACGGTCAATCCTGTGGGTAATCCCTGTATTCGTACAACAAAATAACAAACAAAAACAAAACAACTGTGTTGGGAGCTATTCTGTTGCAACATGTCTGCCAATTAATGACATATAAATGATCAGAATAGATCAGAGGTTTTCAACCAGTAGTCCCCAGCTAAATGATGGTAACCATATGGACCCTTATAGATCTGTAACTCTAGAGAGTGTAAAATGAAACCAAATGGACCCTTACGGCTATTTGGTTTCATTTTACATGCTCAAGAGTTAAATTATATTTAAACATCTGAATTACTTAATTTTCAAGAATCTACGCAATTAGAAATTGTAGAAGAATTGTTATTTTGACCAATGTTTTGCCAATTATCTACTAAATTGTTGACTCAAACTTGAAAGCTTTGGGTCCAAGAGACTGCACTCAACATCAAATGGTGGTCCGTGGCTAAAATGCAGAATAAATAGTGGACCCTGGTATGAAAAACGTTGAAAACCAATGGAATGATCATCCATGTTTTTGTGCGGTGCTAACCACGTCACCACACACGCACGCACACTCCTGAACCCCAAATTTCTCCTGATGTACTAGTTGGTTAGCCTGGTGAGGCCAGCCTCATAGAGCATGGAGTCAGTCAGTCACTCAGAGTTCCTTCTTCTGAGTGACTGACTGACTCCACACTATATGAGCCTATAGCCTCACCAGGCTACTGGTTGGTACCATGCATGGCTTCTGCCGCAGTTGTGAGACCATGCATTAACCATTTACCATTTGTACGTGACGTCCCCACATACACACACACACACATTCATGCGCCGACCTCTCTCCAACGTGTTTTGCGTGTGACCAGATTAGAGGCTTCTGAAGTTTCTCTCCGGCCCATGACCCTCTGGGGCCACTCCCTGAGTGCTGGCCCCTTCATTAGGCTCCTACAGAGTGTGTCCAGTCACCCGGGGAGGAGAGGTCGTCACCACGCCATTTTCTAATCACAGCTTTCCAGCTGATTCCCTCTGTAGTGGCAGCAGCAAGGTGAGTCAACGCAGTCTTTGTTGAGGCACCTGAAGACCCTTCCCCCACCCTCTGAAAAAAAAAACTCTTTTTTTCACTGATTAGGGGGTTTTGAAGTGGAAAAACACAGTGAGTCAGAGAGGTACTCTTTGTTGAGGTTGGCCTTACAGCTGCCGCTTATTCATTACGTCAGTGTTCTTGCTTCCTTTCTTTCTTTGTTATCAGTGCACAGGCTAACTCTTTGCGAAAGGTTGTTTGGATTATTATTATTATATAGTGGTCTTTAACAGGTGGATGTGTAATTAGAGGTTTCTGGTCACCTGCCGGGTTGTCTCTCTAAGTGTGTCTTCACCTGTGTGATCCTGGCCCGATGTCATCATGTTGGGGAGAGATCTCTGGGCCGGTCAGGGCAGGGAATGATATACAGCTGGACCTAGAGGTGAGGATGAGAGGTAAAGGATTTTAGCAGGACTTTAGTGGAGGATAGGAGCGAAGGGAGGGGATTGGGATTTTTGGGGGCGTTGTGGGTGACAGAGGTTAGCACGCAACAGGCCCTGTTTCCCAAACAGTGCACTGGGTCGGGACAATTTGCGGGTCATGGGACCATTTTAATGGGTTGAGTAAATATCCCCTTTATTGTTTTTTTTAATTTCCTACGTTATTATTATTTGGTTTCCCCCTTCTTTCTTCTAAATAATCCCATGAATAATTAACCATATATTACAAAACAGTAGTAGAACATAGCCAATCTACATGCTTAAAAAGCATCACATTGCAATGCCTTATGAGCTTGTAGATCTATTATTTTCACTATGGGTTCCTGTCCAACCTGTACTGTCCTGGCCACAGGAAGTTCACAGGATCTACTGAATGTGATGGAGGCAGCACTGCACTTTACACACTCCATATTTGGATGTGTCTGACGCAGAGGCTCAATATGGCAGTTTGTCACATTCAATAGATCATTTGTCGCCAGATCTAATTTCCTGGGGTTTATTAGGTCTATAGTAGATAATAAAAAAGAAATTGCTTTAAAAAATATGGTCCTAAATAGGCTACAAATATTTAGCCTATTTAGGAACCTTGGTTGAAAAAAACTAAATGTGTCCTTTAAGGAATCTGTGCCTTTGACTTTATTCATTCTTTATTCATTGCAGATACAGGGTGTGTCCCTGCCTAATAGAGAATGATGCAAGTTAGAATCATGCTGTGTTAATGAGGCGCCCCACTGGCCTTCTTCTCCCAGCATGCTATGGGTCAGGGAGGAGCCAACCAGCTTTGCTTTACCACAAACACTGACATCAAAAGTCTCCACGTATCCTACATTAAGCTATAAGGAGAAAGTTTATCCTGACTTCAGGTGGAGTTAAGCTGTACATAAATATGTCTTTCTTTTATCTGGTTTGTAGTGTAATCAAACAAAGCTCATAGGCATTAATCCGTCTTTGTGTTCGTCGTCTGTGGAGTGCCCTGCCTTGTCATTTCTACAGCATATGCACTTTACGCTACTTACCAAGAGAGAGCTGCGGAACATTGGTCTCTGTGTTTACTATAGCACTCTGCGGCTAAGCTCTGTCATTTGTTACATCACTGTTTACGTTGCAGGGGTTTCATACATTAGTGTATTATAGTCCATTACGCCCTACAATCTGTCTGTCTGAGACCCTTTCATCCCCTTTTCAATTCCTCAAAAGGAAAATAAATTTGTGGATTTACAATGACTAGACCACTCATGTCTGATGCACGTAAACATCAAGACAGGCCTTTTGAATAAACACGACAGAATAAGCCCTCTGTTATACAGTATGTGAATATCATAGATGTCATTAACACACTGTAAAATTGTTTTCTTTAAATTCTAATGTGACAAATTAAAATAGGCTACAGGTTGTAATAACACAGTATGTGATGAATGGAGTCCTGAGATTGTAATGCAAATTGACAGTAGTATGAGTCGAAATGCCACCATGCACCTTGCATTTTATTTTTGAAGAATATATTTTTGCCTCAGTCAAAAAAGTGCAATTATTCTTATTGCTTGGCTTGCATTTCCCTGACGTCACCTATTACATTGCCACGTTGTTTCATATTGGATGGTGTTTTAACACGTGACACGTGACACCTAGTAAGGAGGAATTCAAGTTCCAAACAAACACTCTTCGAGTTCCATTGACAGCAGATCACACGTGCGCAGTTAAATTGGTGTAATTACGGCATTTTAGGACATTTTAACGCATTAACAGACCCCTCGTCACTCTAGTGAATAATGATTTGTTATATAACTCGCTTTACCTAATATATTAACTAAGTAGGCCTATGTTTGGAACTTGCAGAGCTCCAGTGCTGGCACGAGGCGTGTGGCGGTGAGATCAAACTGTGTCGCTACTCTCTCTCATTATAGATACTCTAACTCAAACAAACCACAAACCGATCAGAATACTCGATTGCATTTCAACCTTCATATGTCCCGCCTACCTGTGGAGATAGGCTCCTGGCCAGACTGATTTGCGAAGTGACATTTCAGATGCGGCAAATCATTCTGGTTTACAGGCTAGGCATAGGTTATACTGAGGTTAAGTTTACGTTTAGAAATCTCGTACACTGTGGTTTACAAGGCAGGATAACCATGACTGATGCATGGTACACTATGATCATATATACGTGGGTGTGGGTGTGGATGTACATAGACACGTACACCCACACCCACGCACGTGCACGGTGCACACACACGCACACACACGCACGCAGTGCCACGCACACTACACACCACACACCACATATCACGCACACAAGCCCGCCCTGCTTTTGTTTCCTGTGTATGATATTTGTATGATACGGCCATGAAATGCACTCTGTCAAGCTGCCAACTTGTCAAAGTAGAGCGCACTATGAGATGTGTTCATAAGGAAATGCAACAATAAATGTTTACTACAATTCTATATTTTTTACACCCTTTATATACATCTCTGAAACGTACATTAGTTACTTCACCAAGAATGGTGGCTCCCTGTTGGCCGATGGAGGACACTAAATTAAGAAAACACCTACCCATACCCAATATGGGTATGTATAATCTGACACTGGCAAAGATATGCATTGTCAACCCAAAAAGCGTGCATGTTATAGGATGTATGCACTTGCATAGCATACATTGTGTGGGTAATATAACCGGGTATCTCATGGCAGGAAGTAGTATGAAGCAGGATGTTTGGCATAGGCTTTATACAGCATGTGTTTATAATGTGTTTTTAGATTAGATATAATACTGGGGTATAAAGCTCTCTCCTATGATATCATTGTCTGAGGAACAGAGAGCATTTGATCATGGCAGGCATTACATTATTCCACAGCTTGATCAAGTACCAGGATAATAACAATAATAACAGCTAGATAACCAGATAGAAGTCAACCAACCAAGCATCTTATTTTAAAGAGGGAATGCTGTGATTTTTGTATTTTTTCCAATTTTGTTCATGGTTAAGAGCTATGTAGACCCCCTTGGTGTGTTTTTATGTGCAATGATGTCTTTCCTGCATTTAAGGTTTCCTCCTGTGGGCTGAAACCTTTCCAGTCAAACGTGCCAATAAAAAAAACATGGCACTCAAACTTTAAATTTGATTGGCCAGCGAGAGGACAATTAGCCCTTCACTAAGTCCCTCCCCAGTCCGTCCTTGTCCAATAGGCACGTTAGAAGAGGAAAGTTTGACCAGGAATGCTTGACTTGCATGGCAACAGTTGCTAACAGTTGCTAAACTATTTGTACTGGCATTGGATACTGACTAAACTCCGCCCCAAAGAACTTGGAACTATATCAATTAAAGGCAAAAAGTGGAAAAGAAAAAAAACACACAAAACACTAGTGCTTTGTAAATCGTCCCAGACTCCCATTAGTATTATTCACATATGCCCGCTCATATACGTACCCAGTCAGCATTGTAGTATTATTCACATATGCCTGCTCATACGTATACCCAGTCAGCATTGTACTGAAGGGGTACTGTGTCACCCTGGTGGGTGCGACTCACCAGGACCCCACTGATTAATAGGCATCTGTTTCCCTGCTCAGCCGCTGAACTCTGAGCTCTCAGACACTGGAAGTGAGTAGTAGAGGAGTCACAGACTGAGGTCCTGCTCCTCTGGACTAGAACAATACCTCATTCTGTCTATGTAGACTCTCACACGGAGAAGAGTAACCCATCTACTAACTAGATAAGATTTTTTATTGCATACCATGTATATTCTGTGTTATGTAGGGGGAAAAGCAGAGAAAACCCATGTTATTCTCAGATTTATGGAGTATGCTAATAAGGGACAATGCACAAGATCTCATGAATGTCAGGGGAACAATTGGTCGCTGTTTCCCCCATGAAACATTTCGGTTTGAACCCCAAGCCTAGCTGTACAATCATCACTCTTGTCAAATTGGAGTTCCTCTATGACGTGGGTGAATTAATATCTGTTCATAATGCAAATTAGTCCCTGCGCTTTCTTACTCTTCTGCACCCAAAAGAAGAAACGTTCAGCACACGTGGATTTCTGTCTCTTGGATGTCCTGGCATCACCTCCTGTTTGGTGTATCAAAGGGATCTCCAGACATGAGATGTATAGGATTATAGGAACACCTGGCAGACAGCGGTCAGAAGAAGCAATTCACACCTGTGGAATTCATGTGGAATTTGGTCCTACTGTTAGGATGCAGCATCGACAACACCTGGATGCAGTCTGGACATGGATTATTTCTACCTTCGTCTCTCTCACTGTATCCAAGAATATCTAGCTTTCTGTCAATATGTCTGGCCTTGTCTGTCTGACTGTCTGACTGCACGAAACACATACACGCACGCACACGCGCGCACACATACACGCACGCACGCACGCACGCACGCACGCACACACGCACGCACACACACACACACACACACACACACACACACACACACACACACACACACACACACACAAAAGGAGTATTGCTTTGTTTAAAAAAAATATATATAAGCCTATGGTTTTCTAAATTTCCTGAAAGATTTATATTTTTCATTTCCTGAAAATAGAACATTTTGGAGTTAAGTGGTTTCTTCCCGGCAGCAGAGATGTTATAAATACATAATCGGTCTATTTGTGATTCTGTCCTCATCCACCCCTGGGTGTTTGCTCTATTGTTTTAAATCTGTAATATGAAGGCTTGGCTACCACACTACATGTGTTAATGAGAGATATGACATCTTCAGAGACCTCCAGTTCCAAGCATAGAAGAAGTGAAAACTTGCGCTTTCCAAAAACACGACTCAATGTGTTTTAAATCAGCATATCTCCATTTCACATCAGAGGGGCCCCCTGGAGCAAACAGGAGAACCTGTAAGAACTTTGCTTATGTGTTGAATATACCACATTCCTTTTATGCTAACCTTGTGGTGAATTTAATTGGCTGTAGGAGGTTGTGGTTCAGGACGTGGAGGGTATTTAAGGGATATTTTACGTCACCGACATGGAAATAGAAAAGTACATTGGGAGCGAGGGAAAGCCTTACTCATAACATGAATAAGTGTTTAGCTCACGGTGAGACGTCTCCATAGCAGTGTCACACTACCAGCGCAGCAGCAGTGTCTCTCTCTCTCAGCTGAGAGCCGAGGGAACGGGTTTATATGAGAGTACATGACCCCACCCACTCTGCTGGCCGTGTTGAGAATCTCTCTCCTCCACCTCTCCTACCAACGTCGTCAGCACAGCCTGCTGCACCACAACTGAGAGACATGGAAGCAATTACAGCATGGAGAGAGGCAGGCACGGGAACGTTTAGGCGGGCTGATCTCAAATCAGAGCAAACCAAGGGAAATCAAAGCTCACGGTTCGTGTCAGACTGCCAGGGCATTGATCAGGGATCTGGGCAGTTTTACAGGACAGTCAGAAGGGGAGAAGACTGCTGTAGGCCTGAAAGCAACACACAGGCAGTTCATGTTTTCTATTTACATAAATGGTGTCTCATGTCGACATGTATACCAATAAGACGTGAGCAAAGACGTGAGCATCAATAAATTATAAAGATTCCTGGACTGTGCTGGTATGCAACTTGCGCAAAACAAATTTTTGTTTTTGCGAAAGCACTGGAGCACCACCAACGACTTGGATTCTCACAAGGTCGATGTAATCATTTCTGAATCCAAATGTTAATTTTTTTCTCACCACACCTCACACTCTCATCCAACATTCTGTCTGATCCTCCCATCACACCAGGACTATTTCAGTTCATGTGGAACCTCTGCTGGGGACGAGGTTACCAGCATTCACATGAGAGCTCGGCGGGGTTATTAAAAGGCAAAAAGCTGTTTATTCCCATACTCCCCAGCAGCCTCTGTTAGGCCAGGACAGAACACAGTGTGTTGAACTGGGTCCATGTGGTGCTGCTGGAGTCCGGACGGACGCACCCATGACGAAAGTCTCCTCGGAGCGGGAGACCCCACCCCTGCTTGTTTCCAATGGCAACCCAGCACATCCACACAAGCAAGGGCTGACTGCTGGACTCAAATGTTCCGGGTTGCTCTGGTCCCCTGGCGGAGGGTTGGGGGTGGGTTAGGTGAGTGTGTGTGCGTGCGTGTGATAGGGGCTATGTTGTAAAAAGGAAATCTCTACACTGACAGCTCCCGTAGCCAGGCAGAACGCATAGTATTCTGTGCCAAGTCACTAATAAAAACCAGGCACATGACTGACGTTTTCAGAGCACGGCTCCAAACAACGAACCTATGTTGCTGCAGTGGGGAGAGGTAAGGGAGACGTGGAGAGGGGTGGAGAAGAACAGGAGAGGAGAAATGAAAAATGAAACAAAGAAAAGAAAATAGATATTTCAATTGGCAGCTTTTATCGGGTGTCAGTCTGTCTGTCAGTCTCCCTTGGTCCATATGTGGATAGTGGTCCCCTGGCCAGACAGGAATTACATCGTCCAAGTTTGTCCAATGTATACAGTTCAGTGATCTGTTTTTACAGAATTCACTTTGTAATCAGTAACTGTAGAATTCCCAAACTACACCAAATCAACGTGTCATCAATCATTATATCTACAGTACTTACTCACCCGCAGATGCTAGACACAGATAGACTTTCATTTAAAGATGACTGAGTGACAACATTACATTGAAGGGTTCATTCATTCTTTTATGACTTTATCCTCATCCCCAGACCCTCGTTGTTGTGAGACAATCCGCCCTTAAAATGAAATTGACAGAGACATGAAAAGAGGAACTGGGAGTGAGGCATGACGGTGGTAGATTACTGACCATCATCAGGGAGGGGAGGATTACTGCATGTGTATAATATGAGACGTTGATTGGGTCAGATGATTCATAATCATAATTTTGTGACTCAGATGTTACTTTGAGACCTTCAGGGCCTCCTCCTCTCTGCCCCTGTTGAGTAGTCTCCACTATCTTCTCTCTGTCTTTCTGCCGGGAGTTCCCTGTGCCGGTCATGTGTGAGGCATCTAGGGATAAAGAACAGAGCTCCACTTCAGTCTCTCATTGCTTGTGTGCGTGCCAGGTCATGCAAGAACAGTGAGTGCTTCTGGTGACTTGGAAAGGCATCGATAAACCATACAAAGACATACGCTGCCTTATTTAGAGTCACCGTTAGAGAAACGCTGTGTCACAAGACATCCTGTGCACAGACTTTCCAGAGGACTCTCTCCATTAGTGAGAGTGAATCAGCATTCTAACACAAACATTAAAGTACTAACGTTGATCCCCAGAGTCATTAAACAGCCAGATAGTTATAGCCTTGAATGGGCAATTCCTCCTTGGGTGAGATATTTAGCTCCCAAGTGAAGCTCGACTAGGGGGTGAATCAGTATTCAGAAGGGCTGTGTCACTTCCTGACGAGGTTCCAAGTAAAGTGTAAGAAAATCACACTTATCTGAATTGAGGGTCGCTCTTATAATCGTACATCATCCATTCATTGTTAACCGGAATGTAATCTTTGTGTAAGACAAAAATAATCCATTTGCTCATATGACGTATACATTCTCCATCCACTGTCAATGGTTGGAAAATGAATTTAAAGTTTGTGTAAGTGTGTACAAATGTACATTATACCTAGCTGAATATAAATGCCCCTCAAAGGCGTATATTATTATCCTGTTGTTGTTTTATTGAATAGTACACACCAGATGTGTAGAAGTACAGTGAACTCATCATGATGGGGTGTTTATTGAGTAACATTTGAAAACGAATTACCCCACAATTCAGCTGGAACTTTTCACAGGCTTTCTTATCATCGTGTCAGAGATGTTTTGCCTCTACCAAACATACAAGGGAGGATATCAAAACACATCTCCCATGGATTCTAGTGGTCAGTGATACTAAAGTTATTTGGCATTTTAACCTGCTTCCGACTCAATCTGAGGTATTCACCATCTAACCCCTGTGGTTTTATGAGCAGACAGCCACTGGAAAGGAAAATATTTTTTCCTGTTGTTCGCTGCCTGGGTGTTCCACTATCAAAATCATTTCAGTGAGAGAGAGGGGAGACCATGCAGGCCCTATTGGTTGTCATTTTCTGTTCCCACAGGAGCACCTTCTTGACGGCTGCTCCCGTGTGTGTAGGTGGTCCTTCACATGAACCTCTTCAGCTGTATTACATTATTAGTACCAGTTGCTGTGCTTGTTGTAATCATGTTGCCAGAAGGAGGTATTTTGTCTTTGTTCTAATGACGAGTTAATGGAATTTTATTGCCAGGCATGGCAGCCCCGCGGATAATGGTGCCTGATTAACATGCTTTTTCTGTGCCTGATTATGATACATTCTCCGGCATGCATTATATAGGCGGAGAGAGTGTTGTCACAACAAGCCACATGTTTGTTTTGCAGGCGACGTGGCAACACATGTCTTTAAGACGTCAGCTGTGGATTTGATTTCAAGCCCTGGCAGTGCATTAGCAGTACCAAAACATAGCATTCCAGAACACAAAAGCAGGAAGACTGGGATTGTTTGACTGCATTGAGTGGTAATAGGCCTACCTACTATAACAAATGACTGAGCTATGGAGATGTGGCACTCGCCCAATGTGGTTTGTGTGCATGTGCGTGTGTGTGTGTGTGTGTGTGTGTGTGTGTGTGTGTGTGTGTGTGTGTGTGTGTGTGTGTGTGTGTGTGTGTGTGTGTGTGTGTGTGTGTGTGTGTGTGTGTGTTCTTTGATAAAACATGCCAAGGTCACCCAGCCAATACGCTATCCAAAAACATGGGGGTGTGAGAGGGGGAATGGTTTTGGTATTCCACTCAGTATAGATAGACCTGCCTTTCCGGTAATAGTAACTGTTGGACAGAAGAGGATATTGTATCCTGGAACACGTTGTTTAAATTTGGCATTTCGTATAGCCAACAGAGTATGCTGGAGCATATTACTATTAACCATTGTCCAAAAGCTGGAAGGGTTGTTGAAACATTTTCCATAGTGATATCCCAGAGAGCATCACTGCTCTAAAAGAAATACTGTTTTATTTCTGTGTTATTATTGTAGTCCTGCATGTACCTGTAACTGCTGCTATCTCTCTCGCACATGTACAACACCAATATAGGCCTACCTCTTTCACAAAACAGAAGTGTACCCTGATATAACTGCTGTGTCTCTCCTTTGAATGTAAAATACATTTCCCTTTAAAATGAGGTTTTGTTATTGGTGTATAACACCTGTAACTTATATAACTTCATATTTTTACTAGTTTGTTATAGTTTTTATCAAGCACTTTATTGACTTCATCTGTTGCACTACTGTTACTTGTTACCTTTTGTTTGTCTTTATTGTTTTTCTTACACTCTGGATGAGCGGGAAATTATATTTCATCTCATAAATCGACATAGATTGACAGATAAAATGATTATTATTACGTTTTTTGTTACACTACCTGTTGCCCAACTTTCTAACAAAATGTTTCCATTTACGTCTATTTGTAGACTCTCAGGTGTGATTGTTTGTGCATGTAAACTATAACTTAACTGTGCATTGCACAACACTTTTTATTGTAATTTCACCCAACCATAGGCATAGTCTAACTCTGAGAACAGGTGGAGTGTGTATGTTAGCTCTGCTGGGATATCAAAGACTGGATCAATATTATTCAAGTTCAGGATGTATCAGATTTCAAGCAGTGGCATAACCTTAGCGTTGGAACCACAATAATGTTCCTGACCCTGGACCTCTTCATTTGATTGGACACTTCATTCCCTCGGCAGCTTACTTTAGTGGCCATGCTTTGGTTTGTTTGGGATGTAACCCCATCCCGTAGGAGAACATGATGTGTCACGCCTCCGCCGACTCCTCTCATAGAACCTGCCCCCCAGGGGTTGATCTAGGCATGGGCATGGGGGGGCAATGCCCCCCTAAATGCCCAGACTGCCCCACCAAACATGATGGCATGCAAAACAACCCAAGACATTTCAAATTAAAGTGCTTATATTTCAAATGATTTGAAAGACTACTGCTGCTACTAGCTAACTACAATTTTGGCACCACTAAACCAACAGCATTTCATCACTGAAAACAGAAAACTCTCTGAGTCAGACCTTTAGCTGTATGTATGTGTGTGCCTGTTGCAACTTCAACAACAACTGATGTTATCATTGATGCTTACACTTGCCCAATAAAAGTCCTGTAACGAAAAGGTTAGGGTGCGGCTTCATTGCCCACGGGCGTGGGCCCCCATGCCATTTTCTCCTGCCCCCCCAATTGGGAAATGTTTCATCCGCCCCTGCTGCCCCCCCAAATAAACAGATATTAATACGCCAATCATTTCCAAGACCCTCTTCTCACAGTGTTTCCGCTGAGGTTCAGAGACCCTGACTCATAGGAGGATATCAGCTACTCCCAGGGAGCTTCTCCAGTCCACCATGAGACATGACCTGCCTGTGACCTTTTACATGATTGGAGCGATGACAGAATGCCTTTTGTATGTTGCTTCACACATGACTGTGCCCCCCACTTCCAGATACTCTAATGCGCGTTCATGGGCTAAACTTCAGTTCAGCTTCTATATAAGGCCCTGTGGGTCTGTGTGACACCTCAGTGATCTGGACTGCATTAGCATCAACATTGACTTATAAGGATGAGCCTGCCGTACAGGGGGGTATGTGTACGCCGGTCTTAATGGGAGACAATGTGACTCCCCGTCATAAACATTGTTTTTAATATTTACAGAAGGTGACAGTGACGCACACTTCTGCTGAAGCGCGGTAGGCCTAAATTCTTCTGAAATCACTGCTTAGTCATAGGCTGTCCTCTGCTGCAATCCGGACAGGACATAGAACACAATACATCAGGAAATACTTAGTTGTTTGATAGGGTAGAAATAATGAAGACTCTATCAGCATGGAACAACTGCAGTTTTTATCAAATGACATGGCATCATTGGAAAAAAAAAGAATAAGGAATATCTTTTGTTAAACATGTGCTTCCTGTCCATGCTGCAGGCAGGAAAAGACAGCTCTGTAAACAAATACCTTTATGGAAAACAAAGGAAGGTGGCAGAACATAATTATGGTAGATAGCAAGACAACATTATGAAAATCATTCCTGTTGCACTCCTACCACAAAGTTTACTAATGCAATCTACAACATAAAAGTGATAATTATCATAATGATGCATTGTTATGAGAAAGAGGAGGTGGGCATATTAGTCTTGTTCCATCAATCTCCTCTAGCATAAAGGAAATATATGTCACTGACACTGTTCTCCTGATGGAGTGTTGAGAGCGTGCACAATAGTGTTGTGTCTACTAGTGCCATCTGCCATTAATAACTAAGAGATTTAGATGTCACAGCAGAAGCAGTTGAAAGAGCCGGTCTAGTGACTTAGACACCAACTTACACCAGCTTCAGAGATTGCATGACTGACTGGCTTCAGAGATATGATGTAAGGAGTATTCTTCTTCGTGTCACATTTTTGTTTCAATAAAACAGCAGAAACAATAATAAAATAAATAAAGAATAAAACAACTGCAAGGTTGTAAATGTGTGACGATATTTGCACATTTGCCAGGCTATATTAATCTAATATACAAATTCTGCACGACGGACTATACATTTGGCTTTTTTCGTTCCCTTTCTTGGAGTGAAATTATCATTCCTGAGCACTGCATGTGTCGGTGTGGGAAACCTACAGCAGCGAACGCAAATTAAACATGCATAATTGCGCGTATACGTACATGCACATGGGTGCACATGTGTGTATGTTTGTGAGAATGAAACAATACCCTCAGGCTATGCAGTGGTCACACTGATTCACTGCCCTCTCCTCTCCTGTACCCCCAGATACACACTTTACAGCCACATTCCTTCACTGCAAGGCCTCGCACACCAGCAGCCCCACAGCACAGCCGCCCCAATAAGAAAACACACAAGGGGGTCAGGGGGCGCACATTATTCTGAGAGACAAATAGGCCATGCAAATAAAACATGACACCCGTACCATGGAGGATGAGAATGGGACGTGTCCTTTTCAATGGTATCTTTAAATTGAACCATTAACCAATCAGCTGGTTCAAATCTTTTCAACCTTTCTTTTTCTTCCTTAGGCTTTGTGCGATATTTAGTTCATTCATCGTTGGCTTAACATCTTATGGTTATATCTCAGCTTACTTTTGTGATATGATGTGATTGTGATTATATCAATTTTATATACTGTAAGTGTGTATACCCATAATCAATATTGAATGTTCACTTCCATTTCTTATGCTTATCTTTAAGTATGGATATTTAGAGAACATACTGTGTAAACAGTCATGACTGTTTGTTTGAGACGTCAAACGTGTCTTTAAAAAAGATAGGTTTGAAGGGTGAGAGTGTGTGTGATCTACATTGTGAAGGCTCACAGGCACGTTGTAAATGCAGACAGGTCGGGGGTTGGTATATTAGGGGATAGTTATGTGTTATGGGATGTGGAATGTCTCTGGCAGAGATTGTACCCCCCACAACAGCACGCGCACTAGGCTTTACTGCTCTGCTCCCTCACACAGATTAGCGGATGTACATAAAAGCTCAACTGCTCATTTTCAGATGGTTTGTGGCCACTTTAACAAGGTAATTGAACAACGGACACTCTTAGGCTCATCTTGCTGCTCGCCCACATCGCCTGAAGTTCATGGGGTGGTTCCACAATAAAATCGCAACAATACACAGGAGAACCATGCTTATGTTAGTATTAATGTGAGGATTTTGCCATGTAAGGAGTTCTCCGGAGACGAGTCCCCTGTCTAAAACAATGGGATGATTCACTCAGCCTCTGCGTTGCTAAGAAAATGTGTTGAAAACAAGCGACAGCCAACTCATGAGTTCCAGGCCTTCATGACAAATCTGTCGTCCAGTGCTAAACCTACCAGACAGATCAATAACGCAACACTCCCACCGCCCTTCCTCTACTCCTGTACATGCACAATGTTATAAGGAGAAGTGAGAGAGAGTTATTGGTACATAGAAATACTGTCCATATAACCATGGCAACTAACTTTAAATCCTTTACATTTGAGTAAATGTGAGCTAATCGCGAAGATTTTTTTAATTGAATCGAAATACATGCTGTCAGCGTTCAACAGGTCATTAGGTTGAACTCTCTTGAAGGGATGTATAAAACGATTTCTGACAGAAACAGCAAAATATTTTAAAGCTTAAAGTTGCAATTTATCACAGCTCTGTTTACACTTTTTTATATGCTTTCCCATGTCCATAAAAATCCTTTGAATTGATAGAGAGAGAGAAAGAGAGAGAGAGATAGAGAGAGAGAGAGAGAGAGAGAGAGAGAGAGAGAGAGAGAGAGAGAGAGACAGACAGACAGAGAGAGACAGAGAGAGAGAGAGAGAGAGAGAGAGAGAGAGAGAGAGAGAGAGAGAGAGAGAGAGAGAGAGAGAGAGAGAGAAAGTGTGAGAGAGGTTATATATATGCATGTGTGCACAGTCTGAAAGTGCAGGAAGCCCAGGCGGGCCTTTACATTGGAGGAATTTCCTGTCAGTTAGAATGTTAGATGTGTATCACGACATCACAACAGTGGAAGGGAGAGAGAGAGGGAGGGGGAGAGAGAGAGAGAGGGAGAGAGAGGGGGGGTGAAGGGGGAAAGCAGAGAGAAACAGGGAGAAGGTGAAAACATGGAGAGAATGACGGGAATAAAAAAAATAGTGAGAAAGGAAGGCCAACCGTGTCTGTGTATTTTGATACAGGTTTTAAGCTTAAGCTTTAGGGATCCTGCAATGTTAACGCCTTGGCTACAGTAGTAATTTTTTCTCAAATACTTTTATTTACACGACTAATCAGCTTTTCACGGTCGTACAGACCTTTATCAAGGTACCGGTAGATAGACAGTCGACCAAACCAATGGTGTTAAATTCTACAATTCATGTAACGAACGAGGTGCACTGCTAAACCTTATAAAATAGAGTTTCCTTATTCCTAAGTAGCCTGTTTAGTTTCTCAGTAAGACTTTCTCAACCCATGGCTAAGTAGATCAGTAAATCAGGGATTTGCCTACTGCTACAGAAAGAAATAGATGAATAAATCCTGCTTTGATTGTTGTGGCTAGCTCTTGCGTATACATACCTCCTGTTGTGGCTTTTATTTGCTGTCTGCCCCTGGGGGCTTTATCCTGACGCTAACAGTTGCTTAATGACAACCATCAGTCCATCAGGGTGGCTCTCCTCCCCACCCCCATAGAGTCCATCAGTGTCAGTCCACTGTTTGTGTTATAGAGAGAAATGAGATGAAGGTGGCCTGGGAGGCAAGGCCAAGGGCTGAAGGAATAAATAGTATTGAGGACAGACGTGCTGGTAAATTGTTGATTCAAGAGCGCTGTGAGTGACTTTTTCTCTGTCTGTGGAGTTAACATTACTAAAGGTGTGGTTAGAATATTGAAATATGTCTTCCCTGTATATTTTTTGCTCTTTCCTGAAAGCTCAAATCCTTCATCCCCTCCCACCAACCCGTCTCCCCTTTATCATATGTTATCATATACTGTAACTCCTCCATAGAATGTACCCACGTTGCTAGCAATTAATTAAATTAATTGCTAGCAGCAATTAATTCAGTGGCTAGAGGTTTCCAGGTTGTCTCAATGAAAGGGGTTCACATCAACATATAGCTGTGCCAGGATAATAATAATAGTGACTGGCCTTGCTTGTGCTATTAATAATTTGTCCCAGTGTATGGAAAGACGCGTGCTCAGTTACCCAAAAGAGTGTGTACAGTATATGTCTGGGTATGTATTGCAGTGTGTACAAGTGTGTGTACTGTACATAACTTTGTTACTGTGTGTTTGTAAGCCCCCATTTACTGTTTGTGCGTCCTTGTGTATACGGTAAGTGCAAGTGTGTCAGAGCTATATTTGTAGATAGGTGGCCAGCTGTTTATAGTCTTGTGAAGTGTCCTAGAAGTGTTTTGTTGCACTACATATCTGTTGCCATAGTGGCCCTGCAGTGATGTCAATGCACAGGCATTGAAATATCCACACCCCCTTTTCAACGGAAATCGCAGTTGGGGGAAATGGAAAATACCATTCAGTTATCCACTCCCTATCATGGATCATCAAAAAAGAAACAGCATCCAACTCTGTGTAACAAAAATGCAGTTCAAATGTGTGCACAACATTCCCAAGCCAATTATTTTGAGGAGCACTCGTTTTGGTTTACCGTCTGCCTGTACTGTGTATGTGCAAGCTTTACAAATCAATACAGATACAAATACAGATAGTAAGGCCAAGTGTGGACAAAGATGTGTCCATGCACACTGCATGGACAAACAGTTGTAGGAGGACCCTAGGCAGGAGGCAAACCATAGTCCTATAGGCTAGACCTCTTTTGAGTGCCTGCAGTCCTACAAGAACACACATGGTAGAGAGAGCCGCCTGTTGGTTCTGACATGAGAGAGAGAGAGAGGACAGTGGGTGGGCCTAAGGTTGGAGACAACCTGATGACCTCTCTCACAGGCCAAAGCTTAATTCAATTGATTATAATTGCATCTTCAATGTATTTACAAACCAGTTTGGGGTAGGGTGTGGGACTATTGTCCGTGTCTTATGTGACTGTTAGGATGTTGGACCAAAGATATCTGTACCTGTGTATGGGCTCATGGCTAGGATGCTAGGAGAAATATTGTATGTGTGACCTGACCCACATGATGCAGAAAATGCCCACAAAGCAAAACTCCTAAGTGTTAAAATGGTGTCAAATTAATCACAGTATTTCTAAGTACTTCACTCGCCTCCCGTGGACTGACCTCAACTGTTTAAGTCTCATTTCCTCATGAGATCATGAGTCTGTGCTTAGCTGTATATGATGACTAACTAGACCACTGCCAGGACTTGGACTATCCAGACACACAAATCAAAATGACATCCAGTACCAAATGAAAATGAATCAATGTGCTTGTGGCAGGTGAGGGCAAAATAATTGCAGAAGGATTAAAAATGTTTTAAAAGATTGGTAAGCAAGCAAAACAAATTCCAGCGGGAAAGTTTGGACCCAAAATAATCTTGAAGGCAACAAGGTCTTTCTTGGAATAGCAACCACCCTGTAAACTCTTTTTTTCTTCTGTAAGTTTATCATGTACCCCTAAAAAAAGAGTGAGAGTGTAGTAGATAGGCTTTGAACCATTACGCTGACCCCAACAGCTGTAGACTGGCCCCTATCATCAGAAAATCACCCTCCTTCTTTTCTATCCTGGGGGCCCACAGAACAGTTATAAATATGAGCAACACTTGACAGTAAAAGATACTAAAGCCTGGTTTAAACTTGGTTGCGGACCATGCAGTGCGCAACCAACATTTCCCAATTGGGGGGGGGGGGGGGGGGGCATGCCCAGACCCCCCATGCCTAGATCCGGCCCTGTGCCCCTTCAGCCAGCAGCCATCTACATCAACTTATCTTGCAATGTAAGCTTGTAGATCAGCTATTTTTGGTGTTCTACACATTGTGCGACCAAGCATAAATTACTCCTATGTCGCTATACTGCCACACTGCAGCCACATTTGGCCCTTCATGGTGCTCAATCCTCGGGGCTTGAAGTGAATCAGCTAAATCAACAGCCACTAATTCCAGCAAGCCTGGATCACTTTATTAAAGGTCTCAGTGCAGTGTGAAGCTGCTTCTCGCAGCCTAACCACTTTCCAACTGTGTGGGTCTCGTGTGACTCAGAAGCATAAATACTAAATCTTCCCACACCCCATTGGCATCAGAGAACATCATATTTCAGAATCAGAACAACACTGTAATTAGTAGGGCACACATATGGATCACACATTGAGCCAGTCACACGCTATATGAAATCAAGGTGTATGTAGTGGGGATTTATAATACTTCACACAGTAGTACATTTGGCAGATTTGGGTTATTTGGCCAGTACAATTGCCAAATTTGTTTTCCTGCTCCCAGTTTCTGCCAAAAATCACTGAAATGACTCCATCATCCAGAGGTTAGAGGACGTATAGTAACTATTTACTAAAACTTACTTTGTTCCTTTACTTTCTCTGAAGATCTGTACAATTACATGTAATGTTTTGTGTCTAATTTAATTTAGTACATTACTTTTAAAGAGGCTATAATTGTTTTACCATCATACATTTGTTCACTCTCTTCAAAGTACATTCCTAATCTAATGAAATTTAATTAGTATGTTAAGGAGGATGACATCACTCATTATTGCACCATATATATCTTAGATGAGTAACATATGTATCATATTACAATTAATTAAAGTAAGGAGGAATTCACATGAGTTGAAATGTTGTCTTATGTGCAATGAGGTAAGCATTTTCAAAATGTAGTAATTTGATAAAATGGTCAATAGACCTGAAGATATGAACATATTCACATGAGAATAAATGTCATAAATCTCAAAGAGAGAAAAGTATAGCCTGCACAGTACATGACTAGTTATTTTAACAGTAGAATTCTACTTTTGGTACATAGTAAACTAAATACATCATGGATGGGGATTCCAAGCTTCTAAAACTATAGCCTTACTCTTCCCATGGGAAGTTCCACAAAAAAAGAAATCTTGTTTGAATTGACCAAAATGGCTGATGTCATTTGGTAAAGCACTATGCAAGTTTCTGAACACATTTGATGAGCCACGCGGAGGACTAGTAATTATGTAAGTGGTATTGGGATTTTCAAAAATGGGATTTTCACTTTGAGTATTCAATTGTGAGCTTGTGTCATATGTGACATTGTGATAGGCATATTGTATTGGTTTTCAGGTAGTTAATTCCCCCGCCATAGTGGTGGGAATGTGGCATCATCACTGATGATCATGTTTCATGTCAAACATATAGCCTACTTTAAAGCAATCCACCTTTTCCCAAGTTATAGCTTATTTCAGGGGTTGCACCCATCATGATCACTGGCACACTGGCAGAAGACACATACTGTAATGCACTCTTTCATATGAGAGAGGGTTTTTCCTATAAATTAGGCTCCAAAATACTGCACACACAATTGTATATCCATTCAAACTGAACTCTATAGGTGCAATTATACATAGGAGATAGGTGTAATTTTCCTAATGATTGATGATTACAATGTCCTGATTGAAAGAAAACAGCCCAACAGCCATTTTTATCTGTAGGCTATGTGTTCTCAGAATTATAAATTATGCCAACCAGGACCCTATCAAAACGTTGAACTTCTCCACTTAGCCCAAGATCTAAAAAAATGTCTAAAAGTGATGATTGCTTGGCAGTAAATTCATGTTGAAACTGTCAACATAGCAGCTCCATAGCAGTTCATTTGGCTAATCAATCATATATCTTCCCATCAGATAAGCATACCCCCGCCTTTCTCTCTCTCTCTCCCGCTTCTCTCTCAAAATAATTCAAGCTGCCGAAAAGGATTACAGGGACCGTCAGACCAGTACCACTACCAGACCAGAGATTGGCAGAGGCATTTTTCCAACCAGTACAGTAGCGGCTGAGTGAGAAGAAGAGCCGAGACGAGTTCTCTCCGAACTTTTTGTGAATTAGCCTACAGGCTCCGCCTCCCCAAAAAGTTTGTCACGAGTCAAGGAACTCCCTAGTACCGTCAATTAGGTGAGGAGAGGGAGGGAGAGAGTAGTGAAGGAGAGAGGATAGAGAGAAGTGAACTGAAGAAGAGAGAAGAGAGGTCTGAGGAGGACGCCGAGAAGAAGAGAAGCTGACGGAGCATTTATGAGACACTACCCGGCTAGAGTTACAGGGATGCAGTTTAGATAGACTTTAACCGCTATTTCAGGCCAGGGCTCGGTGGATTTGAAAGAAAGCGCTGAAGAAGTTGGGGGACATTTTTTTGTGTGTGGCTTTTCAGACAAACTTTTAGTGGATTTATTTATTCCTATACAATGGGGATGAAACGGTTTCGCAGCAGAACGCCGGGGAGGACAGCCGCCGCCGCTCTTCTCCGCACGCCTCTTTGTGGCGTTATTATTGGGGTTCTTCTGCTGCGGTGTTCCCTGCCGTTCTGTGAGGCGTTCAACTTGGACGTAGAGAACCCCTCGGTTTATAGCGGACCAAACGGGAGTTACTTCGGATATGCAGTGGAATTTTACTTGGCCGATGCTGCGAGGTGAGTTGATTTTTCGAGAGAGCGGAAAAAAACGTTTTCTTTTTAAAGATGTTGCATCTCCCTGGCGTGAGTTCATGTAAGCAACGCCAGCGCTATGGAGGGTTTGTTTGTAATGTTTTGGGTGCTTCAAGACTAGCTGGATTGTGTTCATGTATCGCACACTGAAAGGGTTTTTTGTTACAGGACCCCCAGATGATAGAAATGAGGGGTTACATTCGGTGAACATTATACTTTCACAAGGCCTTCTTGACACCGCCTGCATTTTGTATCCTACATAAGTTTGGGAGACTTTTACGCACGCGCGCAGCTTCCACCCAATTAATCCTTTTGATTGAATATGTACCGAGAAATTCCATGACATTATAGTGTGGTTGCAGATACATCTGCTGTGTTAAGCCCTGAGCATGTCATTAGAAAAGAGTAGCCATTCATCATGGAAAACGCATTAACTCGGACGCAAAGGGGAAAATAAACCCTTTTTGATAGAATCATCCTCAACTTCTAAGCCAGTTCCTGGCATTTTAATTCAATTCTGACCTTTTGGATCTGTCTTAAGGTTGAAAATGCCCCCTAAAACCAATTACACATAACGTGTAACAATCACAGTTTATTGGTGTCACTATTGCAGGCTACTTGAGATGCTTGACACATAGCAAGGAATGTGATCCTCTCAGTCTGTGCTGCAAACATGCTGTGGCTATCAGCATTCTATCAGTACCCCTGTAGAGCTAGTACTGAGACACTGAGAGAGGTATTCTTCCTTGCATATTATGGGTGTCTACTCTCGGGCATGCAGTGAGCAGTTTAATCTGCCACACAGCGGGTATAAATGCCCTGCTGTGACGTGGGTCTGTGGCGAATACATCAGCATGATGCAAGGCAGGCACCCAGAGTGGTCTGGCAGACTGGCACAATAATATATCCAGGAGGAGACTGGTCTGGTCCTTGTATCAGAACAATCTGCCGCAGGAGTGAGTGAGTGCTGTGTTGGCCTGGCCAATATATGGGTCATTTCTCTGGCAGTCACTGCAGTACACCTTGGAGGATTTGTTTGAACAACAACAAATTTGGCTCCAAGAAGGAGCTTTGTAGCCAAGTGGGTAGTAGTGGACAGCCAGCCAGCATCTCCAGTTTCCTGATGTTCCTCCTCCTTCTCCAGGCAGCAGACGCACTCACACAGACATTGGGGAGGGGGAACCCCCCTCTCCCTGCCTCTGCTTTCTCTTTTTAAAGGGCTGCAGCTCTCTGTCTGTATTTTTGATTTAGGCTGTGATGTTAGCAGACACTGGAGTCAGAGGAGAGAGTGTGTTAAGACTAGCCCCTCGCTTTCTATGCTGATGTCATTCCGCCTTTTTCTTTTAAACCCCTCCATCCACCGTACTTCCCCCTGTCTAGTCTAGACTCCCTCCCCTTCGTCTCCCCCATCTCTCTCCTTTTCGTGTGTGTGTGTGTGTGTGTGTGTGTGTGCAGGAGTACATCTCTTCGATGACTTCATCCGAACTTTTACCAGCTGACACACACTGGTCATGGAGAGGATGAGACATTGGGATGGGTGTGTGTGTGGCAGGCCTCTGTGATTTCCCTGTGGATGTTGTGTATGTTTTGAAAAAGATGAATGCCAAGCCAGGCGACCAGTGATGGTGGGTGTAAGGCGGGCTGATTATAAGCTGCCAGCCCGCCACTGGATCTAGTCATTTGCAGCATCTGAGAACTCAGCATGTCAATATGTGTGTGGTGTGTGTGCACCAACACATCACTATCAGCCACGTCGGTCTTGGAGACACGGGGGAGTTCAAGAGAATCTGGAATCCAAGGAGGTGGGGTAGTCCCAGATAGGGAGTTCCTTCTTCAAAGAACAGCTACCGCGGTCAAATCCAGTGTTCATGTATACTGAAGGATTGAATGTTGCTGTGCATGGTTAGATGGGAGAAATTATTTTTCTCTCTAGTTCATAGTCCGCGTTTCTCTCTAGTTCAACGTAAGTGTGTGTGTGTGTGTGTCCATATCATGCCCTCTAGCACAAAGGCTGGCGTTGTTCCTCTTTGACTGATGGCACTGATCCATGACAATGCCTTTATATATAGTGTGTGTGAGTGTCTGTCATGCCCCCATGGTTGACAGTAATAGAATTAAATGTGGACACTGTAGGCAGACCACCGTAGAGAAATGCCGGAGGATAGGATCTATCTATGAACTTTGTGTGACGGCTCTCCCCAGACCCCCCCACCCCCCACACACGCACACTTAGAGTTCAAATGCATGCTGCGGATCTAAGCATGTTCACGTTGCATTTGCACAATCATGTGGATAGTGCTTGTGTATGGTATAGATGTGGGAGTGTGTCAGAAAGAGAGTATCCCTCCCTGCGCAGGTTAAGGTTGGCGAGTAACGGTTTTCAACTAAAGCCGATAGTGGCCCATTATCAGTCCACCACATCCCATCATGCTTGGGCAGCTCTGCTTTACTCACACACATAATCAGTAACTCATTCCTATTTGACTTTCCCCCGTGCCAGGCAGAGATCAGGGAGTGGATCCCACCAAGATAGACGGGGTCTAAGGTCATGGTCTGTAAATGAAAACGGGGCCGGGGGTGGTTAGAAAGACCCAAAAGGTTTTTGGAGCTGGTCCATACGTCTATGTAATGGTAACAACTGGATGGCTCATACTGCATGTAGTTGGACTTCTGTTCTTTTTCAGGGAGGGTGAGCACCTGCATGGGTCCCTGAGGACTCTATGGATAAATTTTACTATACGCATCCTCTATCTGTGCGTCTCCAGTGGGACCTGCCCTTATCTTGTATATATCATTGAATGTGAATAGGAGGTCATCATCAAATACCTCTGGGTGTTTGTAATGGAGGGTGGCTTTTCCGCCGCTGCTGATGGAGATGGTAATGTGTTCCATTGAGCACGTGTTCTTTTGAACGGGGCGTGGATGCCGTTCTGCATTAGCTCATGTGAGGAGTGCATTCTACATGAGGTCACCCCGTCCACGTTGGTCACCCTCCCGGAGTTTAGGCTCTCAAACAGGGTTGCCGTTAGAATAAATATTGACCCTGGACCAGCCTGATATTCTTCTTCTTCTTTTTTGGCTAACGATGCAGAATGTTTTCCCTCACGTCTATGCCACAGTTCCTCTCCATATATGATCAGGCAGTTTTTGTGTTATTGTTTTCATTGCTGTCGTTTTCGTATGGACCTGTTTATAAATCAGACTAGTGGGTGTTTGGTTTACAGAAATGGAGCTTGTATATTTGGACTTCCAGGCTATTCTTCATCCAGGTTCTCAGCTATCGTGGCCCGTTAACGGCCTTCCACTGGACAATGGAGCTCTTTGTCCGGCACCAGGAATCACTCGCTGTTGCCATTGCAAGAACTTTCCATGTGACCCATTTCTTTATTTATTGGCATTTCGCTAAGTTATTCGTTAGTAGAGCTAGTAGCTATGTATGCTCCTATACTCCCTATAGGCTACGCTGGTAGGTTGGTAAGCTGAGTGGACTGCTGCTTGAAAGGTTAATAGGAATATGCTGCGGCCCAGTGACACAGACTGCAGCAGTCTGTCTATCACATTAAGTGCCCTTCTCACTTTTATTGGCCTAATGCTTATGAGGGGGTTTACATAATGAGCCTACGTATGTTTCAGTGGAAAAAGATGTCAGTGTGATGGTGGGTTTAAAGGGCCCTCGTACCCTGCGTCAGGTCTGCTGCGTGGGGCTGGGAATGCCCCCTGGGTATCACCTCGACTTTGGATTGGTTGGTTCGTGTCATGGTGCTGACGCATGCTTTTGTAAGATGTAATCTCTGACCGGCATCAAGCCTCTGGTTTGTTTTAACCCCTGGGGCTGGGCCCATAATGACTCATTTCTTTGGTAGCGTTATAAAGGCCATAGGCCAAAAAGTGACTTACTGAGACAAAGAATGACACACTGTCGCCGGCTATTCATAAAATTCCAACAATATTCGTGATGGGGCAATGGGAGAATAGCCTACTTTCTGAAATAAGTTATTGTGTGTATGGGGGTTAGGGGTGCTGTTGGTGTAGCCATAAAGAGCTCCAACAGCTGCAGTGATTGGGAGTGATTAGAGAGAGAGGGGTGGGTTTGTTACACCCTCCTGTTCACCCCCACGTTTCCAAAACAGGCTCTCTATCCAGAGGTGTGAAGACCCGGACCCCCTGAGGTGGCATTGTGGAGAGGTGTTAGACAGTCAGCAGTTAAACTCCCCATCGTGACGTTTTTGGGGTCAGGCGGGTATTGTGAAATGTGAATTACAAGGGTGTGTATGTGTGTAGTTGAGGGATGGGGGCAGGCAGCAATATGGTATCAGAAAATACCTCAGCTGAAACCTCAGCTCGTGTTGATTTTTGAAGCGGCAAGGCATCTACAATTACCCACTTACCACTTGTGAAACCCTTCTCGGTGTAAAATGACATGGTTGGTGGTTTTGCATAAAGAGTAGCTGGCTTTCACACAATTGCTAGTAAGGAGGCACCCGAATCAAGCTTAAAAAAATAATAAGTAGCTTATTGTTTCTATACGTATACTTCATTGCACGTCAGATAATAAAAATGGTTACTAATTAACTCCACATAGTGAAAGAGTGACTGCAACATTTGTGAAACATGATGTTGACACAGCTACCAGTTTAGTTTTAGTGGGTCCAACAGGTGTACAACAAATTGCGGAGCCTAAACAAAAACATGTGAAATGCCTCTTATGTCACTGTTTTTCTACCTTTGCGATTTGCAGGCCACATGTTACTCGAGAACTTTTATTATCCTTTGAAAATGTTGAGGAAATGCTTTCGTGCTGCTATCTGTATCTGGTGCATAACGGGCCAGACTGTTTATCACCTTTTTGATGATGAGCCAAATATGTGGAACTGTCTATAAATTCTACTGCGATGTGTGCATCTTTTAAGCACACGGACCTGGGCTTTTGTCTGGACCTAGTTCAGACATGGACGGCTTGGGGGGGGGCATACAAATCCTTTCTCCACCGCTGTGACTTGTACCAACTGATTGTAAAATATGTGGCCTCAGCACAGTATAGTTTCTGTAGCCAGTACACGCTACCCTAGCAGGCACTGCTACTCTCATCATTCTCCGAGGCCCTGGACACCAGCACTGTGTGTGCGTGCGCATGTGTGTGTCTGCATGCGTGCGTACAAGTGTATTCACTTGATCGTTGAGTAGTCAACCAGCCATAAGGCAGCGGTAAGGACTCGAACAGCTCCTGTCTGGCCTTGACTCTGAGAGGATGCTAGACTAGCCTCATGGCTCCGTGCTGTCTAGAATAAGTCATCACTTAACTGCTAGTACGACTCATTTCTCATGGGTTCAGCTCCTCCAAAGTGACAAATGTAAACTGAGACAGTAGACACTCTATTTTAAGTTGCATGACATCATATGGTATACAGCACAGTGAATTAGACTGAAGGATGTCCGTCACCAGGGTTGATGTTATGAATCCTCTTGGTGGGTGGTAAATAGTCTTTGCTGTTTCCTCATAGCTGGGCCCCCAGTTCCTTTGTCCCGGGACTGGAGTGAGGGGACGGGAGGACAAGAGTCACGATCCGGTTCAGCCCAGGACACTCATCTGAAATAATTTGGCCTCCCTTCTCACTGATATGGAACCTGTCCAGTCTGTGAGTGTGTGGTGTTAGCTCAACGTAAACTCTCTGGAGCGTTGTATAAATGGTGCTTTCGTCTAAGCCCTCTCATGTGGCTATAAGAGAGAAGCCAAAGCCCTGGACACATCCGGTTAGCCATTGGCTGGTTATCTTGTAATTAGTAATGACTAACTAGGTTCTATATCATCAGCCAAATTAGCGTGTTTTGTCACAACCATGGAATGGTTCAGATGCTATTTTCTTAGAGAATTGTTTTGTTTTCCAATGGACCACCAAATACGTCAGTATGTATTATTTAGCTCTGGCGAGGAGTGTGTTTTCACCTTGTCCATGTGCAGATAATGTGTGTCTGTGAGCAGCTAATCTTGGACACAACTGGAGTGATTGATGTGAAACGCACACTAGCAGTAGGAGGGGAGGGGGTCCTTGGCACAAAGAGAACTACTTATTTAGAAGGTATTTATGCCCGCTGTCCCTGATGTCTGTCTGTCTGTGCCATTGAATGCTGTCTGTATAACTGCAGAATTGCAGATGGTGACTGTGCAGCCGGGACACATTTTCTTTTTTTCTTCTTTCTATACAGTTAAACCAGCATGTGTTTCCCCCTACCTAGCTTAAAGCAATTATAATAGTGTTCAAGTGACATAAGCGTTGCAGCTGGGAGGAAGACAATTAAATGTGAAATTGGTGGAAAATGGTGTTTCGGTCAATGTGGGGGAGGGGGGGGGGGGGTGCAAGAGGAATTTGCCCTCTGACAACCTCTTTCGGGAACCTCATCATAGACGTGATTAGCTGTGGCTATGAAGGATATTGTCACTTCAGCAAGTTCCAACATTCTGCATCACCCCTAATTTCTCAACCCCACATAAAATAGTGGTTACAGTGGGGCAATTGTGGTGTGGTGAGATATTTTTTTAGAATGTCATTTGATTGCTTAAGCTTCAAATGAAGCAAGCCAGTCTTTGGGTTAGAGTTAGGCTGGTGTTTACGCGTTCCTCTCCTGCAGCCCAAATCAATTACAGTAGTTTTAATTAACAGTAAATCATGAGATGCGTGTTGAGATTGTTAGTGGTTGGCAAATGGCAGCTGATGGGGGTGGTGGAAATGACTATGGCAGACAACACTTCAGTTCCACCCATCTGTTCACCAGTAAATCGCTCAAGGCTCTTTCCTACAAAATTGTTTTGTAATTTGTTTGCAGCAACATAAAAATGAATATAGATTTTTAAACGGATGCTAAGTCATTCCAGTGAGGAATGTGTGTTTGTTGTGATGGCGCTTTTATTGCCCAACAACTGCAATGCTGTGTCATTTCTTTAGCTGTTATGCCTGGATTCCGGGGCTATATATCTTGGATAGAATCACCCTGGGGCCTTTCTGTGGGAAGCTGACATGTCCTTGTCCTGAACACCAGTTTGCGGTTTCCTCATGCACCATAGAACTTCATGACATGAATAGAGCTCAGTCTGTAGACTAGAGCCCTCGCCATTGGACCACAAGTTCACAGGTTCGATCCTGTGCATCGCTAACTCAGCGAATGAGTAGCACTGCTTGGTGCAGAAAGTTGTGCGGGAAGTCGGGAAGTACTGTAGATGATGGTAGGTGTGGCGTCTACCTCAGAAATCCATCTCCCAGGGGTATAGCACATTGTTACAAGGAGAGACTCCAGACTCCAGTTGATGCCGACAATAATCCACTCCCGACCTACTTCTTTTCTTTCTGTACCAAAGACTTGCATATTGCATGTTGAGGACATACTACTACGCTGTGCTATTGACCAAGACATAGACATGACGACAAGGCCAAGGGCAATGTAGTTGGTGTCCTTGACCATTGGCCTTCGAGTTGTGTTGATCAGTGGCTACCCGATGCACAGTGCACTGCTTTTACATGCTCTGGGTTACGGGCTGGCCAATGGCAACAGTACAAACCTTTAAAATGTGCCAAAAAAAGAAATGAAGACCCACCGAAAATGTACTGCAACTGACATGATTTAACCAAACGTTTACACTGACGAACAGGCTATGTAGAAACATTTGCCATCCTTTGTAAATTAATAAAAAGCGTTAAAATGTACTCTTTCCACTGTGTGTGGCCCTGTACCTTTGTTTATTTGATGTTGATTTAAAATCAACAGTCATTAAACCAATTACTAATTGCTTAACAGAGTAAACTTGAAAAATAATCCACAAGCCTTGCAATGCAAATGATATGGCATTCTAGAATATGAATACATTTGTTATGATTTGGACACACACAAATGAACACGTGTTTGTATGTCTGTGACCTCCCTCATGCTGCCTTAGGAGCCAATGACCCTCTGTGTTATACAGCAGGTCATCAGGTGCAGTTGACTTTTGGCAGGCCTTCTTTCTTCGGGCACAATGCCGGTTTCCAGGCATGGCTTCCCCGCGGACTGTGATCTCTATCAGTGCCACAATGGTGTTGACTCTTTGCCTCTCACTCCCACTCTCTGCAGAGTTTCTTCTACCTCAGAGCCACATTAGTGCTGTTTGCAGATAAGTCCATAAGTACGCTGTTGAATGAAGCAGCTGACAATACCTGGCACGGTCCTCTGTCATTCTCTGTTTGCACACCCATTCCATGGGGCAGTCGGCCTCCTCTTTACACGAAACCATTCAATCTGTCGAATACAGTTAAGTCCTTAATAGCTACATCTTTAAGTGCATACTTGGCAGAGGAGGTGGGGGTCGAGATTTGCCATTTAGAACCAGACTGATCACCAGATAAAGGGCCATTAGCATTAATTCTTCCTTGTTTACAGTGCTTTGAGATTAAACTTCTGGGTTTCCAAGGCTATGCGATTACTAACTGTGTGTGTGTGCGTGTGCGTGTGCGTGCGTGCGCGGGTTGTGCGTGGGTTCCATTACCAATGTATTTGACTTTTGTTTTACTACCTGCATTGCAAGTGCATATGCTTTCCTAGTGCATGGTATTTGCATGAGCAAAGGATAACCACAATTTGTTTCTTTCCCATATAAACATCAGATTCACTATCCTCTTGAGCTGAGTTGGCGTGGAAACTTGTGCAATGCTATTGCTCAAAAAGAGCACACCGGTCAAGATGGGATTGTTTATCTCTTGCAGTTTATCCTTGGAATTCATCTTGAAATAGGCCATCTTTGTTTCCTCAGAAATCTCCTGGATGTTAGCAGCCACAGTCATCCTGCCATGTTGACCACAGAGCTTGTCCAGAGCAGACGAGCACAACATTGTGGTCTGTTATCAGTGCATGTGTCCATTCACTGCACTGCAGTTCAGATGTTAAACTTTTTTATCAGTCTGTTTATGGTTTTGGATGTGAAAGAGAGAGGGGCAGAGAGACAGACAGAGGGATCCCCAGCTGTTCAGTCATGAGAATCCGTGACAAGCTGGCTTCACTGGGATTTACATTATTCTACAGAGCAGAGCTCTGTGGTCGTCCTCTGGGATATCCCTTCCATCCGCACACATGGCAGTAAAGAACGGGTGCTCTCTTCTTTATCTCTCTCTTCTTGCCAGGGGGATATGTTGTTGACTCTTGTCCTTTCCAAAATAGAGTTTACTGTTTCTTTCTCATTTCAGCTCCTATAGTCTCAGTTTCACGCCTTTTGTTATTATAAAAGTGTGATTTCACAGCCGTATATGCATTTGTACATGATTAAGTGTTGTCATTACAGATAAAACATGAAATGCATCTTTTAGTTTTTGGATTTTGTTTTCTTTTACCAAACACGTTTGGTTGAATTATATTTCTCTTGCTCTCACTAGACGCTCATTTGTACCTCTCTCCATTAAGCTCCTCAACGGTGAGAGCATTTAGCCCCCATTCGTGCTATGGTACACACTAGGGTGTATATGCGTGTATGTGTGCAACTGTATTGTCCTATGTCCACTGTTATCTGTCTGTATGTCACTGTATGCAGCTCTGGTCTCTGACTCCAAGACAAATTTCTCCCACGGGAGACTAATAAAGCTAACCTTGAACCTTGAACCTTGAACCTCACTTGCCCCTTATAGTCCTCATCCCAGCTTCTTTTGCTTTGTGTTCAAGTGTTTGTTTTTGCTTTTTTATGATTTATTCTTACATATCTAGTTTAATTCTCCAAATGGGAGAGTGCAGAGAGACAGGAAACCAAGGTCAGAGAGGGCAAAGACGAGAATCAGATTCTTAGAGGGTGTGCACTGATGGGCACTGTCTCCAGGCAAACCTGGTTAAAGTCGTTTTCTTTTCTCATATCATCTCTTTGTAAACGCTGCTGAGCAGTTATCCTTGGGGGGGGCGAGATGCTAATTTTAGCTGACTTATAAACTTCCACGCACTACTGGAAGATCTGGGGCAGGAAAGGGTGTGCGCTTCCTGTTTGGGATGCCCCCAGCGCCCCGTCTACAGTCTGTGCCCCCGTTCCTCTTCCTGTGATGTCGGGTCAGGACGATAATGCCTCACTTGTACGCCATTGACAAAGAATAAATCAGACTTAAGTGAGTCTGCAGTGAGGTAACGGCTGAACTGTCTACTTCAGACAGATTGACTATTGGAAAGAAAAGCGTTCCAACTTTACCATGCCCAGGTCTCCCGACTTTGTCCCCCACCCCAGCCACTCCTTCTCTCCATTCTTCATCTCCCTCCATTCATGGTCTGCCTCTATGTACTGTCAGTCTCCTCTGTCTCTGAAGTCCATCTTCCTGCCTGTTCTTTGGACCTGGCCAGTCACCCGTACGCCCACGTGTTCTCGTCACGGCTGCCAAATCGGTTGGTTCGTTTTTTTACAGTGGAGCTTCAGCAGGATGAATGTTTAGTATTGCGTGTCCTTCGGGAGACAGCCACACACAGCTGTAGAAACAACAGTGTGACTCCACTTAGACCGTCTGCTTTCTTGTTTTCCCATCAAATTTGCCACACGGGGTGTGTGTGTATGTGCGCACAACTGTGTAGGTGTGTGCGTGGGTTCCTGTGTGCTGTGCACACGTACACACACACAGGTGTCTGTATCAGCCTGTGCTGTAGGTTCCGTTTTTGTGTGTGTGCGCGTGTGTGTGTGCGTGCGTGCGTGCGCGCGTGCGCAACAGTGGTAGTTGCACCAGTCCTTCTCAGGTCAGGTAGATTATGTAACGCTGTAAAGGAAACCTTTTCAACAGGTCTCAACACTCAGTCACCACACAGCGGCGTTCTAAGCAGTAAAACTTGTGTGTTCTGCACAGTGTTCAAAACTGTCGAGTGGGAGGTCTGGAATGCATTCTTTAATTGATGCCAGACCCCAAGATCTAATTTTGACCCAACCTTATCATTGGACAGATAAAGTGATTCTGATTTATAAGGATGTTGCGGTTTGGATGATTGGATCATGTGACATTCTGCTTCTCTTCCTCGCAGTGTGAGCGTGGTCATCGGAGCGCCCAAGGCCAACACCAGCCAGCTGAAAATCACAGAAGGAGGGTCTGTCTTCTACTGCCCATGGGGCCCTGGGCAATCAGACTGCCACAGCATTGAGTTTGACCCCGAAGGTAAACATCATCACTGACACAACCATATCTGCATGTTTTCCTTTTTTTTATCATTTGTGTTTTTGTGTTGATGTAGTAGTCTAGCGTAATAGCAAGCATTTATGTTATGCGCAGAACAGTCTAAAATAAACTGAGATTGGAATTACGATATATCCACCAAATATTTTGATGCTCTTAGTTAAGTCACACATTTAGCAGCATCACTACCCTCTTATTGCCTTGGCTGGTGTCTCGAGAGCTTCAGGGAAGTAGGGCTGGAGTCTTAAGAACTGTCGAGCTTTGCTTCTTCTCCAAACACTTGTTAAGCCAGTAGTCCATTTCCTTTGTGCTGGTGTAGTCAGCAGTAAGTCTGGAAGGATCGGACGTCACCGTTCCACTCCACTGAACTGTTGCTGGCTACGCCAGTTCCTGGAAAAGTGATTCCTGTTCCTATTCTTGCGTCCTTTGGGTTGAAAAGGATAATGGAGGCTCTTTTAACGGTATTCCTTCCTGGCTCGAGGTCATGTTTGTGCCGTCCTGTCCCCAAAGGCCATTAGAGAGAGAGATAAGCGTCCAATAAACAAATAGGTCAGACAAAGACTTGTGTCTCAGTTGTAGGACAACGGAAACAGACACCACCGGTCTTAACAACAGAGCTTCTATGCAGGCGGACTTGGATAATTGGTTTGGGAAAGAAATTATGCAATCTTTTTACTACAATTATCAGTTTTTTATGGTCAAAGGTCAAAGGCCCCACTGATGGAACCGATGGTATATCATGAGAGTGCTGGGATACGGCATTAATTTGAGTATTTTTAGAGTTTTACAAGGTTTCATGTCATGCGTAGAACACACACAAACACCCAGACTATTCCTAACACATGTAGTAGGACAGCAAGCGTGTGTGCTCTGCTCTCTACTTAGCAGGGGACTCTTGGCGTCTTTCCTGGGAAATCAAAGCCTCAATGCTTGGGCCAACTCAAGATTTACAGTCTATAATGCACAATAGGGGAGAAATATTCCACTGAGTCTTTCACAAGCCTCGTTTAACAGCCCCTTTGTGCCGTATTCCACCACCAGTTGCCTTGCGCTCATTTATTTTTCTACACGATTTTCTTCCTGCAACAGAAAATGTGCTGCACATCCTTGGGTGCTGGCATGAGGCCATGCTGAGTGATGTCATCCCGCGCCAGCGGGGTCTCAGGGTGAAGGATAGTCCCCTGAGTTGTCAGCGTGTCCTTCATTTTTTTTTCTTCATTGGAGCTTTGAAGGTGCAAAGAAGTGCTGCACGAGAGCCAGATTCAGCCATCTGGTTCATAGCAGAACCACTATACAATACGAGGACGCTCAATACATTCTGTTGTTATTCACTCCTAACGTAGCCTATATACAGTATTTCATTGTATGGCGGTGTCGCATGCCGGAAATGGTAGATCTATAAACTCACAGTGGGTCACACTGTGACATGTAGTTTGGCTATTGTCAGCAAGCGCTGTATGACAGATTATAAATGAAGCATATTATCTGTGCTGCTGAGACATTAAATGTGGGATGCCTGTGGACATTTCATTCCTATAGAATTCCTTTTTCAAACGAATCTTGGAAAAAAGAGAGAGAAAAAAAAATCCCATAAATCTACAGTTGTTTTTTTTTCATGACAAATAAAGAACAGATGATGCGATGTTCTAGTCCCATAACATTATGCTTAGTGATGCATTATTCATCCCATTCCTTTCTCTGCAAACCTTTCTTTACTTCTACTTCAACTCTGGGAGTGTAATAATGTACTGTTAATGCACAGAACCCACCAAGAAAGTGTAAGCACTTCCTGTGGGTGACATTGGGTGACTGTGGTCACCCAATGTATTTCTATTTCCCCGCTGAGAGCAGGGAAAAAATGTCTGAGAATGGCTGCATTTTATCAACATGAAGTGGAAGAAATGCAGCATGTGTGCGCTTGTTGGTTTTGTGCGTTGCTGGGTCAGGCACTTAAACATTAGAATGTACAGTGACTTTTCTCTTGTACCTAAGTATTGGTACCCAGCTCTCCAGCACTAGTGTTGTTCTCTCTAGAGTGTGGGTGAGGTCTAACCCAGAGGCCATGGGCCCTCTTAATTAGCCTAACTAATTGGGTCAAAGTGGTCCGAGAAAACCTCCTCCTCCTACCAACTTCCTCTTCTGCTGAGATAAGCACTTGTCCGAATTCGAGCAAAGAAGAAGAAGGAGAGAGAGGGCAGAGGGGAGGGAGGGTCACACAGGGCGAGGGAGGGAGGGAGGGAGGTAGGAAGAGAGGGAGAGGGATGGAAGGAAGGGGTCGTGATACGAGAACGGAGGGAGAAACCAGAGCTCTGGTTCACTGTTCTGTTGCCCTCTGGTAACCCCCACCCCAGCTCCCACAGGGACAGCTGATGTGTTGAGTGAATTTGGCCATTTGTCTAAGACTATTGACACACACACACACACACACACACACACACACACACACACACACACACACACACACACACACACACACACACACACACACACACACACACACACACACACACACACGCTGTAACTGCACTAATGGCTATCCTCTCACACACAGTTCAAAGGGTTAGGGTGAGGTATACGGACCCACCGCAGGCCCCCCCACAGCACTCTGGTGTCCCAGGAGGTAGGGACCAGGCACCATGTCACATCAGCACGCTGCTCTATAGCCAGCTTCTCATGAGATGACATGTTATTGTGACAACGTTGTCTCTGGGTTTTCTTTCTTTGTCGGACCCCTGTCGGATCTACTTCAGTTCAGTCACTTCGCTCTCATTGTCCCTCTTGTATGAACACAGATGAAGTGATTGATTGAGCTGTGTGTGTGTGTGTGTGTGTGCACGTGCATGTGTGTCACTGTCTACCTCTTTTTGACTTGAATTCATTTTCAGGTTCGGTCAGGCATCTCCTTTTTGGGCATGTCTCACAATAGAGATGCCTGTTGTTGTTGTTGTTGTTGTTGATGTTTTATTTACTCTAAAAATAGCAGATCTGAAGGTTGTCTGTTATGTGACAAATTAAATAAGGAGCAACACGCACAAGGGAGCAAAATATCTTCTTGAGTGTTTCCCTGGTTTTACCCCTCTGCTGGCTGAACTGTTTGGTCTGTCATTCCCCTGCTGCCTGTAAGCCTGACAATCTCTCACTGATGCTATCAGAAATATAGCAGAAATGAAATAAAGGGGGAAAAAAAGGACATTTAAAAAATGTTATCAGAAATCGACGGTATTCAGATTCACATTCCCTCCAGATTTTCCCACTGGCTGTGGATTTGACCCCTACCCTCCCAGCCACAGCTAGGCCATGCTTATCTAGCGTCTTTGCTGCTGCCGTTGAACGTCAATCAATTATATAGAATACGAAGCATAACAGGAAAACTGACATAGATCTGCTTCCCTTCTTTCGGGGTGACGGCTTCTCCTCAAGATGTCAATAGATAGTTTTACAATATGAGACAGATACCTTTTAATCTGTTCCAAATCCAATCCTGGTTGTGGTGACATCACCTCAAGCCTGCACATGGACCTCTCAACGTGTCCAAACCCCCCCAGAGTAACACGGTGTTCCCTTATCCAAACAACGGCTCCCGAGTTATGAAAATATGAAGGCAGGTATGGTGTAGGAACAAAGTTCTGTACAGTTATTGTAGATTAGTTAGAGCAACAAGCTCCTAAAGACGGCTGTTTGATGTGCAGGTCATGTTAGTGCGGGTACAGCTAAAGCATATCTCTTCACACATGGCCTGTCGCAGACATGTAATGTGGTGGGGGTTGGGCTGGGGAGGTCAGCAGGCCCTTGCCCCACGATGAGTAAGTAATGTTGCATGGAAAAGCTTGGTGATGGACACGGAACAGAACTACTGTTAGGTTATTAAGGAGACATAATCCCTCCTCTTACCTACTGTTAGTGGAGAGAAAGAGAGGGATGCCAGAAAAGAGATGGAATGATAGCAACATAGAAAGTTGAAGAAATGAAGAGGCGAGTGTAGAGCGACAGAGATAGCGATTTGAGAGAGGGGAAGCATGTGCTTAAACAAAGATGACTGTGGGGTTGCTACGAGGAAGCCAGGCCAGAAGAGTGTGTGTTTTCATTGGACACCAGCCCCCTTTTTCTGTTTCTTTCTTTCCACCAAGACACGGAGCAGGCGCTCGGCCCCAGCTCCAGGCTGCCTAGTTGGCTGAGAAGTGGGAGAGGAAAAGGGTAGGCGAGGCAGCGCCGGGATATGGAGGGAGCTGACACACAGCCTGCTTTCCTCACATCCACATAGGTCAAGATCTCTCACACAGAGACGGCTTGTTGCTGCTCTGTTGCAACGTGCCTGTGGCTTTTCATTTTTTTCACTGACAAAATATATAGCAGGAAATAAAGTCTGGGAGGATTTTAAATGATAAGGGTGTTCAGTTGTCAGCACGTCCCCCTGAATCTGGTCATTCTGCTCTTCTGAGCAACAAGCCCTCGAGGTATTGGACATCACCTTGCCGGAGGATGGGTGGGTCCGTTACTTTCAACCTTGTCCTCCTCGCCATGGCAACGCAGATGTTGCATCTGTCTCCCAATATAGTTGTAGATCGGACTCATTTGGCCATCTGTCGCGTCACCTGCAGCTGTCGCAAAGTTCAAGTAGGAGATCGCAGTTACTGGCCAGGTGGCCAAACAGAGCCTTAGGTCAACAAGGCTAAGCCAGGCTAGTACAGTCCAGGCATCAGGCCACACTAAGGGAACGGCCTCAGGTTGACATCCGAACAGTGGCAGAGAAGCAAATTCCATCCTCTTCAAATTCTCACCCTGATCGCTATTACATGAAAAATAATGTAACTGGAGTCTGGAGGCCTGTTTTCTGCCAAACAGGGCAGATGTTTTCAAGAGCCTGGGAGACTGGCGGGGGAGGGGGATGATTAGTCGCCCGGGGTCCAGGCTGAAGACATACATGTTTTGTCAAAATACTGTCACTCAGTGTTGTTTTTCTCTTGCCATCCTCCCAGGGGACCGCAACGTCTCGCTCAATGACACAGACCATCAAGTGGAATTCAAGTCTCACCAATGGTTCGGCGCCACTGTGCGTTCCCACGGCGACAGCATTTTGGTAAGGTGACCCTCTGGGAGAATGGGGTTCTGTGGGTAGGGTGGGGGCATAAAGAGACTTGCCTTTTAGGTGTGCTTCATCGCACTGGTCCCTTCCCTGTTATGATTTGCTTTCCTCTGTGAAAGCCGCCCACATCATGTGCCCATGAGAAACTTGTGCTTTACTTCTTTCATAGCTGAAAATGTTGTGATGTCATGGAGGGATGTGAAGTGAATGTGCTTCGGTCAAAAGGTCACAGTCAACAGCGATTCACCAGTTTTCACTTCCACTCTCGCTTCACTAACTGAGAAGTGCAGGCCTGTGGCCCCCGCCCTGTGACATCAAAGTTGAACCGCCCGTAGCTGGGTCTCATTGTATGCTATATGTTGTGACCTGGCTTGAGTTAGGTGGTTGCCCTGCTCCAGATGTACCATCGACCTCAGCCTGGATCTCCTCCTGGGTTCAGTGGGGTGTTGTTACAACTGGAAAAACATCATCCACCTATTCTCTTCCCATGTCCAGCTCATACCTCCTACCCCCCGTTCCCGCTGGTTCCTTCCCACATAATACCTTGCCCTCCCTCCTTTTCAGGCCTGTGCCCCTCTCTACTCCTGGCGAACCAAACAAGACACGCCCCAATCAGATGCCACCGGAACCTGCTACCTCTCTGTCAACAACTTCACAAAGTTTGTGGAGTATGCTCCCTGCCGCACAGGTAACCACTGCAACTCTTCAAGGTTGTCTGTCTTTTTTCTTGCTTTTGTGCCCTTTCTTGATAGTTACAGTGAATGAAAGAGGGACACGGAGAAGGGGAGAGACATGCAGCAAAGGTTGTCATGAATGGGACTCGAACTTGCGGTGTGCTGTCAGGCCCAATATGTGTAGCCTATATGTGGCATGCGCCTGGACCACTAGGCCAGCGCGTCTTGTCTGGCTTGTGTCATGCTCTCTTGCCTGAAAGGTCTTATGTGGCATTTAACATGACAGCTGTCCATTCCACTGGAAGTTTGGCATGTGTTCAAGTGCTGCACCCATGGGGCAAGACGAAGGGGATGATATAGTATTGAGTAACGTTTTCCAGAAACATTGTAGACAGCTTATAGAAACATGCTCCACCTCCTAGTTATCGGTAATCAATTATGTCACTTTATATAGACCGAGGCATTCCTGGCTGTGAGATTACACAGATGTTGACATTATCTGCAACACTGTTGAGCCAGCACCTCTATATTTATTTGACCATAGGTGACTTATCTGCATCAATGGGTGAAAAAGAATTTTAAGAGATGCTGTTATCACTTGATAGATTTACCCACACATGAGCCATGCATGAGAATTGAAATAAGTTATTGTTCTATAAAGTTAACCTGTCAGGGATTATGGGCAGTCTGTCATGTTGTGATCATTGAACAATACAACAGTTAATACTTCCATGAATCAATAATGATTTACGGTCTCTTTCCTCTCCAGAGCTATACGGGATGGAGAGGCAAGGCTATTGTCAGGGAGGATTCAGTGCTGACTTCACTAAGGTAAATCATTGTTTCTTCTGAAACGTTAATGTGTTTCTTAAAATGATAGTTTCTCTTCTTCATTGCCATCAATGCCTATATTCAATCTCATAGGATGGCAAGGTGGTCTTGGGAGGACCTGGCAGCTACTATTGGCAAGGTATGCACCAACATAGAAATCTGGAGTTTCATAGTGAAATCATAGTGATAATCACAATGTTTTGTCTAGGTACATTCTCAAAGACATCTCTTGTTTTTTCCACTGAAGGTCAAATCATCTCGGCAGCCAAGGAGGAGATTATAAAAGCGTACTATCCAGGCTACCTATTGCAGTCTGTGACAGGACAGGTTGAGACTACACAGCGTCGAGATATCAAAATTGATGATAGCTACCAAGGTATGAAGAGTTTGCTGACCTCAGACAATGCTATGATATGACAACACCTCAGCAAGCTAAATCTATGACCTGTTCTTTGCTGCAGGCTACTCTGTTGCAGTCGGAGATTTCAATGGAGATCAGAACGAAGGTAGGGCCAACAAACATGTTTGCCATACATCTGCACTGAAGACTTTTTTATGTGCATAAACTATTATATGCATAGGTAAAAGCAAATACAAATTCACTCAAAAATGTTCGCAAAAATGGCTATGTGTTGCATTACAAATTATAGCTATTTTTGGCAATCATTTCTCCCAGAATAGGGATGCTGGGAGTAGTTAACAAAGGGGTCATTTTAAGTTTTACAACAATAATTGTGATATGTATCATGCAACACACAAAGAGTTATGTATATTTATATTACACCTGAAATGAACTCGAACTGAACTCACCTGTAATAGTTTCCTTTACTGCTGAGATGGAAACGTGATTTCTGGAATTCCAAGTTCCAGACTGTTTTGACCTGTGCGATATTTCCCCTACTAAATCTCTGCTCCTTTTCTTTCTTGTGCACCTCTCAGATTTTGTGGCCGGGGTCCCGAAGGGAGTCATGCTTTACGGTTTGGTAAGAAAACCACATCGTTGCTCATAACTCTGTGAGGAGATTGAGAAGTTAGACTGCGACTTAGTGGACAAATGCAGCATGAAATGGAAAAGAATAAAAACGGCCCTTTTGTAATATTTGTGGAAAATAGTTTTTCCTTTTGGTCAAGGCCATTGACCATATTCAGCACAGCAGTCATCGTATGTGTCTGTTGTCTCACAGGTGTCTATTCTGAATGGTGATGATCTGACGGCCATGATTAATTACACCGGTGAGCAGGTAAGTCAAACGGCATCGGATTATAAGGTACACCTTCAATAAATGGCCTATTTTAGGACTGTTTTCATATACAGTCCAAGGCGTAAGGCGCATAGAATAGAAGCTACTGCAGTAAACATAGAATAGAAGCTACTGCAGTCAAACAATCCATATATAAGGCGCTCTGGATTATAATGCGCACTGTCGTTTTTTGAGAAAATTAAAGGCTTTTATGTGTGACTTATAGTCCAGAAAATACGGTACTACTATTTAAAGTGTTTCCAAAGCCCAGTACATGTATTGTGTTAGGATGGTTTATGTTGGTTCCTCATGAGAACTCTTAATGTGTTAAATTAACGCAAGCAGAAAAACTGTAATTCCCTTTGCCATATTTCACCCATATTCAAGGCATTTTGTCATATACAGTAAGGCTCAATTGTGGAAGAAAAGTACGGAGGCAATTTGTATAAATGGTTCTGGGAGTGGAGCAAGCGTGCTGGTTTTAACAATGCAGATTGGCTCAGCTGAATAAATAAAATTATGCATGTCTATGTGCTTTCCTCCTGAGTCTGGGAATTCAGGCTGCTTCTGCATGCTCTGTTCTGCAGGCTCAGGTTTTATGTCTGCTAATTGTAACAATGTAATGAACAGAGCTATAACAGGCCAGCATCAAATTAAGACCCCATGTTCCAGAACTTAATTATTCACCGGGCCCAATTTAAAAGCTTTAAAGTGCGAGGCATGCAGTGCACAAAATTTTCCTTTTTAACCCAAGCAATGGATCAGAATCATAGACGAGCTAGAGTTTGGTTTCATGGTTGTGTGACTGTTGTGCATAAACAGAGAACAAACGAAACTTTGATGGATTTGATGGTTTTACTTGATATGAATTTCAATGACGACAGTCATGCTAATGTGAGCGACGATGGTGTTTTCACAGATGGGATCATATTTTGGCTACGCTGTGGCCACGACCGACATCAACAGTGACGGGTGAGTAGGAGGCTTTTCCTTTGTCTTGCTCTCCACTGGAACTCTGTTACACACTGTTTTCACGTCGGCTGCAGTCATTTCACTTCCACGTTTACTAGTCACCTACTTGTGGTAGGCAGTTGTAGGATATGATTATGGGTTGATAACATTCATAGCGGGTGTTATGGGCCTCACACATTTATTTGTGTTACCCCCACCCCTACACCCATGTCTTCAGGCTGGTTGACCTTCTAGTAGGGGCTCCCATGTTCATGCTGAGGGGCTCCGGTGGGCGTCTGGAGGAGATGGGCCGGGTCTATGTCTACATGCAACGTGCCCCCCTGGACCTGGAGCCCAGCCTCCCTCACCTGACAGGCACTGAGGCGTATGGGAGGTTTGGTAGCAGCATCGCACCCCTGGGAGACCTGAACCAGGACGGCTTCAATGGTACGAGATAGTGTTGGTCCCCAGACCACTGGTTGAAAACCTTTTTTTCTAAACCAAAGCATGATATACTCCATTGTACATTGGTGTCCCATGCCACAGATAGTAGATAAAAAAATCACAGGTCATTTTACGTCAGTCAATCCACTATTTTGGATGCAACTCACTGTCATGTGATAGTATAAACCAACTATCTACTATTTATACTATGTGAAAGTATAAATCAACTATCCTCCTGTAGATGTAGCCGTCAGCTGTCCATTTGGAGGCGAGCAGCAGCAGGGGTTGGTCTACATCTACAATGGCTACTCGGGCGGACTCAGGGACACGCCATCTCAGGTGATTGCAGGCCAGTGGGCTTCAGGGGTCATTCCTGCCAGCTTTGGATTTGCTCTCAGAGGAACCAAGGACCTGGACATGAATGGGTACCCAGGTGAGCACTGAGCAGGTCTTTAGAAGATGTCTATTTTCTGTCTTCTTTTACCCTTTCATATCTACATTCTTCAATTGCTAATTTTGCCTTGTTTTCCCTCATTTCCTTAGATCTCATTGTTGGTGCTTTCGGTGTTGACAAGGCGGTGCTCTATAGGTATGTTCTTCTGAAATGTTCCCATTTCACAATTATTCAGTAGGCATAAAATGAACATTCTTTTGCTCTGATGATTGCGATTTCAGTACATGTTCTGTTCTGTTACCCACAGATCCCGCCCAATAGTAAAAACTAGCGCCTTCCTGCAGGTTTACCCCACTATGATCAATCCTGAGGAGAAGACGTGTGTGGTCAACAACGACAATGTCAGCATTCCAGTGTCCTGGTGAGTGTCCAGAGTTAAATTTCATACCCTAATTACAGTGGTTCCCTTTTAGACCCAAGACCCCAAAGGGTGTCTATATGTTTGCCTGGCAACTAACTAAATGGCATTTTTGGAATGTTTATTTTTATTAAATGTAGCCACAAATAAATAATCGGACACAAACCTATGTGTGTGACCCCCACAATAGTAGTAGCTCAGACTCTTTGAGTCTGATTTATGCTTCGCGGTGCGATTTGTGTCACAACACGTGCTGAAAGTAGCTTGGTTTCAATTAGCAAGTAGCAAATTCTGATGCAGCATTCTGGCACGCAACAAAGTATAACATTTCTGATGCAGCATTCTGGCGCGCAACAAAGTATAAATTAAGATTGTCATGCTATACAGCGTGGCAGCATGTGTTCTGTTGCAAGTACCTGATTGTCTTTGGGTGCAATCAGAACAGTATGTGGATCTTTTCTCTCCTCTATTGCTATTCTTTACAGTTAGGGCATTTTAGCAGATTTGACCAATCTGAGAACTGAACGATTCTTTCTAAGGGTGTCTAATAACAATAAAATGTACTAAAATGTTGAAATTTGGGGAATTCATGGGAAATGGCATACAAAACGGGGTGATAGTCACACTCACAACCTAGCCTCGACACCCAGGCTTTCAATTTTGCGCAAAAGCGGAAAGTTTCTTGGGACACAATTTAGTTACCCTGATTTTCATAACTTGCCCTAACTATATATTATCCAGCATTTGCATGTGCGTTCTCTTGGACCTCATATGGTCTGGAACAACACCTAACAGCAGAACAGCATGGGGTTCCCTGAATCTCAACGCATAAAAGTGCTCGATCCTAAGATCAACAGGCACGTTACTTGTTCATTCTTTTGCAGGCGGTCACGTCTTATCTGCCGACGTATTTTCACAGCGGGAAAGGAGCAATGAAATAACGCACTGAATAACGGCATTGTCAGCATTATTTTTTTGCCCTGCTGGAAATGTGCACAGTGTTCATTTTGCTGCAACACTGAAAAGGGAAAGGAAACAGACTCGGCCCGGACTATATGGTTGACACCACGCTTGTGTGTCTGCTACACACACACACACACACACACACACACACACACACACACACACACACACACACACACACACACACACACACACACACACACACACACACACACACACACACACACACACACACTCACACACACATCTATCCAGGTCCCCAGTCCATAAAGGAAACTCTTGTATACACACGTGTCTTGATTACGCTATGTTGCCTGGTGATGAGGTGGGGGGGTTTGAAAGGAGGGAGGGAGGGAAGGAAGGAGGAGCCAGAAGGTTCTGCAGTTGCTTTGAATGAGATATTGTTTGGTTGGTGGAACACAGCTGGAAAACATCAAGCCACACAGACGTGCGTGTGTGCGTGCGTGAATGCATGAGTGTTTGTACATGCATACTCATACCTAAATGGACACAGACACAGGAGCATGTAGACACACACACACACACACACACACACACACACACACACACACACACACACTGCGAGCTGTGTTTATTCAACTTGAATTAACACTCCTGATTTTTACTATGCAACACTAGATAATGGCTCTGTGCATGACACATGAACTTATTGCTACTCCTACTAAAGAACTCCCCCATTTGCCCTTTGTCTTTCTTTGTCTCGTTCTTTCCGCTTCCTTTTTCCCCCGATTTGCTTTCACAAGAATTTTAATTCCCCCTCCCCCCCCCCCCCCCCTTTTTTTTCTATCCACGATTTCCTCTCTCATTTCGGAGTGTGGGTTCCCCTAGCGAAGGGGTTTGTTTTGGGGTGGTGTGGGGGTGGGGTTTGCTGTCTCTTTGGACAGCGTGTTGTATGGCTGATGTCATGGGAGAGAGACTGGCCTTCGCTGAAACGCGAGACGTCGCCCAATTTCACCCTTCTTAAACATTCCTTTGTTTTAGAGCAGAGCAGGGCTGGGTTTTAGCGGGAGATACACCGATTTATCAGCCTGGCCAGCCGGAGAGCTGGCGGATGCCAGTAGATCACTGCCACATTCCAGCGTTACAGTTTCAAAATTGGTTGCCGTGTTCCCATTACGCCACATGTCTTGTTATGCCAGGCATGTAAACTGGCCTGCATTGACATCATTCGTAAGGAGGGGCTATGTTTGTGTATTGGGGAAAATGAATAGGGTTTGAGAGGGGGAAAGTCAGGAGTAAAGCATAATTTATGACATTGGGGGGGGTGACACAGCAAAAGCTGTTGGGACCGGGACTTGAACCGGCTACACGCTGATGCTGCCACAGTACAACTACGCCAGTGGTTCATGCCATTTATGCCTATCTTGACTTGACCGACACTCAGTCTGAAATAGCATTTCGTTTCACTTCATTATTCATCTAATCTATCATTCCTGAATCTCCAGGGGAAATAATTTAAAGCAGTGATTCAGGGCTGGAGCCAGGCATATCTTTGACTGCTTTTCAATCTAAAATGCTTGGACTGAAAACCCTTAATTTAATTTGTGTGTTGTCTCTTCTGTCCAACAACAGTGTCAACCTGAGTTTCTGCCTGTCTGCAGAGGGGAAGTTCCTACCAGACTACCTTGGTGAGACATTTTTCTTTGTGTGTTTTTTATTATTTATTTCCACATCTGCTCTGTATTACAGACAAGGAGAACTTGTCACATGGTCACAAAACAGCAATTTATAAACCTGTAGCAACGTGTAAGCAGAGGCCCTCCTGGATAAGGTGACGTAGCTTTTGGACCGTGTTGTGAGGGATCGAGTGCAACGCTGCTGATATCTGCTCTGATTCACCACCAGGCTCCTTTACCCCTATCAATCCTTATAGTCATTTCATTTAATTACTCCTCTTATATGCCTGCCATTATGTTTCAGCTACATTGATTGCATTGTCTGTTTGATTCAGAGTAGTCGCTGAGGTCTTGGCAAAACCCTGTCACTATGTGACTGGAGCACATTTATCATGCCATGAATGCTCATTTGTGTGTGTGTGCGTGTGCGTGTGCGTGTGCGTACTGTGTTCCAGACTTCCAGGTGGAGGTGCAGCTGGATAGTCATAAACCTAAACAGAAGGGAGCAGTGAAGAGAGCTCTGTTCTTGGACACCCAGCAGCCGTCGTTGCAGGAGAGCGTCAGGCTGTACCACGGCGAGAAATCCTGTCAGGAACTCAAGATCTACCTACGGGTGCGTCTTTAGTCTTTCATAATGGCTTCCCTCATCCCTTGACATGCTGTGCATCAGTATGTTACGCTGTTTTGCCGGGTGATGGGGTGAGGGGGTTGAAAAGAGGCAGGAAGGGATTCAGCTTACATTGTATACGATCTGTATTGGCACAATCATTTTAAACAAATTCCTACATGTAACAGACCACAACACTGATTATTTCTACTGATGATGATCTACTGGGCTGCAAACAAGGATTTAGTAATCCTTTCCTAAAGGTCTAACAAAAATATTCTATATATTTTTTTGTTGAATCTGTATGGTATCTTAACCCACCCCCTGCTGTCCACGTGGACTCGTGATCTTCTCTGTCCGTCCCCCCCGCCAATCACGACGATCAGCCCAATCACGACGATAACCATTTCCCCCATTATACATTAGATTAAACCCTTGTGCATCCACCCTGTGGATATCAAACGTCTACATCAAAGGACAACACCACAGCAGACGATCACAGCACACCATGCACAGACAGAGTAGCCAATTGTATCTAAAAATCAACTGAATATAACTTGCTGTGCCCACCGCATGGCAGCAGCAGCAGAGAGAGAGAGAGAGAGAGAGAGAGAGAGAGCAGACGGCTGCGCACACACGCACACACACACACACACACACACACACACACACACACACACACACACACACACACACACACACACACACACACACACACACACCAGTAGTCCGGGGACCACCAGTGGTCCCTGAGAGCATGAGGTCCATTTGGTTTCATTTTTCTGATCTCAAGAGTTACAGACCCATAAGGGTCCGTTTGGTTACAAAGGATCCATCATTTAGCTGGATCTAACTAGCTCAAACAATCAGTGCCGCCATTACAAAAAAAACCCAAAAAAAAAACAGCAACCAAGGCTTTTTTTAAACCTTACCTTGTCTCCAAATAACAGGTCAACCACCAAAGATCAGGGAAAAGATCGCTATTAGATCCAAAAGTCAATAAATCCAAGCTCCTTCAGTGTACAGATCCATAAGGCTCCCTCTACTACACTCTCTCGTCTCTCTGTTTGTTGTGTGGTTGCTATGGAAACCCGTAGCTGACACATGTGGCTCTCCTGCCACGTGGCAGGGAGAGCCACGTGGGTGAGGATGAGAACCCTGTAGACTCAACTACATGCAACACATGCTCTCTCTCTCTCTCTCTCTCTCTCTCTCTCTCTCTCTCTCTCTCTCTCCCTCTCTCTTCCTACAGTGTTGCCAGGTTGTCGGAGAGAAATAAGTAACCAGGTCTCAAAATAATACTACTTTACACATGAAATAGTTCAAATCCATCAGGCATTGAACATGGCAGTTCTTCAAGCTCGTTGTGATGTGTTGTGGAAGTAAATGAAAAAAAAATTGTTTGAGGTTGGCATGATTTTATTTATAATATTATTTTGATGTATTTATATGGTTATGGGTATTGTATAGTACATTTTGGTATGGTGCCGTTCAAGTTTAGTACAGTACATCACAGTGTGTGATGTGGATGTGAGTGTGGTATATTTCCCTAACTGTGCTATATCATAAACTGATTTCTGCAAGAAAATGCAGCCACAGAACATCATCTGTGGGGACTACATGAATGATGTCCTCTTGAATACAAAAGAAAAAGCGAGTTTCTAGCATGTACCATTTTGGAGTTATCAGTGATCAAAAACAGATTGATGTCGCATAATTCAGTCACTATTGAGTAACAATGCTGCTTTCCAAGGCTGATATTTACATAACGGTAGATGCTATTTTATTATTTATTTTTTTAGATTCAAGCAGGCATCATGAGGTTTAATTTGATATATGGCATGGATGTGTAGCAGTAATATTACCTAATGTTAAATGCTAAATAAAACTTTGAATTGAGTTATTGAAAATGGCCTCTGGCCTGCTGCATCATCTGCCATTATAACGCACTGTATTCAATTGCTAATATCTACAAAACAGAACATGTTATCAACTCACTTATTTTTTTTCCATGAAAGCAAAGAGATGGAGGATTTTTTAAGGTATTCCGTGTCTCGAACGGCCCACCATAGATTTTTCCATAATTGTCTAAAAGTCAGGTATTTCTGGCAGTGATACTTACTGTCCCCCTTTCTTGCAGCAGCGGGTGGGTTAATACAATGTAACTTCTACAATTAGGGCAGTTGTATTTGGTCTCCTGCTCTTCTATTGAGATATTTAGATCTTGTGTCTTGGTTGGATACAACCTTTGACACAGTCCTGTTTCTGGTTTGATAACAAATGTTAATCTGAAGATCAAATTCAATTTCTGTGTGTGTGTGTGTGTGTGTGTGTGTGTGTGTGTGTGTGTGTGTGTGTGTGTGTGTGTGTGTGTGTGTGTGTGTGTGTGTGTGTGTGTGTGTGTGTGTGTGTGTGTGTGTGTGTGTGTGTGTGTGTGTGTGTGTGTGTGTGTGTGTGTGTGTGTGTGTGTGTGTGTGTGTGTGTGTGTGTGTGTGTGCGCGCGTCTCTCTACAGGATGACAAGGAGTTCAGGGACAAGCTCTCTGCCATTTATGTTGCATTGAACTTCAGCCTGGATCCAAATGCTGCAGTCGACTCTCATGGCCTGCGGCCCATCCTCAACTACCAGACCACCAGCCTCCTTGAGCAGAAGGTACTGAGTGTGATATGAGATAAGTATAGCTGCTGTATGAATATTGTTCACGAGGCGCTGAGACTGTGAGTTACACTCTATTCACCCTGTGCTGAGGCTAATGATAATCGCCGTTGGCCAACCACCGCCCAATCATCGACTGCTCTGCTGGGATCGCATCCAGAGTATCTGGAAAGCCGTTTTCGACACGAAAATGCGAGGCATGTGTCGAGTGGAGAGCATTCTTGACTGGCCCCGCTAGCTCTCGAGCGGGTTTCGGCTGTGTAACGGTTCGCAGGAGGCTCGTTCCAGAGTGGCCCAGACGAGGAGGGTTAGTAGATATTTCTGGGTGGGGCACAAGCAGGCCATTTGCCCATCTGGTTGAGATTTGTTGGCATTTGGCCAGTTTTCCTCTGGTAGTGAGTGGGGGCTGGCTCAACGTGTGGGCCTCCTTTCAGCTGCGGCACAGCATGCACCATATGTGAGTTCAACAATAACCACTGGATCGTAGTACTTTGGGAAAGGCAACGAGGTTAGTTTGCCCCCTCCTCCTCCTCTTTGCTCACTTTCCAGTTTCTTTCCTATATTTCTGTCGTTTTCCTATAGGATCTGGCCCGAACCCTGTCATTGGTGTCCCCTCAGAAAAATCAAAGCTGGTGTATTGCTGATCCAAGGCCTTGAGACCCTGAGCTAAAAATGTAGTCCAAGTTGAAACCTGGAAAAACATTGCAGTTTTTTTCTCCACACATCATTGAAGGGGGAACCCCTACCAGTTGTATATTTGTGTATGCAGAAGAATGGGTACAGTGAAAAGCTGCCAACATATTTGATGAAACTTGCTTTGGGCGGTGCAGATGTAACTGTGTGCACAGAGAAGGCTAGCCTTGATTCCTTCATATCACTGAGAATGTGTGGTGGGCCTTGTAGCAAAAGTTCTCACACCCTCCGGTGTTGAGTGGCAATGAGACATCATTGATGCAATTCAGCACAGTTGTTGCCCCTCTCTTATTATAATACACTCCACATGTCGCTGCAAGAGAGCAGAAAAATTCTGACAGCTCCATAAAATGCCACGCTGAGAAACTCAGGAGTAAAATTCCTTGCATGGCCAGTGAGCCAGCCAAGGCATACATTTAATACGAAAATACGAGAACGCTCACACTCGTGTTCACCATCGATAACTGGTAAAAGGGCTGACTGACATTATTGCACAATGCCCCCATTGTTCTTCAAATGAATGCAACTTGCGTATGACTTCGATTAATTGACTCCCGGCATGACGTCATTGGTTTTTCATAACACTAGCATGTGCGAGCAGCGCATGCTAGCGTTCAGCCTTCAGTGAATGGTCCCTGTCCATATTTATCTAGTTGTTTGTTGATGTTTAACCAGAGCGACGGCCCTACGACTCTCGTTTCCCATTTGCCCAGCAGCGGTCCTGCCTGTGGACCCGTACGGTTTATGGAGTCGAGTTAGCATCGTGGTTAACATGGTGTCCATAATTAGAGCCCGTGGAGGTTGTAATAACAGAGGAGGTGCTTGGCTCTCTCTAATCTCCTCCTCCATTTCTATTTATTATCGTCGTCGTCATCATCGCGCCGTGTCACAATCGCACCGGGAAGCAATTTAACCGCTCCGCAGGGCTTTCCCTGCCGCTGCCCTGCCACACGTCCAGCGGTCACCTCCACCCCCACGTCACTCCCACCCTCACTCTGTTACAGATACTCTATGTCTCAGTAGGTAGGTGCCCCTCATGACTTCAGGCTTTCTCCCTCTCCGTAAGATCACTATGCTGCTGTGGTCGGCTGGGTGGTGTAGCGTGTGGTGGACTTGTGGCTTGCCGCACGGCACAACTGATGTGGACGTCGGCGGGCTGGGCTGGTGGCTTTGTGGCCAGCTCCATGACAGCCTCCATGACAGCCTCCGGCGGTATCTCTGGGCCTTACAACGGAGATACACCCCCCTCATTTTCCTCTCGGTCCTCTTTTACGACGCACTTAGAAAGCACGGCGTGTGTGCCTGTGAGTGCGTAGGTAAATCTGGGTCAAGGCAGTACGTCTGTCTGTCATCAGCTCACTGAGACAATCATTGTACCTCTGAGCAATAAGAGTGTTGTTAACCGTGGAGGTGTGCATGTCTGATGTGCAGTGATGACACCTTGTTAAAATGGACCCGGGGAGAGGAGATGGAATGTATTAGTCATTGTACCACATGTCCCATCCTGTGGCAGTACACTATTTGTCTGCTTTCAACAATGCTTGTTTCAATTAATGTGTGTAAAAAGGTTGACTATTTGTAGAAACCGGATCTACTGTACTTCAATATTCAGACAGCCCTGTACTCCCTGTTGTTAAAATGTTTTGTTTGTGCCAATCTCTCAGACTCAGATACTGCTTGACTGCGGCGAGGACAACATCTGTGTTCCTGACTTGAAGCTGGAAGTTCACGGGTGAGTCCATTCATTTCCTCATATTTCTATGATCCCAGAGTGTTCTGATCTCAGGAAATAATACTAGATCGCTTTGGATAATACGCAGTAAACTGCAGTCACACACTGAACTTATGACCTCTCGTGGCACGTTTTGTTTTATATACTGTATATATACATACAATACACATGCACACTCTCCCCAACACTGAGATGCCCGAGTTAATGTGGTTAACAGCGACAGTGCTGCACAGGAGTTGGAGGTGAAAACAGGAAGCAGCTCTGCTCTGTAGGTGCTTTGATTGTCCGGCAAACTGGTAAAGGGGAAAAGAGGGGAAAGATGAAAGCATGGGACTAGCGTGCCAGAGTCCCAGCCTCTTCTGCCTCTGAAGTTGTGTTATGAGCACCCTGCCACACTTTGCTTTAAGCAATCTGTTAGCATTTTTCTCAAAAATAACAACCTCCCTGATACTCCCCGCTCTGCCCTGTCATTTTGATTTCACATTTCTATATTTATCTGCACTCCGCCAGCATCTTTTCAATGTATTGCTAATCCATCTCATAGGCAGAAAGCTCTTGCAACTATTAATGCCTAGTTCTTCAACAACTACTACAAAAGGTGTCACTAGTGTAATACAACTATACCCTGCTTTCTAGTTCAACAGTTTCCAGCCTTGGGGGTTGGGTGTATTTTTTATTTTATTTCAGCGAAATATGTCCATCATTCTCTGCTATGTTATTTTTGCTGTTCTTCTGCCAAAAAACATAACCTGTTATACCAAGATCACCTCGGGGAATGTTTAAGGTTTTGAGGCTGTTTTTCCTATGTTAGTATTGTCTTCTTTTTGAAAATAGTCAATGCCTGTTTGAATGGATGTAGTTTGAATTCGTAGAATTGCTAGTAGAATATTAGCTTTAAGAATTTGCTCTTTGCTGCTTTTCCTGGGTTGCTTTATGAGATGGAGCTGTAATTAGAAGCGTCTGTGTGGCCCTCATATGGAATTTCTCATTGTTCCAAGCTGTGGAGGGGTACGGGGAGGGAGATTGGGGAGGGGGCGGTAAGTCAGTGAGAGAAAGTGGGAGGGGGGAGGTGTTTTACAGTGCTTGTCTGTGCTCTGTTTGCATGTATGACTTTATTGCTACATTGGAAACGTTTTCATTTGAGGGGGAGAGGAGTGGGCTTCCTGAGATTAATCTAGCTGATGTCTTTTGGGTCATGTCCCATTTTCTAAAGCTTGAGTCATACAAGTGAGACGGAACAGAAAATCACAAAGATTAATTGGTTTTTCAATAATGCAAACAATATATTAGAAAATCTATTGTTGGGTCTTGCAAATAATCGCATAGTTTAGTTTTACATATGTGTTATATCGTGTTACACCTTTTTCCATGTTTATTTAAGTGGCTTAACCTGACTGTTGACCCTATTATTAATAATCAATTTTTGTTTGTTTGGATCCTCAGGGACAGGAAGGAAGTCTACCTAGGCGATGACAACTCGCTGACCTTGACTTTCAACGCCAGGAACGAGGGTGAGGGAGGGGCTTATGAGGCAGAGCTGTACGTGGTGCTGCCCCCTGAAGCAGACTACAGCGGAATAGCACGCAACAATGAGGTTAGTGGAGCTGCAAAGTCAAAACTTAGCTCCTCACATTTTGAAATCATACATCATGCCATACTACAAACAGAATTGTATAGAGTAGCCACGATTTAAAGGGCAGTCTGGAGCCTGTTGAAGTCTCTTGTGATATGATTACAGTTTATCAGTCTCTTGTGATTTGATTACAGTTTCTAATTCGGTATGAATGACTATATAAAACCTTGAGGCTGTACTGCACCTGAGCCTCCTGTAACAAATCATCTGGTCTTCCAGAGCCTGGCCCAGCTGACATGCAGCTATGAGACGGAGAATCAGACCCGCTACCTCAGCTGTGATCTGGGCAACCCTATGAAGTCTGGCACCAGTGTAAGAATACTACAACACCTTGTACCATTTAATGCTTGGACGGTCGGACACAGATGTTTTCCTTTGACCCAATGAGTGAATAGCCATTTCTCTCACCTGCTACTAACCCAGAGTGTTTCCTGGTGAGTTGTCCTCGCTTGGAAGACCCTGGTGATTCCAATGCCTGTAAACAGGTTTTTATTGAAGGCTATTTCTGAGAGGTGCGTTATGGTCAAGCAGTCAGCGTGCCTGGCTACACACCATTTCCTCTGCACAGGAAGGGATTGTGTGTCATCCAGGGGGTTGGATGCATCCAGCACGGAAAGGTCATCCATTTCACATGTGACAGGAAATGGCCTGAACGCCTTGCAGGAAGTGTCTCTCCGTCACTACCTTGGCTCCCTGCTGGGGAGAGTTCCCCTCTCTAATGGCCCGGTCACAGGCTGGCACCATTTAATGGGCCTGCAGAGTGTCGATTGGATGTTTTAATATGAAGCACTAGACATGTATGACTGACTGTGAGAGGGGGCGTGCGGTTGTCGTTTTGGCTAGACTGTAGGTGTGGTGTGAATCATCTGTTAGTCATAAGTGTGTAGGTAGCTGCACATAGACTTGATGATTATAGCAATGACCCAAGTGAGCCATGGATTATTGTATAGGCTGTATTTACATTTAAATTAGCATAGGGGAATATTGACAAACTCAAATATCACAATATTGTTGACCAGCCACTTAGAATGTTTCATAAGTGGGTAATGGCAAATTGAAAAGCAAGATCAGTCAGGCAAGTTAACACTTTGATGTAATACAGCTTTTAAAATGATAGACAACACATGCCTTATCACTATATTAAGATATTATGATGCCAGACGATACCTAGTCTCAATCATGATATGGGTATCGAATTGATGCCCAGTCCTAATTTAGATTATTTTGGCCCTTTCCTTCTCTCATATTTCTGCGTCTCTTCTCTTTCCCAGTCTTTCATGCACAGGCACATAAAGTCAAATTAAGCCATAAAACTTGCTCCACTCAAGCCTCCTGATTACAATTACAGTGCTGAACAAGCTTGTGGTCCAGGTTGGGAAAACAAAAGGCTATGAAATTAGACTTGACGAAAGGGCAGCAGAGTGTGCTGATACACCCAGCCCTTCATGTGGACCTGCACAGGTGTACCACAGCTGCCTGCCAGCCAGCCAGGCAGCCACCGGGTTCACAGACTGGCTGACCCCAGAGCAGGGGAGGGGATGAGCAGGGTGGAGAGGAGAATGACGAGAGAGAGAGAGAGAGCAAAGGCACGCATGGCTGTCTGAGAAATCTGGGCCTCCAGGGTATATGCTGTGAAGTAGTTACAGAGACACTATGTTGGCCATCACTGTCACAAGCTGAATGGGCTTTTCAGCACTTGTTCTATACTGCTCCCAAGCTCACTCTCTGCAGTTGTAATTACTGCAGCCTTGCTCACTTTCTGCTGTTGTAATTTTGGGCACAGTCTGCTGACTTCGACTTCTTTATTCTACATTTGATAGGTTATAAAGGGGATTCTTCCATCTGGTTTAGGGTCTGTGTGATGATGGAATGATCTAGTCTTGGCATCATGAGCATGATAGTGCTGATGATTGATGATCCATTTATATCTCCTTTGCAGCTATGGGCTGGCCTGCGCTTCACAGTGCCACGGCTGAAGGACACGCGCAAGACGGTTCAGTTTGAACTCCAGATCCGCAGGTAGGAGGACTTGCCTGGAACCGTGGAACGTATGCTATAGTTATGGTTCCTGTGGGTGTAGTGTCCTAGAAATGAAAGCAGAGTGCACTCTGTTGTTAGCTCCCGCTGTTTATTGCCGATCAACGTTTCAATCCCAGAACGAACTTCATGAGTATATATACCATACTGTAATAATAACATCTGACAAAAGTGGTTTGATGTTTGACATGATCTGTAATAAAAAGCACACCCATATGATGTGAGTGTTCACTCCTTCATATAATCATATAATTTCATTCTGGCCTAGCACAGTTCTCATTTTTCAGTCTTATAGCCATCACTATTGTCTTCAATGTTTGTGCTTTCACAAACCCAGAAAGCTGGGCCAGCTGAGCATAGTGTCCTTCAAAAATGGTAGCTAACAGCAGTGTGCGGATTCAATTTGAATTGTTATGCTTATTTTCCTCTTTCGCGCTACATTCCTTATTTTGTGTCTCAGGACCGACAGAAATAATTTGTATAATTTTAAAAATGATTGAATTCGCTCTCTTCCCAGCAAAAATGAAAATAATTCCCACAGCGAGGTAGTTCCCTACAAGCTGGAGGTGGTGGTTGAGGCTGACGTTATACTGCAAGGGTGAGTGTTCACGTTGGATTTCCCTGGGACTAAGTTGGGACTAAGCTTGAAAGGTTAATTCCCTACTGCTGGCATCCAGTAATGCATACACCCTGTATGCATTACTGGATGCCAGCAGTAGGGAATTAACATATTTAAGTAATATTTTAAGAACAGCCATGTTTGAAAAGGGTATTGTGATTTTTAAATGCATTTTCTGTTTTGTTCTGGGGATTCATATACTGACAACATCACAGTAGATTCCCCTAAGTTCCTTAATTTAATGCCAACCCCAGACTACAGTCCTTACTTACATCCCCATTTCTCTTTTTAAAGCGTGTCCCGGCCAGATAAGGTATTCTTCCCACCGGCAAACTGGAAGGTGACCAAAAGTCACCAGGTGGAGCAGGACATCGGCCCTTCTGTGGAGCACATCTATGAGGTAATCGGTCAGGAGCTTCCTCCATGAGTCTGTCTGTTAGCTGTACACAACGATCAGGGCTGAGCAGAGAGGGTTAGAAAGCAGATCACTTCCATCATGCTGCAATGCTGAGTTAATCACAGTTACAAAGGAGATCTTTGTATGAGCACAGCTGACTTCACAGAGTGAGAGAGAGGAAAAAAAACAAGGAAGATGTTTTCCAGATACAGTGATTTATTATTGTGCCGTACTTATCAACTATTTCTCTGGAGAGCAAGCAGAGCAGTACTTAATGTATTTGACTATTTCATAATTTCCCTTTCCTCCTTGTGACCTTGCTCTGTCTCTCCTCTCTCTCAGCTGGTAAACAACGGCCCCAGTCAAATCAGCCACACCCTCCTTCAGCTGCATTGCCCCCTCAATCTGCAGGGTCATCGCCTCCTCTACCCCCTGGAGTTCTCCACACAAGGACCCATCAACTGTACCACCAATCACACGATGAACTACCTAAACCTCAAAGTAAATAAACACACACACGTTGCATACACACCGTGTCCGGGGGTCAAATGAGGCCAGGTCCAGCTGTGTCTTGTGTGACGCTCACTTCACAGACAGAACAGTAAGCATGTCCCCCAGGTTCTAATCCACCGTGTGATTCACAGATGGGCTCTCCCACTAGCAGGCCCACACCCACCTTCTCCTCCCTGCCTCACAGCCCCACCCATGACACTCTCCCCACCAACTGCTTTGAAGTGCTAGCTCTTCGCTACACACGGCACAGCTTGACGAACCACCCACTTCAACGATACACTCCCTAGTCTTTGACATCAGACGATGTGCCATGGTGTAGGGTCGGGTTTATGTGGGCAAAGGGCTCCTGTGTAGTTGTTTGTTTTTTGTTTGTATTTGAAGCCAGCCCAGATGCCGAGGCTGGAGTCGGTTGTGTGTTCTGTCTTTTATTTATGCCCAAGTGAAGTGTTAAGTACAGTGCGCTTCCACTGGAAACCCATGTGGAGAAGAAAGCGCACATGCTTCAGATTAATGGCAGAAGCTGAGGGTCATGCTAACATTAGGTCTTCTATTGACAGAGAGGGTGGCGTTCTCTTCTGCCTGGTGAGGTCAGTGTCTATGTTGACCTAATGGTTGTGTGTGTGTTTTCTCCTTAGCTTCAACAGACCTCGACAGAGCTGCCGCCTGTCCTTGCTCTGCAGGCCCATGAGCACCATGTTGAGAAGAGGGACGTCCAGCTGGCTCAGTTGACTAATCTGGTGAGAGACCTGGGATTCATGGGATGCATAATACATGTATACTTACGTAATGGTGTTCCTTAATTCTGACCAGCTTGGCTGCGGCGAACGTAAATCGGCTTTCTAAACAAAAGTGAACCTCCAGTTGTTCTTAGTATAAATGACGATGAACTCCGACCCATTTTTTTCCCCTTTCAGACAGGCAGGCTGGTTTGAACTACTGATGCACCGGGAATACAGTAGATTGTGGCCATCTGGATAGATAATGGGTCTGTCAGCATTAGCCTACGATCCCTAAATAAACGTCTGTGATGCTAGCTATGTTTAGCACGTCTTTCAAACGGCGCGTGATCCCTTTTTTCTATTCTATTCTATTGATTCTGATAAAGATGGCATGTAGATGGATTAAGTGCCCTTTCATTAGGTAGACCTGATTCCATAAATGATAACAACGCAATGGGCAATTCATGAATGTAACTAAAATACAAATAGGGCTGTCAATCTGGCATGCAGTTCCTGTCAATGAATGTCAGACTGTGTTGTAGCATTTGGTCTGGGTACTTGTGAAAGCAGCGATTTTAGTGGCTATACTTGCCCAATTTTTTGACATCACTCAAGGCTCCTGGGAGTAGGATAATTAGTTGTTGAATGAATGTTGTTAAAGGGGAGGTGGTCAGAGGGCGCGACGGTGGGTCCCGATTCTGGTGATTAACATGTTGTTAGGGGTCAGAGGGCGCGCGGTGGGTCCCGATTTGGTGATTAACATTAAAGGGCCTGGCGGGTTTGGTGGGGTGGGGGAGGGGACTGCGTGGAGCAGAGTGGACCTTGGAGGACCCCTGGAGAAGTGGCCGTTATGTCAGTGATGCATAGGTTGCTTTATCGACTTCCCTCTAATTTTGCACTCTGGGTGTTGTTGGGCCCAGCGCCCCCACACACTGGCCCCATTGATCCACCCAGCTGCAGGTAGCCACTCCATCTCACCCTCTGTCTTCAGGCTACCTGTTTTTCTGTCAAAGACCTCTTTGTCTATTGGCCTGTCGCTACCAAATGTCGTCGTTCATCAAGCCTGCCTGATGACATGCTGGCATGAAGGAGCCTATTCTCCCGTTTCGCCAGACCATGCACTTTTGTTTTTATGTCCAGACATCTCTCTCTTTCGACAAACAGAGTGCGCTAGTGTTTCCCAGTTGTCTCTGAGCCAATGCATGAGAGCACTTACTTTCTGTTTTTAACTAAATCACTTGTCAAGATTATAATCGTTATATATTCCTAAACATGTCATGCTCATGTGTTTGCTCTGAATATGCTGCAGCCTGTAGTTATTGTTTATTTAATTGGTAGTTCATTATGGTTATTATATTTTGACATGATATTAATCATACAGTGGCCCTCACATTATACGCCTCATTTTATGACTGATGTGGGAACCGGCTCGAGGCCATGGCCACATAATCCCATTTAGGTCTCTATGGAGGGCTTTGGACTGTGGCAGCGTTGCCACTGGACCATATATTAATTCTGGGTCCATAGACCCGCCAGTCTTAACAGAGCCTTTCAGGCCCCTGTAGCCTGGGGCATTAGGGAGGTCTACCCCTGAGGAAGTGGTCCGATATGCTCTGTGCATGCCTGTGTGCCCTTGTTAAGACCGACTCTGTGTTTGCCCTCCTCGCTGTAATAAGTAAACTAATGCACCCCCCACAGGAAACCCACCGAAACCTGTCCGTCTGGGGTGGTCTGGCTACAACAGCAGCTCTCTAAAGAACATGCAGTCTGTAGACAAAAAAAATCAGAATATATATGTGTTTGAAAGCACCACGCTGCATTATGGCATTCTAATTAAGATGGTCTTTTCTACAGTCTTGTGAAAAATGGGCTGGTTTTAGTGGTCGGGCCATAATGTGGAGAGTGGTGACTGCATGCTGCATTTTTACAGTCTCGTGACATTCCCTCAATCTCTCTCTAATTTGAAGCAGGCCTGGAATAGAGATCATAACATTGGACTCTTTGTTATATTTATTTGGCCTGCAACATTAACATTGCTGTTAGTTGCCTTTCCCATATTACCACTTTAACTCGAGGTTTTTAGTGCATGCATTTAATGACCGACTTATGTTTTGAGCAATGGGAAATAAAGCTGCTGTGATGTTGTGAAAGGAAATGAAGTAGAAAAACCATTAAGTTTTCATTGACATTATGTGTCGTTGCATTAACATTGTCTCACGTCCTCTGTTTTTTCTTTCAGTCGTGCTCTAATGTGGAGTGCTGGACACTGCAGTGCAATGTTGGTCTTGTGGAGAAGGGAACCACTGCCATCCTCAAAGTTCGGTCCCGCATCTGGGCAGAGACCTTTACTGAGGTTTGTTGGCGAAGAGAACTCTAAACATGCACACTAAACATGCACTATACTGTACAGACACATGTTTCCACCAGATGACAAGGGCATGGTACAGGAAAGGCTGCACTGTGCACTCTATCTCTGTGTTGGTGTCTGTGTATTTTCTCATGTCAAGGCTTGGCAGAAAGTCAGTAGCCACCATGCTTTAAAGTGGCAAGAAGGAAAACATTAAGACCTAAAACCTAAGTTCTGAAACTGGCAAAGATGGATATCCAGTCAGTCTTGCACACATGATTGTATTGACTGGCTGTCAGCATTGGCTTCAGGTCCTCCAGGCATCCAAATGTCTGAAGTATTTTGCTCAATGTCAGAGAAAGCAGCAGCTAACTAAACGTGGAATTGAAATGGCTCTATAAGGGATTAACTGGCTGTGTAGTCACCTAGTGTACCTCTACAAAGGAGCTATTCTGAGCAAGACCTTACATGCTCCTCTAAGGCTTATAAGTGACTGTATTGAAAATTCATTAGCTGGTGGTCACAGCCTCTCATATCATATGATTGGAATGTCACAGAGGCTTTTCTGTGCAAGTGTCATCAGATTATGAGACATTAGCACCACCTACTGTGTATGTAATGCAACTCATTCATGTAAGCTTGGCTTCTGGTACAATGCTTTTATATTGTATATTAAATAATATACATGTATACAATTTATATTATTTTTTTCCAGGCAGGTCTAAAATATATTGTAATTCTCCCTCTTTAGAATCCGTATAAGAGTTTTGTGCTGGAGTGTATGGCCAGGTACAATGTGTTGAAGATGCCTTATGCCATCCTGCCCAAGTACACCCCCATGGGACAGAAAAAGGTACTTCCAGTTCCCAACTACATTGCAGAGTTTATTGTATTACTGTATTACTGTATGTTTGTGAGTGTTTGAGTTTAAAACAAGGATTAATGGTGTGTTGCTTATCAGGTGGTGACTCCGGTGGTGTGGAACAAACCAGACAGCCAGTACAATGTTCCTTTGTGGATCATCATTCTGGCTATTTTAGCTGGACTGCTACTCCTGGCTCTCCTTATCTACGTCCTATACAAGGTCGGTGTTCTCAAAGCTATATTCATACATCATTGTGCAATGGCATCACTTGCCGAAAGGACACTTCCAAAATTGAACTTTGGCTATGTTCAGAAAGCAAATGTGTATATAGAGCTCTGCAAGCCTGCATTGATGCTAGAGTTCCTATTCCGGAAGAGATTTCCCTGTTCATTTTCCTTGGGTTGTGACGAATCCTGACCACAAAGGCTATATTTTGAGCCTAACAAATCATTAGAAAGATGAAAGATGATGTTGTTTGCTCCAAAATATTGATTGTGGTTATGATTTGTCATGACCCGAATTGTTTTTGTCTGTCTAAATCATTTTGAATATTCTGAGGATAATGAATTGGGCTAATCTCTTCCGGAACAGGTGAGGGGGCAGAACTGCGGTGCTCTATATAGTCCTAATGAGACATGTCATGCACACTACATACATTGTTTATAATAGTATATTACATGAACCATGATCAATTAAAACTAATTAGGAATTAATTCAGTTTTATTGATTCAATCAGTTGAGTGATTAGATGTTCACTTCTCTTTTCTCACTCTTGTCCTTGTAGCTTGGCTTCTTCAAACGATCTCTGCCATATGGCACTGCCATGGAGAAAGCCCAGCTCAAACCACAGGCAGCCTCTGAGGCCTAAATCAGCACCAGAGCTTTCAGAACCACATAAACTACCCATATGATTGCAATGGAGAAACGTGATGAAAGAGAGGGATCAGGTTGCAGTTGAAGACTTAGGAGGAGAAAGACCACTGGAACTCCACTATGCTGCACTAGAGGAAAACAAACAAATATAAGGTCTCCAAACCAAATGAATGTGCTTTATTTAATATATGTTTTTTTTGTTTGTCGGCCGGTTGGGATTGTTACCAAGTAGACCTTTTTTCTTCTTCAAAGTCAGACTGCTTTGCGATGAACGTTGGACTGAACATAACCTGCCTGCTGCACAGGAATTGCAGTAACGGGCAACATTGCTCCCATAGCATGGATTAAGGAAGACGTCTGGTGTCTAAAAGACTTCTCGGTTTAAGATACCCTGTGAGAGAGAAGACCCCTTGGACTGTAGAAGTGACACGTTTTGGTGCTAACGATGGCACGTTCTCTCCTAGCAGGATGTGGCCACACATGGCGGGAAGGCGATGTGAATGTGCAAACCTTTTTGTAGCATAAGATGAACCTCCTGAGAGGTTCTCTAACACGTCAGAGAGGCCACAAAGTTTAGCTTGAGAACAATGACCTGACTGACAGTCACAGAGGGGGCATATTATCTGCCCAGCTTTCGATACCAAAGTTGTTGTTTATTGCTCGGATTTTATTTGACATAATTTTGTATACCTTAGATTAATTAATTTATACCCAAAGTGCTACCAAAGTGTTCATCAAAAAAGATCTCTCTCTGCCTCAGGTTGGTGGACGGTGCTGGGTTCAGCTGATTTTGCACTCAGAGGAGAAATCTACTGATGTTACAAAAAAAAGACACCAAAGACTGATCTTCCTTTGAGTTGTTGACTTTGACTCCTACTGATGTCTCGTTTGCTTCAATCCCAATTGTACGCACTCATAATAACCAATGCTAGTGTCATTGTTGTCTTGTAGTCAACTGGGATACGACTGGAACCACCACAAACCTATGGAACCTCACAATTGGCTTGAAAGATTGTGGTGCTTCTGTCGGAAAGCCTGGCTTGTGGTTTTTCTATTGCGAAAGATTTAGCATTAGATTTAACAATATGCCTGGGCTAGGTCTAGGCTTGTCAGTGGCAGCATAGAGAGCCTGACACAAGTAAAGGGAAACCACAATATGGCCATGATTTTAAGTAAAGACTTGACAATCATTTGTAGCCTCCATGGAGAATCGGGAGGCTTCAGTCTTACTACAAGTAGGATCATGGCGTGTGGTGAGCCCGAGGCCATTCTCTGCCTGTAGTGCATGTGACACTGAGACAATGTGAGTTTGATTGTGCTTTCAGGTTAAAGTTGCCTATGTAGAAGGGCAGAGTACAGATTTAAGCAGGGGTTATCCCAAACACCACCACAAGGCTACAGCCATAGCCAGGGACTGAAGATCAAAATGCCTTGTATTTGGTTCATTTATATGCCATGTAAATAGGCTTCATGTGCCTTAAAATGTAAATAGTCGGTGTTTGCGAGAGAGAAGATATTGTGTGTTTGCAAGCAAACGTATGCAAGTCTGGTGCACTTGGCATGCACCTGTGTATGTGTGAGTGGTGTGCTTTGAATATCTGTTGTGTGTGTATGAATTTGGCATATCTTTCTCATTGCTTAGTCCTGTCCGTTGCCATCAACTTTGTCGCTGCCATCAAGCGATTCATTGAAATGGTTGATAATGTTAGCACAAGTACCATCAGTGCAATGGCTGTTCAACTACAATGACAGAAATTAGGATAACTGATGACCGTGGTAGCTATCTATCCATGTCAGTGAATAGGGAGAGCAAGAGCCTGTTTTATACTTCATTGTACAATGGTTTGTAAATCAAGCAGAACGCAGCCGTCCACACATGTTGCATAGCATACCAGTTAGTACCTCAAACAAAGGGACAGCAACTAGGCACTGGGAAGTGTTTGTTTGGAAGTGCAATATTTGTATTCACTTTTGTTAGTATTACAGTTTTGAAGGTTATTTTTTTGTGAGTTGATAAACCGTGCGTGTGCGTGTGTGTGCCCGTGCGCATGTGTATGTGTGTGTGTGTGTGTGTGTGTGAATGTGTGCGTGTGTGGGCGTGAAAGGAAGTCTGTGATGATAACCATTAAGACCTCCTGTAAGGATTTCTGGCTTTTAAACTATTATTACAGAGCACAGCAATAGTGCAAAACCTCTTTTGAGAATGTTTCCCACTGCAGATGTATTCACCACTTTGCTTCTGCACCACTTTTCTGTTTTGAGTTGTTTTAATGCCACTGATTGAGAGTGAAACATGGCTTCTGATGACCTACACAACACCTCTTGAGTTGAGCTTAAAGAATGTTGATGTAGTGTGATAATTTATGTGCAGTGCAGTTGTTTCACCTGTTTAAACACCACCATAGTATTAGCCACATGTGTTGGCTGTGGCATGTTTTGCCTCATCACACTTTTTACAATTCCCATTGTGGTGTTCAACTTTCTAAAATGGCCACTTCATTCATAATTTTAGTTTTTCAACAGCGTCTGTATGGTTATACTTATAGTTACATATGGAGTGATGCCAACCTATTTATAATGAAAGGGGATTATTATTCAATTTCTTTCATGGTTACATCAGGAGAAGGCACTGGGTTTGTTTTTTTTCTTTTGTTTTTCTTTTTTTTGGTTTGGGCCCATTATTGCTCTCCTGAACTTTTTAAAAGAAGTTGTATATATTTCTGATAGGAGAGTATTCTTTTTTTTTTTTTTTTCTTTTTTTTTTTACTTCAAATGCCAAATGTATTTGTTGTGAATAATTCTCTCCCCATATTGGGGAGATTGTCTTTTGAGAATATGTTGTACCTGCTATGGTTTGTATTTTAAATAAAAATATTTCCGTTTTTACAGAAGTCTTGAGTTTATCTGGAAACACAACTCAAAATAATTTATTTTGAAAATAACATACTTACACTGTTTAGTTAGTTGCCTGCCTACCAAACATTGTTGTGATAATGTGCTCTGTACAATTGGTTTTGAAAGAAAGAATGATATACAAATATATACAAAATATGTAAATTATACCAGGCATCTAGAAGTGTACACAATGCAGCCAATGAAACATTTGGCATAATCATTTTTGCAGGATTTTGTTTACCTAATGTATAACACTGCTGAGATTAGGTGTTCAACTATGTGCTCATGAGTCAATGATATTGATTGCATTAGGTAAAATCCTCTGCAGACTGCATCTGCTAACCTTTTCAACAGCCTTAGGATATCCACTGAGTACAATGGCTGTGGTAAGGCACTAGAGGTCGCTGCAACCCACACTGCAAACTTTCTTCAACCCCAGTCCAGGTTTTGTTAGCTGCCTTGAAATAGTTCATTCACTAGACAACAGTAGTGAGTGACTGACAACACAAACATGTAGAGAATTGCTTGTTGATCCTGTGTCCATTCTCTGATTCAGAGATAAAGGGCAGCGACTGTCTTTCTTTATGTTTGGTACTAGTGTTCCATTGTTCTTGACAGTTGTGTTAGCACACGCTGGTTATCAATCACCTTGAGGTTCTGAATGTACTGCCGGATGGTGGATGGACTCCGTAGTGGGAAAGAGTGGTCCGAGTCTATGCAAGAAGAGGAGCAGAAATGTACTTATTTGACATGATATGACAGCCCTTTGGAATGCACTGTAGGGTATATTGTGCATGATGAGTTTATTAGTCAATGGACCCCCCGGGCCCTGTTGGAATTATATGGAGAGTTTAATTATTGTTAAAATGACATCTTACATGTAGATATGCGAATGGCAGGTGCTTCTGGAAACATTCGATCTGCCAAACTCTTCTGTGGTGAAGAAGGTGCTAGGTGAGAGAGAGGGAGAGGAGACAAACTGAATTTGAAAAAACAAAATGACTTACACAGAGGCCAAAATGATGAAAGCGCAAGGTAGGCACCCAGTTCTACTGCTGCTTAATCTGATTGGCTCTATTTTCTGCTGTATTTGGGCCTGCCAGGTCTGGCAATTGTTGATCTTTGCTGTTTTTAGTATATGATACAGGGGTTTTACTGTGACAGGCAATATTCAATAGTCTAGATAGTATGGTAAGGTTACCAGTGATGGATCTGGTGATCTTTGAGAAATATTTGAAACCCATAATTTGTCATAAGCCATACTGTCAATACTGTTTGGACAAGTAATGTGTGTGTTCTTGCAACAACGTAAATGACATAGGCCTATTCAGAAGTTGCCACCTAGGAAGGTGTCACCATGAGAGTTTGCTTAACATTAAGTTCCCATCTGTTGGCCTTTGATTATCTAGTGTCACTTTTCTCAGACGGTGTTGAGGGTTGGAACTCTATTCTAAACCAACCGAGGAAACATCATGTGTCTCTCAACGTTCTCTCTGTTGGAGTAGGACATGTACTGTATGTAAGTCTTTGTACACAATAAGGACTAAGGATTAGGGGATGTACAATATTTACCACACCTCACATGGTTGGAAAAGAACGTGAACTGATCAATACTTGTTTGGTGAAACGCAAAGTTAAAGAGAACTGTATATACTGTATGTGTTTTTACAGTGCATCCCAGCTTTGGCTCTTCCCTGTTATTCACTATCCTATACTTCTCATTGATGATATGCATCAGATACAGTATTTATCTCTGCATAGTCGTTGCTTTTGAACTCACTGTAAGGCTGGCTTCTGCATCCTCGTACTATCTTCACCGTCTTGGCAATCATCCGCTGCAGCATGAGAGAATGAACCATTCAAAAATCTATCACCACAGCTACAGGAAATTAGAATACATTTTCATGTGCAACTATTCTATTTATCCTACCATCTTCTCAAAGTTGATCAGTTTTTCTGTGTAGTTCTTGTTTCCCTCATGGATGAATGTCATATCTACAGTATGTGCAGAAAAGAGCAAAAGTTAGCAGTATTGCTTGATTTGTACTTTTGTATAGACTTTGTGAACTTGACAATGAATTAAGCACATCACAGAGAGTGGTCGCCATTGATTAAGTAACTCTTACCTTTTAGCAGCAGAGGCATGAATGGGATGTAAGGTGGACTCAGTTTAGCCACAGCCAGCCTGTAGGCTCTGTGGTTACGTGAGGGATCCTTATTGGAACAAGAGATAAATAAAGGAACCTCAGACAGGAGGCTTTCTTTAAACAGTGTATAAAAAGTATCTAATACAGTTCAAGTAAAACTAAAAATGCATTTAAACAAACTGTTTCCATGTTGCACTTTTTGAATACATTTCAAAGGGCTCTGGAACTGACAGTTCTCAAGCATTCTCCAAGTCATGGATGAGAGCACTGAGTGTAGTGGGTAAACGCCTCTTACCATCAACCTCTCGTAAGTGCAGTAGATTCGTTTTGTTTTACTGGGAATTCTCTGTGAGACAATAACAAAGAAGAAAAATAATTTCAAAGCTGTTATCCACACTGAGACCAAATCTATTCTCATCAAGTTGAGTAGTAAGTAGTTTGATATAACCATGATCTTGAGTATAGCCATTTGCTTCTTAAGCTCTTATGAATCAGGGACCACTTGAAAATCTGGAATGTGTTTGTGACCCACCCATCAGTGGCGTGCACAGAGATTTTCAAGGGCAGGTGCTCAAATTTAACCAGGAGGGCACTCTAGCCCTCCTGGTTTTGGGGGGTTAAAAACGCATAGAAAACAGCATTTCAGCATCTACAAGTACAACTATACAAACGCATTAGGCTACTGCTATATAAAATGGTTTGAAGAAAATAATGGCTTCTTCTCCAATGACTGTTCTTAGAAACTGAATTTCAAGCTCCTGTCCCTTAGAATGAAAGCAGATCCCCTTCCCTTTAAAACAGGCCATGACTCTTGTGGACAACAGTTCCATATTCTGACACAAAGTGGTAGTGTTGCAAACCTACTGCACTGGACTGGTGGTGAGTGGCACTCACCACTCTTCCACTAGGAGGGGCATTTGAGCCAACTCTAGTAGCAGAGTTGCGTCATGACCCAAGGAATGCTGGGAAAAAATAAATTTAAATTCATGACCTACGGTTCAAGAGTTATGGGCCAAAACGTAAAGTGGGCTGTTATAGCGCCACCATGAGGCCGACCAATGGATTTTTTTGTCTACCTGTTGGTGCCACCACCCACAACATGCGATTCAAATTTGGGGAGGTTTGGACATTTGAATGATTTGTGGCACTTATTTGTGAAATAGGCCCCTCCCACTAACTTTGGAAGCCAATTATGGGCAAACGATACGCTTAATCAAAATCTGTGTGGTCACTTTTATCGGATAGGTCCACAGAGCATGTGTGCCATTTTTGTAAGATTTGACTAAAATATGTAGGAATAGGGGCAAAAAGTGTGTTTTTAACAACATCCAAAATGGCGGAAAAACTTTAATGGCGGAAATGGGCGTGGACTATATGGAGAACATAGCCCTTATGGTTTCAGAGGGAAAAATCGTTGAACTTTACATTTTGTTCTTTTAAAAAGGGCATGTTGGTCCAGAGAGGGCCACTTGGGGGTGCTCAAGCACCCCTTAGCGTCTTACTGTGCACGCCCCTGCCCACCCATCTGAGGACATTCCATCTGAAAGGTCAGATGCATGGGCAGCATGCATTTGCAGAGCATGTTTATTTTAATGATCACATGATCACATTAAATAGTTTTTTTTTTTTTAATTTATACATCTATATTGTTCAAATCGAATTTTGGGGTCCACTTGTGATATCATCATGGACCTCCTACCTCCCAGGTCTTGTACAGCCTTTGCACTGCGCTGTTGCTCAGACCAAACATCACTGCAAAGAAGGAGTTCAGGTTCCTTTGCTCCTTAAGTCTGGAATAGAGAAGAAACAAGGCTATATAAGGCCTTCTTGAATGCTAGTGTTGATATTACAGGTCATTTGCATGACTGAGTGCACAGCAACATAACTGGAGCTGACTATTGACCAGAATGAGCCTTACACTGCAGCCATCTTGATGAACTTCTTGAGAAGCATTGCTCTCTTCATCAGGTCTTCACACAGGCACAGCTCAGTCACCACCCAGTACTGGACCTCGTTGAAGCGACGTACAAACCGCTCCAGATTAGCTGTGGTGGCGCCCAGGAAGTTATGGCGGCCAAATACGTAGTAGACTAGCTCTACCTGCAGAGGACACAAAGCTTATTCAGCAAACATACAGGATACTGACAATCTAGTTTGTATTATAAATGTACTGTCAAATAATGTGTACATTTAATATACCATACGTATTAGAAATCCTCAGTGTTAATTTAATAATGTATCTCGAAGTTACAAATGAAACCAAGAGGATCATACAGGCAAACTTGCACAAAAACGCCAGGCGTGCAATTGAGTAGTAGTTGCCTCTGATAGGTGGTCGTTCAGATCTACATCTTACTGCAGTTTGAGCTTGGAGATCTGCTATTTTTTTGACACGTGAGTCGGTGTGCAACAGCATAAATCAAACCAGCCGTAACGCCACCATAATCAGATAAAAGGCACCTGAGACAGTGACTCAGGTGCATAACTGACAGACCAGACATCCATTCTTCTTATGCTGATATGTACTGGTCTCTGACTGCCAGTATCGGCTTTGATAAGCAAAGAAAGAACAAGCCATTTAACCACTTATGTCCTATTCATTGACCAGAGTCCCAGGGATCTATCTACTTGGAACCCCATCTGAGTCTATACAGTAAATGACTTTGCCCAAAGTAGCGATCTATAAGCTCACAAAACGTTGCTGCCTGCAATGAAACAAATTTGTGAGTTTGTAGATTGGCTATTTTAATTAAATAACATGCCCGGATAAGAGACACTAGGGTTCAAGTGGTTGACCACGAATACCCAAATGTAAAATAAACGCATAAGCAACAGACAGTACATGGCTGTATCCAATTTCAGTGATTGTGATTACACATGTCACATGCAGCCCAAATGTCAGAGCTGTCATCGGGGCTGCGCTCACTGTGTTGTGGCACTGCAGTACCTCATGCATGGCAGCGAACAGCTCCCAGTCATAATTGGTGAGTTGGCTGGCGATGTCTTTAGAGCACATCTGTTCCAGGGTATCCATGGTTCCCTGCTCTGGTCCCTGCTGTTCCTTAAGAGGCCTCTGTTAGATATGGGTGTGTGAGAGAGAGAACAGTGGGGGGGATTACATCATGGGGGGGGGGGGGGGGGGGGGGGTGAAGACACACAGGGAGGCAGACAGAGGTGGAGGGATTACATCATTCTGCTCTGAATGCACCCTGGAGAGAAACACTCATACATCATTTCAGATTTATGGAAAAACTGCAGTATGATGGCGGTTTTTGACTCATGAAAAGCATAGGGATAAAGTGCGATTGAGACACAAATAAATTTGGTGTAATAATCAATAAGTCGCTGATGTGCTGTCTCCATCCCTGTCTTGCAGTAAACAAAAAGGCAGCAAAGCACATGGTGTTATTAGATAGAAGCAGTTCTCACCAGTTGTTCCACCTGACTGGCTGTGCAGAGGAACAGTCTCTCGTTCAGTCCTAGGGCAGTAAACACAGCACTGGCATCCATCTTCAGCTGAGCCCTGTCTGAATGTATGGGCGGATTTCAATATAATGTAACCACATTAAAACTAGCATCTCTATTTTGGACATTACTTCCCTTTTTGCTACATTTCTTGACACAATATGGCATGCTGTACTTGGTTCAAGTGACACAATAGGGTAGGCAATATTTTCTTTTTCTACCCTAGCCCCCTTGATTTTCCTCTCTTTCCCCACTGGTAACCTCCACTTTGAAAATATGTGCAATATATGATCCATACCTCCCATGGAGTTCATTTTGACCAGGATGTGGTCACCTCCTGGGTTGACCATGGCTGCCATCACTTCCTGTACAGTTGAGTTTACAGCCAGCATCAGTGTGAGGGATTTGTTGTCTGGTCTGAATATCTCATACAATACTGCAGATAGGAGTGGAACAAACAACAATAAGTCACAATTATGTTTTGCTTTTGTTTTTATTGCTACATGTGCATGTTTTGATGATAGTCACAGTTCTGAAAATCTCTAACATCTTAATGTTTCGTGTGTGTATGCTGTTAATTCACCCGTTTCATTGCGTGAGCCATACTGACCTTTATCCTGTGCTCTGATTGGCTGTATCCTCCCCACTGGCTCCTCACAGTTCGAGAACCAATCAAATTGTTGGTTTGGCTGATAAAAATCAAACATCTTAGGCTTAGTGAGCGAATCTGACACACTGACAAATGACAGTAAGATACTGTACACACGCATGTTGCTCATTAAAATGAATATCTTTCTGACAGGAGGCATATCTAGTCTACTGGAGTTGACATTCCGGTTTCTATTGTCTTTGAACATTCCCTGGATGAGATTACCTTGGCCAGTGTTTGGCATCCATTCTCCGACCTGCACAGGCAATATGAAAAGCAAAACCGTCATAGTTACCATAGGTCTGTGTCTAATATTATGTTTACTTGCAAGATAATTTATGGTAGTCATATTACAGATGTAGACAACTTACACTGACACTCTATTTCTCCTCCTGTCCCTAAATTGTTCTTTCAGCATGTTTGATAAACGAGAATCAGCTGCCACCTCCTTCTTCAGTCTCTGCCATAGTGAGAAAGTGAAAGTCAGCGCCCGAGGCACAACTAATACATTACCAGTACAAAATATGTGTAGCGCAACCAAATGCGTTAGTCATATGGTTTTCTTTGAAAGTCACCCGCTCACCTCTAGGAAGTCTCGAACAATATGGTCTTCTTTCAGCACCAGGCCGTACAGCGCCACCCACTGGCCAATGAGTTTCACCACCTTCTGCTTGGTGTTGAGAGCGTAGGCAGCCTTCTCCAGGTCAGAGCCTTCTGATGGCTCCGCATGATAAGTGCACCCAGAGTTAAGGACAGCATGCATCATATCAAAAGCATGTGTCTAGCCAAGATGTCTGAGAGAGATAGTTATAAATCTAAACTTGTATCAATGTTTAAGCCTAATTGTAAACGCGTTTACTTTGGGTTATAATGCTGTATAGTGCTGTATTCTGAAATTCATGTTAAATTATTTCTGTACTTTTCCTTAGTTCATGTAACATTCCATTCCTTGCAGTATCCTATTTGACTTATAGGAGAAAAGCCTATTGAAAATATAGCATCATGTACTTTCATTATTTGTATCATATCGGCCTCACTATGACCATCACTGGATATTGGTGTTGTAGAGCAGAACATAGCTGGCTGGAGGGCATGAATACTCTGTGGGTGAGTAGGAAGTCACTCACGAAGGGATCTGTGGGCAGAAAAACAACAACAACAACGTCGCTGAGTAACGAGTAAGCTGCTAATTATTACTAACAACACCCTCACAGTGTCAGGATATCCCAGTCATCTGACTGCATGAATAGAATATTCCTTGTTTATATATACAGTATAGGCTACTGCTAATCTTACCGCGCATTGGAAATAGCAGATCTACAAGCTCACAATGTGTCGCATGGCAGCGCGTTTTGAGCTTGTCAATCGGATATTTTTGGGCAATGTCACAGCCGGGGTGAGCCAGCAAGCATAAATCAGCCAATACAGGAGGAAGCACGAGGAAATGTGCTGACCCCAAAGCACTTTATACACACACAGCCTTCACTGTTTTTCTTTTTTGACCGGTTCCAAGTGAAGCACCCAGACAAACATTTCCCATGAAAACCAGAGATTGATAGTAAATCATTATGTAATCCCTCTTTTCCAAAACACATCTTGAATTTAGTTTAGGCATGAAGCCACATGCGAGCAAATGGACTGCACAGCAGGTTCCTACCTATTACATCGTTCCCATTGGTGTCCAGCTTCACCGTTTCCAGCAGGTGTTCTAGAATCTTCTCCGGCGTTCCTGACATGACTGTGTACCTGTGTGTTTGAGACAGAAGATTAATAGAAAGGGAAGAACAGACAGAAGGAAGAAAACAAGATGATGCTTGGTTGGTTGTCTGTGGAATGGGGAATTCCCTGAATGCATTTTTAAGGGTGGTGACAAACACTCCAAACTATTTTACCGGGTATAAAACTGGGTCATCAAACTGACATGTTGGCTTTGAAGGGACAGAGAGAGACTTGATGAGTGACTGAAAGTTAAAAGAATATAATGTTGGAGGAACAAAGAAAATCACAGGCCAGCCGTCTAAAGGGGAAGTCAATTTCTTATTAATTGAACTTTTTGTTTGCTGACACACTTAACGGACGATAAAACAGTGCTGATTCAACAAGGCAGGGTTGAAGTCCATTTCTTGGTTTGAACAAGCCATTGGCTCCTTCAAACCATTCGGCCACATTGTTCTGTTTCTGCCAAATGCCAAAATCTTGTGTGTTGTCTTGGATTCTAATGACTGCCATCCTATCTTAATGAAGTGCTGTGTGGTCTGGGAGGTAGGGTGTGTCCAGGTTGCTCACTTGCTCCCGTTTCCGGTGCCTCCCTGGTCTGCCGACTCGGCAGTCTTCTCCAGGACCAAAACAGCTTTCCCATGTTCCTCCAGGCGAACTGTATTAGCCTCCACATCCTAAAGAACAATAAACACAGGCAGAGGTGCAGACACACAAATTGTCACTGGCCGGGTAGAATTTCTAGTAGATAGACGCAAATAGACAAAGAGCAGTTGTAGCGGTAATGGTTTACAACCAGACACAGCAGCAGCTGGGCGAGACCCATTGCCGATTTTAGGAGGGTGCCATATACAGTATATATGTGTGTGTGTATGTGTGTGTGTGTGTGTGTGTGTGTGTGTGTGTGTGTGTGTGTGTGTGTGTGTGTGTGTGTGTGTGTGTGTGTGTGTGTGTGTGTGTGTGTGTGTGTGTTTTAAAAGTTTTTTTGTCAGTTGTAACTTGTCGTGTCAGTGTAAATAAATCACATAGTGAGTTTAGTTGCATATACGGTATTCTATAGCAGTGTTTTTCAACCATTTTCATAGCAGGGCCCAATATTTATTCTGCATTTTATCCACGGAGGACCACCATTAGTTTTGATTCCAAAACTAAGGATTTTTGTCCATTTAGGAAAGATAACTAGCGTTGGTCAAAATACCAATTTTTCTACATTTTCTGAGTAGATTCTTGAAAATTATGTAATTCAGGGGTTTAAATATAATTTAAGGTCTATAGAGTTACAGGTCTTTGGGAGAGCCTAAAATCGCCTATGGCATGACCGTAGTTGGCTTAGAAAAAAACATTTGGTACCTTATAATGGATATTTTCATTTACCTTTAGGATGCGTATAAAGTCCTGTTTGTCAACTCGGAGGAAGTGGCAGTTGTCTTCTCTCAGGATGATGGTGGCAGCACGGGGAGCGTCATTCAGCAGAGCTAGTTGTCCAAAGTCCTCACCCTCATGGAGAGTTGTAACTAGACCCTATACATCGATGTAAGAGAACAATAATGTAGCTGTGGGCCAGTTGTCAAGTAAAATATTATCATTAAAGGGGAATTCCACCCATTTCCAACATTTTAATATGTCATTAATATACCTTAGAGATGTTGTGTGGACACGATAAAAAAGGTCCCCACATTCTGTGTTTCCAAGAAATGGAGGTCTAAAGAAATCCATTAACATGGTGAAATACATCTTGATGACATCATCAAGATGTATTTAATGGGTTACCCGCTATGACATCATCAAGGTATATTAATGACATAATAAAATGTTGAAAATGGGTGGAGTTCCCCTTTAATACATGTTTTATCTTTTTCAAGAATTCGGAGCAAGGCTGTATCTATATTATGCATGTTATGTATGTTTTGGTACTAGCTGAACCTGTTTACTATATTACCTTGCCATGTGTGATCACGTTGACAGAGCCCTTCCAGATAATGTACCAGGATGTTCCTTTGTCTCCTTGACTAAACACTAAAATGAAATGACACATAACATAAAGTAAGCATTGCATCTGCACTGAATCAAGTCATCACATGTTCTCATGAAAACACGATGACAACATTTCCAAGTGATTGTGATGATGTTTGTCATTTTAATCCACATCAATTGCAAGTACAGTGAAAATCAAACTAAAAAGGATTGTAAAAGATTCATTACTTCTGTTAAGAATGCAAAGGTCACTAACATACTGTAACAGAAGGAATAGGAATATCCACAGAGACTTGGCAGATAAAAAAGTATATATTATTCTTTAATTGATTTTTTTGGCTTCTGCACAAGCTGGAAATCACCCTTTAGGACGATCCAAGAAGAGCCCAAATCTTTGTTATTACTTCTAGACTGACCAAATATAGTCTGTCTTGTGTCTTTGATGTCTAACTATTCCATGTGAAAAAATAAAAAACTGGAAAACCAAATTTACATCTGACGTACAAGTGGCATGCATAACATGTTCATAACAAGTCCTCGAGCAGAGCATTTTACTAGATTTATAAAGTGTGTGTGTGTGTGTGTGTGTGTGTGTGTGTGTGTGTGTGTGTGTGTGTGTATGTGTGTGTGTGTGTGTGTGTGTGTGTGTGTGTGTGTGTGTGTGTGTGTGTGTGTGTGTGTGTGTGTGTGTGTGTGTGTGTGTGTGTGTGTGTGTGTGTGTGTGTGTGTGTGTGTGTGTGTGTGTGTGTGTGTGTGCGCGCGCGCGCGCGTGTGCAATCTGTGTGCATGCGATCTGTGTCTGCAGTATTTTCTTCTCTGTCTAAGTGAAAACACCAACAAAGCTGTGACACTCACATACTGTTCCTGCCTTGGCATGTGACTCAAACACCAGCACCGCTGCCAGCTCCTTACGCACCTACAGACACAACACAACACAACACAGTTACACAACACAACACAACACAACACAACACAATTGGACTTCCGTTGGAACATTCCTGTTTCTGTCATGGGATAGGCAGACTGCAGGGGTTCATTGTTCACATACAGTAAGCCTGAGTAGATCTACTAAAAATGGTTGAAAGTGAAATATCCCTTAACGAATGAAAAACAAAATAGATAAATAACAAAATAATAACATTAGAACCCATTCATCCTATTCTGAAACATTACCTTTATGGACATACAAGGTATATCAAAAGAAAAACATGAAATACAAAATATCAAGAATAGCTATTTTAAGTATATAGGGCAGAGCTATTGAACTACTGTAAATTGTTCATGGGGCTGCATTGCCCAAAACTCAACTCTTTTACAAAAGTTTTTTTCACTGAGCTTTTTAATCTTTTCCTTGCGCGAACCAGCAGGTTGTATTATTTGAGCATAGACTTACAGAGCAAACACATCCGTCTGCCCTCACTCGGGGGTTTCAATTTAAGCATATTCCTCGGTCCACTCGTTATTAAACTGGCGATTTTCTGAATCAACTTCTTTTTTTTTTTTAGTTTTGATAACAACATGGTTAAACACACTACAATAATGGGAGCAAGCCAGGCGAGCTGCAATGTTTGTTTTCATTTGATTTCACGTGCAGGGAAGAGTGCCCTGAAGCTACTTCCTTTATTATTATTATTTTTCTGCTGTCAGTGGCGATCACAGCACTGCACGGCGCCTCCTACGTTCCCCAAGTTGTGCTGACCATGTTGGATATTGGGATATATTGAATGATGATGATGCGAATGTCTGTTTTTGGCCCAACAATTATAAGTAATCGTTCCCCCCCCCAATCTTCCGCTGTTTTATAGGGAATAAGACAAGTGCTTAATTTGACTCTAAACGTAAAAATGGTGACGTACCGAGGAAGAGAGGTGAGCAGCAGCCTTGACATGGAGCAGCTCTTCATATATCACCTCCAGGTCCTCAGTGCTCCTCTGACTCGGACTGCACAGGGGGAAAAAACGACAACACACACAATCTGCATTCAGTTGTACAGTATATGGAGGACAATTAACTATAAAGGAATCCTCAACTGTTTAGCAGCCTTACTGGAAAAAAGGCAATATATACGTTCTATTCATACGCTATTATTTGGACAGAAATCTGACAGGGCTGGATAGTGTTTAGAAACTCTTAAAGCATGTTAACAATCCTTTCCTAATCTTTGTACGTTAATTAAAATTCTTCCTAACGTTCCTCTCTAGCAGTGAATAAGGTTGAGATTTTTGGGGACCCCGTCAAGGACTTGTGGGGGTCCCCGTACCCCACTTAGCCCTTAGTGTACTGAACGCGTTTTGGTGTTCTAAGCATTATGTTTTAACTATTGAAAAATAGCAGATCTACAAGCTCATAGCGCGCCACCGAGTGGCGCGCTATGAGCTTGTATCTCTGCTATTTTTGAAAAATCGTGAAAACGTGGTGCAAATCTTTGAATATTATGTTATTCAGAAACTAGAAAACTAGACAATCTAGAACAGTGTAGAGTGCTGACCATTTGCGTAGAATCATAGTGAGAAGGGCGTCAGGGCCGATCTGAGACAGCAGCGACAGTCCTTCCTGGAGATCATCCTCAGAGTCCTTCTCATTGGTGCTGTGGCTCAAGCCATACTCTGAGTCCAGGAAGCGGTAGAACTGGGTGTCCTTATCATGGAAGTTCAACTCTTGTTTCACTGGAAGGAAATTAAATGGGAGATTTAAATGCAAGACTGTAAACTGGAAGAGATGCCAACAGCTGGAAAAAGGAAAACATAGGTGAATGTATGAACGTATACTGTACAATATGTTACGGTAAATAAGAAGTAAGAAGGGTGATATGGGAAATTTCCTACATTTCCCAAAAGGCCAGAAATGTCTACATTGAGAAATGGCAAGATTTCCCAAACATCCACCTGAGCAAGCTGTTATTATGAGGGTGATGTCAAAGCCACGTGTGTATAAAACATTATTTTTTCTGTTGAGAGCAACAAAAAAAACAGGTCCTCTCTTCACTCTCAGTCCATCCAGGCTCACACTAGCCGCCTCAGAGCGTTCTGACTGACCCCTCTTTGCTGGATGTCGGTGTCGGTATCTGTACAGCACATTTTGTTTTACAGTGGTGGCAAAACGAATGCTTTGAAACCCATTTAGAGTGATCTTCTTCCTACCGCAGTGAAATGATCTCTTCTCGAATTACAGTCTACTGTACCCATCAAAAGAGCATTACAGCGTAGTCGAGCGTCCCCATCAAAATGTCATTACAGCGTACCCTTCAGAGTGGCTGCTAAAAGCTATTTGGCACCAAGATGTGGAACTTCGTTTTTTTCTGAGAACTATTTTCCCTTTCTACTACTACTACTAAGTATTAGAGTGAATCTGTTTGATAGTTACAGAAAGAAAGGAAATTATTCAATTTTGTTTCTTACAGTGCACATTGTATCTTTTTGACCATCCAACTGCATGAACTTCACATTCCCTTGTCCTATTTATTCACACCGCAATGCATAATATTACATATTGTGTAATAATACAATATAACAACACCGCATTATGATTCATGCAGCAGTGACTCAGTAGGTAGAGTAGCTGGATGTTAACCGCAAGGGTGCCAGTTCGAACCTGGGCCTTGGATAAATGCGCTATATTCAGTAAATGCACCATTGTTTTTTCTGCAAACTAGACACATGACTTAATTACTATCAACAGCTAAGAAACCCATTAAATATGACTTTTCTTACCATGAACAATGATTCCTTCATCCACCAAGACCTGCCACATTCCAACAGCCTGGCTCCTTGACTGGAAGCCTTCGTTTAGCTTCATTAGCCAATCAACAAGCTCCTTCCCTGAGCAACACTGTCTTTAATGGGGGGAGTGAGAGTAACATTTACAAAAAAACACATTTAGAATAAACGCGTTGTGAGCTTGTATGTAGATCTTCTATTTTCACGGTTTCATGGGTGGAGATGGACAAAGATACAGCACTACTATAGGTGCATTACCTGTATGTTTTGAGGTGATGCTTTCTGTCTCGGATCAGACTGCGGTTTCGTTCCATCAGGACACTGTACACCGCCCTGGCAGCCTTCAGAATACGTTCTGACAGAAACTGTTTTAGGAGACAGAGGAGCAAACATTGCTTCATACATGCATAAATTGTCATGGCCTTTATTTGCAGACCTTTTTTACTACTGTATGCTGTGAAAATGAAGAGAGGTTGAGTGTATATGTAACAGATGGTCTTGTTTACTGAGAGAAACAGTCCGACTTCTGTGTTGGTGGCAGATAGAAGTTACTAAAAGAAAGAAACAGGTTCACAGTGTGTGTGTGTGTATGTGTGTGTGTGTGTGTGTGTGTGGGGGGGGGGGGGGGGGGGGGGAGTGGTGTGCATGGGTGTTTCTTTGCATTTCCCCACAATCGTGTGATTCCATGCACATACGTCAACCGTGTGAGAAGAGACGTGACTTGTGTGTGGGTTGGACTGTACTGTGACATGTGTGGGAGGCAGGATAGTGTGAGAAAGTGGTATTAAGAACTACTGCGCTCCCACACTTTAACTGCACTCTCCCATCCTCCACAATGCAGTAACTGGCTCCACAACGATTTTCACCAGATTGCTCTAAAACTCATCTTAGTTATTCCTTTGTGATCTGGCCTGCCCTCCCGCACGTCTCATGCACCCGGACACCCCACACCCTGTTTGGAAACCAAGAAAGGGTGTGGAGAACAACACAAGTGGAATGCACAAATCTCTATCAGCCGGTGGCTATCCAGGAACAATATTTATACAATACAACGGAGAACCTGCCGAATGTGTTGCTAAGCAGCCACTATTCGACTTCCTGCCCTTTAGCATGGAATCCCTTTTGTCAGCGATAAAACGGTTGACAAAACTACAGCAGATCAATATTTAATTAATTGGCCTCACAAAGCCCAGCAATGCTTCGCCGTGTGAGCTTGTCGGCAGGCTATTTTCAGCTAAGGCATGTAGCATAGAGGGACAAAAGGAAGATCCTGGGGGTCTCTGCTACTTAAACTTAATATACGCCATTGACTGGAGTTGTCAATGACATGCTGGGTTTAAGTGGTTAATTAATGATTGACTGTGGTAGACCTAATGTTTCTATCTCTCCCTCTTTCTTTGTTTTTATTTTCTCTTGTTTTTATATTTCTCTTCATCACAATCTTAACAATTAAGGGTTTATTTTGCTGTCCCACTCTCAGCATGTTATTAGTTAAAGCGACAGTCTCAGCGATGCACAGCTCCATGGTTCCATGCAGTTCTCAGTGGGGAAAAGCCCAGCAGAAAGTCCCCCAAACTGCTCTCCCTCCATATAGTAGCATGTCATATGAGTCAATCATGATGAAGACATCACTGGTGAAGTTAACCTACGACCTCAGTAACGTTGGGGTCTCAGACAGCCTGACCCAAGTAATAAAACACCACTCACTGCCATGTTTAACTATGTGTGTGGGAGCAAATTAAACAGCACACAAGCATACTGTACATGGTCAAAGTTCACACTTCACACAGTGCTACTCACTGACCATAATCTATAAAGTTTTGCGACCTATGTACGAATAGCACACCCTATCACATGCACATTTACAGTTATAGTTATATAGTTATAATTATTTTAGTGGCCTGTTCCCAAGACATGACATAACTACAAATAACATCTGAACATGTCTCCAGACATCAGCTGTGCACCGTGATATTATGTTGTGCCCAGAGCTGCCTCCCCTCCCATTCCCAGGGGATGGTGGTAGACTCCCACTAGGGGTCACCACTATTCCCAGGGGCTGTTTCACCTCCGGTGGTCCCCTCAACCTCCGTTCTCAGGCATGTCATGACGCTAAACCTGAAATATGGTGCGCAACGTGCATCAATCTTCAACAGTCAGTGCTACTGCTGGGGAAGTTCTGTGTCTGTTCTGTGACGCACATGTGCACACACAAACATACACGCACGCATGCTTGCTCTCTCTCACACACACACACACACACACACACACACACACACACACACACACACACACGCATGCGCGCGCGCGCGCACACACACACACACACACACACACACACACACACACCAGTGTAACTCAACAGCTCTGTGATTCCACTGTTCACCAGCTGTGTTGTACAGTACTGTAGATTGTTCATTGTCTGTATGTGGGCCACCTAGTCATACTTACCGGTATCTCCCGTCTATAGTCCATGTGGTGAGAAGCTAGGCTAATTGTTCTGAGTCAGGTTACAAAGCAAATAGCAGGTTCTCGCAGGTGTGCCAGTCACGTACATAGCCTACTGTACAATACAATACACACTGACAGACTATTCTGTGGGACAGCTCATCTAAGATGTTGGAAGAGCCTATCGTGACCTATATCTGATGGGGTGAATTTCAGCAGTTGTGTTCCACTCGTCAAATGGGTGTCTCTCACTCACTCTATATGTTCGAGTTTGTGTGGTTTGCTTACAGCATGTAATGTGGGTTAACTTGGTGTCACGTTCTTCCTCTCTGTCTCTCACTTGCTTGTCATTCAGTGAACTTTGCGAGTAAAGAGGTGGGTTGTCTCCCCCTCTCTGTGTTTCCATCCTTTGGTGGATCTCCCGAGTGTAAAAATATAACTGAGCGGAATTAACAATTCAACATTTGTGAAAGTTTTTTTTTTTCAACACCAACTTTGAAGTCTCTTGTGCAGTCAGGTCAGATCAATGCTGAATGGTTCATCACGCCATTCTGTAGTCAGTTATTTCTTGTAGAACTACAACAATTTGCAACACCTGCTGCAACTGTAGAATATATGAGTGGAAGCAATTAAATCCATCCAAATGCCATCCTACAACTGTAGATGAAGCCTAAAAGTCACATGCACAAGTCGGTACAATTTCTGGACGGAGTCATGTAATTAAGATATATCAATCAGATGTTTCATAATTCCACAGATCTTTGCTCCAAGGAACATGCTTTTTCAGTTTTATTTCCACTAGACGAGGTGTAAAACACTAACTGCGGTCCTTAACCTCCAAAGTAAACTGCAAATAAAACACACTCAGCTTTGACTGCTCAATGAAAACGGGTCACTTTTCCAGGACAAGCACGCCTGTGACGCAAAATAAAAATCTCATATCAAGTAGTGCAGTTCAACATGCTTATCAGCTCTGCCTGCGGTGATCAAATATGATCAACACCTCTCACGTCTTGTGTTTGCTTTGCTTACGTTAACACCAAACTAACTGTGTGTTTTTTGTCAGCAGTGCAACGAGAGCTCCATGGGCTCCATGGGTTATTAAAATTCATCCATCTCATGGAACGCTGTCAGGATGCACGATTAGAAGCTGCTACTATGTGGGTGTCTCAGGCCAACACTTGCTAAGCAACCAAACAAAGCAAAGTGATGTTTGAATAAAGCAAGACCCTGTGAAGACCTGCCTCCTGCAGCCTCTCTTTCTCCCATTAAAGTCTTTATATTCATTATCCTTTCCTAAACACAAAAACACACACAAAAACCTTTAGAAATTAAAAGCATCCTTCTCTGCTGACTAGAACATTTACATAATGTGCTCTATGCCTCTGGGTGCTGGGCAAGTAGGGGCGAGAGCTGAATCGTTCTTTAAAGAGATTAAGTATATTTTTGAAATGCATTATTAATGCTGCTTTCCCTGTGCCAACTCTTTCTCTCTCATTCTGTTCTCCTCTCTCTCTCTTCCTGTCTGCCTATTTTGATGGTCTGTGGGAGTCTGCAAAAACCCTGTAAGAGATCTCGCTTTCCATATCAAACCCTGTTATCAGAGTCTTGAAAGTTCTTTCCTATGCGGGTCATTCAAGGAGCTGAGATAAAGGAGTGTGAGAGGGCTGAGCTGGGTTGAGTGAGGAAGGGTCAGGGTCAATTAGGTGTAGACCCTGGAGTGCCCTTTAGACTGCTTGACTGCCTGCGCTGCCAGGAATGTGTTTTTTACTTGGCTTGAGTAGTACTGGTGGCTATTATGACAACAGAAGAACAAGTTCAGCATTTTGAGAGGATGTAAGTACTACACTGTGAATGGTCAGCAGACACCACACTGCCATATAAAGAACGAGGTTCGAACTGCATTAACCTGAACCTCTAGCAGCCCTATTGTAATCTAGGGCTAGGCATGGCATACAGGCACAATACGCAAAAATAGGCAAACATTCAGCCAAAAATAGACAAAAAAAAACATTTACAAGCCTGTGGGCTTCTACAGCTATTTTCAGACTTACTTTTTGGAGACGTTTCTTGTAGCTCAGTTGTCATTACATTGTTTGATTATGTGAAATAGAGTTCTCAATTTCTAGCCAGAACCGGATCCTGTCTGACCCAAAGAGCCCAGCTCGACTTTTTTTTGGCTGTTTACTACCCCTGGAATCCATCAGAATGGTGGAGAGTTGTGGACTTGACAAAAGTTGTCAAAATACACAACAGTATGTGCAAACAAACAGATCACACTGTTTCACATTGAGACACATTGTGAACTTGATCAGCTGTTTGTGGTAAAGAGATTTGGTGTACAGTACAGTAGTCAACTACAGTACTACTGACTGTGTAGTCTAGAGGGGTTACATGATTATGGAGATACCGGTAATGTGACAGTATCATGTTTTTGATGTACAATTCAGTTCATTTCTGACGGTTATTAGTTATTGTTATATAGTCTATGGTTGCCTTATATGAACCTGATTCATATTTTGTGAACTCAGGATGGTTGTTTTTGTTTAGTGTAAACACAGAGAACAAGGACAATGTCACAGCCCTGGATTAAATCGTTGTTTAATGTTTTCACATTCACTGATTTTAACCTAATCACTGGACTAAACATTTTTCTGAGTTTGATAGTCACAGTTTCCCTTCAACCAATCAAGCCCTATTTTATATTCCGTCGCTGTTGAGACAAAGTGGTGAAAATAGCCAACGTATGCATTGTGAGCATGTGTGTGTGTGTGTGTGTGTGTGTGTGTGTCTTCACTCGGTACAACAAACTAACAAACTAAGGTATATAGCTACATTGACATTGTTGTCATTACAGCGGATTACTGCTGAAGTTTGTATAGCTTGGGCCTTAAAGTTAGAACTTAGTAATGGCTGTGTGGGACATGGCACAATTAGCTACACTTGATTTCGCAATGCCTTCAAGTCATATTCGACCATAGTCCTATAATATTGCCAATCATTTTGTTCGGCTCTAATGTCTTACATTTTGTTTCAAAATCCAATTTGTCATGGGTGGTATGGCCAACTTTGGTACTGTAGCCAAGCGAATATTTCTCATGTCATTTTAACAGGCTTAAAAACATTTCTTGCAGGAAATATACCACAAGAGAGCTTTGCCACACAAAACCTAACTATTAAGGGACTAATTATTATGGCATTTGACCATTTACCATATGTCTGCCAATCATGACGTGGGAAAGGGTCTCAGTTTGTGATACCATAACTGAAAAGTCTTGGAAACCAGTAGTCACCCTACTTTGGCATCATATCCCCCTCTGACACTGTCAGACTGACCACCAGAAGCATAAACAACACTGTGGCATGAGAACATTAGCAAGCTGTGGGAAGGTCATGTACCACTGTATGGGTCAGTAGCTTGTGAAGCTCACAATGTCCAGGGCACACATACTGTACACACCTGCTTCATGGTGTTCTTTGATTCCAGGGCCTCTGGCAGGGGAGTCTAGAGAGAGAGAGAGAGAGAGAGAGAGAGAGAGAGAGAGAGAGAGAGAGAGAGAGAGAGAGAGAGAGAGAGAGAGAGAGAGAGAGAGGGAGAGCGAGAGGGAGGGAGAGAGAGAGAGAGAGAGAGGGAGAGAGGGAGAGCGAGAGAGAGAGAGAGAGAGAGAGAGAGAGAGGGAGAGAGGGAGAGCGAGAGGGAGAGAGAGAGAGAGAGAGAGAGAGAGAGAGAGAGAGGGAGAGAGGGAGAGCGAGGGAGGGAGAGAGAGAGAGAGAGAGAGAGAGAGAGGGAGAGAGGGAGAGAGGGAGAGCGAGAGGGAGGAGGGAGAGAGAGGAGAGAGAGAGAGAGAGAGAGAGGGAGAGAGGGAGAGCGAGAGGGAGGGAGGAGAGAGAGAGAGAGAGAGAGAGAGAGAGAGAGAGAGAGCGAGAGGGAGGGAGAGAGAGAGAGAGAGAGAGAGAGAGAGAGAGAGGGAGAGAGGGAGAGAGGGAGAGCGAGAGGGAGGGAGAGAGAGAGAACAAAGTCTGATAAATCATCAAGGCTTTTTTTTTTAATTAAATAAGCCATATAACGTTCTTTTCTTGACAGAACTGCCCGGACTGGTTGTTCAGTACAATCGCACGGGAAGAGAGATAGTGTTTGCCCCTGTGTAGTAGCAGATATGTCCAAGCTGGAATATCCAGATAGAGATATATATTGTTTGTTTTTCATTTTGAGTCGAGTCTGTTTCTCTTTCGCCTTATCCTTGCCTGGATACTTGTCTGTCTGCGTAATGCAGTGGAATGACACATGAAGTGCATATAGCCTACTACTGTCACACGTACACTGATGTGGGAGTTGCTTAATTAAGTTCCAAGCTCTGATTTCGAACAAATATCTTTGGCGTGTGCACGAAGTGAGCAACAAAATATATCAAGCACAGTGGTAAAGGTCCCTGCCCATCACCATGGAGGTTGTGGGTTCGAATCCACTGTGCCCCCAAACTGGCTTTGTTGGGCGTCTATAAAACACGATTTGCCTGTGGGCAAGGGGAGGGGAGTTAGGCAAGGAGAGTGATATTGTACTCCTGGGGAGTATCAGGCGGAAGGAGTAGGACCAAGGCTATACATACATCCTCCTGTTGTGGGCTCCTCACTGGCAGATGAGACGAAAGGATTACAATTGACAACTTCTTGAAATGTGTCTGGGAGGGAAGAAACTACTTGCAACAACTAAATTGGGGAGTTTCATAAATGAATTTGATACCTTTAACAAAGGTCCAATGAAAATTTAGTATGCCATAGTCGTCCATTTGTCCATCAACCACCAATGAGTCAACACTAATCAACCACTACAGAACCGCTTATCACTCTTCCACTTTTTAGATATGCGCTCAAATGCAAAGCCTGGCTCAGGGAGTGGGACGCCCCTGCCTTGAGTCCCTATTAGGCACTTTGGATTTAACTTCATGTCCTGTGTTTTTTAAAATCATGATACTGTTTGGCCTCATTTCATTTGGACTTCCTCTTTTTGCTCTGTACTGTATTTAACTACAACTCTTTTATGACTATACCGATCATGTTTTCCCAAGTGGACTGCTTCCAAATTGGACTCCACCAGTATAGGTGTCATAAAAAAGTGTGGCAGACTTTTGCTTTTTTCTGTACTGGAGCAAATCTGGTTAACGTGAGGCCCTTTTGTGTTTGGTTGGAGTCCTCGGAGACTACATTTCACTGTGCCAATGTGCTGTTCTGAAAGCTCAGGTGACCAGGACAAAAGATTTATGGCACGTGATGACGGTATCTGTGGTAAAAGTGTGTCTCTGTGATATGCTTGTTTATGATGTACACTCCAGGTAATGTTTAAAGAGAATAAAAGACAGTTTTAAACATGTAAAACAATCACATGATTCAAAATATAATCTGGCTGTCAGTGTCATGACAGGAGAATTGTTATCCTCCACTCCATACATATAGGTATTCAATCACATATGCACACATTGTTATGTTTTTTCTATCCAAGCATGCTTTGTTCACACACAGCATGGATCTCCACCCAACCCTTTCTGTTGACAGAGTAAATTCAGTATGCTTGCTCTATTGTGCAGCTAGTCATGTCATGTCACATGATCTTAAAGGGATAGTTCAGATTTTTGGAACTTATGTTGTATGAAATTGAAATACCTATTTCTAAAATATTATGACCTCCTTCGTTCATTTTTTACCCCATATCACATGGAACTACTTTTTGGGCATAGTGATATGGACACAAAAACATAGTTTGCTGTTATAGAGGGGTCAAAAACGTAACAAAGGACGTGCTATTATTTTAGAAATAGGTCAACAATACTTTTTTTTCTGCGTGGCCCCAGTGATCCCCACAAAATGACCAGAACTACTTCATATTTCACCAAAACCACAGCAGAACTCCCACCATGGGACTCTGGCATTCAATTAATACAGTTGACACCACTATATTAATGCCAAGTATTTCATACAGCTTAACTTCAAAAATGTAGAATCATTTCACAGAATTGAAAGCCTGTACTTTAAATTGAATCAGTTTTGTTGGTTTATAATTACAGTCCAGAGACCAGCATAACATGTAGAAGGGTCATTCTGATGTGAAATTACATAATTAGGTCTAGGATGATGTGTGCACCATTGAGTAGAGAAACAAAACAACTTACAGAAGCACTCATTATGAGGACCCTATGTGAACGCCAAGCTCAGCACCTCCCTGGCATCCTCTAATGACTGCAAAATGAATATCAGCTTTCTCCTGCTGGTATCTGAATGCTTCCTATGAACAGATCCTCAGTGTGGAGACACTTTTACTGTCAATCTTTCAAGCCAATGACAGAGTTACTGATACAAGAACTGGAGACCAGAGACATTTTTGTGAAGAATGGATATCTGCAAATGAGTCTTTCTCAAAACTTAAACATGTAGACCTAACTGTTGCACTGTCGATTGCAAAAGGCTTTTGCAATCAGCACTATGTAACTTTCCACTTCCACCCTGGATTTTAACCTGGTTTCTTGTGCAAGTGCTGATTCTTTATTTTTATTTTATTTTATTTTTACAATTGAGCTAATAGAGCCTGTCTGCTTGCTCAGGGTATAAATTGAATCATCAGGTCAGATTTTGCATCAGACTCCCTGTCTAGGTGAGACATGATCATGGCTTTGACATCATCTAAATTTGAATCAAAGAGAATGCAGACAAAATATAGCCACCGCAATTGTATAATTTATATTGTATTAGTGGACTCTTTAAACAGATCTCTTTGTTTCATTACCATGTCATACTCACAAAGAGAAAGAGAAGATGATCCTGTGTGCTAATCAGATTAACATGTCATGTGTGTCTTCCAAGATTATTATGCCGGTCACAGACTGCATCTGGTACTGTATATGGTAGTGTTGCTGGCCTTTGCAAAACATGACATTCACTTTGTTCTGATAAGTGATAGTAAACATTTTATACAGTGTACTTTAGGGAGATACATGGACGGCACATGCCTGTCACAGATGCAAAGACCTGCCATGTGTAACTGTTCATGATACTTAACATATCATAACAATAATATGCTTTAAACTACTGTACTGTCCTGTGTGTTTAATGTGAATATTTTTGGTTCGTGGCTTGACCCACTGAAAATAGATGCTATAACTCAAAGTAAATTTAGACAATACGGTCAGTGCTCCATTCTGTGTCTTCCGCTGACCTGCACACAAAAGACTCCCCTTTGTGCATTCTGAACTATGTAAACTGAGTTGGGGGGAATGCAGGTGATGTGAACAATAAACAATGCACTATTTATAACTTTGGTTTGATAGAAACTTTGGTTGCACTTTGCTAGCTTCCTGTGCACCCGTCCCACACCCACATGGTTAGACAATAGTGAAACTTTTCTTGGCATTCTTAAGATGTTTTGGGAATGTTAGCTGTGTCATAATGAAAATCATTTGGTTAATAATAGCTCCTCCCCATGTCCTTTTAACACACACTGTATTCTCTGACAAGGTCTTTGCCTGCACTGCTACTGTACAACTGACATTCATTTAGGCTGTGCTGCTGCTGCACAATACAGATGTTATCTCCCCAGACCTGCTGCTGAAGTGTGGCTGCAACGTTAACAGACAGGGCAGATTTTTAAAGATTTCTGGTCACATAACTTTTTCCCCTTTCCCTTTAAACGCACACGCACGCACGCACGCACGCACGCACGCACGCACACACACACACACACACACACACACACACACACACACACACACACACACACACACACACACACACACACACACACACACACACACACAATAAGAGTGCAATGAATGATGGTAAGTATATATAGCGTATGACAGTCACCATCTTAATGAAAATAACCATCATGAACCGGGATTAGCCTATAGGCTACAGCCCTATGCGGTTTAATTAGCTGTTCTATAAATACATTGTCCAGGTTTATAACTGGAGTAATTGTGCGTACCCAACTGATGCCTCGTATGGATGGAGTCCCCACGGAACAGCGGTCCGGGAAAACCTGGTAGTTATAACTCCGAAAGAGATGCATATCTTCTATAAGATCAAAACGAATGAAGTTTCCCAGCCAGGTATAGGTACTGTAGATGATCCGCAGAACTCAGTCAGCGCCTCCAAACACTGTTACTTGAACGTCGCATACCGATAGTGAGAAATGGGAATCCTTCACATTTCCCTCGTATATTTGATAAGTCTACATGACGTCCGCACAGTTGGATCGGTATCTCCTCCCGGAGGAATAATATTTTTGCGTTTTTTCTTCTTCATACAAAAACCATAACCTGTTGTTGTTAACTCGCACAACGTTACCGCTTGGTGTGTGAGGAGGATCTGCCGCCTTGAACTTCAGCCATCCCTCTCATGCACAGTCTCAGGCTCAGCACAGGCGCACATTGTTGAAGCGCGTGCGTGCGCGCACCTCTTCACCTCTCTTTGGCAGGAGACCCCAGTCATTAAAAGCGGCGGCTTCCTCAGATCATATGGTCCGTTTAAATGGGTCTAATGCTGGTTGACTAGCATTGTCACGTGCGATTATTAGGCTATAATTTTTTATTTAGGCCTATTTTATCTTATTTTTGGGACAAATCTGAATTAAAATGCATATCAAACGGTTAACCTATAGGCCTATGTTTTAATAACTATGCACCATTCAAGTTATTTTAGATTTTCTGTATAGGCCTATTAAATGACAACTAACCACTTCCAGCAAGTTATTTCTATTGGACATGTCATAGGCTATAGGCTTTTTGAGTCATATTAATGTATCATTTGATAGCCAATAACTTGCATCAAGTGAGCTTAATGCAGGCTAGCTATTTTTGTGCAGCACTGTTCACTGTTACGGTACCCTATTAACTGAAGGGATTATGAGACAGAAGACGTAATGTAATATTCCTAGCAAAATATGATATTTTCAGCACTCCTGTGTGTGTGCGTGTGTGTGTGTGTGTGTGTGTGTGTGTGTGTGTGTGTGTGTGTGTGCGCACACGCGTGCGTGCGTGCACCACTGCCACATTTGACCAAGTGTGCACATGCATGCACACTTATCAGGTAGCACAGCTGTCTGGCTACCCTGTGACAGACACATGGGCACACAGATAAACTGTTCCAAGGACAGTCAACAGCCAAGGCATGATGGTCACACAGAACAGGCAGTTTACTGGAGTCGCCCATCACTCTGATCACTTTACTTTTTTACAGATGGTGTAAAACCTGAGATTACCTACTGCACACACCTAGCCTTTATTGGATTTTTTAATTAACAGCAATCATGAATATCAAATGAAAATGCTACAGTGTCAGTGCATTGCCTACTGTATATCATGTCAGTATGCTTGATAATGCTATTGTGACAGGTGAGCCTGATGATTCATGTCATTGTTGTGGACTTGATTGAATCTATGATTTATAAACAGAGTACTTACTGTCTCGATCCCTGATGTCACCCGCCTGGGTCTGGGTGGATATAGGAATTCTCTTAATAATGTCTCCATAGCGTCAGCAGTGTCTGTATAGAACAGGGAG
>CM076968.1:28836700-29191700 GCA_039105355.1 Benthosema pterotum | reverse complement strand
TTTTGGTCTGGAATATTGCATATAAACAACCATGGACGGCGGCTATGGGAGGTTTGTCAGGTATGAAAACAGACTGATTTATTAAAAAAAAATACGTTATTAGAATTGATATCCATGTCTATAAATGTTAATTTAATTATTCAGTTAACATCTTAGCATTAGCATAAGACATATGTAGGCCACATTAAAATAAATGTATTTGTATTTTTCATCATTGTTGTTGTTGTTGTTATTCTTATTATTAGGCGTGCTGTAAAACAATGTAATTGTGTATAACACCTTATGGAATATAATTATAATTTAGGAATAATAATGCAATGTCATTTTATTTCAGGGTTTAGCTCAGTCTTTAGGCGGTCACACTTGTGCATCATGTGATCACATTTTGTGTCTTCAGGGTCTATTTGGGTTTTATTGTGTAGACACTAGACAGAGTATTGTTTATGTGATGAGAGAGTAGAAATCTGCCAAGGATCAATGATAACACACTAAGGATTGGACTACAGATGTACACAATGCGCTAGTAAATAAATGCAATTAAAAGTCTAAACTGTTTGTGTCCCTTGACAGGAGTGCTGGCCCTCTGGGCTCTCGTCACACACATCATGTACTTACAGGTAAGGGTATTCTTTATAATAATATTGAGAAGTGGGAGATTTCTTTAGATTTTCATATTTTATTAATGAATTGCCATGATTTGTAAGAGTCATAACAAAAAATTATAATGTAATTGGACTAATCAATTACATCTAGTTCATTGTTCACCCACTGGCTAAGTAGTATGTTCCAGGCGCTTGCACAAGCTCTAGCCTGGCAGCATGTTGCGTGTTCGAGTCCCACTCATGATGCTGCATGTCTCTCCCTTCTCTCTCCCCCACTTATCCATCTTCACGTGATACTATCACTAAAGGCCAAAAAACAAACAAACAAAAAAATGTATTCTCGTTCATTGTACAAGTTCACCACACCATGCACCATGATGCGCTGTGAGCTAGTAGATCTGCCATTCACATTATTTTTGAAAGTACATGATGAATTGTTTTTTTTTTTTCATATAATCAATGAGGTGGATTTGTTGTTAATGTTTGTCCCCTACTTTCCAGGACTACTGGCGTACCTGGCTGAAGGGACTCAAGTTCTTCATCGTTGTCGGGGCACTGTTCTCTGGGTTGGCTGTGGCTGCACTAATCACCTTCCTCACCCTTGCTATCACAGAGAAGCAATGTAATTTACCATACAGTACTTTCTAAAATGTATGTGTAGTTACCGTTGTAGTCACAAAAAATGTAAATGTGATTTGTGTTACCACATAAAAAAAAGAAAATCTGCTCCAAAACTCACATGACACAGATTGTATCTTCATTAAAATTCATTAAAACAGCCCACACTACCACATATGCTGTGTGGTTCACACAGCATGTAATTTGTAGTGTTGACTGTATTCTATGATTAACAGGAATATAATTATACCTTTCTGTCCTACAGCTCCGACTGACCCCAGAAGCCTCTACCTGTCCTGTGTGTGGAGCTTTCTAACCCTCAAATGGGCCTTCCTCCTCGCCTTGTACTCGTACAGATACCGCCAGGAGTTTGCAGACATCAGCATCCTGAGTGATTTCTAAAAGCCACTGGTTTTCTACACAAGGTTATACACAAGTTTTTGGGGTGACCAGCAGGAGCTGGTCAAAGAGCTTTTTTAAAAAAACAAACAAACAAAGAACTGGAGGAAAAGTGGATACCGCTGGATAAAATGTCATATGACGTTTTCTGCGTGCAGCTGCACTTGTTGGACTTGTAGAACAAGCCCTCTGTTTGTCTTGTAACCTGTTCTAATCACTCATCTTTACATATACCTGTCACAAGTCATATTCTACTTTGTAAAGCGCTCATTCGAAACTGCTTAGATTAGGATTGACCTCTATAGGATGTGCTTTATTAGCAATTTCTTGCCGAGCCTATTGTAGAACTCACATCAAAAGGTGGCTGAAATCCGAGAAACATGATTTACAGTATATACTTTAAGAATTATTTTTATTCTTCATAATCTCATTGTCATACTATGAGAGCCAGCGAAATCCAAAAGCGACCTCGTTTCTTTCAAAGCGGGCCAAAACGGGCGCCCGTTTCACAAAAGTTTCAAAAGCGGGCGCCCGTTTTCAAAAGCGGGCGTTTTCTAGGCTTGCCTAAACCTAAACCCTTAACCCTAAACTAACCTAAAACCTAACCCTAACATAACCTTTTGAAAACTAACCCTAAACCTTTCACGAAAACGTTTTTGAAAACGGGCGCCGCGGGCGCCCGCTTTTGAAAACGGGCGACCGAGGTCGCTTTTGGATTTCGCCCCTGCTGCATACTATTCAAAGGGGAATTTCACCTAAAGAAGACTGGTTGTAATAACTGCATGACTTCCCTCTGTCGTTATATTGACACTGCAATGTCGTATTGCTGTTACAATATATTGACCTCCAAACATGGGCTTATTTGCTCTACTTTTTTCTAGTATTATAGTATAAGTTTTAAAATTTTAAATATTTCAAAACGTATACAAAATGAAAAATATCAGTGATTTACTTCCTTGATCGACCGACGGTGTGCACACTAATTTTTGATTCTGAGAGCTTCAGTGGGTTGCGAGATTAGGCACATATTGAGTTCTTACTTTCATACTTATAATATGAATGTTATAATAGAGCACATTCTCAAAGCTTGTATTTTAGAAATGCTTAAACTGACAATGTATCAATAACTTTATTGTTCTGCAGAGTCTGAATATGCCCAGAGGACTGGAAAACAGGGTCTTTATGTTCAAGGCTAATTCATACCCGACTTATCACGTCACATTTTCTGTTAAATGCCAGGCTTGTTCATGGAGTCACTATTCATTGCCAACAAAGATACTAGAAAGTATCTGTTGATGCCATTCATGATCAGAATAATGGTGTTGGCTTTTACATTTTTAGGAATTTCACTACATTACCTAAGACAATTGTTGTGATTCATGCCGTAGCAGTCCCCTCCCTTAATTCTGTCTGTAATGTATGTTCATATCAGACAGTCAATCTGTCGAACATTATGTACATTTTATGCTATTCATCTTTTATTCCACTAGAGGGATACTTGCGCTATTATAGTATCCTTGAAAATGTGACATCCATCCCAGAGAACAAGACAGATTTGATAAATGATTGCACTTTAGATTTTGATATTGTTGCCATTGTTTTGCACATAAACTGCTGCCATTTTTTCCACAAACAAATATGTCCTGAAATATTTAATGTTGTCATCTCTATTTCACATCAATGCACATTTGTAACCACAATATGTCATGCCATTTTTGTTTTGTTTGTAAATCTGATGGTTTTGTTTTGTGTCTGTTACAGGATTGATCTTTTCAAAGTCATTGTGTAGTTCTGATCTTAATGTCTACCTTTTATCATGAAATGTTTGCATAAAGGTCTGTTTTTGGTTTAATAACATACGTGAGAAGGCTGTAAAGAGATCAGAATATATTAAAACACATTAAGTAAAAGTTCATGGGAGTTCTTCATAGTTTGTAGTAGACCCTCACCAATCAGCTGCATAACATAGAGTGGTGATCCATTGGGTACATTTTATGCTCCCTGCAGAGTTTAAAACATTTTTTCTTCTTTTTTATATGATAAATTATAAGAAGTCACAATTTGAGTTTGTAGATGTCTATTTTTGTTCAACAGTGTCCCAGCTGAAAAGGTGCGGGACCACCAAAAGAGTATAACGCACACACACCAATACACAATGTTTATCCATTTGTAACAAACCGTACAAATCAACCAAATGGGTCCTTTTACACTGAGATTAGCATTGGAATTCACTGGCTAGTTGCGAACAAGTTTATCTTAAGCTCCACCCAGAGGTGTGCAAGGTAATAACTTCATTCTAAGAAGTGGACAGTAACCATAACTGAACCCACATTTTCCTCCAAAAGGTATTGTACTATTTATTCTCCATACTGTCACTACTGTCATTAATGGGACAACAATTTTACTCACTTGTTAACACAGGAAAAAATATTTTACTTTTTCTTCTTCTTTTTTTTTTTTTTTTTTTTTTTTTTTTTTTACATTACTGAGATTAGATATTACATAGTTTTCATATCACGGATCAGCTTAAATATCCAAATCAATATTTGTGAGAGAAATCCTTATTATAATATATTAATATATAGTAATATAGTATTAGATAATGTATTACAGAGACCAACAACTGTATTTAACCTTGCATAGACTCTAGAGTCTAGACAATCTAACCATAATAAGTCCTATTGTGGCAAAATACCATTGAATACAACAGCAGTAATACTATTAGATGTGCCTAAATTATGTAAATGTAATTTTAATGGTTATGAGCAATCAAAATTATTCATGGAGGTTGTATGAACTTATGAATGGAGCATTGCTTACCTGGTACTTACAAGTAGTCCACTGACCCGTTAGCAACACTTTCAAGGTTAGATTAGGAACTCGCAGGCATTATACCAGAGCTATGACTGTCACCTTACCTTACCTGACCTTATCTGATCTATCTTGTAATGTAATGTAAAATGCTGAATCTAAAATCTATTTGACATATCATTGAGTTTCTGTGTGTTTAGTCAGCTATTTTTTGCTCATACTATATTTTTGGGGTTATACATCCATACGGTATTAATAGTAACTGTGTTAATCATGTGTCATTCATCATTTCAGTTGGCTGAATGTTTCCTGATTCCTGAAAGGCGCCACCATGCAGCAGGACTGCCCACGCTATGTAATTGATAGACCTGCTTATAATGTTCACGATTTTGATAAAGACTTTGAAAAGAAAAACAGACAGTTTCCTATTGGTGAGAAACTGAAGAATGTCTTCAGGTATGGCGTTTGTGGCTGAAAATAGGAGGTCCGGGTTCAGTCCTTGGCCATATTATATATATCAGTTGTGTGAATTTAAATCCCTTGTTTTAAATCACATCTTATTTCAGTGTTATCTATTTTTTCCAATTGTATTCACTAACTGTGAAGGCTCCAATGACAAACCGTGTAAAACTGTGTGTGGTTTGGAGTCTTTCAAATGCCTGCAATCAAACACACATTTTTCTAAATTGAAACACTTCTAATTTAAGCATTTAGCAGATTGTTATATGATTTACTTCAGACTAAAGTGCTAACTGTGTCTTCCTATCAGATGCTCTGGACCTAGACTTAAGGCCTTGTTATCCAGGCACCTGCCTGTGCTGAAATGGCTGCCCAAGTACAAAGTGAAGGAAAACCTATTGGTTGATACCATCAGCGGGGTCAGCGCAGGCACCATCCAGGTGCCACAAGGTCTGTCTATCAGTTTTATCTCTGAAGGTTCTGTGTATACCCATCTTACTACAGCATACTCACTGCTGATTCCTCATGTCTTGACTTTGTTTTGTCTTCATGACATAATTTGACAATTTAATTGATTTTGTCTTTGGGTTCCTAAAAGGTATGGCATTTGCCCTGCTGGCAAACCTGCCTCCAGTCAATGGACTTTACTCCTCCTTTTTCCCCCTCATCCCTTATTTCTTCATGGGCACTGCTCACCAGATGGTCCCAGGTAAAGCAATTAGATTTATCCACACCTTCATTTCATAGGACAAAGATTAGTTACCACAGACCCACAGAACGCTGATGCCATGCTACATACACCCTTGTTGACCTTTCTGTGTCCAGGTACCTTTGCTGTTCTCAGCATCATGGTGGGTATAGTGTGTCTCAGGCTGGCACCTGAGTCTGAATTCAGTCATTTCAACAGCACTCTCAATGCTACAGTAGTCGACACAGACAGGATGAATGAGGTTCGACTAGGCATATCAGGAACCTTGGCCTGCCTCACTGCAATCATACAGGTACTGGCACCCTTTTAGATTTTTCCTATTCAAACACTTGAGACAGCGTTCCTATTCCTCACTCACATTTTCAGGCAGTCTATTTTAGGCAAACAGGTTATCGTGGAGAGAAATATTCATGGAAGTAATAGAGCCCTAGGGGAACCCAGTCAACTAGGGGTTTCACCATATTCACACTATGGTCATTTGGATCTTAAGTCACACTCAGAAACTCTATCCAAATTGCAAAGAAGGAAAAAGTATGGTTTTGACATTTCTCTTGAATAACTGGCATGATATATTCACAGATGGGACTGGGCATGTTGCAGTTTGGCTTTGTGGCCATCTATCTATCAGAATCCTTTATACGAGGCTTCATGACAGCTGCTGGACTACAGATCCTCATCTCTGTGCTGAAGTATATCTTTGGTATTAAGGTGCCACCCTATAGTGGGCCCCTGGCTGTTATATATGTAAGTAACACTCCAGGTAAAAAGCATATATGTAAAGATGGCAACAGTGACATAGATCCAAGGCCACTATTATTCCTTGTTATAAACATCCTTTTAGCTGTTTCTCTCTGTTTCTGTCTTAGACTCTTGTAGATATCTGCTCTGGCCTGCCAGACACCAACATAGCCTCTTTAGTCTTTGCTCTGGTGAGCAGTGTTGTTCTCTTCATAGTGAAGGAACTGAGTGCACGCTACCGCCACAAGCTGCCGTTCCCCATCCCAATGGAGATCATCATTGTAAGTAGCCATTACTGCTATTTTCGGTTCTTAAAGCATATATTCATAGCTAAGTAAAATCCTCAGTGTTCAGTTAACTTATTCAACTCAAACGTACAGTATATGCCACTAAATCAGTGTGAAACCTTTAATTGACCAGGACAGATAATGAGTTTAAGACTGTTGCTACAGTACTTGTCAAACATTAGAGACCAAAAGGAGTATGAAGACCACCTCCAACCCCTGCAGATGTGCTAGTTATTTTATATTAACCCTCCCTATGGTTCTTGGACATCCTAACAGTGTCCAAATACCAAAGAACCAACCATATTGGTACCTACTGTATCTGTTCATGTGTTTGTGGAGGACCCATCAAAACTGTGTTGGACTTGTAACCATTGGCTTCCCTGTTTGGCCAAATAGACTCTCAACTGCAGTGTATCTGTTTTGCGTAGAATTTGTAACCCTGGGAAGAGTATTCAAGTGCTCTAGTGTTAAAATATGTTCCAAATTTTAGCATTACCCCCGAGAGTGTACAAAATGGAATCACATGGACCTTGAGTTAAATCAGTACTCAGGATATTTGTCAGTTTGTCTCATGTGATCATGTGCATCATTGTTGTAGATTGGATGTTCATGTCCTTCCCTGAAATACTGTATAACCAGTTTGACTATGATAAAACTGTGTGTGAAAAATGGGTTATAAACATCATGGGATGAAAAGAAGAAAAGCATAAAAAATAATAATATACACTCCACTCTATTTGTGCTCCATTATCTAACTGGGTCAATTTCTTGCCCTGAACTATAAATCTTCAAGGCTGTTTTTTTTTGTTTGTTTTTTTTTAAGCTGGTTCATGTCTTGACCCCTTCTGGCACAGGTGGTGGTAGCCACAGCACTCTCAGGACCCCTGGACCTTCCGGAGAAATATCACATGGACATAGTGGGAGAAATAGCATTGGGGTAAAGCTCACTCAACAATCTCAACGTCAGCGATAGTTTTAGTGTTTAAATGACTGATGGCACAACTCCATTTACAGTACACTGTAACATTTTGCTGCATTCGGTTCCCTTTCTTCATCCTATAGATTCCCAGCACCGATACTTCCAACAGTGAGTCAGTGGGAGGACATGTTGAGCACAGCCTTCTCCCTGGCTATAGTCGGGTATGTCATTAACCTGGCTATGGGCAGGACGCTGGCAGCAAAGCATGGATATGATGTGGATCCCAACCAGGTAGAAAAACAGTGATTTGTACTCTCTCATAGTGTTATAAATGGCTCTGGGAAGGCTTTCTTGTGTGATCCGTCCATTTAACACTCTAATGCACTTTCCCATAACAGGAGATGTTAGCTCTTGGCTGCAGCAACTTCCTTGGTTCCTTCTTTAAGATCCATGTCATTTGTTGTGCCCTGTCAGTGACACTGGCTGTGGACAACGCTGGGGGGCAGTCACAGGTGGGTGATGTTTTGCCATTCAAAACAACTGGAAGTGTCACTGGAAGTGAGCATAACCGTCCTTTTGACATAATAATACAGGTCCTTTCACTCTTTGTCATTCTTATGTTGAATGTTTCATTCCTGCTCATTCAATGCTTTCAGATCTAAAGGTTCTGGAAATAACTTCTGTTGTCACCGTGTCTATTCACGATTGTAATGCACATATTGCAATGGAAACAAACCAGCAATGTGTTGATTAGATTCTTAGCTACAGAGTGACAAAGGACAACATGTGAAAAAACCTGGCATTCTCCTATAACACCACAAATATTACAAAGCTTGGTTTGTGTTACATGTGATCTTTTGCTTTACCCTCTTTTCTAGTTTGCCAGTCTGTGTGTGATGCTGGTGGTAATGGTCACCATGCTAGCCTTAGGAGCCTTCCTGAAACCACTGCCAAAAGTATGTAAACATGACAATTTATTGTATTGATAGTGTGTGCAGACTATGCACATGTGAACATGTGCCAGTTTCTTGGCACAGTGCAGATAAAGTAGACCAAGAAAATACTCTTGCATCTGGAGAGATCTGGTAATATCAACCAGCAGTATGTCTTTTCATTTCTTGTCAGTCAGTGCTTGGAGCCCTGATTGCAGTCAACCTGAAGAACACCCTCCTGCAGCTCTCTGACCCGTATTATCTGTGGAAGAAAAGCAAACTGGACTGTGTGAGAAATCCATTGTAATTCTGATAGCCAATTTACAGTATATAGCCTACTGTTGTTTGCTGTGGATATCCAATATAGATGACTATGCGTTGCAATGCATCAAGCAGCATCGTTGTACTCCTTATTACTTCTCATTCCATTGATTGCGTGTCTCAGTGTGTGTGGGTAGTGTCATTCCTGGCCACGTTCTTCCTCAGTTTGCCCTTTGGAGTTGCCATTGGAGTGGGATTCTCTATCCTGGTGGTCATATTCAAAACACAATTGTAAGTGACTTTCATTATTAAAGTATGGGGCACTAATAAATAGATGTCCTGAAAATCTCATTAGAACTTTATCATGTTCCCTTTAGTCGCAATGGTTCTGAAGTCGTGCAAGTCATGGATACAGATGTCTACAAAAACCCCAAGGTTTACAGTAAGGTATCGCAACTTCATATTTATGTGTTCTTGTATAATTATGTGTTGATTGGGGGGGAAAATGATGTTTGGGAAATTAAAATTGAGCAAACTGTTTCTCATCATATTATATTACCAAACAGGTAACACCTGTCAAGGGCGTGAAAATAGTCAACTATTGTTCCCCCCTCTACTTCGCCAATGCTGAGATATTCCGACGGAGGGTCATTGAAAAGGTACTACGGGTTAATGACCATGTCCGCTCCCCGCTCAAGGGCAACTATGTTTGAATGAGTGTGTGTGTGTGTGTGTGTGTGTGTGTGTGTGCGTGTGTGTGTGTGTGTGTCTGTGTGTGTCTGTGTGTGTCTGTGTGTGTCTGTGTGTGTTCGTGTGTGTTTGAGTGTTTACCCATGTATGTTTGTGTCTAGACCGGACTGGACCCTGGCAAACTGATCGTGGCCAGGCGTAAGTTCTTAAAGAAACAACTTCAGGGAACAGAGGAAGAGGAGAAGAAGGACAAAGGGGTAAGAAGAAGGACCCTCGGCTCTCTGGTCAAGACTCAGGAGGTGGGCAGCCAAATGAACCTTTTTGAATGTAATGCCTTGTACAAAGGGATTAATTTCATCATTAACTACAGTATAAGCTGCAACTGGCAGATAATGAAGTTAGCTTTTCTTATACAGTTACGTATGTAACATTTCTACATATTAATTTGTGAACTACAGAATATATCTGACTGTTTCTTATGACATGTCCCCTCCGCCACAATCTAGACCACATCACAGCTTGAGCTACAGAACTACTTTGAGTCGCAGGACGGTAGTGCCAACAAACCAGAGTCGCCTACCAGTTATGTCAACTTCAGCTGTAGTGACATTGAGATAAGTGAGAAAGCAACAAATCAAGCGCTGCCCAGTCCTTCTGCAGTTGCACCAGAAACGCAACCCATGCCCTTCCACACGCTGATTCTGGACCTGTCAGGCGTGTGCTTCATCGACCTCATGGGCATCAAAGCACTCACCAAGGTCAGCCTTGAGTGCAGTGTCACTTTACTGGTAGAATAACACTGCAAAGTCTAAGAAGCTGTAGTCACATAATATGTGATAATCATTTAATAATTGAATTATTTTAAATCGTTCAATATTTACAAAACTCAGACACACTGACTCAGACACACACCACTTTCACTTTCACATTTAAATCTAGCAAAGATAGCACCTCTAGAAGCTATAATAGATTTTTCCTATACCTTTCCATAACACACATTGTATGAAAATGTTTGCCCAGGTAATTGTACTACGTATTTAGTTTGGCTTTCTGTCTGCCACACAGATGAACTCAAGCTATCAGATGCTGGGGATTCAACTCTACCTAGCTAATGTTCAAGGTAAAGATTAAGTGATTTCAGACTTCTCTTTCAGAGTCATTGAATTTAGTATAGATACAATATTGTCATGATGACTTATGTTTTGTTGCTGATGCAATGGATGAAACCTGTGGATGTTATGGGCCACAGTTCCCACTTCTAAAACATAAATTCATTGCCTACATGCTCCCTCTGCATGCTCCTACACGAAACAATCGATAGGGTTAACACTCACACTGTAGAATATATCATCTATTTATTTATTACCCAGTCAGATAAAGTAGTGATTCATTAGACCAGTTCAGAATTAACTTAATTTGTTCCCCACTGTATTTGTAACATATATCAACACCTCTGCTCAGGTTGAATACAATATTGAGGTCATTTGAGTTTTAGCATTGTGCATGGCTGTTTCCTTTAGAGTTTTATGGCTTTGCCTCTTATCTACGTTCCTTTTCTTTGTTTAAACCTCCTGGTAAACAGTCTTGTGCTTTCATGTTTCTCAATGAATCCAGTGTAAGACTAAGACTTAAGGTTGCTGGGTTACATTTTGTCCCAAGCTCTCCTTGTATGATTTGGCTCCTACTACTGTACGGTACTTTGTTTATATTTTGTTATATGACATTGGAGCTCACCAAAAACAGCAGGTCTATAAGCTCAAAATGTGACACATTGTGAGCTTGTAGACCGTTTTGTGGTATATCACCTTCCCTATACTTCTTGCAGCCCAGGTGTATGAGGAATTAGAGGCAGGAGGGGTGTTCAATGAGGGCAGCATTGCACGGAGTCACCTCTTCCTATCTGTCCATGATGCTGTACTCTTTTCCCAGCATAGTTCTGCAGACAAACAAGCCTCCCAAAAGGCAAGTCACTCTGTTGTTCTTTATTGTAATCTAATGCAAAGTAATATGTGGTCAAATGGTTGGGAAGAACAAGGAGGCACGGGAAACTGACTTATGAATTCCATTCGAACTTTTGTCAGGCCAACGTTGTTCAACAGAAAATATCACAACCAAAGTTCTGATTTCCACCTTACTGATTTTCACTTATAAGTCTAACTAGAAAAAAATAAATTATTGGCTCAGTCCCCAATTTCCTAGCCCACAAAAGAAAACTGGTTAGTTATAGACCTGTACAAAATATTTATGTGAATTTTTTTTTATAAATTCACATATAGCACAAATAGCACATTTTGTATGGGTGTGTGTGTGTGTGTGGGGGGGGGGGGGTCTTTAAGCTTCAACTTTTCACAGAGGCTTTGTATGACCTCACATGATTTGAATGTTTTTAATTATGCTGTATATGTGTAAAATAAAGTCTCTGTTGGTTACAGGCAGCGCAAGAACTTGATTTTGACATGGAGGAAGATCTGGAACAGGTATAGTCTATGGTTATTCTGTATATAATGTACATGGAATGTTAATTAAGTTGTAATGAATCATCAACACATTATTTTTATACAAGACTTCTTTTTCTTCTACAGAACATGTTTTGAACACATAGTGTCTGGCAAATAAACAGGAGCATGATGTTGAAGAGATTTTGCTGCAGAAGAAAAATGCACTGTCATTCTAATTTACATAAATTCATTACGGTTTCTGAACATAAACATGTATTGTTTTACTGCTGACATCCAATTAAGGATCCCAATAAAACATAATACCCTAACTGGTGTGCTGTATCAGTGCTTGGCTCTGATGACAGGGGGCAGTGTGTTATAGCACATGAGCCCTTTGGTAGCACAAGTGAAAGCATGAGCGGATAATGAGGGGACCTCTAAAGACAATTTGCCCACTTCTCACAACAACTGTTGAGTGAACCTGCTGACTGAGCAGACACGCAGACAGCGGTGCTGTAATTAACTGAGAGCTTGCACGGCCACAGCTGTGAGGTGTAGCCGGTTGAGCAGCCTGGCTGGGTCCCCGCGGAGACAACCAGACTCAGGGAAAGGCCAGTCAGGGGGAGAGAGAGGGGAGGAACATACTGTATAGCATCAGCACTTTCCCGCAGCTTTGTTTGTCTTGCAACTTCAATTTTACAGAACACCATTATCTCTTTCTATCGTGTGGAAAGGACACTCCGCTGGCCCCTATCCACCCACCCCAACGGATTAGCCTACAGAATACAGATACAACAACAAAATCACACCTTGCAGCCAGTTATACCTGTGTGTGTGTGTGTGTGTGTGTGTGTGTGTGTGTGTGTGTGTGTGTGTGTGTGTGTGTGTGTGTGTGTGTGTGTGTGTGTGTGTGTGTGTGTTAGTGGTGTAATGATTCTGGAATGATGTTGAACTAAAGAAATGTATGGGATAATGTGCAGTCATGCATCAGATGCTAAAAAGGCCTGTGGTGTCTCGCCTGGCACTGGGCTGATGATGGCATTGGGATGCCTGCAATGCATGAATGGATTTATGAAGCTATTAAGAAATCATCCCTAAGATATACTGGTGCACACCTGGTCCTCCGCGCTCCTGCTTCCATGGAGCCAAATTGGCACCACAAGTAATTACAAGGCTTCCATGGGCATCAGATTTAATTTGGAGCTCTGGGAGAGAGCCTCTCCCAGTTGAAATTGCCGAGTGAAATTGCCAGACGGGGTGAGGTTTAAAGTGATGTTGAACTTCGGTAGAACCTTGGGTTGTACAGCTTCCTGGGTGCTGATATGAATCCAAATATTGTTAATAAGAATAAGAAGAGAAGAGGGTTGTTTGTCATCCAAGTAAAATGTAGTAAATTGCTTAAGGGGCTTGTTCGGCATCGACTGTGTTAACACAACAATGCATTATAATCTAATCTTATCTAATCACAATATAATATAATATAATATAATATAATATAATATAATATAATATAATATAATATAATATAATATAATATAATATAATATAATATAATATAATTAATATAGAGTTTATTGTTGAATTTGTTGTTGTCTGTTGCTCATTGGTCTATCAGCTAGAAAAAAACAAGTAAACACATTTTGTTCCTGACCCAATGTTATCAACAAATTGCAGCGTGGCATGGAGGTGGAGCCTGTGGCACTCTTGTGGTGTTATAATTCACATCGATCATGTTGGATTTTTTGCATTGTAGAAGCAGGCAAGATTGTTGCCGTGTCAATATGGTCTGTGATAGCAGCCTTTAAGAGCATCTAATCTATATTGATGGATCTGGTGCCCCCCTGCTTCCTTTTCTCAATATACAGTATACAGCAACATAGTGTTTGCTGCTCAGTCAAGGGAAAGGCAAGCATGTTCTGTACACTAGTAGATAACTATTGTTAGCTTTTGTCTTGAAGACATGCATTTTTATATCCACAATCCTACACATATCTGCTCCTCTGTTTCCAATGCTATTTGATAATTGCATGGTGTTCTTTCTCTCAGGTTCAGTCTATTGCTTTTAAATAGGGGTATATGTCTGATCTTTTTTTGTTTACATAAGAACAAAGGTTTTATGGCTTTTTTGTTTACATAAGTACAAAAGGTTTATGACTTTTTTGTCTACTGCACGTGCGCAATATAGACAGGTCATGAAAGGTCATGGTTAGGCTGACTGTAATGTGACCCCCCTGCCATGAGTGTCGTGGGGGTTTACAGTATTGCCCAGAACAGGGGAGCATGGGGGGGGGGGGGGGGTCTTTTGTGCTCCATGGCTGACTGCATGTGGTTAGGTGTGTGTGTGTGTGTGTGTGTGTGTGTGTGTGTGTGTGTGTGTGTGTGTGTGTGTGTGTGTGTGTGTGTGTGTGTGTGTGTGTGTGTGTGTGTGTGTGTGTGTGTGTGTGTGTGTGTGTGTGTGTGTGTGTCAGTGCTCCATGGCTGACTGTATGTGGTTAGGTGTGTGTGTGTGTGGGGGTGTGTGTGAGGGATGTGTGTTCCCAGGCCAGGGGGTGTCATATCTGTGGGGCTCTCTTCCTGTCTGTGTGTATGTCTTCCAGGGCAAGGTGTCATACTCTCTCTGTCTGTGTGTGTTTGATCGACCCTGTTCTCGTAGTCATATGGATCACGTGAACACAGCCCATTATTCCCCCACGGGGCGACAGTGGGGTGTGAAATCTGTACTGCAAACTTCACATATTCGTTCTATATGGTCTAAATAAACGCAGGTTCGAGAAAAAAAGTATTGTCCCCCGGAGAAGGTAATCAGGCCTATAGAACATGGCTGCATGGGTGTGTGTGTGCAGCTCTCTCAGGACCCGGCTATACTGATACATGCAAATAGAGGGAACAGGGGGCAGGTCTTTGTGCTGCCATGCTGCATGCAAGGGACCATATGCTGAAAATGAGGGAGAGTTGGCAACTTAATTAATGGACCTTACAGATCATTAACTCTTATGAGAGTGTAATATTGAGATCAAACTTTCAATAGTTACATTATTGTCACATATCTGTAATACTTCTTTATTTTAAGAAGTCAATTCTTCATTCATCAATTTGATAAATGTTGCAAAGCATGGAATTGTGGACAAAACCGTATCCAACAACAAAAAATATTCTTTAGTTTTTGGCTCTGAAAAGTTAAATTTCATCAAATGATGGCTACATGCAGGTACAGTACAATGAATTTGGGATCTATTCTGTTTCAGTTGCAATGGAAGTAAAAGTATTGGGTAGCAATGAGCTAAGATAGCCCCAGACTGGGAGAGGTGTAGCTCTCTCAGGACCCATCCATACTGAGACAGGCAAAAGAGAGGGAGCATGGGGGAGGTCTGTGTGCTCCTATGGCTCCCAAGGGCCATAGGCTGAAAATGAGGGAGAGTTGGAAACTAAATGGACCTTACAGATCTTTAACTCTTATGAGAGTGTAATATGAGATTAAACTTTCAATAGTTACATTATTGCCACATATCTGTAATACTTCTTTATTTTAAGAAGTCAATTCTTCATTCATCAATGTGATAAATGGTGCAAAGCATGGAATTGTGGACAAACCGTATCCAACAACAAAAATATTCTTTAGTTTGGTTCTGAAAGGCTAAATGTCATCAAATGATTCTAAAACGCATTTTTACAATCCCAATTGATAGAAGTTTTTATAAATCCCCACAGTGATTCACAATGTTTCTGTAGAACCCTGTATGTTTTTCTAGCTCTAAACCAATATTAGAAAACCATTACAACCAATTGATCGGGTATTCCACAGACATTGAATTGGGGACTTAACTTTACCATCTTGTAGATTGTAATTTGCCATTTAAAACACATACCATGCCTGCCCCCGTAGATCCAAGATTAGCATAACATATATATATATATATATATATATATATATATATATATATATATATATATATTTTTTTTTTATGAACTTCACATGTGGCAGTTATGCTTTTTACACGTGGATATTATGTTTTATTTTGGATCAGATGTTCAAAAGGTCTAAAACCTTCACTCAATGCATGAGCTGACACCTATGTGTTTTGTAAAACACATTTCACAAATCCCAAGGACACAAAATCTCCTTCCCATTTTAACTGTTACATTGTTTTAGGTAGTGAAGCTGTAAAGTAGCCATATGGCATGTTTTTTTCCCCCAATCCCTACAGTAAGCTGAGCCTGTGTTAATGGGTAGTACCGTCATTTGGTTTAAACTAACCAGCAGGACATTGACATTTCTAAAGCTGAGAATGTTTCTGACTTGTTTTCTCAGTTCTGTGCCTTTTTGTCTACACACCCACTCTGACACTGTATGGTGTGTGTGTGTGTGTGTGTGTGTGTGTGTGTGTGTGTGTGTGTGTGTGTGTGTGTGTGTGTGTGTGTGTGTGTGTGTGTGTGTGTGTGTGTGTGTGTGTGTGTGTGTGTGTGTGTGTGTGTTTTCTCGTACTGTTTTCTCATAACTCAGAGAATCTGTTTTACAACCTCCTAACAACAATCTTAAATGTTTGAACACTAAATTAAGAACAAACTCAACAACAAACACTGTTTTTTCTATGGGACTTGTGTGTGATGTGTTTTGCTTTCTCGCTGGGGGTCATGAATAGACAAACACCCGCCTCTGAGGTGGGAGACCATCCATGGCTGCTGACTGCATTTTCTCCATGTTTATGGTTTTTTTTGTCAATTACATATGTTTGCTCAATCCGGCAGTGTCCCACTGCATTGTTTGTACTGTGTGTGTGTGTGTGTGTGTGTGTGTGTGTGTGTGTGTGTGTGTGTGTGTGTGTGTGTGTGTGTGTGTGCGTGTGTGTGTGCGTGTGCGTGAGTGTGAGAGACCCCATGAGGTCATTTGTCCTGCTGTGAGGGTCTTCACCTATGTCCCATTAGTAACCCCCTAGCTTTATGTAGTGCCACAGGCCTGCGATATGTCTTGGGTTCTCAGCTGTTAGACCACTGATACAGTATGAGGAGTATGATATAGCCATATCATGTAGAGAGCCATGATATGTGCAGGACGTGTCCAAACATGCACCCGGGTAGGGGTCTATGTAAACAGGTGTAACACAATTCATATAGCAAAATCTATTTAACATACTACTGCTACTACTACTAATGTTTAAACTCATACCCTAACATATAGTACAGAACTGATTATTTGCATGCCCCTGAATGTTGTGCATATAGTACAGAACTGATTATTTTGCATGTGTCATGGATGTTGTGATGAGATGGACATGACAGGGTGCTTACCATTATGGGTGAGCGTTGTGGACACAATTTTATTTAAACAATTTTAACTTAATTAATTTATTTCACCCACTCTAACTTGTGGAGGATCGGTATACGTGTGTGATCCATGGTGGTGGACAGATCTAGGTAATGTACCCATTTATTTTATTTAATTATTACACCCACTCTCTAGTTGTCAAACTGTAGGGGCTGTAACAGTAGGTCTAAATTGCGTAATGTATATGCACACAACCACTAGATTTGCAAACATAGAATTTACATGCAGACAACTGTATGGCAAGTTTAATCAGCCCCTAACTCTATGGTTAACTATATGCTATAAATGGCTTCATCCATCGAAACACAAAATTATAATTCTCAATGTCTATTGCAGCCAAATAGGTTAGGATAATCAAGAACCTGTAAAATTAAACTAGGTATTTCATTGTCAAGGAATATGCTACCAGTAGTCTCGACACCCAGGCGTTCATTTTTGTTTGCCTTGCGCGAGAACGGAAAGCCTGGACTAACGCACGTTGGAAAGTGGCCTTCAAGTGGGAGTGAACCTTCAGGGGTGGGCGTCGCTCTAAATGATGTGACGTAGAACAGCAATGGACGGGAGGGGGAGGGGGCGGAGATGACGACATGTTAGTGAGATCAAATCAGAGCGCAGCACTTCCAGCCGTGTGGATCCCACGACACCACCGCCCCCCAAGGCCAAAATCATTGAGGGCTAGACCAGGCTATGCTACAGTAATGACCCTATTTGACTGACTGTCACAGTAATTGTCTATTCACTAATTAGACCCCATTGATTTAATTTTCTAATATGGTTAATCCGTTCTCATATCTTCTATTAACGGCTAGGTGTGTTGACCCTATTTCAAAACAATTAGTTGGTCAGAACTAACTGTAGTAATATTTAATTCCACTTTTTCACCACCACAGAGACGGGGGACTCAAGTACTAGCAGTGGTACTAGTAGCAGTGGTTGGGAAGCTCTGCGCTACAGTACAGTATGCTACTGTACTGTAGAACACTATATTACATACTATACTGTACTGCTTCATATTGTAGTAAATGCAGAGTGCATAGCAACCTCATAGTGTATTATTATTTTTCTTGTTTTAATCAGTGTTTGGAATATTACTTTACCTTGTTAATGTATTACTTATTATATTACTTATTATATAATTATTACCTTCATTTTAAAGCAATATACTATATTACAATATTACTGTCTGAGCAAGTGTAATACATTAATATTACTATTACATATTACTTTAAAAAAAGTTTACTAAATATATAATTAAATGTCAAGTATCACTATTAATCAAATATTGTGTAGGCGAGTGGCATACCTATGCTACAATACAGCAAGCCCACTTGGCTATCTGGCCAAACACATATGAAATCAACTCGAAAAAACGTCACTCCTGAATAAATAATTTGATGACAAATGATAGAAAATAAGTAATTATTTAACTTCTGCAGTTGTCAAGATAATTTCACAAGAACATTTTCAATGAGACAGATTGGCAGAAAGTAATATTGAAAGTAATGCAGTAATATAGAAAGAAACGTATAATATATTATATGGTATTAGTTAGGTAATATATTTATATTACAAGTTATTGCGTTTTGGTAATATATTATGTAATATATTAAGTTACGTAGTGCACATGTCCCAACACTGGTTTTAATAACATTACGTCTCTATAGAGTTTGTTTCTTTTGATCTCAATTATTCCAACAACTCTACACGCAGACATGGATGAAACATCACATCACTGCATATCATTATACATATATACACAGTATATGGGCTCTACAGTATTTGCAATAAGCAAATAAACCAATAGGGATTCAGACACACCCCAGTCATAAGTAAAGCACCCAAAATGTTTGGTTTCAGACACCCCCAGTCATAAAGTCATGCCCAAAATGTTTCTCTTGTTAAACATGATTCTTATCTGATTCAAATGTTCTAGAAGAAACCTTTTCAAGTGACAAGCTTGTGGTCATATCGGATTTGGCCACTATGATGACCTGTGATGGTTGGTTGCTGGCTGTCACAGATACAGCAAACATGACTATTCTGAAAATGTTGGGCATCTCTGTAGCTCCCTCCAATTAGAAGTTAAAGCTACTGTATGTCATTTCTGTTACTCCACTCCGGCTAGAGAATTTTTCACAATTTCCATGTTATTCACGGCGATCATATTAGCCAAGAACAATTACAATATTCTCTCCTAAATGAAGCACATACAAATCTTAGCCAGGTCCTCAACTATATGGTGCTGTGATGAACCGAATTGCCTGCTGGGGGCGATTTGTACTGTTTGCTTGCAGTCAGTCAGTAGCCAAAATGCATTATGTAAATATACCTGATTACATTGAACATTGCAATATATGACAGGTGAACCAATATTCCCTAAACACTTTTATTTTATTTTTAATGGAAAAAGAGTGGAAAAGTGGAAAATTAGCATGTCGATTTAGTTTTTCATGCTAGGTACCAACTTCCAATACAAAATATCTCTCAAATAACCCAATGCACCATCCCCTGAAATGGGCGTAATCATTTTTTATTAGGCCATTTATCCCCATACCCTACTTTAGATAAATAAACCTGCATTACGGTAGGCTACTGTTGGCCACTGTCTGACACGGTAAAACTTGCATAGTAGGAGGCAAACACATACAATCCAATCTAAGCATCCATGATTTTACATGGCTATGAGGCTGTATTCATAACCTACAACCTTCCATGGATAGCATATAATACACATAAACATCCTGCATGAACATGAAATACATAACACCTGTTTGGTGATTAGAATATATACTTTAATTGTGATTTATTTATTGTACACAATATGTAGAATATTGTACATAGACTGTAAAAACATTGAGATTCTACACTTGTGATGGTTAAAAGGGGTCAAAGGATCTTTTTACAATATTACATATACATTTTTGTAGCTACATGTACACTCTCCAACAAAATCCATATTGCACTTAAGTTCAGTTCAGACATTATACCATTGCTTTGCGTGGTAGATAAACAACAGGATATTCTGACAATATTTCCGCTCTGAGCCTCATGGTGTCGGGGGTCGTCCCTTTAAGGTCAATAAACAGAAATCCATAGGGCTTACATGTTGCATCATTATATGCCTGTAAAAAGTATTTTGATGCGCCAGGATACATCTGGCGCGCGAGAGTCATAACTTGGTTTTTATCACGAACATTCTTGAATAGAACCATATAATGAGTGTTCAAACTTATAGTCCTACTCATTTTCCCTTGTACAAATATGTTTTGCAATAAGTAAATACAACTCAAATTACGATGATGTACGTATTTGGTAAATAAATTTTGTATTTCTTCATTTTTACATGCCTCATCCATAAGATCATCAATTACTATAAGGTTGCGTTGCTCCTGTGGAAACAAGTTCTCATCACATAATGATTCAGGAATACCCTGAATAAAGTTGATGTGTCTGATTTTCAATAAATCATCATATAATTTTTGCCAACAAGAATATATGTACAGGATATTATCAATCTTGCTAGAAACAACATCATCTAAATGCTCGATAATGGATTTGACAAAATGGGTTTTACCACAATTAGAAGGTCCCGCTACTATCATACTGAAGGGATGTAGTAATTTATTTTCGAACCCTTCTACCTCCCTAAAAGTAACCGTATCAACATTCGATTCAGTAGCCATATGGCTAAGTGGTGAAATCGGTTCCCACTTCTGCAGCTTAGCCTGCGTGACGCCATCATGCTCATCTTTGTTGATGCTGTCCGCTGATATAGTATCATTGTTATCGCTCAAGTTTTTTGGCATTAGTTTATGTGATGCATGTGTTATGGTCAAATGCTTCATTAAATTGGAGTTGCTCACTGTTGATGTGGACAAACGCTTCCCCTCCGGACATAACACACACTTGACATACAAGTTCTTCCCCAGTCTCTCAATGATAGAGAAGTAGTGTTTATATCTCCAATTGGTAAACGCCAAGTTACCCAGTTGATCCTCCGTAGCACTCGTCATCTCTTCTGCAGCTTTTGTTTTTACTGTTCGTAGGTTGTGCCTTTTGGTAGGCCTCGCTGATTTAGGAAATCTTCTTGTCAATATAGTACCAATATGTATAGCTGCTAGAGCCTGAGGATAATGCACAGTAATTCAACCGCCTAGCCTTCTTGGCAGTATAGTGTCCCTCTAGGCTAGAAGGATGTGTGAGGCGCATTTCCATCAGAGAAGCTTATTGTTTTGAAAAAAATCAAATATTTCTCGCAGAACATTATGGAGAACACCTAAATCTTTTAATTATAACGATGTTGTAACATAGGATAAAATAATTAATCAGCATACACACTACAGAGGAAAGTAACGTTGTTACTTTAGTAACTGTGGGTTAAGTTGTGTTTGTAATTATAATAATGCTATAGAGAGAATACTATAGAGAAAGGGTAACGGCGTTAGTAACGGCGTTAGTTTACAACATGCAGACATACAATGTTTGTTAACGTTTTTGACTACATATTAAGTTAATATACTATTATAATAGACTGCGTGGTTAGGGTTTTGGTAGAAACTCTAGGGTAGAGCGAAGATTTGGGCTGTAAAGGGTAAATGAAATACAACATTTATTTACCAAATACGTACATCATCGTAATTTGAGTTGTATTTACTTATTGCAAAACATATTTGTACAAGGGAAAATGAGTAGGACTATAAGTTTGAACACTCATTATATGGTTCTATTCAAGAATGTTCGTGATAAAAACCAAGTTATGACTCTCGCGCGCCAGATGTATCCTGGCGCATCAAAATACTTTTTACAGGCATATAATGATGCAACATGTAAGCCCTATGGATTTCTGTTTATTGACCTTAAAGGGACGACCCCCGACACCATGAGGCTCAGAGCGGAAATATTGTCAGAATATCCTGTTGTTTATCTACCACGCAAAGCAATGGTATAATGTCTGAACTGAACTTAAGTGCAATATGGATTTTGTTGGAGAGTGTACATGTAGCTACAAAAATGTATATGTAATATTGTAAAAAGATCCTTTGACCCCTTTTAACCATCACAAGTGTAGAATCTCAATGTTTTTACAGTCTATGTACAATATTCTACATATTGTGTACAATAAATAAATCACAATTAAAGTATATATTCTAATCACCAAACAGGTGTTATGTATTTCATGTTCATGCATGATGTTTATGTGTATTATATGCTATCCATGGAAGGTTGTAGGTTATGAATACAGCCTCATAGCCATGTAAAATCATGGATGCTTAGATTGGATTGTATGTGTTTGCCTCCTACTATGCAAGTTTTACCGTGTCAGACAGTGGCCAACAGTAGCCTACCGTAATGCAGGTTTATTTATCTAAAGTAGGGTATGGGGATAAATGGCCTAATAAAAAATGATTACGCCCATTTCAGGGGATGGTGCATTGGGTTATTTGAGAGATATTTTGTATTGGAAGTTGGTACCTAGCATGAAAAACTAAATCGACATGCTAATTTTCCACTTTTCCACTCTTTTTCCATTAAAAATAAAATAAAAGTGTTTAGGGAATATTGGTTCACCTGTCATATATTGCAATGTTCAATGTAATCAGGTATATTTACATAATGCATTTTGGCTACTGACTGACTGCAAGCAAACAGTACAAATCGCCCCCAGCAGGCAATTCGGTTCATCACAGCACCATATAGTTGAGGACCTGGCTAAGATTTGTATGTGCTTCATTTAGGAGAGAATATTGTAATTGTTCTTGGCTAATATGATCGCCGTGAATAACATGGAAATTGTGAAAAATTCTCTAGCCGGAGTGGAGTAACAGAAATGACATACAGTAGCTTTAACTTCTAATTGGAGGGAGCTACAGAGATGCCCAACATTTTCAGAATAGTCATGTTTGCTGTATCTGTGACAGCCAGCAACCAACCATCACAGGTCATCATAGTGGCCAAATCCGATATGACCACAAGCTTGTCACTTGAAAAGGTTTCTTCTAGAACATTTGAATCAGATAAGAATCATGTTTAACAAGAGAAACATTTTGGGCATGACTTTATGACTGGGGGTGTCTGAAACCAAACATTTTGGGTGCTTTACTTATGACTGGGGTGTGTCTGAATCCCTATTGGTTTATTTGCTTATTGCAAATACTGTAGAGCCCATATACTGTGTATATATGTATAATGATATGCAGTGATGTGATGTTTCATCCATGTCTGCGTGTAGAGTTGTTGGAATAATTGAGATCAAAAGAAACAAACTCTATAGAGACGTAATGTTATTAAAACCAGTGTTGGGACATGTGCACTACGTAACTTAATATATTACATAATATATTACCAAAACGCAATAACTTGTAATATAAATATATTACCTAACTAATACCATATAATATATTATACGTTTCTTTCTATATTACTGCATTACTTTCAATATTACTTTCTGCCAATCTGTCTCATTGAAAATGTTCTTGTGAAATTATCTTGACAACTGCAGAAGTTAAATAATTACTTATTTTCTATCATTTGTCATCAAATTATTTATTCAGGAGTGACGTTTTTTCGAGTTGATTTCATATGTGTTTGGCCAGATAGCCAAGTGGGCTTGCTGTATTGTAGCATAGGTATGCCACTCGCCTACACAATATTTGATTAATAGTGATACTTGACATTTAATTATATATTTAGTAAACTTTTTTTAAAGTAATATGTAATAGTAATATTAATGTATTACACTTGCTCAGACAGTAATATTGTAATATAGTATATTGCTTTAAAATGAAGGTAATAATTATATAATAAGTAATATAATAAGTAATACATTAACAAGGTAAAGTAATATTCCAAACACTGATTAAAACAAGAAAAATAATAATACACTATGAGGTTGCTATGCACTCTGCATTTACTACAATATGAAGCAGTACAGTATAGTATGTAATATAGTGTTCTACAGTACAGTAGCATACTGTACTGTAGCGCAGAGATTCCCAACCACTGCTACTAGTACCACTGCTAGTACTTGAGTCCCCCGTCTCTGTGGTGGTGAAAAAGTGGAATTAAATATTACTACAGTTAGTTCTGACCAACTAATTGTTTTGAAATAGGGTCAACACACCTAGCCGTTAATAGAAGATATGAGAACGGATTAACCATATTAGAAAATTAAATCAATGGGGTCTAATTAGTGAATAGACAATTACTGTGACAGTCAGTCAAATAGGGTCATTACTGTAGCATAGCCTGGTCTAGCCCTCAATGATTTTGGCCTTGGGGGGCGGTGGTGTCGTGGGATCCACACGGCTGGAAGTGCTGCGCTCTGATTTGATCTCACTAACATGTCGTCATCTCCGCCCCCTCCCCCTCCCGTCCATTGCTGTTCTACGTCACATCATTTAGAGCGACGCCCACCCCTGAAGGTTCACTCCCACTTGAAGGCCACTTTCCAACGTGCGTTAGTCCAGGCTTTCCGTTCTCGCGCAAGGCAAACAAAAATGAACGCCTGGGTGTCGAGACTACTGGTAGCATATTCCTTGACAATGAAATACCTAGTTTAATTTTACAGGTTCTTGATTATCCTAACCTATTTGGCTGCAATAGACATTGAGAATTATAATTTTGTGTTTCGATGGATGAAGCCATTTATAGCATATAGTTAACCATAGAGTTAGGGGCTGATTAAACTTGCCATACAGTTGTCTGCATGTAAATTCTATGTTTGCAAATCTAGTGGTTGTGTGCATATACATTACGCAATTTAGACCTACTGTTACAGCCCCTACAGTTTGACAACTAGAGAGTGGGTGTAATAATTAAATAAAATAAATGGGTACATTACCTAGATCTGTCCACCACCATGGATCACACACGTATACCGATCCTCCACAAGTTAGAGTGGGTGAAATAAATTAATTAAGTTAAAATTGTTTAAATAAAATTGTGTCCACAACGCTCACCCATAATGGTAAGCACCCTGTCATGTCCATCTCATCACAACATCCATGACACATGCAAAATAATCAGTTCTGTACTATATGCACAACATTCAGGGGCATGCAAATAATCAGTTCTGTACTATATGTTAGGGTATGAGTTTAAACATTAGTAGTAGTAGCAGTAGTATGTTAAATAGATTTTGCTATATGAATTGTGTTACACCTGTTTACATAGACCCCTACCCGGGTGCATGTTTGGACACGTCCTGCACATATCATGGCTCTCTACATGATATGGCTATATCATACTCCTCATACTGTATCAGTGGTCTAACAGCTGAGAACCCAAGACATATCGCAGGCCTGTGGCACTACATAAAGCTAGGGGGTTACTAATGGGACATAGGTGAAGACCCTCACAGCAGGACAAATGACCTCATGGGGTCTCTCACACTCACGCACACGCACACACACACGCACACACACACACACACACACACACACACACACACACACACACACACACACACACACACACACACACACAGTACAAACAATGCAGTGGGACACTGCCGGATTGAGCAAACATATGTAATTGACAAAAAAAACCATAAACATGGAGAAAATGCAGTCAGCAGCCATGGATGGTCTCCCACCTCAGAGGCGGGTGTTTGTCTATTCATGACCCCCAGCGAGAAAGCAAAACACATCACACACAAGTCCCATAGAAAAAACAGTGTTTGTTGTTGAGTTTGTTCTTAATTTAGTGTTCAAACATTTAAGATTGTTGTTAGGAGGTTGTAAAACAGATTCTCTGAGTTATGAGAAAACAGTACGAGAAAACACACACACACACACACACACACACACACACACACACACACACACACACACACACACACACACACACACACACACACACACACACACACACACACACACACACACACACACACACACACACACACACACACACACACACACCATACAGTGTCAGAGTGGGTGTGTAGACAAAAAGGCACAGAACTGAGAAAACAAGTCAGAAACATTCTCAGCTTTAGAAATGTCAATGTCCTGCTGGTTAGTTTAAACCAAATGACGGTACTACCCATTAACACAGGCTCAGCTTACTGTAGGGATTGGGGGAAAAAAACATGCCATATGGCTACTTTACAGCTTCACTACCTAAAACAATGTAACAGTTAAAATGGGAAGGAGATTTTGTGTCCTTGGGATTTGTGAAATGTGTTTTACAAAACACATAGGTGTCAGCTCATGCATTGAGTGAAGGTTTTAGACCTTTTGAACATCTGATCCAAAATAAAACATAATATCCACGTGTAAAAAGCATAACTGCCACATGTGAAGTTCATAAAAAAAAAAAAATATATATATATATATATATATATATATATATATATATATATATATGTTATGCTAATCTTGGATCTACGGGGGCAGGCATGGTATGTGTTTTAAATGGCAAATTACAATCTACAAGATGGTAAAGTTAAGTCCCCAATTCAATGTCTGTGGAATACCCGATCAATTGGTTGTAATGGTTTTCTAATATTGGTTTAGAGCTAGAAAAACATACAGGGTTCTACAGAAACATTGTGAATCACTGTGGGGATTTATAAAAACTTCTATCAATTGGGATTGTAAAAATGCGTTTTAGAATCATTTGATGACATTTAGCCTTTCAGAACCAAACTAAAGAATATTTTTGTTGTTGGATACGGTTTGTCCACAATTCCATGCTTTGCACCATTTATCACATTGATGAATGAAGAATTGACTTCTTAAAATAAAGAAGTATTACAGATATGTGGCAATAATGTAACTATTGAAAGTTTAATCTCATATTACACTCTCATAAGAGTTAAAGATCTGTAAGGTCCATTTAGTTTCCAACTCTCCCTCATTTTCAGCCTATGGCCCTTGGGAGCCATAGGAGCACACAGACCTCCCCCATGCTCCCTCTCTTTTGCCTGTCTCAGTATGGATGGGTCCTGAGAGAGCTACACCTCTCCCAGTCTGGGGCTATCTTAGCTCATTGCTACCCAATACTTTTACTTCCATTGCAACTGAAACAGAATAGATCCCAAATTCATTGTACTGTACCTGCATGTAGCCATCATTTGATGAAATTTAACTTTTCAGAGCCAAAAACTAAAGAATATTTTTTGTTGTTGGATACGGTTTTGTCCACAATTCCATGCTTTGCAACATTTATCAAATTGATGAATGAAGAATTGACTTCTTAAAATAAAGAAGTATTACAGATATGTGGCAATAATGTAACTATTGAAAGCTTGATCTCAATATTACACTCTCATAAGAGTTAATGATCTGTAAGGTCCATTAATTAAGTTGCCAACTCTCCCTCATTTTCAGCATATGGTCCCTTGCATGCAGCATGGCAGCACAAAGACCTGCCCCCTGTTCCCTCTATTTGCATGTATCAGTATAGCCGGGTCCTGAGAGAGCTGCACACACACACCCATGCAGCCATGTTCTATAGGCCTGATTACCTTCTCCGGGGGGACAATACTTTTTTTCTCGAACCTGCGTTTATTTAGACCAAATAGAACGAATATGTGAAGTTTGCAGTACAGATTTCACACCCCACTGTCGCCCCGTGGGGGAATAATGGGCTGTGTTCACGTGATCCATATGACTACGAGAACAGGGTCGATCAAACACACACAGACAGAGAGAGTATGACACCTTGCCCTGGAAGACATACACACAGACAGGAAGAGAGCCCCACAGATATGACACCCCCTGGCCTGGGAACACACATCCCTCACACACACCCCCACACACACACACACCTAACCACATACAGTCAGCCATGGAGCACTGACACACACACACACACACACACACACACACACACACACACACACACACACACACACACACACACACACACACACACACACACACACACACACACACACACACACCTAACCACATGCAGTCAGCCATGGAGCACAAAAGACCCCCCCCCCCCCCCCATGCTCCCCTGTTCTGGGCAATACTGTAAACCCCCACGACACTCATGGCAGGGGGGTCACATTACAGTCAGCCTAACCATGACCTTTCATGACCTGTCTATATTGCGCACGTGCAGTAGACAAAAAAGTCATAAACCTTTTGTACTTATGTAAACAAAAAAGCCATAAAACCTTTGTTCTTATGTAAACAAAAAAAGATCAGACATATACCCCTATTTAACTACTTCAGTCTATTGCTTTTCTATATGGCTTATTGTGCATAATGCATAATACATACTGCTTATTTTATTTTATATTGCATTGTGCATATTAGCCATCAAACTACTTGAAGCTAGAACAATATAATATAATATTGTTGTTGTTATTATAACGTGGAAGTAGTAGTAATGGTAGAAGTAGTATAGCCTAATATTATTTAACATTAACATTCATTTCTATAAAAGGGCTGTAGGCAGGCAAACCCAATCATTTCTGAGAATTGGATTAAATCATAATGTTTCTCCCCCAAACCATTTTTCAAGGAAGATAGAGGCTATAACGGATTGTAGGTACTCAATCGCTGTAATTGCAAGCTCACCAAGAAATTAATTTTACACTCATTGCACTTTCATTGACCATGATGGTTTAATTAGCAAGGTCTCTTTTGTAAATTTGAGGCAGAAAGATTTATGTATTAATTTTGTTTACACGCCCAGTGGTTTCACACCATGGAGACTAATTGCATAGTGTCAAGGGCTATCTCATTGATGAGTCATGGAACTGTCGTTTAACCCTTGCCTGCCCTGGGAAAAAGTTATGCTCTGACCTTTTGGAACAAAGATATAAATTTGTGAATTGAATAACAAGACAGAGGGCGACATTTTATCAGATGACTGCTGCCCAAGGGGATGAGGCCTATCTTTAGAAGGAGGAAGAGTCATCCCCGCACACAGGCAGAGGAAGACGAGCATTTTTGACATTGATCAAGTGAAAGCAGTTGGTGCGTTGCATATGCATTTCATAGGCTTGTGTAGGCGATCTATTATGCTTCATTAGCTAAACCGTTTGCAACCAGGGGGGATCATAAATCTTGATTCTGCAATTTCAGCAAAATGCATGGGCTTTGGACAGGGTTTGTTTACCCAGTTGTTGAGCAAGTCTGACCACTGATAGCAGATATTAATTAATGTTGCCTATTGTCTTGTTCTCTTCCAGCAATCCATTGGCAATTAAATACACCAAGAATGGAACATTCTCTGGTGATTAATTAATCCAAAAAATAGCTTCAGATGCTATTCCTCCTAAGAGGATTTTTAATAATGTAACGTTACCTAGGCAAAGGCCCATATGTATCTAATGCACATTACTATCTATCTCCTAATTGTTTTGGGGGTTGTGGTTATTTTATTTTTCTTTTCTTTTCTTTTGCTTTGTTTTAGGCCTACTGCTTTGTGAATTAGGCTACAGTACGTTTATATGGTTTCATGGAAGACGCTAGCTTACTAGCTAGCTTTACTAGTTTAACCCTTTCAGGCCGGGAATCCATATTTGGATTCTGTACAGTATATGTACAGTATAACATAATTAACTTTATTTGATGCTGAAATATAAATATTTCAGGTTTTTCAAAAACCTTAGGTCAGGCCTAAATTTGTTGTATTACAAATTTACCCCTCTGTGAAGTAGGGATGTTAATCGACACATATTTGGAATGTCGACGTGTCGCGGCCCAATATCGACAATAAATCGATTTTTTTTTTTTTTTTTTTTTTTTTTTTTTTGCCCGCGGTGCCGGCGGGACCCAACGCAAAATGTTGCAGCGCGGGCGGCATGAAAATGCCTACGGGAGGGAGAGGTGCAAGATAAAATAAGCAGGACCGCGAAATCGAGCAATATATAATACCAAAATATGCATATCTGAGGAGAACGTTCCATACTGCGCTGGACAATGATCAGGCATGTTCTCAAAGCAAAGCGCATGGCAGAGCGAGGCGCAGGGCGCAGAGCGCACCACGCAACAGACAAGCACCCGCACCTGGCATTCCACATTCATTAGTAGCCTAATCGACTTGATAGAGGAGTTTTTCTCTTTCCTTGCGACGGATTCCCTGCATCTTTGCTTTTTCCTGCGTCTGCTGTCAGACATGGCCAAACAACGTGAAACAGAACACTGGACAAGATAAGTACAAATAATATAGGCTTGTCGCGCTTGACGCGTGCTGCTTGCCACCAGCAGCGTCTCTCTCTCTCTCTCTCTCTCTCTCTCTCTCTCTCTCTCTCTCTCTCCTCTCCGTCTCTCTCTCTCTCTCTCTCCCCCATGTGAGACCTCGGTCTTGTGCAGGAGAGATAGCTTTCTCCCATACGTAACGCTCCATTTCGGAGGCGCCTGCTCGGCGAAATAAAAGTCAATCATTGCGTCCGGGCCTGTTTAGCTTTTTTTTCGGCGGGTGCAGGGAGCAGCCGCTGCCGCCTCCTCCTCCTCCCCGGGAAAAGCCGGACTCGCGGGACAGAACGCAGGGGGTAGGAGGAAGACGCATTTCGGCGGGTGCAGACCGGGGCCGCTGCCGCTTGCACCTCCTCCTACTCGGGGGGGGAAAGCCGGATTCGCCGCGGCAGAACGCCGGGGGGAGGAGGAGGAGGAAGCAGCACAGACGCGCGCAGCACAGACATGTTCTCACTACAGTGATAGTAGCCTAATACCCGAAATAAGCAATTCTGTTCCCTTGAAAACAGTAACGTTGTGACGTTTTTGAACAAGAAATTGCAAAGAATACAAAATAAAAATCATTAATATAAAAAAAAAGAAAAAAGAGGCGATTTTCGACTCGTACTTTTTTGTGTCGACGTCAGCACGTGTCGACAATCGTGTTGATTTCCGACTTTTTTTCACATCCCTACTGTGAAGTGAGGGGCACTTTTATGATCATATGTGAACACTCAACTCATTCTGGACAATCACAAGTTGCATCCTTACTTTTGTGTTGTATTTACATACTTTTGTCTTCTATGTTTGAGTTTACACCCTCAAAGCTGGATATCGGATGGCTCAATAAAGTGTGGCCTTTGTGGAGAGGCCAGGATCATGCTCTTGTGTACGGCCACTTTTGTGAAAGAAATAATTATTTACAGATTTCTATAGTAGCCCATACTGGAGCTAATGATGCATACCAATCAAACTACAACACAAATGCGTTTAATTTGACTTTTAATTCATTCTGTATATGTAAGTGAAGATGACAACTATTTGTGCATATAACATAGGACAGATGTGAGGGGATTTATTGCTAATTTATAGTAAGACACAATCTAAACTACAAGGGTCATTAGTACAGTGTCAGCATCCCAACATTATCATCAACTCATTAAACTGAGTGGGCGACAGTCTACTCTGCTGTATTCTGTCCTGTCTAGCTAGTAGATAGAGATCCCAGTCTGATGAATACAGATACTAGCTTCTTATTTGGGCTGTTGAGCATCAGCAGGGAAATGAGAGTCGACAATCCAAAGTGATGGCATGTGGTGCAACGCTAAGCGAACTCATTAGAGCTCCACAACTTGGGAGGAAGCCACCTAATGCTTTGCAGCGACATGTCATTGTGGGTGTTGTGTGTTATCGTATCCCAGTAATTTAATAACATTTGCGCAATTACTTCATTAATGTTATAAATCATGCATGCTTTTCCACTGGGCCAAGAGTATGCATGTACTGTGGAGCAGTGATGATGCAATACACTGAAGCGGAAATCCTGCTGTGGTCGGCCATGATAGCTAAAAGCCATTATCCAATCATTTGTGTAGCTTCTTTGTGTCCAGTTGCCACAAAATCCTCGCCCGAAGTATGTTTTTAAAATTGTAAGATGAAGGTCATGAATGAATGTGCAGGGATAAAGACTTTAGTCTCACAAAATGTAGTTAGAGGTCTAACCAAGCATTAGTTTGAGACACTTTTGATTATTCTCAGACTCCCTATTTCTAGAATTAGAAATGCTTATTATTAGAAATATTCAGTTGATTAACTGTTTTATTTCTTTTTAGTTGAACATAAAACTAGCTACGGTGTACTACTTCTGAGTGGCTATAACAACCCGTGTAGAAACTTGCTGCCTTTGCTTAATCACAATAATCACTTACAAAGACTTTTATCCTAAATTTGACCAAAATATCTAATGCTGTATCAAACTGTGGTCATATGCTTGAGATAATGTTGTCGTGTCTGCCTGGGATTAAGTAAAACTTCATTATATCACTTTTGATTGAAATATGAATCTTTTGTACGTGTTAATCAAGGCCTTCTTGTGGCTAATAACTCACTAATCTCTTGATACTCCTGTCCTGATAATGGCTGAGTTGAGAGACTCTTGGAAATGACCTACCAGACACAGCCTATTCAAGCATATAGAAGTGATTAAAGTCAGATCAGCTTGGGTCTGGTTTGTCCTTGGCTTGGTAGGCCTAAATTATGTCCAATCAGAAGGACCGCAATATATTTTTTCTCCAAACCCCATTGTTGAAAAAGTAAATAAAGTAGCTTTTTTCTCCAGCACTAGTGGACTGCACGATTAAACATTTGTTTTATGATTCTCAATTGTCAGGCCAATCAATCATATCAACAATATGTTTACTCACAATTTCCCTGAATAGAAATGTAAAAGTAATAGTATTAAATATACTCAAAAACTGTAATACAGCTTTCTAGTTCCGGCTGCAGCAATGAGTCTCCAAAGCCACAGGATGGCACTGTGGCTCCATTCTGTACCCAATGATTCCTGCCAATCTGATCATTGATGAAAACTTTGAAAGTGTCAGGGCCTCCCCAGGGAGAAGGAAACCAAGAGAGAGAAAAAGTTGTGAGAGGCGATTAAAAAGAAAGTACCTTGACTTAAAAGAGCTGGCGTTGTGATCTTGTTTTCTGTGATCCATATATATTGAGTAAAGGGAGAGTGATGGCGGGGCAGGGACTCTGTGCCCCCATGGATGAATGATGATGCAAATGGTGGGAGGGGAGGAAGTTAAAGCCTTTAGTGACACTAAGCACACTTTAGAGGCCTGGCACACTGCTGTGCATCAAGGACACGGCTTCTCTGTCTGAGAAGTCCCCTTGGCATGTGTGACGCCTCGCATCCTGTCCATCTACATTTTCATCCAGATGCTATGAAGCACTCAATTCCTCAGGCGGAAGCCAAGGCATGAGGCACATGTGCTCACCTACTGAACATCCAATCCCAGTTTGATAAAGATCCACGCTCTATAAACTGTTAAATAACCAAAATAAACCACAAGAATGAAAAGAAAAGAGGCCCTGTTTTACATGAGAATGGTTGTGCCTGGAAAGGAAGGAAGGAAGTCGTCACCTATTACATCGGCTGCGCCCAAGCTGTAAATGTCAATTTCATGTAAGAATCTCTCTGTTCACCCGTGACGTCTGTGATTGCTTGCCTTCAACCCTTTGCATAAGAATGGTTTGAAATGAAAGTTTGCCTATTCTGGGGTGAGGGGTGGGCGTCTTCAACTTTTATATACTGTATACCGGTACATATATAAGTCCATATTCAAGGAACCTGATGCCAAACAAACAAATACATGAAATACGTGCCCACGCCGCAGTATAGGCCTAAAGATCAAAGTGTGTAATGGTACTCACAGATATGGACCAATGCTTGTGTCGCGGTTGTTATCCTATAGCATAAGAGCAGTTTGTTGGAGAGACCTTGGCTAACTGCAGAGAGGCTGGTGATGACTCAGGCCCCATGTGTCATGTTGTCTCTGTGAGTCACTCAGGCATACAGTACTCTGGCTTTCCTCTCCGCTGGTTCCAGAAACACAGGTGAGCCCGCAGCAGGTGAACCTGTCATAGTCAGCACCTGCAGGATGCTAAGTGCCAACACGGGGGAGCTGAAGGGGAAAGGAAGTTTTGTGGTGAGTTCTGTTACGCCACCTGGGGGATCTGCATGGAATGAAGGTGAGAGAGACACAACCCCCTGCAGAATGAACTGGCATTCCTGACTTGGGTCTTTGGTTCCTATATAAATCTACCTCTCCTGTTTATAAGAAATATAGTAATGCTCTGCAGTGTCGGATCTATGCATGGGGGGGCAATGCCCTGACTGGCCCACCAAACATGATGGCATGCAAACAACTCAAATTTCAAAGATATGGGTGTGACTTCAAGCCGCCCCCATACCATTTTCACCTGCCCCACCACTTGGGAAATTTTACATCCGGGCCTGATGCTCTGTGCATGGTTACTTGGTTAGGCTAGGCATGCATAATATTGTCGTGTATCTGGTCACTGGGGTTATAGCATGAATCCACACACTCTTGGCCTTTAAGCAATGTGTACATAGCTTGGTAGGAACTAGGAAATATATTAAATGTTGATTTACAAACTAATTCCCTGTAATTGGTACTTAGTAGCACTGCTAATCCAGGCTGTCTCTCTCCTGAAGCATATTAGGGCAGACTTGTATAATGTAATTAGTATAAAGTAATTAGTTCAATTAAGATTTAGAAAGTATGTATGGGGTAAAATAAAAGGAAACACAAAGATAGAAGGTATACCCCCGAGTGCCATGAGGATATGTTTCTGTATCCCTATTATGAAAGTGTTTGTCTCAGCAGCGCAGTATATTAAAAGGGCCTTGTTATGAGCAAAGTGGAACATTGCAATTTTATTCTTAATTAAAGCCACCACACATGCACACGCCACACACACAGTCGTACACATGCGCGTGGCTCGTGCGCGCACACGCACGCGCGCACACACACACACACACACACACACACACACACACACACACACACACACACACACACACACACACACACACACACACACACGGATGGGCAACATACCTCAGCATTGTTTGTTTGGTCTGCACCCCGGAACTAGCTGCACCCCGGAACTTTACTAGCTTATTAGCCAAAACACTGGAACATACAGCTCATACTCATGGTACATCACAGTGGTTTTCAACCAGGGCCCACTAGTAATTCAGGATTTGAGCACGGACCACTATTTGATGACATTTAGCCCCACAGACCCAAAACTAAAGATTTATTTTGCTTTTGTCCACAATTCCAGGCTGGATTTCGGACAAAAAAACAGGCAAGCATACAGATCAAACTGACCACTCTTCTACATTCTCTAGTCATGTAGTCTTCAGATGATGAATATTTTAACTCTTGAGAGTGTAAAATGAAACCAAATGGACCATGGTGTCCATCATTTAGCTGGGGACCACCTGGAACTTTCAAGGACCACTGGTGGTCCCCGGACCGCTAGTTGAAAACCACTGGTATATCACAACATCTAAGCGTGCTAACAAATATATACAACTTCATACTTGCGACAGATATTGTTCTGTATTTCTTATTTGGGATATGTCACCCTCCAGCAACTGCAATTGTCTGCTTGCATTGTCATTGTTATTAGTCTTTTTGGATCGCCTGTGGAGGTATCGGCAGGCTTTGCGGGAAGCGGGCGCCAGGCTGGATAATTAGCTGTTCTTCGATGCCAGACGGGCACGTTGCCGTCACGTTGGAGGGGAGATGGAAAGTGGCATCACTATCACAGTTACACCACCACCGGTACACAGCCCTTGGAATGAGCTTCCAGCACATCTGTCACACCCGTCGACAGCCATCTACCCACTGGTAAGACAACATCACTTTGCCACTTTGACAAGAAGCACTGGCGATAAACAGTATCACTGTATCTAAAAGTGGACTATTCTGGTCACATTTAGTGTAACCAAGGCTGACCACAATCACCAGTAAAACAAAGCACAAACTTTGTAGGCAACATGCATTAACACTAACAGGAATGCAATACAACTCCAGGTTATCATACTTTCGGCTGAGATGAGATGAGATATTTCTCTTTAATGGGCTAACACCTTTTTCGTACCAGGCCCACCGTTTATTCTGCATTTTAGCCACGGGCCACTATTTGAACTAAATAGCCTACTTTCAAGTTTGTGTCCACAATTTAGGAGATATTAAACTGGCAATGTGCACTAATTGTGCACATTCTTGAAAATTAAGTAATCCAGGTGTTTATATATAACTTACAGATCTATAAGGGTCCATTTGGTTACCAACTGTCCATCATTCACCTGGGGACCACCTGGATCCTCTCAGGGACCACTGGTGGTCCCCAGACCACTGGTTGAAAACCACTGGGCTAACACAATTAGAAACACCTGGACACACAACTACAGACCTCTGCCATTCCCATTTCTACGGTCTTCTGCTATACCCTATACAGTAAGAGAAATGTTGTGATACAGTAGGTCACACAATGAGCAAGACTGTAATTGCTAGATTGAGAGGATCCAGTCTTTATACTCTCTATTTTGGAATACTCCATGTCCATGTCATTCAGCATCTACAGTGTGGTTGAACAATAGCATCATGGCACAAACCAGACACAGATTTCTAAAGGCAGGGTTTGGATCAGCGGCACAAACCAGACACAGATTTCTACAGGCAGGTTTAGATCAATCCCACTGCTTAATTTGGAATAGAATTAAGGCTTTCCACATTACAGCATAGACACAAAGGTTACATATCCAGCAATTTCCTCCGGGGGCGGGAATGTATTCCATGATCGAATCCAAATGAGTCTATGTCATATCCCTCAATAACGAACAAAGTAAACGTCAGTATGTTACCTGGCTATTCAGTCAGTGTTGTGTACACACACATTAACAGGTATGTCACACTGCTATCTCACAGGACCATGGGGCTGTTGTCACTATCATAGGATGCCACCTGTTCCTTTGTTTTCTTTTTTTTCTTTTTTTTGGGGGGGGGCCCAGGAGAATATGAGGGGGAAATTGACAGGTGATAATTACATTTTTTGAGTTGGTGTGTCCTGGGAGCAAAATAAGACTTCATATAGTGAGGGTCTGATGTTGATTAGTAATGAGTTGGAAGAATGCCCACGGCCACCAAATCTAATCTTGCATCTAATTTTAATGTTTAATGGCTGTACAGTAAGCAAAACACTACAATATTTGTAATTTATACCGTCTCTGTTGACACCAGAACTCAGGAGTGTCATGTACTGTATGTCATATACTGTAGTTCCAATGGCCACAGTGTGAATGTGGTTAAATAACATGTGCACGGTATACCTGGTCTTCTTTGGGGCTATACTGGCCTACAGAGTTGCAGTTGTTAGCCCATGGTTGTACCACTTAGAATTTAAAAGAATTTGAAAGAGAACATTAGTCTTCTACATTGTGCTTTGGACTCAAAGCGCCTCTGTGACAACAATCACAAGTACCGTCAATAGAATGCATTGTTGTAATGTTGAGGTGTTTCTCTGTTTAGTTTTTTCACTCGGACAGCATGGACAGAGCATGGTTAGCACAATTAGTCAGCTTTGTCTGCCATTTGTCTGTCTAAGGTTCCTACAGTATACTGTATGCCTGAGTAGATAGCCACCAAGTGCTGCTTGATAACTGTTGCATTGTCCCTCCTCCACACATCGTTTTTGATCTAACCATAAATAGCTTTTGTCAACTTGTCAACCACTGTCTGCGCCCCCCTCCCTTCTCTTCTCATCCTCTTCCTCTCTTTTCTTCCTCGAGCTCTGCTGATGAAAGGAGCAGATGGTTTGTTCAGAGGCTGGTGTCAGCTCCACTGAGTCCTCTGTCAGATCATTTACACCTCCTCCTATCCAACGCCACTCAGCTGTGTGGCGTTCCTTGCACACTGGACTGCGCCACGTGCCAGGGACTGGCATTATGCAAAAAATGCCACTATTGAAGTTCCAATTAAAAAGAGTCTCAAAGTAATGAAGCAATTATACACGCAATATTGTCAAAGTCTCGAGGAGCCCTTTTTAACGGAAATAAACTAATTGTGAGATTATGTGCAGGTAATGCAGCTGCAGCATAGACCGACATCCAAATGAGACTTTGTTCCAATTTCCCATGGTCATATTGTTGCTGCAATGTACACTCAAGAGATGTGCAATACTGAGCCACACTGTACATGCAAAGTAAATGAGTTGAACGTGAAGCCCATGACATTGTAGTCAAACTGCTCTGTTTGAAAAGTTCTTTAATGCTGCAGAAACACCATGCGTGCTGCCATAAAAAGTTTTGCACAATTGTTTTTGAATTTCCATTGAAGCTATTGTGTTGTGGGAATTAATTTCAGTCTCAAGCACGGACACGTCTGTCCTGCCGGTTGTTGTAGGTCTGGTCGCAGCACTTCAGCATTCAGGCTGTCAGAGCCGTCCGGCACTGAGTCTCCCTGTCTGGTAAACATAAAACATATGCCCCTTAGACTCCTCAGACAGACAGGCCTCTGACAGTCCCTTCACTCCTAGCTCCTCCCCATGCTGTGTTGGACGTGGGAGATACAGACAAGGTCATACAGTGGGCTCTCACAGACAATGAAGTTGAAAACTTCTCATTGGGGTTTTTGTCTCATTACACACCATAGTGGGGCTTTCAGTTATTTGATATTCACTTTGCGTGGTTAACCCCCTGTTTGCATGGCTGCAAACATGTAAATTGTGTATTTTAATGTGACCAAAAAGTCTAGGGTGAGATAGAACTCTATCTCTAGTATGCTGTGGATATGGGTTGTGGCACTGCCACATAAATGTGTGAAGAAAGGTATTTCCTGTCCCGGTGAGATTTGAAAGAAAATTAAACATTTACAAACACGAGAGAATATATTGGTTGTCTAGTTTAAACGTGGTCATTCATTGTATCAAGGCTGTGGAGAAAATGCATGTGAGCAATAGTTCCAGGAAGTGAGGTGGGACCAGAATACTTTGAGATGTGGAAGAAGCAAAGTTTAGCTCTGTATATCTTCAGAGCATTTGGACTTTGTCTTTCTTTATTTTTTATGACGTTATGGATTACTTGAAGTTTGTCTCTGAATAATAGAAATCGTATTTTTCCTGCTGTGGATCTTAAGGTCTGGCTTCTTTTTCGACGTTTTCTCTTTTTGCACTTTTTTGCACTTTATAGTACTCTATTATTACTATAGCTGTTAGTTGAATGAACACTTTCCATTTTCTGTACGCCACAACGACAGGACCATGTAGCCTACACTGTAACACCTATACGGGTAGCGTATACATCACACTTAGCGAGGCTTATTGCTAATATTACATGACATTACAGCAGCATGGCATCGCTGGCAATTAATGAACGCTTCTTGTGTGGTGCGAAACTGTCACATTATCATTCCTCAGCTGCAACAATTAGGAGGCTGAATAATCAGCATTTCACAACAGGGAAAGAGTCTGTGTTCTGCAGCTGTAGTCTATACTACCTTTTTTCCATTTGACATGTTATTGCTATATAGTGCTCTTACCTGCTGGGGTCTCCCCATAGCTTTTAGTTTGGAGTAAAATAATGGGAAATAGAGACTGGTCACAGATTGGTCAAGTCCACTGACCGTTGACTGTTTATTTGAACTACTTGATGTGTAACAGATGGCTACCAAGACCTCTGTTTTATCAGGCCACTAATCAGTACAATATACAAGCAAATAAAAAACAATGACAACGTAATTAATTAATGAATATTTTTGCATTCACAGTATTGCTATTCGCTATTCATGTGATGTAACCTTATAACCCATTCTTATGTGTGCTATTACAGTAGCAACATTCTACCATTGTCAGACTCATCACACCATTGTGTATGAGATATTATTGGCCTACCATATCAGTAATACAGTAGAGCAGTTCAGATGTTTGCTTCTTTCCCCTAATGAAACCATTCTTTACCTCACCAGACTGACAGACAGTACATGGGAGCATCCACCATTCTCACATACTGTCATACTGTGTTTTTGTGTCGCATGACAGGCCAGCATTGCTGTCTGTACAACAATATCAGTGCACATGAAAGCTTGTCATTGTTTAGCTGCTCAAAGTCATGAAGCATAATGATAAACTCTATGAAAGGACCCACAGGCATCCCAAAGGCCCAAAGTATGTTGCCCTTTGCTTTGGTATTATTTTATCTCTAAAAAAGACCCCAAGGGGGAATTGATTGAATGGATCAACCAAAACAAAGTACCTCAATATCATAGCGGGCGACTTTCACACTTTCACACCACTACACTAATATATACTGTATATATCGCCTGCAGGGTGGAAACCTCCTATGTACAGATAGAACTGTTACTTTTCACTCAGGATACAAATTAAAAATGGAAAATTAAAAAAATGGAAAAAAGCAGCAGATTTAAAAGTTCAAAGCATGTTGCTTCACAGCGAGTTTGGAACTTGTGGATCTTGTACTTTTGTGTGATGCCGTACTGTAGTATCATCAAGTAGGCTATTTAACCCCCAAATCACAAAGTTAAAATTTGGAGTTAAGAGGTTTCTGCAACAGTGATGTGATAATCTATGCTGATTCTTCTGTGTGTCGCTCTACTGAACCAGTTGAAAAGCCATGCATGACTTTGAACTTTAGAGAGAATTGTTTGTTTCATGGAATAAGTGTTGCATCATGGGATCTCCATCACTCTTTATTGCAAACTGTGTAGACCCACTGTATATGTGGTTTGAAAATGGAATAATATTTAAACTAGAACCCCTAGCAACAGGGAGACATGAAACATTTGAGCTTGACCTATACCTCCTGTGTAATAATGCTGATATTGTTGCAGGGATATTACTAAGATGCATATCTGGAGTCGGGGAAAAAAGAAGGTTTATGACATTATAGCACAGGATAGCGTATGTAAAAGATCTCGGCAGATTCTCTATACAGTTAAACAGCATTTGATGAAGTGTAAAGGTTGTTTGTGTGGGCTGGTTGGCTAATGAAAAAATCATGCTCTGGGGCTGAGAGCCACAATATTGATGTGGGTGGTGGTGCATTGGTTACATGTAAATGCTGGAACTGTAGAAAGACAACACACAGGTCACACGGTCAGACAATTTATTCATGTCACTGAGTTGCTGTAGCTATATGAATACAATATATGCAGCAATACTGTACATTATGTACATGTCAGGACTTACTTGTGTAGAAAATCTATTTATTGATTGATTACTTTATCCAACAGAAATGTAAACAGTACAGTCAAGGACTTGGTCTAAAAGGATGACACCAAAAAGGTCATTTGTAGTTTTGTTTCCATTCAGGTCTATGTAATCAAGTCATAAATTCAATAAAAATCACAACATATAAAACACTACTATAGTAGTATTATACATGATGTATGCGATCACATACCAATTACTGTGGTCTTCATACTGTTACACAATCATTTTCATAAAGGACATCATTATCAATCATACAACAATATCAATATTCGATAATACAAATATTATTCTAAGAATACGTGATTTTATCAGTTGTATCATTCATTAAGTCATAATATGTCCACTGGTTTGGATCACATTGTCTTTATCTCCGACTTGTGATACTGCTCTGCTGTGATGCTATATCTCCATGACTCTTACTCTTCACACCACTGAAATCTGGTTGAACAGATACAGACTCCGGTGGAATGAAGGATAGAACACATGGAATGGCCTCAGTGATTAGTTGACTACATTTTCTGAAACACACAATAAACATGCAATAAGGGTGAATTAACAGCACATTTTCAGGTTTGTTGAACAAACTCCAGTCCTTTGCATATCTATTTCCACTTTCACATACAAATGTACAGTACCAAAATGTGTTTTCTTCACTTCAAAAACAACTGTACTTTAACGCCTTAACACCTTAAACTTTCCATGTTAGGTGCTAGAAGTCAATCAGACCCATGATGTACAGGGTGCAGAGTTGGTCTATGGAACTGCATGATTTATGAGAAAGCAGGGAGGGGATCTGGGAGGGGGACCTGGCCGCTCCCTACAGTGGAGTCTAAACCTGAGCTTGTGCGAGACCAGGCCTGCCCTGCACTGTGGCTGCAGGGCTTCAGGATGCAGTTGTGATCCTGCGCTCTGGCACCAAATCACAGGCCTGAGCCAACAGCCAAGCCACTGTTTAGTCATCACTCATGCCTTCTCCCAGCCAAACCACTGCCTCCATGGCCTACCTTGGTGCCGTGTTCAGAGTATCCCCTGTTGTGAGGGGTGGGGGGACGAAGCAACAATAGCTCAACAATGGCCCTGTGCTCACACCCAACACATGCAGAGACGTGTTGACATCGATACCTTGTCCGTTTTCGTGCATTTAGAGCTACTTAGAGACTATTGCAATACTTCTTTAAAAAGCATAGCTACTTGTGCTTTCTTTTGTCTCCTCAGAAAAAAACAAAATATCCCTTTGGAACATTTGCAGTGGGTTATCATTATTGATTATTGTGATTATTCCCGTGTCTTGAGTATTTCAAATAAGATACTTCTCCTGTGCATGCATGGATGTCTTACCTTGTGTGATATGTGCTTCTTACCTTTTTGCAGTTCGATTTTCCTATAAGCAAGCAAATGCCAGGCTGAAAAGCAAAAAAAAAGAACAAACAAAAAACCCACAATAATCGGAGGATAAAAGATTCTTTGAAGCGCCCTGCCGTTAGACAAGAGTGTCACATCACTATCTTCTTCCACTCTGACTTTTTTCTCTACCTGACTCAGGTATTGGCATTTTAGAGTACTGTAAGGACCAATGGGACGCTAGCACCTGAGTTAGGCCATCCCTCTTCTTGCAAGAAAAAAACCTAAAGAAAAGAAAAAAGAGCTGCCACACCCTGCAATGTGGCATTGTTTTATGCCCCCGCCCCCAGACTTGGTGCAAGATAATTCTAAAGTTTAAAATGAAAATTCTATTGTAGAAAGTTACACTACCGCCATGACTTTAGAATAAAACTTTAAAATACAGAAGTGTAACTACTTAAGGTTTTGAGACATGTTAGTTTCATTACATGGACAAATCCACAAAGGAATCAATAACGTGAAACAAGGGCATAGCATCCAATAAATCTGCTCTCAATATGTCAGCTGCAAGGCCCTAGTGGTCATTCAAACTGTTTGATGGGATAGCTAGAGTCTGGCTTATCCTCCAGAGGTTTCCATTTCCTTCATTAAGCTGTAGCTTTTGTTTTGTTTCAGAGACCTGCTCTACTCATATCAATTTTCATGACAATATTTGAAAGATAATTGCCTACCATTTGTGCTCTTTGTAATTAGTCACATCACTGAATGGTCTATCTCTCAGCAGCAATCATCCCTAGAATTACTATAATCCGCATGGAAATGTGATATTAACATAATATTTCCACAGTGAAGTTAGAAGTGTATGCCTTTGGGCTACATGCTATATTATTATTATTATTTTTGTAATAACCATCTTCTTAAGATAATATAAAACGGTATGACTTCTTAGCAAAAGTTCAGCATTGCATGCAGGCTGTGCACTGTAGCTTTCTGGTAAATCTCATTCTTTCAGAATTAAATGAAAGAAGGGCAACACCCAACATCCCTCACCGTGAAAAGGTTGTGGCTGGGTGAAAAGCATTCCTTCCCTGCACAATAGAGGGGCCAGGGGGTGCCAGGGGGATGGGATCTGGGGAAGAGGAGTACCGGCACATTCCTGAGGTCTAGATGCAGCCGCCTCACCTGACTATATTTCTCTCGAGAGCACACATTCATTTGAGCCCAATCTTCTTTATATGTGATTTTATTGACAAGGACACCAATATCTTTGAGTTATGAGCTGTTGTTCTCAAGAGACAGACTGGGTTATACTCAGTATTCTGTGTGGGCCTGATAGGTCTGGACAGTGCGGCCTGTCGAGGGTAATGTTTGGGAGCATGGTCTGCTAACGGTTGAAAAACGAGCCTCTACAAGCACTGAGATCTTAGGCTCTCTGTCTGGCTTAACTGCAGGAGTGAGAACCTCACAAGTATTTTATGGTTGCATAGGCCAGTAATTCTCAAGCTTTAGAATTTCAGGGGCCTTGCAGCTTGGACACCAACTTACAAATGACACCAACTGGATGTGTTTTGGTCCCATTTGTTCCATTTGTGCAGTCAGTAATAGACCCGCAAGGCCCATTTTGACTCCTGTTTGACCTACTGCTATAAGCATATAATGCCACGGATGAAGTCACATAGGTATTTTACTTTAGCACCAATTGACCCTATATTGTACAGTACCGAAAATAACCATATACTGTATATCACGATTTTTGTTTACTAAATGTCAGTGTGCCATTTGTTCCCCTGTGTCACCAAAATATCATCGAACATTCCTTTTAAAGACTACCAGTTAAAATGTAATATAGATTTCAGGAGGGGGAAAGCTGTTGCGGTTTGTATTTATAGAGCAGACTATTTGTAAGAAATGTTGGTTCCTGATTTACCTACCATAAATCATACATGTAGTCATGTAGTCACGTTCATGTTTTTCAGGCACACAAACACCGCGGTCACTGGTTCAAGAACATACAAAAAGTAGTGAGATGTTGTGGGGTGTGCGCTGACCCGTGCAAGAGAAAGACGTGTTGAATAAAATAGGCACTACGCTCCTAGAAGGCAGCACAAAGAATGAAGGCTCCGTCTGAACACGTCACTGTGAGGAATGTGTCCTCCCTTCAGGCGCTTTACACTCTGATTTATTTAAAGTCCCAAGACACCAGATCAGCAAACTGCTATTTATGCATATGAGAAAAATGTTGCATACTGTATGAGAAAAAATGTGTTTACTCTGGAACTCAGCAAAATTAGCTTTGCACTGTTGTTGTTCTGTTTGCTCTTGGATTTGGTATTCTGTTCCTTTATATAATTACCTGTACACAAAAGGCAATTTAAGTGTATCATTATGTTACGTAACAAATTCCTAACTGAATCAGGACATGATTTGTGACTTACACCAATGAACTGCCTTGGACCATAAGTCATTAAGGTCATATCCGAATGGTGTTTGTTTCATTATATGGCATTTAATTTAAAACATGTACATTATTTTTGATCACTCAAGGAAGGAGAGGTAACAGGAAAAGTTAGTGGCTTAATTATACTATTCCATCGTGAGATCCTTGAATCGGTCTAGCCTGCTGTTAAAGTGTAGTACAAAGAAAACATGCACCTGAACTGCATTTTGTCCCCCAAAGGCATACAGTTTGAGCTCAATTCACTCCAAATCAGTTCAAATAACTGATCTGTAATAATCTCTGGATTGATATATAATGTGCGAAGCCTCCAGCGTGGCAATTACCATGTTGGTTTAGACCGCTAATGATTAGTGGACTAAACCAACATGATAATTACCACTGATTTATAGATTAGCAGCCAACTATAAATCTATTATCTAAATTAAACATTCCAACATCTGGCTTTCACTCGTTACCTCATGTGGTGGTCAAGTTTATGGATTTTAATGTTTGCTTTAAGCAGCCCCCCCCTCAAGCCACATCCTCTGTGTTTCACCAACTGTTGAACGTTGAAGTTTCTGAACCAAAGATTGTTTGTAACCTCTAACCTAGTCTTATTGTCTCTACCTGGCCGAAAGGCGTGGCCCAGACTGATTTGATTGATTTTTGATTGGCTTAATTGATTTACTTCTACTACCCTTGGTCCAATGAGCTTTTTTTTTTCCTTTTTACTTTTCTGAAAATGGATTCCAATACTAGCTACATTATCCATCTCTCCAAATCCATTCAAATAAAAATAAACAGTCATTTTAGCCTGTGTGGCAGACACAATATACAATAATAGCGCAATACAGTTTATATGGCATATTGCAGCTTACCCTTTCATTTTGTCTATCAAACCAATGGCACAACTGCAGAAAGGATGGCTAAATACTGCTTAAATATACCTATTGAGTCAATTTATAGGATAATCAAAATGCAAATTGTAGTGGTCTATGCTATGTTAATTTGGTAAGCTGCAAAGTGAACAACATTACATACATTTTCCATAAATGTTTAATGAGGCTGTAATAAAAACTGATTGTTTATTCATGAATGTGTCACGAAACATGTAATAAGCCCACTATATGCAATGCAAAACAGCACAGTCAATATTACCAAAGCCAAAGATATTGCCCTCAATTTTGGCCCGAAAACCCTCACCCCATAACATGTTATGAATAATTAAGCAAAGGAGATTTTCATATTGAGATTATGGCATTGGGTTGGAGGCACTTGACATTTACAGTGATGTGAATGTTTATGTGGTGTGTGTGTGTGTGTGTGTGTGTGTGTGTGTGTGTGTGTGTGTGTGTGTGCGTGCGTGTGCGCGTGCGTGTGCGTGTGTGTGTATGTGTGTGTTGGCTCCGCTTCGTGTGAATTCACACAGCTCCTTAGCCCGTGGCTGTCCATATAGAGGTTGTTTCACGCCCCCCCTCCTCCCATCTATTTTTCTCATATATTGAAAGAATAGCAGATCTGTAGACATACAACAACATGTCAGCATGTACAGTAGATCAGCTACTCGGTGCACAGCACAGTATGTACAACAAGGTACAAATCGGGCTCATCCGGCTTTATGCCTTATCTGTCCCTGCTTCCTCACTCCCTCCTTCCCATCCTCTCTCTCTCTGTGCCTCGGTCTCTCTCTCTCTCCCTCCCTCTCCCTCTCTCTCTCTGCCTTGTGGGAATCTGATGCCTCATTGACTGGGGCCCGTTCTGACTTGCCTGGGCAGGAATGCACCTACCGTCTAATGCACTTTTATGTTCAAGCAAATTGACAATGAAGAGTACCATCATTTTGCAGCATAAATATTTCATTCCCCATTTGGATGCAGATTCAAGATGTCACCCCCAGAATACAAATGGGCTCCATCGGGCTGTCTCTTGGACCCTGTGAGAATATGATTTGTGTGCTCTATGTGTGTGTGTGTGTGTGTGTGTGTGTGTGTGTGTGTGTGTGTGTGTGTGTGTGTGTGTGTGTGTGTGTGTGTGTGTGTGTGTGTGTGTGTGTGTGTGTGTGCGTGTATGCGTGTGTGTGTGCGCGTGTGTGTGCGCGTGTGTGCGTGGAATATTCATGTCTGATTAGGTGTTATTGGAAATCCATGTTTCATTGTAGAAAAACAAAATAATAGCACTGCTAGGTCATTATCAAATTGCTGCTATTGTTGTGCATATAAGAAGTGGATGAGTGGATACAGTATATGCACACAGAAAAACTCCCCTCTGGGCTGGAAATATGTTGGAATATGGCTCTGTATTGGAAGCCAAGTCAGAAATATTGTACCACTAAAGTATGGCTTACGTTAGCGTGTGCAGACAGACAGGCACTGGGTCCTGGTACCCCCCAGGGGTCCTGCCTGGGCCCTGGTGAGGGGCGAAATTGCTTAAAGGGATAGTTCTCCAATTTTACCCCCTAAAATACTTTTTTCTGTCGATTACTCTCCATGGTGACGTGAATGAATGGATTTGCATTCCTAAACATTTGTTAACTTCTGCTGCTCATGAGGTTATTTGGAGACACAAAGCGTGTCCTCGGTGGTACATGCTTGGTTTGGGTCTATTATGGTTGTAGGAGGGGTTTGTTTGGGCGGGGGGTAAAGAGGTCAACTGGTTTAAACAGACTCTAACCACAACATCTGGGTAACTAGCCCGGCGATTAACCTTTCAACCTGGCTTCCCTGCTTTGTCCATGTCATAGGCCAAAGAATACTTTCTAGAATAGCTTAACAAAACGCTCACAATGCATTATATCGTATTTTGAGCTTGACTTTGCTGGCAGCCAAGTCAAGTCTAGGGACTTTTAATTTGTTTGATTTAGGGCATAGAGGATTTAGGCCTAGATTTTCATCACTGCTAAACCCCTTATCCCTTAAATTCTTTGCCCTTTCAATAATTAAAATGGCCAGTCTGCAAGCTCACGATGTGTCCATAGATTGGCATGTTGAACAATTCCAAAAAGTTCAGCAAAATAGTAAATAGTTCAGTTTTGTGTACACCCCATAGTGATGATTTGATTGGCTTAGTATGGAATGTGGGGATAAAAAGTGAGGACAGAAAAGTGATGACCGGAATGTGATGATGTATGATGATAAGAGCACCCCTCACTTAACAGTCATGGACCACCTCGGTCAGATGAGACCCTGCTGAAATGTTCAGCACTGTTCAGCTCTGATTGGTCTGACGGTGAGGTCAAGTCTCCAGGTGTGTGTGTGTGTGAGTGTGTGCGTGCACGGCTGCACGCGTGTGGTCACAACCTCACCTCTACAGAGCACACTGCCTAGGCTTGCATAGAATTCAGGTGAAGATCTGTCTCGCTTTGCCCTGTCTGGCTGAGTCACATGGGAGTAATATTGCTAACTTGTTATTTCTGTGCTGTTAACACAGATACGGTACAAACTTAAATTCAACCAGAACCTGTTATTATAGAAGGTGGGGCAGGCTTAGTCTACCTTGTGTTACCTTTACCAAATCCTACTGCAAAACCCTGCTGAGTGTTGATTTAGCTATTGAGTGTAAACATGAAAATAGATTAACACTCAAGATTCTCCTGCGTGTTTTCCAATTGAATCATCCAGTAATGGACTGCTTGTTCCACCTAACCACAACAGACTGCATGGGGTCAGTTACGGCCAATGTGGATTCCTCAGGCTCTCCTCAGTTAGAAATTAATCCATAGACCAAACAATGCGTAGAAAGGTGTGTCATTCAGACTGCTCAGACTCGGTTTGCGATTGTCAACCGTTGGTCATCGCACAAAGTATTCCCATTGGCCGGTTTAGGTGATGACGTAATGGTGACATTACATAATTACGAGACCTTTACAACTAATGTCATAAGTATTATCTCCTGAAGGAGATCCTGCAAAAACAATCGTGTTTTCTAAGAGAATATTAAAGAAAAGCGTTTTTGTTCGTTTTTGGATCGCTTGCCCTGCTCACACAAAAGTGGCCATGGCCTACTTGTGCACAATACGCATGCGTGTGTCAGAGGAATGCGTATTCAATTTGAGTTCCACAAGCATAAGTGAAGTGCCATTAATCACCATAAAGCACAACATTGTGATTATATTAAGGTATTTGATAGTAATGTATTTTATGTTACGACCACAATAGCTCATACAAACTGCTAGCCTAGCCTCATGCTGGCTCTGCTATAGCTGAGAGACTCTGTCTCACCAGGTATAGCATCTGGAAGTTGAACCCAGGCAGCTCAACTTTTGTAGCTTTGCATCTTTTGTAGCAGCCACAAACATCACATTTGATTTGTTGCTTCACATTGCTTCCTCTGCAAATTAACGGCAGCTACAAAAATACAGGCGACTATTCTTTTTACTACACAGTTAAGAGGATTACTATTATGCTTAGCTAGCAAAAGCTCATAAACACCACATTCAGTCAGAGTATTCAATATGATATGATCCTTTATCAGACAAGTTCATGTCTAACTTATGGATTATACCCTATTAGTTCTTGGAGGTGTGTGGGTTTGGACCGTTTCTGTATTATTTTGTTCATTTTTTCACTGCATAAGTCACATTATTCCATTCATCTTGGGTGGCAAAATTTTAATCAACAAGCAAGAGTATTAAATTGACAGTGTTTAAATTAGCTTCAATATGATGCCTAAAACTCACATCATGAATTATTGAATGATCCTGATCCTATGAAGAATACTGAGGGGTTGTTATTGCAACATCATTACTTCCAGACTGGAGGTGGCTCATATTTAGCATTGAGGCGATTAATCTGGCATTCTATGTCCATGAACCATTGTCATTAAATTGAGAATTTGTAATCTGGCATTGGCTATTTTTGGAGGGCCTCTGCTTATCTGAATGAAACATGAGAAGAATGAGTTTCCAATTTTTAGAAATAAGAACGGCCGTCCTTGACTTTACATTTTTATTTGGTGGCAAAGGTTGGATAACCCGGCTTGGAAACCAAATTATACATATTTAATGCTGATTCCTCTTCATAGGCCAGCCTCTTTATCTGAAGAGGGGTTGACAAAGAAGGCAGATGTGATGCCATGCAACCGCTTATTTATCACTTTGAAATACACAGTGCTCAAATAATCCCTATTTTACATGTGGATAAGAATACTGTAGTCGAGAGGGTGGGATTTGATTGAATACACTACCATCTAATCTATGATAAATATTCATCCCATGGCCCCTTTTATTCATTCGGTGTGGTGCACCAGAATAAATGAAACGTTTATCACTGAGATGTACTGAGGATTCATGACATTTTGATTTGTCCAGATGGGGAGGGCTTTGGATTCTGTTCTGCAGTTTGGCAAGGCAAAAAATATGCCTGCATGGCTACATCTTTGCAGTATTAAGTGTAAAGTTCTTCTAAGTTTTGAAGAGTCATCTAAACCAACAATCCATTCACGTTTATTTCGCAATCAGTCAAAAACACATGAAATGCAATTGTTTTCTCCTTGGCTCTGCTCTGAATCCTTACCAACCTCCTCCAGATAGGAATTTTCCAGAGGCATGTGTTGCAGAGCTGTGGAATGCTGACAGGACCGAGCATGTCTCTGCATCTCCTATGCAGCACTAGGCTTACTCCGCCTCCAGTTCTTGTAAACCAGCTCAGCCGTTTAATAGACGCCTGCAGTTAAGTCCACCTAAAGCAGAGTAATTATCTCATAGCGCGAATGTTCCAATGACTGTTCATGTCTGAGCTAATTCATTTCATTTGTGGAAAATGAAAATACTGCCCTATATTTCCTCAACACAGTACGATAAACCAGGGTACACCAGGTACATTTTCACGTCAAGGACAACACACATTTATATTCATTTGTCTGTGGACCCCAGTTACAGAAAATAATGTCTCAGGGACTCCCGTAAGAGAAGATTTGCCAACATTTTCCAAAAACTCCCAAGGACCCCAGAGAACCATTGCATTACACTGCCCAGTGTCTGAAAACATTTACACTACTGTCAACCTAATATAGCCTGGTAAAGGTTTATTATAAAGTAAAGGCAGACCAAGGAAAACACTGTATTTTATATTATATAAATGCACCAGCCATCAGACAATAATACATAGGATTACAGTACAATACAATACAGAAATACACAGGTTAAATGACAAACACCATCCATACCTTCACAACCTCCTCCTCTGTGGTAACTGCAGAAAGGTCATTATTGGACGGGACTGCCAGAGCTGAAACTTACAAAAATATATTTGAAATTAACAATGTGAGTGATTTATTTATTATATATTTTAAAAAGATTAGCACTATACAATTAGCATTGCTATAGAGGGTTTGTTCAGCAAGTCGCTGTGTTTCTCCAGCTCTTTAACATATACAGTGATTTTAGTGTCCCAGTTCCCAGTGCTCTTTTCTTTGTGTCATCACTTTCAAATTCACTTGTTTATCCTGTGTTGTGTATGAGTTCTCTCTCCTCAACAGAAAATGTACTTTGTAATTTGTACAATTTATTGATTGATTATTTACCTGAGTGAGTAGCTTTCACATTTAGTTGAATAACATTTGACCAAGTGTATACCTATTATCTAATGTATGCTTGACCCACAGTACAATGCCTTCACCCTCTCCTGAATGATGCTTACATATGGGGCAACATGAGCTGCAGAATCTTTGTGGGGGCTCTAGCCTTCTCTGATCAGTGTTGGTTAAGTCACTGGACCTGTCTGCCTCTGAAACTTGAGCCAGTGATGAGATTTCCTTTGAAATGGCAAGGTAATACAGCTCGGCTGCCTCGAGCGTGGCGGAGATAACGGCTGGGCCCTTCTGAGTTCTTTGACTCCCTCTATAGTGTGGGAGTAATGCATCAGCGCAATACATCTCAGTGGAGCTAATGGGATTTTGAGTCACTGACTCACTGATAATGGTGTTACAATTTGATACATTATTATTGGAAGGGTATAGTTAAACTTTAGCACCAGTAGTGTTTGTGTGACATTATCCTTTTTTACCCAGAGATAAAGAATAGGTGAAGTCCTTGAATTATACAAACATGGTGCCCCTTGATTAAAAATAAATAAAGAAAAAAGGATAGTATGAAGAGTTGTGTTAAAGATGTTCCTTTTCTTAATGAAACCAAGGGAGTTGACTACGAATCTAGGACAAGAAAGCCTGTCTGTGCTTATATGTCCTGCTGATGTGAGACAGGAGTAGCTTATAGCATTAGAACTGGAGCGCCCTCTATTGACAAGGATGAAGAGAAAATAAGGGGCAAAGCAAAGTCAACTGAAGCCAATATTACACCACATTTCATGCAGATGCAATCACTATGCATTTCACAACAATTAATAGCAAAAATATACAGCGACCGACCATATAACCTATAACATTTCACTTACACAGCATGTAAAGATTTAAATGGTATGTGCATTAATAAATGCTGACAAAAATGTCTGCAGTAATTCAAGACATAATTTCCTCTCATAAGTTCAGCTTTGTAAGAAGCAAAGATTATTATAGAACTATTTCTTATGGCAGTTAAGTTCCTTGCACACTGATGCGTTTTCCAGGACGGAAACCGCAAAAGAAATCTGCAGTACGGGAAAAAAAATAATCAGGCTCACGTTATATTATGTGGTGTTGTGCCGGTACCAACCCATACCATGGTGTGGTGGCAGTCATTTTTTGACATGCACGCACAGGGACAGAATGGAATGGTGCAGAACGGTACTGCGTGAAGCGATGTGCACATGCGTGCATGTAGTGTGTGGGCACTGGGCACTGGGTGTCTTGATTAAAAATAAGCAAGACACCCCTGATAATAGCTGAGTATTGGAGGGGATAGCGCCCCTCAAAAATTACAGTAAAAAAGGGAGAAGAAGATATAAGAAGATGTCCCATGCCATAAGATACCTGATGTCGTCAGTATATACAGTATACTGTATCCCCACATATGGGGCGGTTCTGATTAAAGGAGAATTGCACACCAAAAGTTTTTTTTATTTGGACTTAATTTGTTAGCAAAAAGTGGTCCAGTGTTATTTTGTGAAAACACTCCTTGCCTGTTTCCCCTCTCCCAAAATAGGCTTATAATAGGGCTAAAGGGTCAAATGCAAGTTCACCTATATACATCGCTCCAAAATGCAATTTTCTGCTATATATTGTCTCCCCATCATGTCAGTACGTAGTGTGTTAACCCTCACTTTCACGTTTGTTTCAGCAGTGTTTCAGCCGTAAACCATGTACACGCCCCCACCTTTTGAGACAGCTGAATCACTGCTGTACCAAAAGTGAAAGTGAGAGTGTTAACACACTACTGACATGGTGGGGAGACAATATATAGCAGAAAATTGCATTTTGGAGCGATGTATATAGGTGAACTTGCATTTGACCCCTTAGCCCCATTATAAGCCTATTTTGGGAGAGGGGAAAAAGGCATTAAGGAGTGTTTTCACAAAACACCTGGGCCACTTTTTTCTAACAAATTATGTGCAAATAAAGATAAAAAAAACTTTTGGTGTGCAATTCTCCTTTAACCGACTTGACAACAGGCACTGCACTCCCTCAGGGAATCCAAAAATATACTCGGATAATGTTGTCCTTTTCACCTTTTCCATAATTTATGATGCATCTGTGGTTGATGATACAAAAAATATGGAAAGACTTATTTCAAGGCTGAAATTCCCTTGTACTACTTATTAGACTGGTTATGTGAGACTTCTCTTATTCGTTGCATAACACAAGAGCTTGACTTTTTCCTCACTCTCACTGTCTGAGATCTCACTCACTCCATTCGCACTTTAATTTGAATACTATTGATGTAGAGAACAGAAATCCACAATGTCGAATGTCTAATAAGAAATGAGTTCGAGCTTAATGAGCTCCAAACTTCGTCCTTTTTTACTTAACTAAAATTTGCGTGTCTATTAAATTGGTCCAGGGCACAGTCTAAACGCAGTTTAGAGAACACTGTGTGGTTTCACACCTAACCCAAAGCCACAGTGGATTTTTATTATCATCAAAGAGATAAAAGACCTCACTTTCTCAATTTTGGGGAGAAGCAATGATCTATATACAGTACTATATGGCACATACTTTATGAGACGATAATGAATGTGTGAAGATGGCTTTGAATATGCAGTCAAACACTCAGCCAACCACAAAATGACTCTTAGCTGTATTGTCTAATGCATACCTGGGTGTTATGTGGCCCGGGGGCCAAATGCGGCCCTTTGGCTGACTCTGACCGGCCCGGGGACCAGTTGTTTAACCACATGTAACTCTTTGAGAGCGTATAAATGAAACCAAATGGACCCTTGTGGGTCCATTTGGTTTCATTTTTACACTCTCAAGAGTTAAAATATTCATCATCTGAATTAGCCCAAAGTCTACACATTCAATCAGAGAATGTAAGAGAATGGTCATTTTTGTTATCCTGTTTTGTTTCCCAAATCCAGCCTGGAATTGTGGACAAAACCAAAAGAAATCCTTAAAGTTTTGGGATCTGTGGGGCTAAAATGTCATCAAATGGTGTTCCGTGGCTCAAATACTGAATAAATAGTGGGCCCTGGTGTCAAAATGGTTGGTCTTACTTTTATCTTGAAATTAAATTAATATTGCACAGACTTTAATTCAGCCTTTAGTCTGTTGGCCCTCCACAATATTTTATGTATCTCATGTGGCCCCTTGGGAAGAATAATTGCCCACCCCTGGTCTAATGTCTTATGGTAGATTTCTATAGGTAGAACACTATAACTCACAGATTATTCTCTCTGAGAATAGGTAGCCCCATGTCTACAGTAAATCTGTTTAGTTTATAAATTTGGGCCACACTTTGGCTTCAGACAACTATGTACAATGTCCACCATATTCACCAGCTTTACAAACAGCATGCAGAATGAGTAATCCACTGCCTTTTCTCTCTACAAAAAGTTGAATCATGCAGCCTATTCTTCTTTGCTTCGACCCCAACTCTTTCCAACACTTCAAGAACTGTGGGGAAATGTAATCTCATTTTTCTTTTCTTTACTTTTTTTGCTCTCACAACTTTTGAAAATTACAAATGCTTTAAGCTCCCACTTCCCTTCATATGAGAGTGAGCGAGTCCTGCGGAGCTGTTTTCTCCGGCCGGGGGAGACACATAAAAACGAATGATGGCAATATTATTTCTGAAACTGAGTTGACGTTATTGCAGTTTCATGCGTCAAGGGAAATCATTGTGTCCTGGACTGCAGCAAATGATTATTGAGAGCTAATAGGGTGCGATGTTTAATATAACGGAAAGAACAGACAAAATCACTCATAGCACCTCAGGGAATAAATTAAAAGGGGTGGGGGGAAGAGGCATCTCTGCAGAAAGATCTTTATTTCCACCTGCCTGGCTCTGTGTTGCATCATTATCGGAACACACAATACATCTCATACTCACTGTACAGCTGGGTGGGCATTGAATTCCCAGATTGCGCCGAGTATAATCTGCAGTATTTACTGAAGCCAATACAAGCAGCAAATATTGACCTGCAAAATATACTTGCAAGACAATGGGATTACAAACTCTACGGGGTATCTGTTGTTACTTCCATTTCTTCAGCCATGCATTTAACTTGCCGGAGCCAAACAAGGATAGATTTGCTGTCTGCAAACTAGTTCATATATAATTTACTTCTTTAAGGGGTTGGAGACATGCTGCCCAGCGGCCTGTGGTGTCAGGTCATTGAGTCTCCTCCACATCCTGGTCTCCAGGCGGACAGAGATCTCCCTTCCATTGACCTTCTGCGGGGGCTCTTGTGTTGTGTTGTGGGGAGAAGCTGCTTGCTCCCTGGAGGCCTGCTGCATGTGCCTGTGTGTGTGCTTATCAGCAGGCTAACCAGAGAACCTATTTTCCACGATACCCTTCAATGAAGGGCACCCAGAGAGAGATTCCAGTACAGGTGGGACTGACTTCACCGGATATCTGGCTTTTTAGACACTGAGGGAAAGAGGTGAAAATGAAATTTAACGCAAACACTACAATATGTCAATGAGTCACTATGGACAATGCTGTCAATATAGATTCACTGACATATAGCTATATTCAGTGAAAAGAGCATTGAAAATTTTGCTGCGGCTTGCTTTTGATCTCCCTTCTCTCAGCTGCTTTCTACTGTATTCCTCACCTATCCTTGGGGACCTGCAGCCGTTCAGGTGCAAAATGGGTTTTGGTATAGGTGGGAGGACAGGTTGAGAGTGGTGAAACATGCCCATGTTATTGCCCAATGTCAAACCAGTCTGCTGTTCAAGCCTCCCAGAGCCTGCACAGCTTGTAGCATCTCAGCCTGACCTGACCTTACTGTATGGCTCTTATCAACCTGTCACAGCCCAGCGAGGATTCTTTCATCATCCACGTCTCCGCAAAGGCCACGCAGCGATAGGATATGGCCATACCTGCCAGTCTGCCGGCATGGCTCATTCACACCTGCACCTGTTAAGTGTACACCACACTTCTGGTGATCGCACCAACTCTGACTTTACCTGATTCAGTGGTACAGTAATTGTAGATAATGTATCTCTTCCTTTAACCCACAGACAGTCTCACCAACTTGCCAGTTTCTCTCTCCCTCCGCCTGTTTTCAGCCACCACAGGCCTAGCCCTCTGCATCATCTCAGAGTGCTGGAGGTCTCAGCAGGGCAGCAGTGGAGCGAGTGGTGATTAGGTTGGAAGGTCAGGTGGAATTGATTCTCAATCCTTCCCCCCATGGCTCAGCCTTGTGCCACTCAGATCAGGGATGTGCCTGCAGTACAGACGGCAGATTTTATTTGGCGAGTTAGGATTATTTTGGAAATGTAAGACCTCTCTCATGTGCCTGCCACCACCTGCTCTCTCTCTCTCTCTGTCTTCATTTCTTTGGGCTTCGTCTGACCTTATATGACCCACCCTAGCTGCCCATATAACTGCACAGCATCATGGAAACAGATCTGATCTTGGTTAGGCTAGCTGTGGAAAGCGGAGGTCAGGCATTAGGAGAGCAAGGCCAGCCCCTCACAGATTGGCTTAATCGAGCTCACTTGATTTGATTGGTTGGCAGCCAGAACCTGCTCTTCTGGTGATTCATTATTATGGCATTACCATTAAATCAGACATTTTGCTCATGGGGATAACCCTTGCATGTTTTAGCTCTGCAAGAATGTTTTTTGCCCGTGTCTAGTCTGTACAATATGTACAATTCGTTGTTGTGTCAATTACAAAACAATCTCTACTGAGACATTGTTGCCAGTCTTCAGTGGCTATTTCTTCTGGCTAGTTCAATAATTGACAACATAAACGCCTGACTATTAACGCCATACAAACCGTGCATTATTTTTGGAACGACATCTGTTTTTTTGTGTATGTGTGGCATGCATCTGCAGTTTTAATTGTGAATGAGTCAAAGGAGCCACACATTTTCCGACATTCTGTGCTTTGTGTTGTGTTTTAACAAACAATATATAAGCAGCGTGAGCATAAATTTGACAGCATGTTGTCTTTACGCCACATCAACATGTGACAGCAGGTCATAATTACAAAGCACGCACCTTGTTTTGATAGAGTTGATTGGCACAAAGCTTACAAGACACAATTATCTCTCCCATGTTGGAATCTACTGATTATCATAAAATCATGAAGCCACGATTTCATTATGGCTCCAAGTATGCCGCTAAAAGACTCTAAAAGACAGTCATTTCTTTAGATCAGAGGTCTTCAACAGGTACAGTGCTATGGATGGCCACAGAATCTTTCTGTGATACGATTCCTACTCTGAGGATAACTGAAAATACCGGATAAAGCTCACAACAGTGACCTTATAGTTCTGCTATTTTTAGCAGCGGTTTGGTGTAGAGGATCAGTATACCAATTCCACAGTGATGGTGTAGAGTACTAAGTATTGACGGTTTAAGTGCCTACAGGTCAGGTCTGGGAATTCACTGTAACATGAATCCAACGCAACGCTAACCAACACGTGATAGTGCTGTCAAGTCTATATGAAATCTATGAGAACAATTAATCTACAACACAATGCTTGTTCTCTCTCAGTTAGGGGGTTCTTTGCCTGAAAAAAGTTGTATATACACTACTATATGCTACACAGTAGCATATAATGTATACACTGTATATGCTACTGAGTAGCATGAACACAGTAGCAGCTTGTGTGTGTATGTGTGTGTGTGTGTGTGTGTGTGTGTGTGTGTGTGTGTGTGTGTGTGTGTGTGTGTGTGTGTGTGTGTGTGTGTGTGTGTGTGTGTGTGTGTGTGTGTGTGTGTGAGTGAGCCCATGTGCCCGTGTGTGCGCCCGCGTGCCTGTGTGTGTGTGTGTGTGTGTGTGTGTGTGTGTGTGTGTGTGTGTGTGTATGTGTGTGCCTGTGTGTGTGTGAGTGCGTGCCCGTGTAGTGTGTACAGTAGTATGTACTGTGCATTTCAGTGTTTTTTCTTCCATAAATTGCTGGTCTCCGCTCTCTGTGGGTGGCAGCAGGGACACTGACAGTGGAGAATGGGTGTAAAATGTGCTGCTGCTAAGCAGCTCTCCACATACGTCCCTGGGGGGGAAACATGGAGACCACTCTCCCTCACCTCGCTGGGTAATGTCCGCAGGATATGGGGAAGGTGTGGGTGGGAGGCAGGGGTCGAGGAGGAGGGGGAGAGAAACAAATGCAATCATGACGTAGGTAGGGGCTGCTGAGAATGGTAATGCTATTATAATGGCTTTGAAGGAATGTCTTCATAAATGTCTGGTCTCTGGGGAGCAAGATGGGGCGAGGTAGAGCTCATTCTGGTGGATGGGCTGTTTTTTTTTACCATGTGGTCTGCATGAATAAATTCATGTCCACTCCTATGTGCCGGTGCAGCCTCTGTTTGCTCATTACGTATGCAGCTGGCTGCACACCCCGTCCCGAGAGATGAAAGTTTGTAAACATGAATAATAATTAAGAACAGGTCTACAGGCAGGTAATCTGCATGTGTGTTCTCTGGGCATCTTTACTCAGGTCAATATGCATCCATTTGGGGGCTGTGTTGTATTAGCATTTTTTTATTTGCACAGAAGCACAGGTAGGCCTAATATTTGATCTTATGGAGCAAATAGAATAGTAGCAAAGGCAACAACGTGAACCCACAATGATGTGTGCCATAATGCGAGCAATTTTTCAAAGACAGACTGCAAATCTTGGCGTCTTGTAACCACAGTCCACTGTAATGGACAAACCTACACAGCTACCTTCATTTGTTCTGTTATATGTAACCGTGCCTTCTCTGGCCTCAGTGAAGCTTAAAAACAAAGTATAAATAATGCGTAGAATCACACTCTGCCACAACAAGAAAGGCTCATGATGGGCTACAGAGGCATGGCTAAATTAGAACTCTGGGGTTTTATAGATTAGATGGGGCCTCTCTGGTGCATCCAGATCCCCTCTATCCTGACTGACTTGTCAACACATTGACAGGAAGCTGACGATTAATTAAGAGCCTGGTTTGTTATTACTATAACAAGGGAGGCGGATGATCTTGGGTTGACATTGGTGCAAGCGAAGGAATGCAGTATTCTGCAGCCATCCCTTCACCTGGCCTAACAAGCCCCTGACAGCAAACAAATCTTTGACAAGTACCCCCTCCTCCACCCATCCTCCCCCTTTTATAGATAGTCTTAAGACCTTAATCCGAATCCAGTGACAGGCTCATCCCCAGTCAATAGGGTAAATAGAATCTCATGCTAGGGATGAACGTACTTGTCCAAAGGCTGGTTCAATTGTAGGCATGCTCCGAATCTTAAATTGGAGCTCACCTTTTGAAGGAGAGTGTGAAACATGCTGTCACACTTCTGTGGTTTTGATTATTTCTATCGGACCACCACACTTGTGTGAAATGAGGGGTGCCCACTGTGCCACATGATGTCACGGCAGCCATGTGTTTTTTGTCACTTTCATTGTCTCCACCAGGCAAAGGCATAGGGAGAGAGTATGTTTTACACTCCGTCTGTGTGTCCTAACATCAGTCCCTCTGTCCATCTGTGTACAGCTAATCTCCGGCACCACTGACCCAGTCAATGCCAAACTACGCACACAGACTGCCTGGATGCCAACAATGAACCTCTGCCCCAAATTTGTATATGTTATAGCACCACCATGAGGGCAATTTTAATATTTCTGTAGATTACTCTTACACATTCTCTATACACATTTTATCCATACTTCAGAGAAATTGCTACGCCATGGCTCCATAGTCATGTGATCAACACCGTCTGCACCGTTTCCCAAATTCCATAATTGTTTAAGATTGGCCTCCAGAGCTCATATGATTATTTTGTTTCAAACAAAATGCCACAAACCATGACAAGCACAGTGTGCTATTTCCATGAAATTATACATGCACATTTTCACTAGGCAACATGTCACTTTTTTCACCAAATCAGCCTCATGACGGTGCTACAACAGGGCAAATCCTGAAGACAGTGGAAATCCATTTTCCCTGCATCCCTCCACATGCCAGTTATAGCATATGTGGCGGATTTCTGCAAAACACATGACAAGATGAACATGGGATATATATAGAACACAATGGAATATCAAGAACATGGAATATAAAGATGAACACAAAGTATAAAGACTATGGGTAGTACTGTAGGTTGAATGGATTGTTTTATTCTCTTTTAGTTATCTTTTGTGTGTAGACTAGTCTTTAATATTCTGCATGTTGTTAGTGGGTGCACAATATCCCTGTTCTGTCAGCCGTGATCCATGCACACACAACACATACAGTCACCTTTCCCAGCTTTAAGCTGGTGCATGTGTGAGGATCTACTGGTTCTAGCTATGTGCCCTGCAGGTCCCAATCCGTCTTTGTTAGGCCTGCTGTGCAGCGTACAGCACATGCCTACACAAAGACCGATCACCATCTCCTCCAGCCAGTGCAGTAGCTAATATTACAGTTCAGAGTGACACTTTTACAGAATGCCTTGCTTCTAGATTCAACAGCATCTTCAGTATGTGACGATGTTGATGATTACATGATAATCCAGATATAAGATCCTATTTTAAAATAATCTAATTCAATTGCATTTTTAACTGTTCTCATTCTATCTGTACTGTTTTATTGTGATGGGAGCTGTGTAATGAATGTTGTAATCACATGTGGATGAATTATACGCCAGCCTCCCTCATTGTTTTAACACAAAGCCCCTCTACATCGAGTACTTGTTAACTTTATCAGGATGTCAATAGTCATTATTGCTTATCTTGTCTTGATTAGCCCATGAGCTGCAGAATCAATTTTGCATAATCCAATCCCATTCTGTCGGTCAAAAGATCACACTGTATAATGACTCGCAGTCAACCATTTTCTCTTACATTAATTTCCTCCCTCAACAACAGCTTTGCTCCGTTTTTGAGGCTGTACAGTCACAACTAAAGATCTGTTTCACATATCACTTAACATATTACTCAGCAGGGCCATAGGTCAAAGAATGCTAATTGGCAGACTAATAATAATGTTGAGCAACATTTGTGAAATAGCTGTTTCACAAATGTAAGAGCCACATTACATATAAATATGATCCAGTGTGAGGCCTGCAAAATGCAGTATTATAGGGAGAGGACGTGACCTTGTTTGGCTTAAATCCTCATTGGGAGGTTACCTCACGGGATAAGTGTGAATCTCCCTCATCCCAGGACAGACCATCCCGATGATGATGCTTCTAGATCATGCTTTGTCTCAAACCACTGCAAGACACAGTCTTGGTTATTACTCTGCAAGCTCTGTGATCAACTGCACCTCTCCACGCCTGATTACTTGATCAAGTACTAGATTGACTAAAGCAGTGTGTAGGAACGGAACAGAGAAGTGATAATAATCCCTTCACTCCCTCCTCCAGCAAATCCAATTTCAACAGCATATTGTGGCGGATAGGTGTTCATCCTCGGCTGAATTTGATGGAGGCCTGCAATAACACATGGGCTTGACTGTGGTAATACAATGTGACATTGCCATGAGTGGCTTTGTTTTTCCACATCCCTTTCACGATGATTTAATAATCCATCAAGGAATAAAAAAAAAATCAATGTGCTTGCTTTAAAAAAAAATCAATATCATATTGAGATGCCCCAGTGTTCGTAAAGGTGGGGAAAAAGTGGGGAAAAGTCAAATGCTTGCCTATTTTGAATAATCAACATACTGTTGCCTTCATGGGGTGCACAGAAAAACCATAGGAGGCTGTGGAATTGTCCCTGTTGCAGTCCCGGCCTAAGTCCTCCACATTTGTGGACCAGGGTACACTAATTTGATTTCACGGCATGCCATTGAAGATGCATTAATCTTTCCCAGGCCATCATGTGCCCCTGAGCAGCTGGGGAAAGAGCAAGAGTGAGACACGGGGAGGAAAGTGGAGTCGGTGCTACGTGTCTCCCATGCTAACAATGTTCTGCTGCCAACAGAAGCGCATCCCTCCAGGCAGGCCATGTAAACAGTGCACACCATCTCTAAATCACATTCACACCCTTGGAGACTTGCTCCATCTCTCCATCTCTCTCTCTGTCTCCCTCTCTCTCTTTCTCTGTCTCTCTCTCTCTAAAAGCTGTGAAAGAATGGTCACTTAGACCCTGCCAGTGGCAGTAACAGAAGTGTTTTTCTTCATTTGAAGTGGATGATGATGATCTCACCTGCTCTTGTTTATTGTTCGAGTCATTAACTCGTCTATTAGTACCCAAGTGATAACATTGATTGTGCAACTAATTTGAGACTAATTTAATTAAAACGAGGAAGGCTCATAATGCCTTTATCATAAATGCAATATTTCCTATCTACTATCCATGTGTTCTTCTATGTATCTTGCCTTGTTGATGGACTTTATATGACTCTGCGTTTGTCCTTATGTTGATCTTGTAATGCTGTGTTCTGGTGGCTGCTACAAAAAATGTCAACACAACCCAAACACAAACATTGAATACCATTGACGGTAGACACAAACATTGCAGATAAGTGAGGATACAAATTGCGACCAGAATGAGATGTATGATGATAAGAGACCCTACTTTGACACAGGTGTGTTTTTAGGGGTGCTAGCCGCTCAGCTATCACCCCTCAGCTATTAGCGACATTAAATTCCTATTGAATGAATAGGGAATTTAAGTCATATGTGTCTGAGCCAATTATGCCATAATGATGCACGATGATAAGAGACACCTCTCACAGGTGTGATTTATTATTATTATTAATTATTTATTGTTTATTTTTATTTGAGCTAACACTGCAGTGCTGGTAATATTAGTATTTGTATGCTGTATACAGCATACAGTATAGGCTACTATAGTCTGGAATGCTGTTGGCCCCCACACTGTGTGCAGTGATAACCTATGCCACATAATCAAAGCTAATCCATAGCCTTAAGGCACCTTCTCATAACTTTAGAGTAAAAAAAAGGGGAGAAGATCTATCGATGAGATAATGTCCCTGAGTCGATTTCGTTCAGTGGAAATCAAAGGAGAGGCGGGGAGAAAAGAGGAAGGAGATGAATAGGTCTAGACCACCGCCAACCCCCACCACCTCCTGTCCTATTGGCCCACCCAGCTGCCACCTCGCTCTGTGGTACGACACTGCTCTGCCAACAGCTTTCTTCTCTTGTTCCATTGATCCATTCTAACAACGCGGCTGTGAGCGCATCAAACGGCACGTGCCATGCTGGATACTTGCCCCCTCCTTTCCCGCTTTTCAAAGGAAATGATAAAGCCATGAAAATATGAAAATGCTCTTCACAGGGGTCTGTGAAGGAGGCAATTTCCATCATGGCCATGTCTATTTCCTATGTGGAGAAATAAACACATTTCTCTGATGTTCCTCCATACAGAGCGGCGGTGACTACTGTTACTGAAGCTCATAGAGAGAGGGGTGAACAGATTGGGGGAGTATTAAATTAGGGAGGATGCTGGAGGTTTATTTTTATCACTCATATTTGGTTTACACCCCCGGGGCATGTAATCATAGCCATAGCATTCTTGGCCTAATTAGCATATTCATGCATCATGAGATATTTGTTCACATAAAATAACTTTGTGGTTGTCCATGATAAGCATATTTGACTGGTCTTTGGATTAAGACACAGTGGTATAAACATGGCGGACAAGCCACATTGTGAAGCCACATTGTGATTACTGCAGGTGCATTTAGATTGCTCACAAAACCAGTAACAACAGCATCATATGATGAAGAATAACCCAGGATTCAATTCAGACTATACCTGATTAGTTCTGCAAATACAGGTTACCAACAGTATCATAATTAGTAATAAGTAATTGTTGAGCTGAAATGCCTGGACTATAACTATGTTGATTAGCTACACTTGATTGGTAAATGAAAGAATCCTATCGGTTCTCCTTGAGATTTATTAAGACAGGGTCTTGATTGGCTGGAATTCAATTAAGAGCATGGAAGTGCCGCTTAGGAATAGGAGCAAGGCCATGGATGCTTACTGCATGTATTGTATACATAACACAGGCAGATTATGACATTTGCCATGCATTATATTAAGAAGCTAAGACAGCCCCCATGGAGGGAAAATCTCCTAACATTTTTTGGAGGTTTCCATAGCATGAAAGTCATAACGGATTGCTATTAATAGCTATTTTGAAGCAAGGAAAAAGAAAATGAAGAAAAAGGGGCACCATACTGTAGTGTACCACATACCATACCCATTTTTACCACCAATATCCGACTATCGTACTAAATCAATACAAAAGACGAAACTATCTATCTGGATTATGGAGTAGAGCCCGACCGATGCCATATTTTTGTGGCCGATGCCGATACCGATTTTTGAAAAAAACTGCACCGATGTTACCGATGTTTGGGACCGTTGTATAATAATTAATTAAAATAATTAAAAATACATTTGAAAAACTTCTAAACGTCAAATTTATTCTCTCTTTCAAGTAAACAATAGAATACGACATTGACATCATTTACTTTTGTGAAATAATTACATTTGCTGTGTTTCTTTTTCTGTTCCAGGCAAATATCGGCCGATATATCGGCCGATGTTACCGATATATGGGCAGATTTTACCGATATAATGGCCGATGTATCGACCAATATATCGGTAAGAATATCACCGATACCGATGCCGATATATCGGTATCGATATCGGCCGATATATCGGTACGACAGATATATCGGTCGGGCTCGATTATGGAGGTTTGTCTTGTCTGTATCTGTCCTCTCAAAACCAGTGCTCATAGCTTGTAGCCATAAACCAAAACAGTCTGCAACCAGCAAATTCCCAATTAATTGAAAGTCAAAGTGAGGAGTGTGTAAATTCCCAATATTTGATAATCCATGCAATCATGTATTAGCTGCTATACAGAATAACAAGTACTGTATAAGCCACTAAATTGCTTTGTAATAGCGGTAAAATGTGACTGGATTGTCTAATCCTGGATCATGAAATATGATTTCAAAATCTCTTCTAATGTAATCTAATCTAATCAGATAGGGATTGAACGTTTGAGTACTTGGGCCCAAGTCATTAAGTGACTGACTTTTGAACTATGATCATACTAATGTTATTCATATTATTTCTCTTCAGAATGACATTATGGGGTATAGCCTTCAAAGGCATTCTGAAGACCTTTTTGTCCTTTCTGACCTTTCTTCTAAAATCAAATATCCATCTTTAAAGACTATAGTTTCTCCAATAGCTCACAGGTTGAGTTGGCTATAAGGGTGTTAATTGTTTCAAAAAGACATAAAATGGACCCTGTGCAGTAGTGATGCGCAGACAGGCCGGACGGATGGTGGAAGGTCACGGGGTTGTCCCGCGGGACGGGTGGACGAGTCAAGGTTTTTGGGGCAATTAGCGGGATGTGGACAAGGCGGGCACCAGGCCCCCTCCCAAAAAAATAATTGTGTTTACCCCTGCAGAAACCATCATCTTGTTCTATTGTTCATCAACACTTGTTGCTTATATGAAAGGGTCTGAGTGCAACTGCACACAATCTTTAATTGAAGGTGTCCACAGTACACACAATGCATTGCATTTTGAGCTTGTAGAGTGTCTATTTTGGGTGTGAGGTACTGCAGCGCTATGAAATTGAAGCATACTAATTGAAACTAAAACAACCATAACCCAAACCCAATTGAGTGAAGTGAACAGAATGTCATGTCATTGTCAAGTAAACTCAAGTCAAATAATTTATTGCAATGCTCTCTCTCTCTCTCTCTCTCTCTCTCTCTCTCTCTCTCTCTCTCTCTCTCTCTCTCTCTCTCTCTCTCTCTCTCTCTCTCTCTCGGTTATACAATCCTCATTCCTGCTGCTCATTTTACTTTGATAACCAGCTAATTTGGGTTGCTGGGGAGACCGCAGGCTGGGTCATTTCCTTGTGTTTAAAATGAGATAATCCCAGCACATTCTTATAGGCTACTCTTTGCTTTTGCAGGCTGTGGGGCCAGGGGTCGTTGATGAATAATTTCGCAGGACAGGTCGTGTGGGCTGGGCTGGGCTGCTCCGTGGTGGGACGGGGCCACTGAGGGCAGTGAGCACTCCTCTGGCCTTTGAGGGCATGAGGGCCAGGGCTCAAGCCCTTCCGGGGGTGCTATTTCTGCATGTGTCTGGACAAACTATAACCAATATGTTAACAAGACAAGTATCCCTCAAGGAATACCTCCTAGTCACATCCTTTCTAAGGCCCTTGCTATTCTCCACTGATCCACCAGATGCCATCAGACTTTCCCTCCTACCCCATCACCTGACCACTCATATACATCATTGTAATGTGTTGCTGCAGATACTTAACTGGACCTTTCACACTCCCTAGCGGCCATATTGTCAAAGTTTCTATGGATATCAAACCGATGATGTTGTCTAAGGTTCTAAGTCACAGACATGATCCCGCATTTTGTTACCCGTTTCCTGTCACCCTGTACCTAACTGGTTTCCTGATTGGATTTTGGATTCTTGTCGTTTGCATTAGTTTGATTGTGATATACCACTGTCTTCTAGTTTTGAACCATGCCTGGTTCATCATCTTTTAAAGAACCCACTTTTGATTGCTACAATGATTTAATTGCACTTACTCTAGCTGTTTCTCTGCACTCACCAGTGGTGACTCATGAGTCAGGACACACATTCTGTATACGGTAGACAAACTGAGACGCAGAGGTGATTGAAGTGACAACTTTTGCCTCGCTGCTAATGGAACCCATATAATTGCACAAGACATTAAGGAAGTACTGAGGCTAGCACAGAGCGCACACGTCGTTATTTCTCAGCGCAACACCTCATTAATATTTGTTATTTTTTCCTTGTTTTCTCCACTTTTTTCCCCTCCCACTCGCCCACTTTGTCGGTGGGAGGTGGAGGCAGCTGCCTGGGATGCTGTGCTGGATTGAAAATGACAGTGAAATGAATCTCTGTGACTCCAGGCAGATGTTTCCTGTTCGGAATTCAAATTAGAGACACACCCACACAAGTGCTCCAATATGCCCTCTGGGACCCCATTCGGATGATGTCAATGCACCGAATGGGACAATATCACGTTTAATCAGGCAAAGTGGACAATCTCTGATAATATCTCATGGTCATGCGTGAGGTTCAGGCTGCTCTGTTACTGTAGCTTGTATGCAGGAAAAAAAGGTGACAGAGAGTGAGGGGCAGTCTATATAAAGTTCTGGGCAGAAACGTTGTATGCCGCTGGTCTTTTGTTTGTCAGGGTTATTGTGTCCTGCAGTTAGCCGATTCTGTGCTTCAGGTGATAGAGAGAAATGTGGGTAACACTATCATCTAAGGAATGTCAGCTAAAATAAAAGCAGTTGAGTCAGATCATAATCTGTTTGTGAAAGTCTCACCTCGACAAAGTGTTGTTTGGCTGTGTTGGCAAAAATCCTGATGGATGAATTCTTCACTCAATATGTTCTTCCGCTGTCAGCAATTACCAGAGTGAGGTAGATTATCTTGATTCCCCAAACCCCTCCTGAGGAGACGATCAATTCTCCAATCTGTGCAGTAGAACACTATTTACCAGCTTTGTTTCCAGCAAACAGTGGCACATCTCAAAGAACCCTATAGGCCTACTATTAATCCTGAGTTATACCTTGTTGCTCGACACCATCAGATGCAGTAACACAACACAATGTTGGTAAAGTTTCATCATCAGTTATGGACATTGTTCCAACTTTTGAGAAGCTATATAACTACTACAACTATGTATTTATTTGTAATAGCTCTACAAAGAATACTTCTGGAGATAAAAATGTACTAACATGCCCTGGGGTGAAAACATAACATCTACTGTAACTTAGTTGGCAGAGGCAGTTAAATTGAGATTGGCACTAGGCCTACTTATGTTCATTAAAAATCCATATTGTCATGTGAGCCACAACACAGGATAGTACTTGTGTGAAATCTGTCACACCATCTTACAAATTGAAAAGGAAAAGGAAACAGAAAACGATTCCTATAATAGCACTGCACTAAGGCTATTCCATCGATAGACAAATTACAAAATATTACACAACAACATTAAGGCATCACATTCCCCTTTTGGAGCACCTAGCTGCGCTTTAACCTTGAAAATGGAGCCTATATAATTATGATATTGCTTTGCCGCTGTCCTGGCATTCTGTCCTCATATTACTGTTGAAGATTCTTTTGAGCAGGACTGTGGATGTTGCCCAAGATCTCTGGATTCCTCAAGATTTGATTAGATTTTTTTTATTGTTCTGTAATTGCATATCATCAATTGAAGTAACATCAAATCTCATAACTCTGAAAGATATGTTATATATTTCCTCCTGAATATAATATGAAACTCATATTCTAACTCTAATTTTCTAATTACAGCAAATAACAGTCCTACAGTTTCTAATATCATAGCATACACACATACCGTGTGCGTGTGTGTGTGTGTGTGTGTGTGTGTGTGTGTGTGTGTGTGTGTGTGTGTGTGTGTGTGTGTGTGTGTGTGTGTGTGTGTGTGTGTGTGTGTGTGTGTGTGTGTGTGTGCGTGTGTGTGTGTGTGCGTGGGTGCGTGCATGCGTGCGTGTAAAATGGCATACAGTAGATAGATGCACAGAATGTGTGGTATTGAACAGACAAAATGGGGCTGAATCTTTGCATCCACTGATAGAAAGGCCCCAATAACGTTAATACATTGTAAGAAATGCAACTGAATTATATATGTTTTTATATAGGCTACGAGCCTACACATATTCATTTTTGAGAAGGCACAGTCCATTCAAGTAGCTTCATCATAGCAAAAAGCTATCACAAGAAGATAAGGTGACATATGGCTACTTGAACGAGATGCAAAACAAGGTGCTAACCATGCCACTACATGGTTGGACAAGTTATTATTATTATTATTACCCTTATTATTATTTGTATTATTATTAGTAGTAGTAGTAGTGGTAGTAGTATTAGTATTAGTGTTTTGCAATTGTAAAATGCCAACTACATTAGTGCGCTGATGTAGTTGGCAGTTGTTCGTCAGTACGCAATGTAGTGCATGACTGCAAGCTGTCAACAAAACAAAAGGGGGGTAGTTTGAATAATATCGAATATGAAAGATTTTTCAGTATTTGCTATTACTTGAAGAGATTATGTACCACCTGTGTGGTCTCTCTATAGCTGGCCTCATGACATCTGACATCACGATGATGGTTTGACATCACAGTGATGCTAAATCATGCCCCTTATTAGCCAATTGATCACACCTTGGTGGGACGTGCATTTCCAACTTGCATCATTCCAAGTAAGCCGCTCCAGTCTTATCTATCTATAAATGCACCACGTCTGTAATACTAACTCGAGAACTGTTCGTCCCACTGACTAAATACAACACACACGTCCGCACCCCCAAAAGCAGGGCCCTTTAGCAGAGTTGCGATATTGATGGGGCAGAAACTGAGAGCTTGCACACTGTTCATACAGTTTGAATAGTTTTCAATGGGGGCGGTGCAATTAAGAGCTATTCTAGGCATGTGCAATATGCCAAATATAACAGTATTTTGTCACAGGCTTCTTAATATTTTCTACCTGCCTCAGAGCTCCGACAGTGTGTTGTATGGTTGTCAGTTTGTAACATTAATTAATTAATTTGGCTTAGTTAGTTGGGAAAATACCCACCTATACGTGGAGAAGTGACATATACTGACATTTTCAACTACCATGGTGAATTCTGCAGATGAGTATTAATTAGTCCTTTTCGTTTATTTTTTGAATCATTTTTCACAAATACAAGAAAAAACAACAAATATTGGGGTATTTTCTGGTGCCTCTCATAAGGATTGCATTGACAGCTGCAGTACTCTGTTCAGACCAGAAGTGTGGATGTCATCTCATTTGGAAGGGGTGGAAATTGTAGTCCCTGTGTGTCTCTATAGAACACTTGCCTAGTTAGGGTGAGGGCTACGTTTAGGCATAGTTTTACTGAGGTTAAAGGTTCGGGTTTTATTGACCTTCCAAGGGCCGAAGCCTATTGCTGCTTTCACATGGAATCAGTCGATGTTATGGGCATTATTCTAGTGGATGGTAAACGGAACAGAATGGCAGCCAGAAGCGGTAACGGCATCAATGTTACTTTTTTAATATATTTTACCATTCTGTGTCGTGCAGCAGGTTTGCTGCTTGCCAATGAAGTGGATTCTTGGCTGGCTCTGCAATCACAAAGGCTATATAATCTTCTTGCTACGGAGAGTTGCTACACCAATTTACTGAATTCATGTTTTCGGTGACTTTTACAGTGACTTTTATCTCAAGTGCCACGTAAGTTTGAATTGTGAGCAGGAGTGAAAAGGTCCAATAAAAAGATTACTTCCACAACATCAGACCTCAATTCCTTGATATCCTCTGAGCTAGGGGTAAAAACCCCTATGTAATGTCTAGGTCAGACTCAGCAGTGGAACTGGTAATACATTCTGTGTCACAGAGAGAATTTTACATAAGGGCCACATTGCTTGGCTATGTGCAAAAGGGGTAACACAGGTGAGTCTACACTGGTTTCGATAAAAAACGACCCAAAAAAAACAAACCTTGGTTTTAGATCATAGGACTAGTAGTATTCATCTGTAGTTGTTCTGTAGTTATTTTAAAGAGATCGTCCACCAGAATACATTTACATCTGCAGGCACACTCCAGATAAAACTGTGGACAAAAGACACTGCGTCTTGATGTCACATGTTTTATACAGGCTCTGGATGTAAAAAGACCTTGGACGCTGCTTCCTTTTAGTGCAAGGGCAAGCGTCTCCTGGAGGCTGGCCGATGCAGCACTTTGCCACTTGGGCGGAGCTTATTTCTCATCCACAGCCATTCTAAAAATCCAGATAGAGCGTCAGCTTCTTTTGGGAGTTGTAATGTGCCCATAACCTTAGATTTGAAAAAATAAATGAACAAATAAATAAATAATAATAATAGAAAGTTCTATGATTCTATATAATTGTGTCATTGCGCAGTACTCATCTTGACATCTATCCAGTATATTCTGAACATATATGGTTGACAGTTGGTTTGTGGTCAACTGTACTGTGGATTTATGTGGATTTGCGTGACTCTGTCTATACTCTGCTATAGAAAAAAAGGCTGGTCCTTTTTTTTTCCGTGGCTCGGCCAAGCTCTGGTTGTCACTTGTCATATGCGATGTCTCGTCTCCTGTCTCTCTGTGGTTCTGAACCTACACATCTATAAACTTTCCTTGATGTTACCCTATGTTGTACTATTATTAAAATATATTATAGAAAAGCCATGGACAGGGTGTCAGAACAGGCAACCAGTATGAAAATGAGATCCTTCACACTGTCTTCACTTCACATAAAGTAGCAGTTCATTTATTATTTCAAAAGGTTAAATGTCAGTTAAATGGAGCTCCCACTGTCACATCTATTTACACATTACATCCTATATATACAGTATTTCTATTTCATTCACACTGCATGAGTCTGCGAGATTGTCACCATTCACCATACTCAGTAAACTACAAAGCATTGGGTTGCTTCCACATCATCCTGCTAGCACACTACCCATGTCCTGCAGAACATTGTAGGAAATGTACGCATCAAATTAACGTTCGGTGAGAAAATCCAGCCTGACCGAGAATTGTGAACGAGCCCTTACTGTGTTTTGTTACTTGATTCAGTGTTTGCCTGCCTGTGGAGTCTCTGTCTGTCTGTCTGTCTGTCTGTCTGTCTGTCTGTCTGTCTGTCTGTCTGTCTGTCTGTCTGTCTGTCTGTCTGTCTGTCTGATTTTTAAAGCAGCACATACTGAGCATAGCTTTAGTAGCATAGGTTTTATCTGCCGTAGAAGACGAAAATAAATTTCTCCAGATGTGTATTGCTTGTTATTTAGGATCTTCCTGGGATACAACACAGAAATAATATGACATTAATTACATAAACTTTACATTCACTGTATTCTATAATAAAAGAAAAGAATACCCAAAAATCATGTACAGTATAAGTATAACACATGAAACCTTGTGCTCTGGGGAATAGTGCAGGCTTGTTTGTACAAGTATTATAAGTATTCGTATAACACACTCTTTAGTTGAAATTTAATTATTTTTTCATGTTCAATTCTTCTAAAATCTCCGTGTAGATCCAAGTTGATCCATCCAATTTTGATTAAATCAATCACTAATGAAAAAGCTTGTCATTGCTGTCCTTCTGCTTCCTACAAATAACTGCGTGCTAATGACCAGATCACAGAGAGGATGAAGCAACATTCACCCTTTAATAACCTTTACTTGAGGTGAAGAATCCCTAGTATTGGGTGGTTTAGTCCCACACAGCAGCATTACTGTAATCTATGGCTTTGTTTACAGTCAGGATCCTTAGCGGCACTATAGTTATTCATCTTCACTGCCTTATTACTGTTATTCGGAGTGAGGTAACAATTTCAGAGCAATTTTCTTGCATCTAACTAGACCAACTGGGAATATGTTTGTTTAGAATGATATGACTGGGAGACATCACCATCACTCCTCTCCCATATTACTGTCATGTTATGGGGCTGCAATATAATTATTGCATATGAATAATGTTGTGCAATATCTCTGTCTAAATGAAGCAGGGTCCTAAATTGGCCCCTTAAGGAAATCTGGGTCCTGTAAATTGAGAAAGTGTTTGATAAATTGGTTTGAGTTTCATATTGTTTCTTCCAGGAGATTCAATTGCTCTGTATACAGTATCATGCCCTTTGACAACAATCCAAGGAGTCTGCAGATCATATGCAATGGATGGACTGTATAGCAGCATAGTGAGTCGGGTGAAATTTCATTTAATATAGTTAATAAGAAAAATGTAAGTGTAACATTTCAGTTATCTTTATTAGATAAAATCTGGATATTTTTGGGATTCTAATTTAACCTTTAGGAGGACAATTGAATTAACTCTTTTGGACAATTTTTTACCTTTGATACCTCAGATTAAAATGGATTTTGTAATGGATTTGTAATCAAATTTAGGGTTGAGTAAATGTACTCAACCCAAAATGTGCTATAGCTCTAAGAGCATTAGAAGCATCCAACTGAATTCACCTACAGAATGAATGTTAAACCTCAACTTTAATGTATAATTTTAACCTCAGCTGGAATTAGTAACCAGAAATGAACAAAAAAATGAAGTAACAAGATACCGTTATAGTGGGGAGAGAGAATGTATAGTCCAACAAAAGCATTCAGCATTTTCCAAGTTTTTCCCAAGGTAACACAGTGATACATACAGTTGCCCTGGATACCCATGACAAGAACGGAAAGTTTACAAAATGCCAAAGATGATGTAAGAATACTGGAAGGAACTGGATACTACGTGAAGGCCTGGAAGGTGGTGGTCAGTGCAACCTACGTTGTGGGATACTAGTCTCCTACCACACATTCTGAAAGAGATTATCCATTCAAATCTCATACACTGCATAGTAAAACAAAGTTACAATGTTATGATCAAACAGCTAGGAGATAAACAGATGATGAAATGACAAGGATAGGTATTCTATATTGAACAAAATGTATAGTACAGAGACGGGTAACATCATGGTTATATAAATGATGGCATATGTAAAATCATTCACAATAACTTCAACCCCCCCAAAACATCAAACAATCATTAATGCATTAGAGCAAGATCTCTTACCTTTTCATGATTTAAAGCAGCTAACAGCCCAGAGTTAGTAAAAGTCTGACCTCCTGTGGTCAGGGGCCATTTTTACAATTCCAATAGATCTATTTCTGAGTTATGGCTAAGATCGATAATTATTATATTACAGTGTGAAGTCATTAGTATAACTATTAGCACTCACAATGTAAGGGAAATCCATAGAAAAAAGTAACTTTTCATCCCTGACCTTCTCTTCTCTGCCTGTGGAAGCAAATGTTTCCTTAAACCTAAATAATTGTGACTTTTGGATAATCATTGGTATAACCCTTGCCCCCAAAACATTTAAATAGTATTATTTCAGTATTTGCTATTCCTTGAAGAGATTACACCACCTGTGTGTGCTCTCATTGACTTAATCCCCAGTGGATTGAAGCCCAGACCGATGGTATGCAAACAGACTAATGAGGGTCTTATCTGCCTCTAGCCCTAGTTTTGACTCAAACATCTCATCTCCACTTCTCCCTACTGTACATTAGCATAGTCTTTTTGTCCACTGCGAGATCATAATCTGTTTTGTACAGTATGTCCTTGAAAGCAGCACTGACAACCTGCAAAGTGTTGCTTTTGCTGTCACCACCAGCCCTGCAACGGCTGCAGTTCTGTAATCCAATTAAAACTAGTATCCTACTGTATAGTGTATTTGCTCGATTCAGAAGAGTGCCGTGCCAACTGCATGGGGAGGTTGTTAAGCATGTATTACTCACTGTGGGTGGTTCGTCAAGACAGACATGGGGGGGCGACCTTTGTTAATCCCACAGGGGGATTCCAGTTTCAGCTTCACTCAGCTGAGGGCTGCTCAGGTGGGCTTGATGAGCTTTCTGGAGGGGAGGCATTGTAAGGAAAGGGTTTGCAAATCGCAATGTGATGCATTGTTGTGAGCTCGTAGATCTGCTGCATTTGAGTGAATGTGCGCTTACTGTTATGACATGCCCTGAACACAATAGGGTTCATGTGGTTAAGTGTCTCAGCAGCGAGTCAGGAGGCGAACATGTGACCTTCTGATTACCAGACAGCTTCTACCCACTCTGTTACGGCTGCCACAACCCATCAGTGTCAATACCAACTGTGATTACCTTCCAGACCAATGAAACTTGATTTGACTATCTACCTACCAATATTAATTCTCAAAAGCTGTGTGTCTGTCTATCTGTCTGTGTCTGTTTGTTCTGTTTCTGTGTCTGTCCTCTCAGGGTAATAATAATACAAATAATAATACAAATATCTGTGTCCGTCTGCTCACAAGCTTGTGGAAGATCGGCCAAGGATGCACCGAATCTCCAAACTGGCTTCCCTGATTGGCCTATCCAAAGAATCAACTGCAGCCTGATTGGGTGGTGCTGTATGGAACAAATACATTTGTAGTAGAGATCTGTGGCCATCGGAGAGGAAGCTGTTGTGGACAAAAGTGGTGACGCAAAGCAAAACACAATGTTCATAGAACTGACAGTATTTTAGTAGTAAGTGCGTGTGGAATGTTGGGGGAAAATGTAAATAACCACCAACCAGGGACAATTATTGCCCCTTAAAGACATAATGGATGTTTTTCATTATTGTTTGTTGATTACTATTTTCAGTCTTCTCCATTTGTAATATTTCCATGGTTACTGTGGTTTCTGCATTCTAAGCAGTGTTGGCTTGAGTGTGCTCTAAAAATGTCCTCTAGGTGGCAGAAGGTGTGGTGGGAGAGGTGAGAGTTCATTCAGGAAACCAAGATGGCGCCAGCCAGATCAAAACAAACTTTTGTCAACTTTGTTACAAATAGGTTTATTTCATGTTTAACATCCCTTGGAAGGCGGAAAGAGGTTTGTCTATTGAGGATCTCATATTACCAAGAGTTTACACAGTTAAAAAGATTTTACTATCATTATTCCTGTAAACACTGACTTGCCATCGCCAAAGAACATGATTGCTCCAGACTTTTTTTTTTTTTTTTTTTTTTTTGAAAAAAAGTGGTCCAGGTGTTATTTACTCACTTACTCTCTCTTTCACCAATCTACCAAGCCGAGAAATAATAATAATACAGTGCACAGCATGTGTGTAACTCTACCCTGCTTAGGTTTTGATACAGACATGGCTCATAGGATGTGAACTTGTGGCATGTTATTTTCTCTTTTCTCTGCCTCTACAGCAGTGGTTTCAACCAGTGGTCCCTGAGATGACTCCAGGTAGTCCCCAGCTAAATGATGGACAGTTGGTAACCAAATGGACATTTAGGCCTACATCTGTAATTCTTGAGAGTGTAAAATGAAACCAGATTGACCCCTACGGGTCGATTTGGTTTCATTTTACGCTCTCAAGAGTTAAATTATATTTAAGCATTTGAATTACTTAATTTTCAAGAATGTAACATTTAGAAAATGTAGAAGAATTGTTATGTTTTGCCAGTTATCTCTCTTAAATTGTGGACACAAACTTGAAAATCCTTAGTTTTGGGTCCAAGAGACTAAACTCAACATCAAATGGTGGTCCGTGGCTAAAATGCAGAATAAATAGTGGGCCCTGGTATGCAAAAAAGGTTGAAAACCACTGATCTACAGGCAAAGAAAAGAAAGGCCACTATATTTGAATCTGTGTTGTCCCTGTTTGCATGACTCCTCCTTTATCATCCTTCCTACACCAAAAAAACGCCTGTCACAACTGGAGTCCATGTTAATTTTTCACGAAACTATCAATTATGTTCCGTAATGGAAAGCCCAGGAGCAACCTAGTGGGGATAGATAATTCTCTCCACAATCTTCTTAAATCGCCCTGTACCCTTTTTCTGCTCCCTCTTCCCTACCAATCCTTTCCCCATTCCCTCCTGCTCCATCCTGTTTCCCTCTCAGAAATCTATACTTTCTAATTAGAGCCGATGAGAAGAGGGACTTCATTACGGACTGGCTATGAATCATTATGTGGTGTAATTGGCCCTCCGGTCCCATAGGAGGTGCCCTGTTCCAGTCGGCCCAGCTGGTGGAAGCCCCCATGGCCCAGGTGGAGGCCTTTGTGCAGCTGAGGTCTGGCTTCCGCTCCACTGATTTCATTCATCTTCACGCCTGTAAGTGCCTCCATCTTCCCGTCTGTTGTTTAACTAGTGCTTCTAATGCGTGATCAAGTGAAATGGGTATTTGGGGGAGTTTTAGAATTTATTGCGTTTTCAGTATTACCCAAGAATATTGTTTGTTCCACACATACTGTATATGAGGACAGAGGTCACCAACTTCCCATCAGAGGCGGTTTTAAGTGAACTCAAGTATACCATACATGACCGGTGTGCATGGATCGCATTAGCGAATGCAACAAGCACTGCTTGGTCATTTACTCTCTAATATATATTTCATACATCATATCTCCCTGTCAGAGTGATTCATAATTACCCCTTTTATCACACCCTGAGCAAATTCTAAAGGATTCTCTAATGTTTTCCTCTTTCAATATGTACAATTATTGCAGTCTCCTCTCATTCAAAAAGTAATTAGCAAGTCTGAGCATGATGTTGTCTCTCAGAAAATGATTTGCTAATGTTGATTGCTAATTGAAAAATTAGAAAGTCAATTAGAGGCTGGAGATCTAATTAAGGAAGAATTGAATGAAAATCTTGCTCCAGACTGGATTGCTCTCTTCAATTTATAATCTCCTCGAGGCTGGGTATACGGCTGGCGAGTGAATGCAGCTCTCCTCTGTGTGTTCCTGAAATGCAATTGGCTTCTCCACAACAGCCATCTGACAGATTGATTTGGATTCAATCGCAGTCCCTTCCCTGGCTGTGAAATAGATGAAAATAATAATGTTAAGTTATTATTTGGATGGGAAGTCTGTAAACAAAGACAGGCCACTGCGGCTCCTCAAAAAAAAAAAACACACACCACCGCTGGCAGGGAGGGAACCACACAGAACAACTCTCTTATCCAGATCTAAGGTGCAGGGCGCTGCAGCCAATTGCTACAGTATACGCCACTGGCTGCCACGCTTCACCAGCACCTCCAATGTCTTAGTTAAGCACCTCAGCACTATTCTTTAAGGAATTGATGGCAAAATGAAGATGTCACTCATGACAAACTAGTCTGTTTGCACAAGCCCACCTCTCATCAGTTATGTTGTCAGACTCTGGGGCAGGCTCTGTCTGTCTTAGATCTATTACAGCCCCAGCAACACTGTAGCCTCCACTTGCATCATTGTTTACCTGTTAGTTGGTGTGCAATTTGGAGGGGTGTGGGCATGGCTGGTTAATTATAAATAACAACAGCCCTGGGCAGCACCAGATAATGTATCGACATGCCGTGGGTTTGATGCATGAGGGGCTGAGAATGGTTTGTGGCCTCACGGCAGGAGTTCCCTGACAAACAGCCACGTGAAAAATGAAAATTGTGTCGGCCAACTGTAATCTATAGTTTTCTCCTGCTCCACTGTGTATTTTAGCTTAATATGTTATGCTTATCGCCGACGGCAGCAATTTTTTCCCCTCAGCTTGATTTTTTTCCCCTGCCTCTTGGCAAAGCCTGAGGAGATCCATGAATATGATTGATTGGTCTTTTGGATAGATATCAGTAGATAGATGATAAGTTGCAATTTAGCCAACGCAGTCTGCCCAAGCCAAAACCACATGAACACTAGTACCCCTAATTTGGGCATGTGAACATTTGGTGAAAATAGATGAACATAGCAGTTCAGCTCTATAAACTCACACCACCTTGTGGTGCCACATTGTGAGCGGATAGATGTTTTCGGCTAAGAGATGTGGGGCCATTTTACAGCAAAAAAAACATGGAACATGTTTTTTCAACATAACATGTTGAATGGTAAGAAATGATCGAGAATTGACCGAGCTATAGTTGTTTAAGGGAGATAAGATGGTAACGAAAATACCGACTTTAGTGCGGGAACACCTCTTCCCCAATGCTAAATGCCCTATTTGCATATAACGGGTTTTGTAACCAAAATGGAGCCCTTGGTGTATAGGGGAAGAAAGTATAAGCATGCCAGGCAATGATGTACTGTATATTTAAACATTCAATTATTATACTATTTTATTGGTGATGATTTAATTTTGTGTGTGGCTGTAGTTATGATTTATAATAAAGTTGATTATGTTGCGGGTAAAGAGAATTCAGGCCATGATAAATCATGACAACACACAATGGAACAATCAAATAATAAGAAAGCTATACATCTCAAAACAAACTGGTCAGGATGTTAGTTGTTCTCACTCCCCAAACCCACCTAACCCCTGCCCACTTTGACAGTCTCGGTTGGCTTGATGATAAAATACAACAACTTGCATGGAACTTCATGGTCCTGGAGATCAAGTTTTTGTTTTTTTGGAAGACTCTGCCGGCATTACTTCTTGTGTGCAACATCATAAAGCAGAATATGGATCACCAACCCATACACAATAATACACACTTAATTCAGTAACAGGCCGCTGGTCCGTCAGACAGTCACATCCTCTGCCTCCAGTCCACAAGAAGTAGAATATTTGCTTTGCTTAATTATTTGCTTGGGTTGTCCTGTTGTCAAGTTGCTGTAGCCTCAATACCAAATCTTTCATTTTCCTTTACGCTGCAAGTTGTTGTCTGCTGCAGCGTGTGTGTGTGTGTGTGTGCGTGTGCGTGTGCGTGTGCATGGAGATGGAGTTAATGATTCAAATAGCCTAATATTATATGATATGGACTATCATGGTAGGGACATCATTACTGCTATGTTGTAGAAATCGGGAAAGGCACAACGTTGGGATGCTGCCTAGAGGCAAATTCCCTATGGCTTCACCCCCCCATATTTATTGCATAATATACCATATTCATGTAGTTTTTTTTTTTTTTTTTTTTTTTTTTTTTTTTTTTTATCACAAAAGCCACACCAAACAAGGCAATCATGGCAACCCTGCCTTTCAGCTAATGAGAACTAAGGTATCAGAACTTTTGACAGAGTGATGCACACACTGGCTTTTGATGGAGCAAAAAAAGCGGCACAGTACTCCAATGCATCTGGTTGTACCTATTAATTGTTCCCATTCAAGAGAAGTTTATGTAGAAGATTGGCTTTTGAGGGGGCAAAAGAACATGGCCTAGAACAGACTACAATCCATCTGGTTGTCCCTATTCATTGTCCCCATTCAATAGAAGTCTATGTATAAGAGCTGCACTTAGGCCGGCCCCACGAAATGAACTGGGATGAGTAACTGGCTCATAGTCCAACGTTTGCAAGTTAGCCGACACATACGCCCGCCCTTATTATTTTTTCTTCTAAGGCTGGTGACCAGTCAACCTCAAAAAAGCTGTTTGCAAACATATTGCATATTCATTTGTTCAGTGTTGTGTGGGCTCCACTAAGCCAGTCATCCCCCCTGTGGTTATCTAAGGCGTCCTCCTCATACATTGAGACTACAGGCAAGGACAAATGTTCACCTTCTCTTCTGTTCAGTCTACTGTACTTTCCCTCTGTGGTTGACACAGAATGCCGAAACAGGATTTTCTCTGCAGGATTTCTTTTATAATCTCATAAAATATACTGGATGAAAGGAACTCTTCTTTCAAAAACATGATTATTTTTTTTATTTTAATATTCTGATGTTCTGATGTCTTATGTACAGCTGTAATAGTAATGTAATGCATAATGTTTTGTTGCATTACCTTGATAGCTGCTTTAATTTATTTTTGAGATTATGTTCTTAACATTTGACATATCTTAGCTGCCACCTGTTCTCCCTATTGCTGTCTTTGTTTGGATCATTCTTATAAACAAGTCTTCAAATATTAATTTAGTCTAGCTATTACGGCGTGCCATTTTATTGGTTATGTAGCTTTCCCTCTCTGGGAATTAAGTCCGAAATCGACTTCTGCAAATTTATTTTGTATTTAGCACTCCAGCCTCTTAAGTAGATTGACTTGTGGCCATTATTGGAAAAAAAAGAAATTCCTTTCCATAATAGCCCTTTAAGAAGCCATTAGGGACTGAACAGTAATAAATTATGAACCATACTATAATGAGCTTGCAAGATTGGCAAGAACTTATTAATGATGACTGGTCACAGATGCTTAATTTAAAGCATTAACTCTGATTCATTTGTTAATATTTATCAGAATGGGGGAGTACTTGAAGGATCACTTAGAGGAGCAGCAATGTGATTAGCCTGGGGACTTGACATGAATTCTGGTAACTTTCCATTCTGAAATCCATCCCCTGACTTTAGTTGTCCTGTTGTTTTATTCATATTGTTTTATATGCTTCGTTTTTTGTTTGGTTGGTTGTTGTTTGCTTTGTTTTTTTAACTGGACCATATCAGCAGGGGGAATGTCTGTGACTGACTGACCCATGAAGTTTCCCCCTTCATTGGCTGCTTGGCGTGACAAGAATTAGCCAATTGCGGAGTAATCACGTCCATCCAGCATGGACGAATGAGCATGTGTGGGAGCTGGAATGGGGTCTTTTTCTTCGTCCTGCCCGCAATTGATTTCTGACTATTCAAATCCTCAATGTTTTTTTCTGACCAATCACTCCCACCTGTGATTGGATTTTTAACTTTCATTTAGTCTTGCATCATCTTGGATAACCATCTGTATGGTATAATTGGATCAATTGGAGTATTTCCAATTGGACAAAAAAAAAAACACAAACAGAATGAGGAAGCGAGAGAAAGACAGTGGTGTCCTTTTTAGCACCATGGACAGCGACACACTTACTGCATTAGGTTATTAAATACAGCCATGTTGGGAACGCATTTCAAAATGGTCTATACATTTATCCATAAGATAAATGTCTTCATAATCAAGCTAAATTGTCTCTCAACCACACAGTAGTCATGCTACATAACATAATGTATTAATGGATTTTGCGGGATCCGCATGTGATTTGTTGATTTTCCAAACTGTCCAATCACAGAGCATTTCATCCACATGCTGCATGTGAGAGAGAAAGAGACCAATCGCAACTGCAAACAATGTGCATGGACTTCAGACATCATTGTCCTTTTTGGTAAAAAAGAAAGTCACAACAAACATTTTTAGGGTGGGTATAGATTGGACCTCTATAGCAAGTTTTTAGTACTGGGCCTTGGAGTGGCTGTATGACTCAAAAACAAGGCGAAACATGGTGGGTGGGATTGATGATCATCATAAAGCAGTCATAGTTATGAGTCCAGTGAAAGATGGCAGCGATAGCAGCCAGATGTACAGAACATATACTCAACTATTGTTAAGCACTGCCAGGACTGGCATCCACATTTTTTCGGAACTTAGCCTGTGTGTTCTGTCTGTCATGAAGGATTTGTTCCAGCTTAGCCATGAAGACCATCTCACTGAGCTATCTCTTGAAACATGGGGTACTGGAGACTTCACCAGTTTATCAGTATGCTGTACATTTTTAACAGCCTTTCCTGCTTTATATATATTCTTTTTTTTTTTTCTTTTTTTTTCATTTTATACCCACAATATATTTTATATATTTTTTTTACCCAGTGCCAATTCCTAATGGGCTCTACACAACCTCCGCCAACAACCTTACCTGCTGTAAGCTGTTTTTGGTGGGATAGAAAGTCCTCTGTTTCATTAGAGCGATCAAGTGTAGAAACTGTCAGATATGAGGTGCTATCTCTGCAGTAACACAACCATCACACATAGGGGAGACTGTAGGGAACATTTTACTAAGTTTAGATTTGAGAGTGTGAGTGCACATTCTAGCAGAGGCAGCCACCGTCGGGGGTCCTACGACCCCTTACCACAACTCCCCTTAACTTAACTATAACTACCAGCACAACACAGACTATAAGGTGATCTGTGCAGTGCTTTAAATTTAATTTAACTGACAAATCAGCTCTGAATATTACATTTGTACGAGTTTGGACAGTCGATTCTGGGATATCTTCACTCAGCACACATGGACATACTCGAGGTAAAAATGTGGAGTCAGAGCTTTACTCCTTGTGCCTGGCCTCCTAGTGTGCATTGTGTCCTATGGGGAAACCTGCACCCTGTTTTCTGTTGGTGCCTTGTCTCGGCTGCCAAGGGCCTGGGGAGAGGGGAGGGGGAAAAGTCACTCCCATCTGGTGCAACCGGATCATTGTGGTGGGAGGAGGGGGCATGGGTGGCTATGTGTCCACCCTCATCAATGAAAATGTCACTCTGCAGATATTGTGGAAGAAAAAAATAAGAAGGGGGGTGTATGTGTTGGCTAGTTACATGTAGGCTACAGTATTACTTGTTTAGACTGTCATACTGGTTTGTAAACTGGACTATCATGAACTGCACACAAACTCACTCCCTGCTAGAATTTGCTGGAATTTCAACTTTTAATTTCTGGTGGTTTGGCTTCCATGTAACATGCATTAAATAAGGAAGGTGTTATTAATAACTCATACATTTATTTACAAGTCTTAATGTGTTAGGATCAGCATGGATTTTTCAGTCATGTATCTTTTATGTAGGGAACAACACACAAGTGTGAACATCTTTTTTCCCCAAAAAGAAATCTACCTGTGTGAAGAAACCAGCCATCATAGTTAGGCTATACTGTTCTTAACAGACATTTTGAGGTATTACTCTCTTTGCCAGGCCCTTAGCATGTTGTCCGAAACAACAGAGACACTGTGTATAGAATAACCTCCTCTTTGTTTACCAATTCACAAGTTGAGAAGGCTCCGCAGCCCATATTTGGGATAGCATTGCCAGTGGATGTGGCAGTCACTTTGCATCGGTTTCTCGGTCTATGCTGCTCACTTACTCAGGATAAATCGTCACTGTTAATTTAAGTCTGAGTACAAATGGAAACAAATGAATCAAAATAGATCCAAAATGGGCATGATGCAGTGTTCAAGTAAACTAGTAAATTAAAATGGCTAATTACGCTCTATACTCATTAACGTTGGTGGGTCTGTGCCATGCCAACTGCCCTCCCCTCTGCCCTGCGACTATCACAGTTGTTAATCATCATACTGTAGCATAGCAGCACCGTGCTATCACCTCTGGAAGTGATGACAGGAGACTTGGGTAATTTACTGACATAATGTTAGATACTTTGTGTTTTCTTTTTTCATAATATGAAAGTTTGAAAAAATATAAAATAAAACCCACTCTGCAAATCAATCGGAAGCTAAAACAAAAGTTGCAGATGAACACATTTAGAGGTTATGAAAACCAACTAGGTTCCATAGTGCCATTTCAAATGCATGTCTAACTTCTCTGCTCGGCTGTTACTGCAAATCAAAATGAATAACAGTGATGGAAGTGAACAAATGAAATCAAATAAAACAGGGTCACACATCACTGGAAGGGCAATAAATGGGCACTGGAATGGAAGTAATCTTTTTTCCCCCTTGTGTTTCAACAAAAATGGGTAAAAGGCCATCAGTTCTGGTAAAAAATAAAAAAACAAGTTGTTATTTTGCCCGAAGCACAGCTAAACGCATCAACAAAAATATAGGTCTGCATGGAACTTTGTGTGACAGAGAAGGGTCAGTCATTTTAATGTAAAAGGACAAGTCTTTTGTGAAAAGGCGCTGAACGGTGCAAATTCCAGGGAAATGTAAAAATGGTTTTGAATAACCTGAATCTTATTGAATCTGATTTCCTCTCTTGTCCTGCGCAGGCTGAGGTATTCTACTGAGCCAGAGGCTTCTTGAAGTGATCTGCTGGCTGTGGAATAATGGGTTTTGAAATCCTTGCAGATTTTATTGAACCCACTAAGACATTAAAACTTAAGTCAGCTCTCAATTTTCCATTCCCTCACGATACCTTGTATCGATATAGAAGGTTTTACTGCAGTTACTTTGAAAGAGCTGGTATAACTTTTCATCAACTTTTTGCACAGAAATAATATGGTGTCAATACTGATGTCATGTCCTGCCCACTCCTCACCCTCATGTCTTGTGTCTGATATGTTTATCAGCTCTTATCTTATCTTATCTTATCTTATCTTATCTTATCTTATCTTATCTTATCTTATCTTATCTTATCTTATCTTATCTTATCTTATCTGTGTGTGTGTGTGTGTGTGTGTGTGTGTGTGTGTGTGTGTGTGTGTGTGTGTGTGTGTGTGTGTGTGTGTGTGTGTGTGTGTGTGTGTGTGTGTGTGTGTGTGTGTGTGTGTGTGTGTGTGTGTGTGTGTGTGTGTGTGTGTGTGTGTGTGTGTGTGTGTGTGTGTATATCCCCAGATTCATTTGCACAGCTATCATTTCACAGTGCTGTGATGACATTGCAGAGTCAGACTCTGACTTACTAGATATAAAGGATCTTTGAATATGTTCTCTGTTGTATAGTTGTAGTAGCAGTTGTCTTCTCAGTGAATCTGTTCCCTAATGATACGTTTTCACATAATGTTGAATAATAGTTGTTATATATATGTATAGAAGTGTCAGGTGTGATTGGTTGAAGTATGAGGTGTCATTTTGACCTAAGAGATTAAAAACTGTACAGCGTATTAAGAAACAATGGGCAGTCTACTCCTAGAGATACGTAACTAACTTTGACAGCTGCGATGAAACATCATTCAAAAATGGAAAAGAAATCACAGCAATTGGATGTGAGGAGACCACAGGGGATGATCGCTCCAGATCCTTGTGCTTTGACAGAGCTGTCATTTCACTGTGCTGTGATGACATTGCAGAGTTCTGCCTTAGCATGCGCCTATTCTGTTGTGACTTAGTCGATATAAAGGATCTTTGAATAATATGTTCTCTGTTGTATAGTTGTAGTAGCAGTTGTCTTCTCAGTGAATCAGTTCCCTAATGATATAGTTTCACATAGTGTTTAATAATAGTTGTGAGGAGCCTATAGCACCACAGAGTTACAAATATGTTCTTTCTTAACGTAGTTTCAACCATTATAAATAATGGTCAATGGCCACATGTACATGATTTTGTCTGTAACTGTATAGAACAATGGTTTTCAAAAAGAGGATTCTAGGTGGTCCCCTGCGAAATGATTGCCAGTGCCAAATGTACCTTTTATAGATTTGTAAGTTGAGATCGTAAAATGATACAAAATGGACCCTTACGGATCCATTTGGTGTTATTTAGCACCTCAATAGTTAAATTATATTTAAAAATCTGAATTACTTAATTTTTCAAGAAATGACATGTTTAGAAAATGTAGAAGAATTTGTATTTTAACTAACGTTTTGCCAAATATTGTGTAAAATTGTGGACACAAACAATCCTTAGTTTTGGGTCCAAGAGACTATACTCAATATCAAATGGTAGTCCGTGGCTAAAATGCAGAATAAATAGTGGGCCCTGGTATGGTTGAAAACCACTGGTGCAGAATATGGCTCTGTGAGGACTGCAGGAATGCTGGCATGCCACTGCCCTGCGCTGCGTTGTGTGACTGAGGATAGTAGTGTACAGTCTAACTTCACTGCCAGGTAGTACTTCTCAAGGGGGGCATGAAACATGCTGGAGCCAATTAAGAGTCAATGGCCGCCATGTAAAGCATGAGAAAGGTGGCGTCACCTCGTCTCTAATGATGTAAATGCTTTCTGACAGTATCTCAGTATACTGCCTGCATGATGAATCACTGAGGTCGAACAGCTAGCCCTACCTGTGCTGCTGTTGACATACACGTGTTGTGCTAGTGTACAGTTGCAACTGTTAAGACGGAGTACTGGAATTTCTGTACTTTCTGTTTTTCATGTGTTTATGGTACTCTAAAATATGTGTATTTTGGTTTCTTCCTGAAAGCTGAAAGCCTTTGAGTGCAAAAGGCCCAATCAAAATAACACCATTTTAGTGTCATTCATAACCGCCCTGACCGCTCCCACATTATTATTATCCACAGCTGTGGGCAAAGCATACGTTCGGGTGGGTAGTGCTAAGGTGAAAACCATGTATACTTATTACATGGCTTGAATGAATGCTCCAATCAGAAGTCAGACGAATGTAGCCTACACAACTGCATATAAATAAAAGCAGCCTTGTTATGTACTATTCTGTCAATTATTAGTTATTTGTTAATGTATTACGCCATGTAATAAGCAGATAACACGCTTTAAACTGTTGTTGTTATCGAGTGTTATAACTTACTTAATACATTGGTGGGTGTGGCCATATAAAAGCATAATGTTATCACTTTCTTTACATTTTTTGGGGGAGAAAATCTTCCTCCTTGTATCATGCCTGATGATCATGTTCAGGGGTGAGCAAATCATGGCCCAAACTAGTATCGTTAACATACCGTATATGTGGTTACACGCTGGTTATTTGCCTGCAGTCAAAAAGTTGTACAATATTTGGTTCTGTTTTACATTTTCAGTGTTAAGCATAATGGGATATAATTGTACATTTCCCCCACAAGCAGCAGGTGTACTGTACCACTGCACAACGACTACATCATAATTGTATTGATTTAAACTCTTGTGAAATGCGTTGATCGAGAACCCTTAGCGCTGCAGTGCAGACATAAAGTATTGAAAACACTAAAATCAAACGGCATGAAGAGAGCAAAGACGATTTAAAGTTGTGACTAGTTATGACTAGCAATTAAATCTTTCAACTTTGCTGTGTGCACATGCGTATGTGAGTGTGTGTGTGAGAGATATCTACAATACGGACGTACAACATGCCAATACATAGACTAGATGTAGGATAGGTAGCAACTCCAATTCCAATAGAAATTCCAAGAAAGCAGTGCTGGGAGATACAGAGGAGCGTATTGTAAAATAGCCTTTTTAATTAATTAGGAACCATGCTGACCCCTCCTCACTGAGCTTTTTGGTATAGCAGGCAATATTGTGTGCGATAAGTGAGTGTCCAGTGTTTATGTGTCCATAGTGTTTATCGTCTTGTTTCTTTGTTCTCCTGCCATTTGTATTGTACTGTACTGTGCTGTATGTGTGTGTGTGTGTGTGTGTGTGTGTGTGTGTGTGTGTGTGTGTGTGTGTGTGTGTGTGTGTGTGTGTGTGTGTGTGTGTGTGTGTGTGTGTGTGTGTTGAACAAAAAAGTGACTGTCCAGTGACAACTCAGAAAATCATGATCAGTGATGCGCCGTATCTCAATATCCTGCCCAATAATTGACATCCCCATAGCGTTTCAAATATATTTTTTATTTTAAATGAACAAAACCAAGATGTATTTCTATGTAGACCTTCCAATTTCAATCCCCGCTTTGATTTGATTCCCAAAGGCATTTACTGTAGACACACTCACAAAGTGTATGATGTGCGTTGTGTACCAGAGGATGAAACCCTGTAGGTAGATCAAATAGTAAACTCTAGGTGGACGGCCTGTGTCTCCCTCTTCCCTCCCTTTACCCCGACTCACGGCTCTAAAGCCCTGCAGGCCTGGCACACGTGCCACTTATAATTGATTCATTAATTATGTGAACAGATGTTTCTGGTTCCGACTCCTGACTGGCATCCTGCCAGCTCTCCAGCACATTACTTGAGCACCACTGTCTGCCTGACTGCATCCTACTAAATGCCCACTGACACCGAATGGCGCAAGGCAACGCATTTCTCATCCCCCTGGGAATGAGGACGAGAACACGCATGATAGGGGCATGTGTCACCAACTACACAAACAAAATAAGGCCTTTTGGGGGGGGGGGGGGTGTTACAGGAGTGAGGTTTGACCGTGCATTATGACCAACAGGGCCTGATCTACGCATGGAGGGGGGGGCAATGCCTCCCTAAATACACTGTAAATCACTGAAAGCAGAACTTTATATGCATGCTGCCTGTTGCAGACTTTATATGCATGCTGCCTGTTGCAACTTCAACAACAACTGATGTTATTAATTATTTATTGCCTAATAGAACTCCTGTACTTGATATAAATCTTGTGGCTCACAGAACTAAAGAATTTAAATGAAAATGGTATGGAGGCGGCTTCATCGCCCGTGGCACAAAACTACACTCATGCCATTTTCGCCTGCCACCAATTGGGAAATGTTACATCTGGGCCTGATAACCACATAACGGACTGTTTCTGGATACCCGTCTGTGCAAGTAGAATTCCTAAAAAAGGAATTTCCTTGAGCGATACATTTGCCAAAATCTGGCTACTCCACCAAATTCCAGCCCTTCTGTTTATGGCTTCTACAGCGTAGGACTTGCCCATCGTGCTACTGGAAATGACAAAGGCATGAGTAGTTCCAGTACAGCCCAGCAAGAGTGTACCCACAATAACCTGCCTGCTCACATGTCCGTGTGACATAGACAGTAGGCAAGAGCATCAAAAGCAAGCATTTCTGTCCTTGCTGGCTCTATCGCGGCCCTGAAACATGCTGGAGAGGTTGTCCGACAAAGCAGCTGGCTGCTCTAGAAATGCTGTATGTGCCACTTTTCTGTTGAAGCTGCATTGTGTGATACACAGCCCCTACCGATAAACAAAGGCAGTTACGATAACAAGCTGTTGTTTCAAGGCGGGCCAGCTCACCCCCCATGCGTCTGGCACCTTCCTGTCTCCCTGCGTCTAGCAAAAGAAAATCACACATACCCACAATGGACTCCAGTAGAGAAAACAAGCTTAGTCTATGTTTCCCTTGTCATATCAAGGAAAGGGGGTATAGGTACTGTAGGTTAAATGCATCTAACGGCTAAATCAAAGCGCCTTTTCATGCATTCATTATTAGAATTGTTAGTTATTAAGACAAAATCGTTACCGTTCTGGATTCTGTAGGGAAACATTGGTAAAGGTGATTATAAAGAGTTGGCCTAGATAAGTGCATGGGCGGCAAGGACGGAGGGCATGGCACACATTGTCACACACAAGTGTATGTGCGTGTGCGTGTGCGTGTGCGTGTGTGTGTGTGTGTGTGTGTGCGCGTGTTCGTGTGTGTTCGTGTGTGCGTGTGTGTGTTTTTAGTGGGAGGATTGGTCATCCTCATCACCACCTGCTGTTGACAGCCAACGCAGCCTCTGACACCAGGTACAATATGAGTTCACCATTAATCAGAGTGGGCTATATCCCAGCTATCTTCCCCCCATGGGAGAGACCACAGCTCTGGGATGTGCTTGTGTGAGCAGCTAAATGTCAGCTCCTTCCCTGGTAGCTTAGAAGCACAGCACGCTGAAGTCTTAATGTCAGATCGCGGCGCATGCAGAGAATATCAGTTTTCACCCCTCTGAAAGGATAATAATAATACAAAAAAGATGGAGGGCCTTTGTTCTAATGAGATGAGCGAGGAGAGGCTTTAGAGCTGTGGTGAAGGTCTAATTAATCAGTCTCTGTCGCAGACTCCTGCAGCTATCCATTAGAGTTCATTCAACAAGTCAGCCCAGCTCCTGTCCTACACTCTCATTGTTGGGAATAGCTTTGTAATAATAACATGAGTGTGGATTGATCACTGGGATGTTCTGAATGGGAATCCATGTGGTGAAGAATAATGGCCGTACCGTACCTTGGTGCAGACATCCTTGGACAAAGGGATTTGAATGCAAACGATGTGTCTGTGACAGAAACTGTTTGAACAAAGCCATCTCATGTTTGCCATCAATTCAAATACTATTGGCAACAGTCCCAAAACACTTATTGCAATTACTAAATCATTCAGTTCCCTGTGACCAATGGCTTGATGCACTTTGTTGTGAGCAGTGTACCAAAAATCAAATCCCTGTGAAGCGAGAAGTGCTCTTATCATGGTGCATCATCATGACATACTGTAACAGGTGGATTTGCTCAGGCATATACAGTATGAAGTACATTCTCCATTCATTGTCAGTGGGAATTTAATGTTTGGTAAAATGAAAATATACACTGGTAACTGAATATATTAGAAACTAGCGGCACTAAAAATAGATGTACAGGCTCACAGCAAGTGAGACCTTCAGCACATTGTGAGCTTGTAGATTTCTGATGTTGGTGCACAATATTAAAAAATTAGATGGTACCGTATACAGTAATCACCTTTTCCAAAATAACCCTATAGTGCAGTGGTTTTCAATCAGTGGTCCGGGGACCACTAGTGGTCCTTGAGAGGGTTCCAGGTGGTCCCCAGCTAAATGATGGAAAGTTGGTTAATCAGATGTAACTCTTGAGAGTGTAAACATCTCTCTCTCAAGACTTAAAATATTCATCTGTCTGAATTAGCCGACTTCATTAAGAAGTCCACGCAAATGCAGAAAATTAATAGTTTTGATCTAATGTTTGCCTGTTTTGTTTGTGAAATCCAGCCTGGAATTGGGGACAGAAAACAACAATTCTTTTAGGTCTGTGGGGTAAAAAATGTCGCCAAATGGTGGTCCGTGGCTTAAATGGTGAATAAATAGTTGTCCATGGGATGAAAATGGTTGAAAACCATTGCTGTATCTATTCTGGGGCAAACCTTTGAACCAAACAACTACGAGCTCATAGCGTGTGAGCCTTTATGGAGGGGCTATTTCATTTCAGTGGAAAAGTCATGCTTAGTATAGATCCTTGGGGACACCCTTGGACAATTAACACTCTGGATAGGAACAGACTGCTATCGTTTAAAGAGGCGTTATGCAAACGGTCTGTTAACATGGGTTGAAAGGCCATGGTACAGTATCTGTGCATAGGGCCTAGAACTTGACCTCTGGGGAAGCTTAGATTGAGGGAGTGCTGCTAATGGGCAGCATAGAGATACATGTTTCCTAATGAGGGCTAATTACTTCAGATACTGAGGGGATGTGTGACAGCCAACCACTGACCCCCTTCCTTCCGCATAGCCCTATGCATGACTATACTGTACCCCCTAGGACAACTGTCACTCCATTTCTTTATCACTTGGGTTGATGATGGCTAGTTGATGGCTCCTCTGTACAGCCTGGATGAATTCACTATATGCACCAAATTAATCAGATTGCAGATTTTTTATTAATAGCCCCTTGAGATGCAATGTTTCACTTTAAATACGGACCCATAATTCCACAGATTTTGGAGGGGGCACCAGTCCCTGCTACGGTATATCCAGCATCTGGTGTGTGTGTGTGTGTGTGTGTGTGTGCGCACAAACTTTGTCCTACACAAACATTACATTCCCATTGACAATGGACGGATAGGATAATGATATGTACAACGTTGTATGTGCAAATACCATAAATGTACATAGTGTACATGAATGTACATAGATCATCAGTGTAAAGACAAAAATTGTGTAACACAAATATTGATGATGGTGCTGAGGATGCAAATTGTGATTGGCCAGAATGAGATGATGTTTGATAAGATAAGAACACCCAACCCCTACCCTGGCACTTCATATAGAACACAAAAGGCCCTGTTTGAGCGTAGGAGACCAAGGGTGGAGAGTCGTCTCTGTCACTGCCCTAGACTGCCTAGACAGTTTGGTCAGGGAGTCTGTCCAGCAGGGAGGAATAGGTTGGACATCATGTTCTTCTGCATGCATTATGCGCTACCAGTGACAGTCCTCTGTCAGATGTCAACTGACTACCGTACCAACTTTATGTGTGTCGGATGAGAGCACACACTGGTGCGTGCGTGCGTATGAGTGTGTGTGTGTTTGTGTGTGTGTGCATGTGCGGTGGTGGGAGACTTTTATGAACCGTTATTTGAAATGAAGTGACACAGTAGAGAGAGAGAGTGAGAGGCATTGCATGGAGGAGGGAAATGACATTCAGTATTATGGTTTGGCACGTTAGGAATGGACCAGGCCATTGCACCTCTGTGGTGTGCGGCAATGCGCCCCTAAACGTTTGGCTATATGGTATCATCCATGCACCATAGTCATAGACAATGAACAGAAATGATTTATTAAGAGGAATTTATTCTTGCCGTTTTAATCTGTGCCTTTTATCAAACCTTACCTTGTATCTTGTGTCACCTTGTGATTCTTAAACTTTTGTAAAACTTAAACCTATTAAACACAATATTTCCTCCATCACCAAAAGAATTAATGTATAATAAGGCTCGGTTTTCAGACCACAAAATATGGATTGCTATCCTATCAGAAGGCATTGCAGTAGTAAATCACACTCATTGTCTTGTATTGGTCAATGAATCATGGAACAGTCATGGGCAAATATTCAGCCTGGTCATAGCGAGAGAAAGAAAAGGAGAATGGATTCCAATTGAGAACTGGAAGAAACAGAAATTATTTATCCAAATGGGCCATTTTTCCTCCTGACTTTAATTCATGAACCTCTTCTGTAATATATGATGTGCAATATCTTCAGTAATTGCCATGCCACAATTCTAGTAAAGCGTTGACCCTATTACTAGCAATTTGTGAAATTTTAAATCTCCTAAATAGAACTTTTTGCTTCATATACAGTGAAGTATATAGCGCCTAGCTGCTTATGTTGTGCGATATTAGCAATATTATGAATATTGCTGGCACCTTCTTGTATAGTACTTTGTAAATGATGTGTTCGATTATCTTAGTGCTCTGCAAATTACTTTAATTAAATAATCTCCCAAGATTAAAAAAAAAAACATTCCATGCAGTACGTATTATATAGTATATTTGCACTATACGTTAGTATTACTGTACATAACTGTATCTTGCTCTTTAACTGTCATATCAAACAAGGCACAGAATAGCCTACTGATATTCCATGTCAACGATTTATTGTTGAGGCACTTTGAGTAAAGTGAGTGGCCACTCTGCATTTACATACATTTCCATTCTCCACGTGACTGTCAAAAATGTGATCCATGCATTTTCGTCTTAGATGTAAGCCCAGTAAAATCCAGTGGGGTACAAGACTGGCATCAATGCATTCTCCTTCAAATATCCTCTACCTTAGGTCCTCCTGAGTGCCCAGCCTAGCTAAATGCTTGTGTCAGTAAAGTTTGTGGCTTATTTCTCAGCAGCGGGCGATTCGACCAAAAGCCACCCCTTCAGCTTAGCGCTGCAGGCCTCATTAATGCAAATCTAGCTCTAGCAGACTGCTGGGAAATTGGCTGCCTCCAGTCCATAGCTAGGCTGTCAAAAAGGCAGGAACAAGGTGAAGAGAACGTTGAGGTTAAGTAGACTTGGCATAGCTAGTGGAGAGATAGAGCGGGATTTGAAAGCAAAGTTTTGTATCAGTTAACTGGTGCACACACCTGGCAACTCACAGGATTCAGTAGTCTAAAATGAGATGGCCAGAAGTGGTTGGCGAATGTCACATTATTTGTGTAGGAGCATGCAGATACAGTGGAGGAGATCATTAGTGCAGTAAACACATACAATGAACCAAGCGCATTAACGTGTCACTGCTCAATAAAGGATGTTGCGAACAGCAGAATGCAGAGAGAAATCATCTCAACAAAGGCAAAGAACTACTCATTTATCCTACTATTCATCTTACTTGTTGTTTGTCATGGTGCTTGCTTAATTTGCTTATAGTTTTTAATTTCAAGTTTGGTTACATTGGCAGGGCTGAAAATGAAGGTACAGGTATGCAATCAGTCAAAAGAGGATTTAGCATAAACAAGTTTGTCAGCACAGCCTATTTTTCTTTGAATATTCAGTGGATCCCTGAGCCAAACTTGACATTAAATTCTACAAAGACGTGCAAAATTATCTGCAAAAATGCCTTTTATGTATTGATTTACAGTATTTACTATTTACTGCATCAGCCTGAAGAAATGTTGCCAAACATAAATGTAAGCTCAGCATTATACCTCAGAAGGAGATGTTTCTAGAGATGCCATTAAAAAAATGTAAATAATCAAAATAAATGCTGATGGTCTTTTTTGGCTACTCTACAGTATTTTATCATATACAGGTTTCTTTTTTAGGATGTTTACTTTGCTCAGTGCCTCGTCGTGGGTCACATTGGATTGGTCTCCAATGCTAATCACTCATTTAGATTGCACCATGAAACATTATGCTTGCAAACCATTCAAAACATGTCTGACTGTGTTAATAGCATATCCTAACGGTTCAGTTCACCATTTACATACTTGGTGTGACATGATAGGCTCAAGGATGATGCAATTAGACAGAGTGCTATAGGCGGAAAATTAGATTGTGGATGTGTTGTTCATGGTTGTACAACAGTATACTATTGGTTGGATAACAAGGGTCAACAAAAAACAACAAAAATCACACATACAATACATACTAATCACCCAGTATATCTTTTACATATTTGTACTATATTCTCTCTCTGCGTTGTTGTTTTTACTGTGAATGCAATAATGTCAACACATTGAACAAAACAGCACTATAATCATCCATGTCCGAGAGCAGTCGACCCACAGCCAAAAGCTCATCACCCAGAAATGTGTGTCGCGACTCTGCTTCAGGCACTGAATGCGGAACGCATGTATGAACGTATTATGCTTTCTTTTAACACATGGATACACTTGTTCCTCCAGTCCAAAGTGAGAATGCACCGTCTCAGGCACAGAGAGTGATATAAATGATGGGAGAAGACAGCTATTGGATGTGTTTGTGAAGGAGGAAGGAGCCTTTACACTCTGGACCCTTTCTGGCACATTTGGTTAAATTTGCACACACTGTCCTGGAATGTTCCTGTACGACGCCTGCCTTGTCTCAGGCACTGTGTTGTTTTTCAGAAGTAGCCAATCTACAAGCTCACAATGTGTCCCACCCCACCAGTCTATTTGAGTTTGAATAACTGATGAGTGATTTTGAATATTTCGATTTGTTTGTCAGCCAGCTGAAAACATAACAGATTTGGGGTTCCTTGGAATGAAAATGTTTGAGAACCACTGCTACTAGTCTGCAGGTTAGCATGCAGCCCATCTGCTGGAGTCACAGTGTCAATATGGATCAGTTGTCTGAAGCTGGCCTAGAAAGAGAAAATATCCTCTTCCATCTTCAATTACAATAAGCAAACACCTCCTGGGGTATGGCAGCAAGGGGAGGGGGTGGCTAAGAGGTTGGGGGGGGGGGAGAGAGAGTATTAAATGGTGATGGGTTAAACCCACACAAGACAAAGTAAACGTGATTAGCTTAATAACATTTTCGATTATCCATTATACCCCCATAACTGTAAGCTAATGGAACACAAAGCCCAGCATTAATTACAAAAAACAAAATAATAATAATTTGGAATTACAATTGGTTTAAAGGCCCACGTAGACCCTAGACTTGAAAGTTAGTGTAGACTTTAGAGAGTAGGTGAGAACTTGGCTCTGATTTCATTGCAATTTTCATCTCTAGTCATTCATGCATGATTATAGTGCATTACACTCAAACACTCCAACGATCAGAGAGCCATTCAGCACACAGCCATAGCCTGCTATATCTCAGTGACTGTGTAATAGTCTCGTCGCCAGTTCTCCCATTACCTCCACCCACAGTAATGACTTTGCTCGTGGACTGGTATTTTCGCTGGTGATATGGACTATTAGTTTTGTCATTTTGTAAGATTGTGCTTCTATGAGACTTTTACAGTACATTACAGCACAGATAACACTTGTCTGAACAATAACTGTCCACCCACTGTTTTCCCAGAGATAAAATGCTAGTCAAAGTGTTTTATGATGTGTGTGGCGTCCAGGTGCTGTGCTGTGTAGTATATCACCATTGCCATCTGCTCTGGCCTGCGTCATCTGCTTTTTCCTTGCAGTCATCAGTTCTTCATTTTATGCTGAATTATAATTAACACTTTCATATCCAACCTTGAGCCACTGTTGGAAAATGATTAATTCCTAATAACAGTATTAGCGAATTATAATGAACGCAATTATATTTCCTGATGCTTTACGTGATAATTTGTTTCTCCCCAACGTGAGTTCTCGTACAGCCTGCTTGTCTTCGATAAAACCACCCCAGCGTCTTAGTTATCATCATCTTCATGTCTGCTATTTAATTTGGAAGACTTGCTGTTTTTCACAAGATGACATAAAAATAATAAATAAATGGAATATGAGTCCAGTGAACGTGCAAATGGACCGACTGCTGTTCTGTTTTGATGCATAATGAGAAACAGAGGGAACCTGTCACATTGATTTCCTTCTGTGTGATTAGGAGCAAGGGCCATCGCTGCATGAGTCTGTGTCTGTCACCCAAACCCAACTGTCCAGTGTAAGCTCTGCCCGGTACAGTAGCCGTCCAGATACTCCCAATGCACTGACTGGACAGACCATTCCAACTGAGCAGACCAGGCTAATAAAGCAGCTCATCTACTACCAAATGTTGCACTTGCAGGTCTACCGAAAGCCAAAACGATATATAGACTCTGGCCGCTATGTTGTTATAAAAATTACTGCCAATGTTTTCCCTCTATTTTACTATATCAGTGGGGGGAAATGATACTTTTTAAAAAAATAGCATATCTACGAACACATGTTTATTTTGTGAAAAGCTTGAATCAAGTTTTTTAAAAAATGACTAGAGTAATTTGGCACCCTTTTCACCACTCATAGCTGGTGAAAAGGCTATGTCTGTGGACAGACATAGCTGCCAATGCATTATTTTATTGTGGACAAACCAAGCTGCCTTATTCAGGGGGAATATTACTTTAAACATAACATTGGTGGGATTGGACTATCCAAAATCAGGTTCACAATGGACCCAAGAATTTGGCTTCAGAGAGGCTGTAGTGTACCGAGTAGTACTCTAGGCACTCTGTCTGGGGTGTTGCCATCAATGAATAAAAATCTACTCAACAGTCCTGATTCTCTGTGCTTTAGCTCTCGCTTTGTTGAAATCTTCATGCACTCCTATATTGTGTTAGCCATCATTTGCTCAAAGTTGGTGATATCACGCCATCAACATCAGGGCTTAATGTCTGGATAGATAGAGGAGCAGTTGGAAACAGAGATGTGTTTGGCGAATGTGGCAGAGAAACTGAAGAGATGTGTGTTGGGTTATCTACCATCTCACAGCAGATTTACTTTAACATGTTCTTTTTTTGCTGTAGTCATTCATGTTTTACAGGTCATGTGTTTCGGGACTGGTTTGCCTGGCTCCATACACAGTGCTAATCCTATAACTACTTCATTAAAGGGTGTAACTTTTCTCAGTTGATCCTTTGTGTTTGTATCCCTGTAGAATCAATTTCTGCTATTTGTATTGTGCATAATGAATGAGAGAATTAGTATAAATTTGATATGATAATGATGTAATTATTCCTGTCTACCATGATTACACACATTTCCATTAAAACTATATCTATTTTGGTGACAGGCAGGGCAAGTCCAGAAACTATTCTAAGTAGTTTTGTTCAGATTTCAGCCTAGGGGTCCAGGCACATGCCACATATAGGCTCTGGTCTGGCGGCATGTCGCGTGTTCGAATCCCATTCATGGCAACTTTTGCTGCATGTCTCTCCCCTTCTCTCTCTCCGTCTTTCCTGTCTGTCTTCACTGTAACTATCGATAAAGGTACAAAAACATGTCATTACATGTTGAACCATGTGAACAGCTACATTCCCTTGCTGCTATAGCTGAAGCCTTTGTTTACCTCAACTCAAGCAGTGGGTGGATGAAATCCCAGTGTCCCGTGCAGGGGCCAGGGGGCACTCCAACTTCAATCAAAGCCGGACGAATTATCGCACAGGCTCTTTATTATGCACGCCTTAATAGTCCTGGAGGAGAAGTGAACGTGTTTAAATGGCCTGAGCACCGTGAAATGATGACATTAATACACAGCCAGCCATGTGCTCTGGTTCGGAACGGCTCTGTTTATGTGCGTCTATGGCTCGATTTCCCCTCTCATCCACAGTCACGTGGCCATGAAACCGCCTGGTGTGTTGTCATTGTTGTTTTTTATTTTCTTATTCGCTCTCTGGAAAGTTCGCGAAGAAAGAAAATTATAAACCATAAAAGCAGACTATATACTTGAAATGTAAAAAAAATGTAAATTTGTACACAGTTGTACACACAGACATATTTTTTTTCAAGTGTTGAATAGCAGATTCTGATAACAAAATTGCAATATTGTGTTTGTTCAGTATTAGGGTCTTCAAGTTGCTCTTTGGCAGGATAGAGGGGTAGACAAACAACTTAGCCAATTAGCAATAAATGAACAGAATATAAAGCTATTTAGTGCCCACAAAATGGTCGCCATTTTGTCTTGTATCACTTCAGTTGCGTGTACTAGATAGCAGCTGCGTTGTGCACGCCAGAGCTGTCTAAAGGGCTTAGTTGCAACGCCATGCGTGCATCATGTGTACAGTATGCGTGTATGTGTTGGCCTGACCGACCGCTGTGCTGTGGGCATTCCTGAGACTTGGACACTGTGTGGGAGAGATGTGGCCATTTTTACCCCCCACACCCCGCAGTGCTGAAACAGGCCACATCAGCATGGCTTGGGGGTCCTTGTTAACATCATTGGCAGGTGGTGCATGAAGACAGTTGTCCTTGCTGCGGCCGCAGGGTGGGCTGGGGCCATGGTAAAGTCGAGTGTTCACTTCGCTCTGTGAGAGTGACCCAGATGGTTCCATTTGGTTATATTCGTACACTTTCCGACTTATTGGATAAATTAATAATGAGGTGTGTGTTTTGATATGGCAAAAGGGAAGTAAAAACAAACCCTTGTTATTCTGAAAATGTTTCAGTATAATTAAAATGCAAATTGCAGTTACCGATAAGAGCTTTTTATCAGTGAAGCATTATTTTTAAACCACTCTTATTTGTGTCTGCACATCACAACAGAGCCAGACGTGATACAGGTAGCTACTTTCTTATTCTTTCTCATACCTTGTGTGTTATACCTTTTGTATCAGTTGTTCATGAACTTGGTTGCCTGCGGGACCAACTGTCTCTGAGCCAGCTCGTCTGGGCCTTAAAGCAGTAGAACCACTTGCCAGACACATGAAACGGTCCATCACTGGGGTGACTAGGTCCTTCAGTGATCAAGGGCTTTACAGATAGACTGTCTGCTGAACGGAGGGAATTTCACATCCATGGCAGTGCTTTGTGGTTAACTGCTCAGGATGTCAGTGGTGCTTCTGTAGATGACCTCTGTAAGTGGGGATCTTGGGACACATGCCAAACTACTAGCCGTGACTTCAGCCAGAAAGAGGTGTTGCTGTATGCCATGCTCGCTGCATGGTCTGTCTAGGTCGTCCTCAGACCAGCCTTCCATCGTCACTTCCAGTCATCATACATCCATCCAACTCGTCAATTAAAGTTAAAAAGAAGGCACAGCTACGTGTGTGTGTGTGTGTGTGTGTGTGTGTGTGTGTGTGTGTGTGTGTGTGTGTGTGTGTGTGTGTGTGTGTGTGTGTGTGTGTGTGTGTGTGTGTGTGTGTGTGTGTGTGTGTGTGTGTGATTGTTGTTAGAAACACACACACACACACACACACACACACACACACACACACACACACACACACACACACACACACACACAAATAATAAGAAAAATAGTCTCTTTAATATGTTTCATATTATCATAAATATTATCATTCAGAACCATCTTGGATGTTTTAAATGAACTGTTTTGCATCCATTTGAATTCCCTTCCATCCTTAAATATTAAGTGCACTGAAATTGTTGCTGTTTTTCTTTTTCTTAGCGTTCAAACCTTGCCAAGTGATTACTCTCAAATGTTGTTGCTTTGACGTTTATAATGACCCCAAAACACTAGTATTTGCCATAATTGACCATTCATTGTGTCCAGCCCAGTCAGAGAGCACTCAGTTCCATTTAGACTATTTGAAAAACACACGTGATAGATGTACATTCACACTTACTTCTGTCTAACTCACTATCACCAAAACTAAACCATTAGAGAGAATGAGGACCGTGATGCCTAGTGGCAGTGCCAACATCCGTCCATTAAATACTGAAAACCCCCATTCGTAGTTAAAAAAAAAGTTACTACATAAAACTGTATTTGGGCCACTTTTCCCCCTATATATGACAAATATCTTCACTAAAAATAGTCCATCTACAAGATTCCAACATTTTCGGCAAATGTTCTTACCAGAATAGGCATGCTGTGGTTCAGGTTCATGTGGTTAAAATGTGTTTATTAATGGAATAAAGGGAACATTGCAGTGACACCCATATGATCATCATAGGACAGCTTACATCCCTATTTTGGGCAGTTCATTCAGGTAAAAGAAAATAATACAATAAATGAAAACATTAAAAGGAAAAAGAAAAAAAATGAAATATTCAATATATTTGATTTCTGACAATGCACTTGTAGAAATGCTATTTTTGTGTTGAACAACAAGGTGTAATTAATGCAAAAGTACTGTATGCGTCTACCAAATCCTTTTGTGTGTGATAATTTGATCTCCTTACTTTTGGAGAGCTGATCTATTTTCAACTTCGGAGGAAGCATACTTTTTACAGAATTTAGGGCTGTAGGACCGAAGAGGTGAAAGCAGGGTGAAATGATTTTTGACGCACGCACGCACACACGCACACACATGCACGCACATGCACGCACACACCCACACACCCACTTACACGCGCACATGCACTGTTCAATTTCTCTGTGTTCCTCAAACAGCCCTCATTTTATACAAGGTTAAACTGTGCAAACATTTGCAGCTTGTAATTTATGGGCCTATCAAACAAGCTCTGATGTTCATGTCACACCAGGTGGGGTGGGGGGTGGGGGGGCGCCTAGGGGCAAGGGTTGACAGGCCAGTGTTGACAAGGCATTAGAGACAGGTGTGGGACGTATCCGTGTGTGTGTGTGTGTGTGTGTGTGTGCGCTTGTGTGAGTTTGGGGGGAGGGAGGGTTGTGCTGCGGGAGAGTGTGCTGAGGGAAGCATGACAGCCAGAATGTTAATGAACTACACTCCCCCTGTCCGTCCAGTTCTGTCCATCCCCTTCAGCCATCCTTTGTACTTTGCACAAGTCTGACCATTGCATTATCCATCATACAGTAGGCGTGATAGATCCAACCATGTTCACTTAAATCCTCTTGAATAAGGCTCAAAATGCAACATCAATGATGGAAGTGGAAGCCAAATTATATTTCCTGCCAGACAGCCGGAGTTGAGTTACAGTACGGCATACTTTTTCCTTTCCTTCCACAGAATCAGATGCACTACAAATCCCTCTTTATTTTCCTGCTCTTTCTCACAGCTCACTTTATCCCACCACCACAGATACCGATCATATCCTCCATGCAGACAACATGTTATGGCCAGCGCATGTGCCGTCTTGCTAAAGACAAGCTTTTCAGCCAACCTTTCTCACTCTAAAAAAGTTTTGAGCCGCCAACTGCCATGGCAGTGGGTGGGTTGGTGGAGGGGTGGTGGGGTGGGGGACAAGAGATTGTCTCTCCCATTACACTGACAGGCCATATGTTGCCCAGATCTCCACTCCAGAGGCTTCTGCAGCTGTCAATGTGTCTCGGAGTCCAGGTGAAGCTGAGAAATGGAGAGAGGAGAACATCGCAGCAGATGATGGGGCTTTAATGCTGGCTCGCACTCAATTCTGAAAGCCTCAAGATGTGCTTGCCGAGCGCTTGTTACAGTGGAGGCTGGGATATATAAATACGTGTGCAGATGTTGCTTTGCTCACTTCTCCTGGCAACTTTTCTCGAGCAGACTGTGCATCTTAAGCAGTGACACATGGATTCTGACATACAGACAGATTGGATGCTACTTGGCCTCTTGGTCTCCATCTGATGATGTTGATGGGAATGGATGGGGTCCATTTTTTTAAGGGATGACTGGTCATCTCACAACCTGCTGTGTATTTACTCAGTGATCCGTCTTGTGTAGATCTTGTTTACTCTAGGTAAACAACTCTTCATCATGAACACATGTTTGGCTTAGGTGGACTATACTGGAATGCTAATTTCTATAGAGAAGCAGCTACATTTGTCCGAAAATGGAGAAGCAGACACGTGAAGACATTATTAGCCCATTTGATATTTCAGCATGGCATTTGTGTTCGGGACTTAATCACTGTAATTTTATTAGTATGCCACATGTCTGCCACAACAGCAAACAGCTGTTTGCTGTTGATGCCAGGCTTCAGAAACTGAGGAAAACAGCCGCAATACATGTAGTTAAGGATGCCTGTTTTGCATTTCTGGACACTAGGATGTTGAGGACAGGATGTGCGATTGTGTGCTTGGCGTGCACACGTGCATATTGTGTGTATTTCTGTCTTGTCCGTCTGTCTGGCGGGCCGCTGGGCCAGGCCAGAGGGAGGAGTCAGAAAGCGTTCTGCAGATCTAGGCATTAAACTAATGTGCTGGGATCAGGGGCCAGTGCCTCGCAAGCTGTCTCTTTGGCTGAAGGCTATAATGTGAATGGGCAGTGAGTGAACGCTGGCATGGGTGATGGCACAGAAACCAAACACCTGCTTAAGTTCTGTTCCAGGCGCCATAAACCCGTACATTTCTGTCCATCTAGTGCCTACTATGGTTGTAATTAGTGTGGTCAACAATGGACTACCGTTACGAGATTAACGCTTCTCTATAGTCCAAAAAGGGTTGTTGGAAACCCATGATTGGTGGCAGGCAGGGGTTGGAGCACACAACGGGGGAGGCCATTATACTTTTAGTGAGCACATGGTGCTATGCTTTTCAAAACGTACACCTGTTACTACTTATCTCTGATTTACACAAACTCGTTTTCACAAACTCGTGTTTAAATTGTGGTCTGTTGCGGTCTGTCACTGTCCACTATTCTTCGAATCAATTCTACTATGGTACAAGATGTGATGTTGTGTGGGCTGTCTGCTACAGTATGTAACCCGACGAACCGGCGAGGTGAGTTGTTTCCTAATAACTAATTATTATTATTATTAGGAAATATATTATTGTTATCCCACTTATTACATGGCTTAATACATTAATAAATAACTAATAATTGACAGAAATAGTACATAACAAGGCTGCTTTTATTTATCTGCAGTTGTGTAGTTGCGTTCATCCGGGCTAGGAGGTCCGTTGTTGAGCGGAGCGGTCCATTGTTGTGACATACAGCATGTGACCACTCACGTGACCAGAACGTTGGCTTCTCATTGGAGCATTCATTCAAGTGTTGTAATAACTAGACATAACATGTGTTCATAGGTTCATAGTTTGTTCCATAAAGGCTGTCGGTCAGCCATACCACAGCTTTATTTGAAAAAAGAAAGCCCTAGTCACCATTTTTTTTTTTTTTTTTTTACAATAGCTATAATATGAATTTGATATTTCATCACTCTTGTAGGAAAAGCTGAGTCTTAACTTGAAAGGAGCTTTATTTTTTATTACCAGTGATGGATTCCTTTTGACACACACACAGTTTTCTTCAATAATCTTTATGGTCTCTATAATGTAATCTCTGATCTGTATCTGCCCCAACAATTGAGGAATGGGGAAAAAGGAAATTATTTGTTGTAGCTCGGGTATCAGGTTTTAGACCAGTCAAATAATCATGGTTTGAACTGGGGTCTTGCCAAAAGAACCATATTGAAATGGGGGGTTGAGAAAAAAAAAATTTATTACTATACTGCCATTCTACAGTATCTATTCCTATAAATAATTTATTTTAGAAAATTGAAAAGCAGCAGGGAAAAAATAAGGCTCCATACAAAAAAGTAAACAATTAAAAATAATTGAAAAACGTAATAAAACAAACACCTCACATATTATGAGGGCAGTATGAGTGACCAGAAAAAAAGACGTGTGGTCCCTCCAAAATCATGTAGTTGAGGGCGACTGCCCTATAGACATGAGAGAAAGGTAAATGCGATTTGGAGATATTTTCATTGGGCTATGTGCGCTGTGTTGCAATGTAGGTAGTTAGGATGTGCAGTATTTATTGCTTGGTGCAAGCCAGCTATGTAGTAGGTACTCTCTGTGGGGGAATAGATTTGCCACATTGTTTGCTGCTGACTTACCGACCTCTTCTGTCTTTAAGACCACTGGGTCCATCCTTAATGCTGTGGCACAAGAGAGACTTACATTCTCTCCTTGTCTGGCATTAGCAATTACTGCCACCGTGGAAAGGTCAAGAGATGTTTTTTAAAATGCGACCCATACCTTTGCCTGACTGCTGCACTGAAATGTCCTCATATTTATTGGATATCAAATGAGCCTTGACATTCTGATGTTTAATTACCAAGGTGAAAGCAATTCTGGTGGACACTTTTGCCTTTGTCTTGGTAATCCATGATGTTTGATCATGCTAATTAAAGTCCTTCTTTTGCAGTGTCATATGTTGAAGTAGGGCATTCATTTATGATGATTATAAAGATGTAATTACACTATTGTAATTAGATAAATCATTCCATTTAGACTAACCTTTTTTGGTTTTGGTCTTTTTGGGTTTCCCTGCCCTTGTAAAAACAAAGAGGTAAAAAAGATAGACATTTGAATAGTTATAGGTTTATATTTGGCCAAGGTTGTGAATGAACGTGTACTTAAAGATGGCTCTGATTTGTTTACCTGATACCAGGGAGAGAAGCAGATAATTATGTTTGTAATTTATTTTTCCATTTGATTATCTGTGTAGATTTCTAACAAATGTCTTTTATAAGCATTGTTGTAACCAGCAACACTGTGATGCAGTTTGCGTATATTTTAATGTGAAACTAAAAGAGATGATGGCAAAAGAAGGGAATAGCTTACTTTTGTGTCAACGTAGGGATCATAGCTCGTCCAATTCTGGAACATTTGTAGCTGCCTCTTAGCCTACTGAACATCTTCTGACAAATCCAGAACGGCTTCGTCTCTAGTCTCTACATTCGTTAGCACCGATGCTAGGTACTTTGGGTACTTCTTGCACTTGTAGCCAATTTGTTTTTTCACTATTTCAGTGTTTTGCTAGTGTTCCTCTAGCCTATGACACAGAACAGAACTATATTTATTGCAGAATTCCGTTAATCAGTAATGAATTTGATTCATCAGAATCTATGACGTGGCCACAGGCTACTAAGCACACTGTTTTGGAAAGACAATGTAATCTTAAGCATGGCCGAAAATGTATTTCTGTGTCTGCACATTGTTTCATTTGGCTGATATTAGACATAAATGAGTTCTGATCTACCATTGTCAAATATGTGCAGTAAGCACATTACATATCATAATTAACTAATTTAATTTAACTCCTATGTTTTATATTACAGCAACAGAACCGTGTGTGTGTATGCGCATGTTCGTGTGCAAGTGTGTGAGAGACATTGATGGTACAAGTATTCTTCTATTTTTTTATGAAACTGAGGCACCCATGTCATGTTATCTGAAATTTTAATTGCTCCACAGGAACTAATGAAATCTCAGTTTCGTTAAAACTTAAAATTCCATTCATTAAGTCATGTAGAGGCTATGCTTTGGGGTTCCATGAGCTGAAGGATGGGGTTTACCCACTCTCAATTCTGAGTGTAATGGTAAAATGTTGGCCCCTAATGTGAGCCTAATTCACTTCACCCCTCAGCAGTTTGGGCTCTGCCTCATCCATCTCACTTAGAAAGCATACAGCCTGGCCGATCCTGGCCGCATTGAGACATCAGCTTTATTACACCACCTAAGACAGGATTGCTAAATTATTTATCTTATTTAGCTATGCTATTGCAAATAATGGTTAGAGACGGGGTAGCTGCACGCTATGCGCTGATAGTCTGTCCACTGTCCCAGCTGGATTGTGGATATACCAGTGGGTGACAGAACAAGTATGATGTATGGAGAATATTTTTCAAAGGTCACGCCTAGACCATATATCAGATTTTGGTCATGGTTGTGTTACAGCGGCACTGTTGAATCACTACACCCACGCCCTAAAATTCTCAGTATTCATTTAACCCTGGTAGTGTACAAATGGAACGAAATGTAATGTCCTTTTGAACAATTGCACAAGTTGGAAGTGACATTGAAAACATTTGGGGATTATCCTTTTTTCCCCTTAATTCAGAATTCCTGGTTTATGAATAGACAGGTGTGACGGTAACAGGTACAATGTACTGTATGTGAATGGCCTTTTTCTCCTTTTTTTTCTAAGTGGGGATTTGAAGAAGCGCATGGATATCCAGGATTTTACATACATTCGACAGAATAGAGTGTTTTTGCATTAATCCATGTTATGGTCTTTGCTGTGAGAAAGATTAATAATAACTTTGAATGTAATTACAGCAAAAGCCTGGCGGGATATGGATTTGCTCCAAGCTAAATGGAACCTTAAGATGGATCATGCGTTTTCTGGTGCTTACATTTCCTTTGTCAAAAAGTATGAGGAAACACTGGGCGCCTGGAACGGCAGAGCCATAGTATACTGTATGAACGTGTTATTATGCATGCCAGGAACACATCACGCATCGCATATGAATTACCGATAATCTTTTGTGGGTTGATAAACACCTTCTTTATGAAAAGATATTCAGCTCAATTCTGTCACATATTTTAATTGTATTTTGGACAAGCTTTGAGGATTCACTCAAATGAGTGCCCACCATTTTATACCGATAATTGATTAACTCAGTGGTTTTCAACCAGGGCCCATTATTTATTCAGCATTTGAGCCACAGATCCCAAACCCCAAGGTTTTCTTCTGTTTGTAACTGCAATTCCAGGATGGATTTTGGAAATGTATAACAGGCAAACCACGATCTCTAGTTGTGTAGACTTGGGCTAATTCAGATTATGAATATTTTAACTCTTGAGAGTGTAAAAATGTGTACAAATTCATTTTTGCGCTTTCAAAGGGTTACATCTTTCCAACTTTCCATCATTTGCCTGGAGACCACCTGGAACCCTCTCAAGGACCACTGGTGGTCCCCGGACCACTGGTTGAAAACCACTGGACTAACTGATAGGGGCCTATTCGGAGACACTGGAACAGGCTTTCCATGAACTGCTGGATATGCAGAACTCCTGATGGGTTGGACCAGGGGATCCATTATCGTACGGTCTACTTTGCTGTAGCATCTATCTTTGACTGGCTTTGTGCTCCACCTCCCCATGGCCCTGGGCAGATAAGGGCAGCCATGTCTACCAAGGCACCAGAACAATGAAAGAGCCCAGGCGGATCATTTGTTTAGTTGATAAATTATAGATAGCATAATCTGATAGGAGGACTGTGGCCTTTTTGCTGATCATGACACCAACTCCCCACCCCAAATCCCATATCCCCATTATACAGCCCAAACGCTTCCTCCTCCCTCCGAACAAACAGTAGATAAGAGGTGCATTGATTCTTGCAGAGAAAGTGTGTGTTAGCAACTTTTAAAGAGAACAAACTAAGCCGCCACAACCTTGAGGCTCTACCTTTAAATAATTTGGTCTTAAACTTTTTCAAAAGGAACGCTTAAGATATGGCTTTTATAAATAAAGCTTCTTACTTATAAAGCTTCTTGCAGCAGCCAGAGGCAGCTGTTTGTTTTTCCTCTTCCTGACGCGTTGGTATAACCTTGCAGCGTCCCTCCCAGTAGGTCTCTCTGCCACATCTCCCCATGGCAGCCTCCCCTCTCACCTCCAGTCTTCATCTCGCAGTGGCTGTTGTAATTGGCTTGGTTTGCACCTTCCTTGAAATCCAAGACATAACAGGCACTGCGTGACTGTGTCAGAGATTAGAAAACACACACGCATACAAAACACAAGTGTATGGCGTTGTGCACTGAGATCGGTTTGTAAATCTAGTTGTTTTACTGTAGTGACATGGGAGGGAGGGAGGGAGGAAGGGAGGGGAGGGGGATCAAACCCCATAAAAGGGCTGCAAACACAGAATAATGTGAACACATTGCGGCTTAGCAGGAAGTCCCTAGACATGGGAGGTAGGTAAGCAAACACTTGAGGAGGCATTCGGTATTACCTTGGGCCCATGTGTGTTTACATGGGGGGTGGGAGGGGGTGTTTTAAAAGCTATTTCATGATGTAGAGCCTGAGACGGCGTACGCCTCAATTGTTTTCAGGGCTTTTAAAGAACACCAGTATGTCAATAAACTCCTAAAATTAACAGAATGATGTAGACGGGACCGGACATTGGTGTTTTCTCACAGAGGGCTAACAATTGCCACTTCGGTTTACATTTAATTGACTTGAAGTTTGCCAATGAAAATTGCACGTGAACAACATACCGAAGGAGACAGGAGGAGAAAGGAAAAAGTAATCAAATATCTTTGGGAGAAAATGGAAAGGTATCACCTCGATTTACCGCGTGACAGAGACACATCCCGGTGAAAAGTATTCTGGGAAATAACACGGACAGATGTGTGCAATTTCTGAGCCTCAGACTGGGGACCGCAGCTGGGGGAGGAGGCTGCCATGGTGCCCTTCTATTACTCGCCGTTGTTTTTTTTTATCTGCCTCTCAGTGTGATTAATATCAGCTAAAGGCCCCCCTGCCCTTACTGATAGATTTATAGACTTCACGGTATAATAACTTAGTGTTTCCCTGTGCATTCATTTTCCCTACATTGATATTTGTCATTTACAGGTCTTCTGAATTCTTACCTATCCCTTCCCCCATAGGTCCTCTGGTGCCTGAGTTGATTGGTTCACAGTCCCTCAGGCTTGCCGCTGGGGGCTAAAAGCAGCCTTGTGATATCTCTGAAGGGACAGCGCAATCCTTTAAAAGGGTAGTTAATGTATCTAATAGAATGTAAGGAGAAGGAGATGTGATTGGACTACTGAATGTGTGTGCTAGTATATACCTAAACATGTGCAGTTTTATGCAACTTGTGAGGGAACTGGTGACAGTTGTTTTTGAGTGGTGTTAGACACTCGTATACACCGCACAAGTACAGTACAGTACAGTACAGTATGACTGTACAAGTACAGTATGAGTAGAGTACAGTACAGTACAATTGCATTATAGCAAGGGTACAGAATAGCACAGTACAAGTGCAGTACACTGATTTACCCCCTTGATGGGTTACACATACTATACATCATGCATGCCACACAACTACCTGTGAGGTTTATCCAATAAGGTCACTACATTTACCAATCTTTTGCAATGCATTATTCTCAAATTGGCCTTCCTCACACAATGTCATTTCAAGCCACCTCATGTGGAAATGGCCACAGGGAGTTCTCAGGGAAATTCCATCTACAGTATTACACAATTGCTTTTATTTTATTTATTTTTTATACTTATTTTCTGAGTCATCATACAATAACAATGGATGAGTTTGGTAAGATTCAATTGCTGATGTGTGGACAACCTGTGAGAGAAGAAAACAAGATGAAAATCTTTTAAATTATGTTTGTGATGAAGCCTGATAATATTTTTTAAAGTCTGCACAGTCTGTCAGTCCTTGATAAAACTTTGTCTCCCATCCAAAAGACACACTGAAACGTTCAACAGCAATGTGTGATCACAACAACAACAACCTCCACATCTTCTTGGAGCAGAGATCTTGTCTGATCCCTCTGCAAATTGCCACTCTGCTGCAGCCTGTTCAGCACCTGGTCTGGCTGCGGCCAGAGTGATATTGTCCATCTCTCAAGGCTTTCTGGGCTGCTGGAATGCTACCAGGCACTGCCCATCCAGATGCCTCTGGCCTCACCAGCATGCTGCTGCAACAAACACCCAACTCCAATCTACAGTCGCAGCTATTTCTGAAAATACTCGGTCAATGTGTTTTTTTTCTCCACAGCAGCAAGTTTTGCTCTTCTGTTGTGCATCTGCAAATATTCTCCAATTGGTGTGAGGGCCGAGTCGGTCCAGCGACCACAACTACATCCATGATGCCTTAATTCCAACTTGGCTCCTTGCGGATGCTGTGGAGGTGATGATTGATCTCCCCTTTGGAACACGGCGCAGTACGCCACATTACGCAGATGCAGCGATTAGCTTATAGGTCGGCTATTTCTGACCCGCCACGTTGCTGCATAACAAGTAAAGTGTAAATCAGGCTTATCCCTTATCCTGTGTCATTCAGTATTTCGCTGCACAGGGCGATAAGCTCGTTGCCGGCCTCCCAGGATACCACAGAGTTCTGCCAGAATGCCCTCCATCTCCCATCCTCTTTTCCATGACCCAGATTATATATATATATTTCCATCCAAGTTGGAGTCTGAAAGTTGAAAAGTAAAAGAAATTCTTGCAAACAACATAATCACATAGCAATGTGAGCAATTTGACTGCCACTAGCGTCTGACCTCCCAACCCTAGAGCTGAATGTTCCCGTAGGCTGTGGACAGATGAGGACGCCTTGCTCAGATTTCTGTGCTCATCAGCTCTGGTTAGTGTCACATGTTTGCTAGGATCAGGGGCATGGCTCCAGGCGACAATGACACATCGCTTGATTTCCTTTCATTATTTCCCCGCTTTTCCCGTAGGATTTCAAGAAAAAAAAAAGAATAACAACCTTTGGTATATTGTGGCCCCTTTGGTGGAACCATTTTTTTTCCGGCACACTAACCACATTAGATTATGTTTTATCCGCAGGATCTTGGAGGCAGAACATTGAGCAAAGTCAGTTGTTCTCTGTGTAGCTTCTGGTCATCTGAATAACTTTGAAACTCAAAGTAGATAATAATAGTTGCTTTAGGTGTGTGTGTGTGTGTGTGTGTGTGTGTGTGTGTGTGTGTGTGCGTGTGTGTGTGTGTGCGTGCACACGTGCACACGTGCATGCTATTTACTTAAATAGCATATACCGGAATACATGCTGTACTATAATGTAGTGTATTAGGTCTGCTGTTCCATCCATGTGTCCGTCTGTCTGTGTACAGCTACAGTAACCTCGGGCACCGGTGGCTGGTTCGATGCCAAACTTTACACACAGGCTCTCTGCCAACAATGAACCTTTACTCCCATTTTTCCACAACAGCCTGTTATAGCGCAGCCATGAGGCTGACTTTTGCAAAACACATTTCAAAACACATTTCATGCAATTTGGAATACACTATCTCGATCATGTCATCTATCTGTCATGTCATCTACATGTATATCTGTCTGCTTCCCAATATTCCATCCCCATTGGCCAAGCTTCCTTCCAAAGTTTGCAGGAATAGTCCATTTTGAACAAAATTCCTGCAATTTCTGTACAAAAATGCACATTCCTATTAGGCAGTGGAAGAAATGTCATTTAAACATTCTGGTTGCGCTATAACAGGCCAATCCTATCTTTACCTATAACTGCAGCGATATGTGTACAACTTTGTATGCGCATTAGAAAGACCTTTGCCTTAGATTTTTCGCATCTGCCTGTTGTGGCACCACCATTAGGCAGATGTTTGCACATTTCTTTATATTCCTCGCACAGATTTTATCCATATGTCATGCAAATTGGTATGCATAAGAAGAAATGCCACCATTTTCACATTGGTCTGTTATAACACCACCAAGAGGCCACAACCTGACCTGATGGAGACATTTCTGTGCATGTCTACAGAGGCCAAATAACAACATTATTGACAAGTAATCTTTTCTACATGTTGTTGGCGTAACAGAATGTAATAATGAAATGGAATTGATTTATGCCACAACCGTGACACTATGAACTGGTTAGGAATAAGGCATGTGGGCAAAACAAGATTAGAAAAGGCTGGACAAAATTGATTAAGCTGCATTCCGAATTTGATTAAATACACCTTGTGTTAGTTGTGGAACAATAACTTCTCCAAGATCTATATTTTCTGTTTACATTACCAACAGAGCACAGGGGGAGAAAATACATTTTGTCTCTACCAGACTAAAGGCATGGGGAGAGAGCATGTTGTGTGTCCTTCCATCCTTCCTTCTGTCCGTCCGTCCGCCCGCCTGTGTGTGCGTGCGTCCGTGTGTCCGTCCGTCCGTGTGTGCGTGCGTGCGTGCGTCCTACTGTGTACAGCTAATCTCCGACATGGTTAACTTGGCCAGTGCCAAACTTTGCTCTATTAGCTTCCCCATCGATGATATCACTGGAAGATGTACTGAACTGCCAAATGAACTGTGACACATATACCGAGTAGGAAAAATAGTAGTATTTTACATGTACATTAGTGAGGACGTATTAGTGTATGAAGATACAGTACGTTGAAAAGTGATGAAGTCCTTTAATGTCCCATACAAGGCAAAAAAATGTTAATAAATAAATGTTAGTAAATAAATTAATAAAACTAGACATGAGGCCCGCTGTGCGGGCCTCACGCCTAGAGTCCGCGCCGCTGTGGCAACAGGAGATGCAGGCAACGTGCGCTCAGTCCAATTTAAAAAATCGTGAGTAGTAGTGTTTTTGTACACTTTGCAACACTGCATTTTGTCAAAGGCAACTTAATGTTTGGACATAAGAGGAATTGTAATAGTAATGGATAACATGAAACTATCCAAGTGATTATGGACATGAACAGGTAGGTTGGTAATGTAGCAGTAATGGGGAAAAATGGAATATGGAGGAGGACAGTGGTAATATCTATATAGTCAAAGGTCTGTGCATAATAAACCATAACAAAGAATGATACATAGTTGCAACTGTTTGCACAGCAGTGTAGCCTACTCATGTGAATATTGGAAACGCCAATATAAGGCAAAGGGCAGTGTTTGTGCAGGCCAAACATACAAATGTATAAGTTGATGTACACAGTCACACACATCAAAGTTGGCATCGTATACTACAGTATGTGTCCTGTAGTTGAGGGAGTTTCAGGGGATACCTGAATTTGTGATAGGACCGAAATGGGCCCTACAACTAACAAATGGAAGCAAATGGAGCCTATGGCCCTGGAGACGTGTTAGTGAAATTGCAGATTGCATGGCTACAACGGATCCAAGTAGATTCCTTTTTGTGCACAGTTACAGCACCGTAAGGATCCATTTTGTTCCTTTTTGTGCACAGTTACAGCACCGTAAGGATCCATTTTGTTCTAAAGTGTCACAGCCGGTTGGGAGATTCTAGCCTATTATTGTGATTAGTGGTAGTAGTAGTAGTAGTCATATTATTATGCCGTTGGAGTCATACATTGTCCCCACCAGCGGAGCCCCAATCAATCGCAACAAAATGTGGTTGCATTATTTTGTACACTCTCGGAAAAAAATGAAAATGGATGGAATTACCCTTTAATGTTTACACGTTGTCAGAACGGGGATCTGTAGCCTAGATTCGTTTTTGTGCACAGTTACACCACCTTAAGGGTCCATTTTGTTCCAAAGTATCACAGCTGGTTGGGAGATTATATTATTATGATTGGTGGTAATAGTAGTAGTAGTATTGCTATTATTATTATGCCGTTCGATTCATGTCCCCACCAGCCGAGCGTCAATCAACCGCAGCAAAATGTGGTTGCATTTGTACACTCATAAAAAAAAGAAAATGGGTGGAATGTCCCTTTAATGTTTACACATCGTCAGAACTGGGACCGCCAACAGCGGGTCTACGGAGTTTATTCTCAGGCTGTGTGTGGATGTGTGTTCGAATGGGATAAGTGTATTGAAAGTGGGGAAGTTACCAAAGTAGCTGGGGCGATGCGTTGAGTAGACCCGGAGCGATCGTAACAGTGACCGTAGTGTTTAGAAATGAACGCGGTGAAGCAGGGTTGGAGTTGTAGCCTACATGGCCTGGAGTTGGCGCAACTCTGTGTGTATTGTAAGACTCTGGGCAAGGGGCATGTCGAATCAGAGTTGCGACATTGGGGGTCCAGAAACGGAACGCCCGAGTGCTGTTCATTCATGCAACCTGAATAGGAGACAAAGGAGCGATAAGCACTGCGTTATTGGTGGATTGTCCAGCGCTATGACGGCGCTTGAGACGCCTCGATAAATAGAAAGTGACGTCCGTTTTCTGCATGGCATGTTGTTACTTGTAGAGAATAATGTCGGGACTTTCAGCGTCGCATCGAGGGCAGCGTTTGTTGGACTGAGCGGCTCATACCGAAGGGGAGGGTGCAGTGCAGAGTGCAGACAGAGTTTGCAGGCAGAGCCATACAGTAAAGGCAGAGTTCTGACTTGACTCCTGTAGAAAACCTCCTGCCGCGACAATACACTGCATACTTCCGTCTGTGTTGTTGTATGGCTCTGGTGTGGACACGGGCTGTAAAGCGGTGACGTCACCGTTTAGTCGAGTGCAATTTGGGAAAAGTTGGGAAAAGTGAGACGGTCGCCCATGTTATGTGGATGGTGTGGCCAAAAACGGTGACGATTTTGACGTCACAGTAGGCGAGTGCAATTTGGAAATGTGAAAGTTGAAACTTTTTTATTTTCATAAAAACGGCTACTGTACAAAAAATATGACAGTTACATGGATGTAATATAGCCTATGCTGTGTGGACATAGGTGCTGGAGGTGTTGTGCATAGTGAGATGTGTGCAAACATTGTAGTTTGGTAGGAGAAGCGTCACAAAGGCGAACGGATAAACGGGCGAGACGCTCTCCTATTATAGTAGCAAGATATAATAATCTGCACCTGCAGTCACGGACGCATGCACGCATACATGCATGCAGAGGCGGCCTTAAGGATCGGGGGGGCCCATTTCATGACGTCATCATATTAATAATTAAATAAAAGATCGATTTATTAACTATAAAACAATGGCCGCGTTTGGTCCGCGCGCCGGCCCATTTTGGTCCGCAGCCCATACGTTGCACATCATAGCCTCGCAGGCAGCAACGCCTCCTCCTCCTCTGACATACGGAGCTCTGAGCTGCACATTTTCCGATCCGTGATGCAGGCTTGTCTTGGCAGAGCCTCGCGTCGCGCCTCGTACGACATCTCTTGTCATGGATAACCACACTCAGTGACCACCGCACCATCTAACATGTAAAAGTTACAGGCATTTCCCTTGTGTTGGTGGGGAGACAGACGGACAGTCTGTTCACTGCGCCAAGCTGCGGGAACTTAGATGTGTACGTGAAAACACGTGGGTTCTATACGCCTTATAGAACCAGTTTCTCTAAAGTCCAAATAATAGTGGTCCCCCGTCCCCGGACCACTTTTGATAGTCATAAACCACCGGCATAAAGTGACAAAAGCAGCAAATCTCTTTTCTTCCTCTCTGGCTCTGTGTGTGTGTGTGTGTGGAGGGGGAGTAGCCTGCTCACCGCTGTGATGCAGCTGCTACACTACGCCGTACAACGGTGCGTAACCAAGAAATAGGCTACATTCTGCGCAGCTATAAAGGAATGCAAACCATTATAGACTGTATATATATAAATCGCGGGGCCCTTGGAGGATCGAGGGGGCCTTTATGGAGGCTCTGGGCCCCTTTCAATTGAAAGTGTTGAGATGTCCTTAAGGCCGCCTGTGCATGCATGCACACGCATATGGATGGATGGAGGACGGGCAGACTATATGCTACAAAACAGTCTAGTCATTTAGGCAGTCAGGCAACATATTCTCAGTGGAGGCAAATCCCTCTTACTGCTACTGTAGGTGCTATATCTACAGTTATTCTATACATGGCTGATCTGCAAGTTCACATGAGTGTATTTGTGATGCTTGCAATTTGCTGCGGACTTATACAGGCTTTAATATGTCTTCTTTCAGGTAAACATCTGGGTGTCCTTCTGGCTGTTCCTGCACAGCACCTCAACACATGGCATCTCCTCCATGGATCCCTCATGGCCCTCTCACATCCATTTGACCCCGACGTTACCAGGAGCTCTCCATCTTGGTGAGTGAGTGTGGCAGGGCTCCAGGCAGACACCGTGAAATGGGCAGGGCTGTGGTTCACGGAGCAGGCCGGTCAGCTCCGCACCGCCTACTAGTCGGCCCATTTGCCGTGGCCCATTATAGTGATCATGCTTTACTGATCCCACAAACGTGTCATTCATTCATTCAGTCGTCTGTGCTAAACGTCTTTGGCCCCACCAGTGTGGAAGACTGCTTCACTGCAAAAATCCGGAGTGTTTTCTAACCCAGAGAGTGTAAACATTACATTATTACACTTTCAGAGTTACAAATGGATAGGTCAACACTGAGGATTTTACTGTGTTGGCTTGCTAGGTAATTCTAACGTTAATGGATTTTGCCTCCACGGGCTAGTAACGACTACAGAGCGAGCTAGACACACAGGATTGATCGTTTTGATTAGATGGCACATCTTAGGGGATGCAATGCTTAGGGTTATTGATTTGTTTTGTCTGAGATATCAATCAGGGATACGGCCACGTATTGCAACATTAAACTGGAAGTCAAGCTGGGGTTAGAGAAGGCTATTATCTTTTAATTGTCCAAGGAATCTAATGCCAGAAGTTAAGGTAATACTGGGGAAATAGGTTGACGCTGATCATTTGTTCCAGTGTCACTGCAAAATATCCTTCATGTCCAATGTATATCGCAGCTGTATGTGTGCGTGCATGCGTGCGTGCGTGCGTGCGTGTGTGTGTGTGTGTGTGTGTGTGTGTGTGTGTGGTTTCATAATGTAAAGGCCACTGTGCTTGTCATTTTGGTGATTTATTATCCAGCTGGGAGCCCTGTGGCCTGACCGTGCCAACCTCCCCAGGCCACAGGAGTCACGCCTTGTGGCCACATCACATCTACAATCAGCACGAACAATATTGCCCTGCTCCGCTCCACTGACGCCGATTGACACATGAATCTGTTTGTTGACAGCGCGGCGTGATATCGGAAACCCGGCAGGTCAAGTGTCACCGCGAAAGGGTTAATGTGAAAATAGATTAGAACCCCACAGGAAAAAAAGGTGAGCTGGGAATGTTATATGTGTAGTGCGGACTCAGGCGTGTCATTCCTTATTAGCTCGAGTGTAGGTGATAAGCTCCGCAGTACAGCGCACTACATACCACTATGCTCAAGAGTTACTTCGAAATGAAGACTTGGATCAATGTGGATAAAATGTGCCAATTTTGTTTGCAGTTGCACACCGGCAGGCTGATGATGATGACTCAGCGTCCCCGTTTTCATTGGGTAGCTTTTATAAAAATAAAAACATTAATAAAACCCTTTTTCTTCTACCTTCGCCCCTCAGACTCTCCCGTGTCCAAAGATAGCTTTGTCTGGATTGTTCCAATTAGAGGAGCCATCAGTGCGTGAGGCTCTCTGCGCCTCATCGTTATGTGAAGTGTTTGTTGGATGAATTAGGCGGGATGTGTTGTCCTCGTGTCAGCCTCTCTCCCACTGACACAGGAGAGGGGACACCAGAATGAGTCAGCTCTAGTACGTCTAGCTCCCAAAATGGATGCATCTGCCTGGCACTGCAGCTGTGGCTGTATTGATTCTCATTTGCCAACTTTGTAAACTCTCCTCTAGTATTACCCATTCCAACTCACGAACAAAAACTAAAAAAGATCTAAAGCCCTGCAAGTTCACTGCCGAGTGTTTGAGTACTTTTGTCTGTTAATTATGTACACCGCACATGGCTATGGAACATGCCTTTAACCATTTGCTTTTAATGTAATAGACCTGTGCTTGAATAGAGAACCAAAGCAGAAAGCTATGGAGATTAGCATTTAAGCCTGTTCCTTCTCTAGTGGTGTAGTGGTTTTTATTCAGGCACTGTGTGGATAGTAGTTACGAATGCCGCATAATCAAGTTTCAGGGTGCTTACGCAGAATTTCAATTGGCAGAAAGTCATGACTCAATGGTCGCCTTTACCAATGAGCCCAGGTTTGCTCACCTTGAATTTTATGAGACAAGTCTAACGCTTAAAGAAGCTTTTATACTTTAATGTGTATTGGTACCAGTGTTTTTTGTAAATCTTCAGTTGAGGAATATATAAATATTTCCTACATAATCTTTTCGTGTTTTGTTATGAACCATTTGATTCTGAATAATACTTTATCCAACGTTGTCTGCTTAAAATGGCATTACACAATGTTTTCTCAATATCCATGGTATAGTTCATCGGCCATAATGAGATCTTTGTTTTGTAGCTGTGGATGTTGTGGCCATGTTGTGGCCATTAAAAGCAGAGTTTGTGTTTTTGCGGGCCAGAGGTGAAAGGGCCAAAACAAAAACACGGAGGCTAAAATCAATGGTGCACTGACTGGACCTGCGCTCCTTGAGCCGTGATTTAAAGCATATGTCCCGTAATGAAGCTAACGAGAGGCTGTTAACAGGCACTAAGTTGGCCCCCATGGCGCAGCCTTGTTAATGTCACTGTCACGTCGGTGATCCCCCCGGTCGTGGAGATCAAGGGCACGGAGGAGCAGGGCACTGGGGGGGAGGGAAACATTGAGAACATTTCACATTTCACACACAATCTAATTGCTCTCTGAATTATTAACCTGGATAGAGGCTGGGCCGTTTGACCTGGTTGATGCATCTGGAGGTCTGGGGTGAGTCTTTCAGCACCCTGCATGAATATTTGGACTAGCGCCTTACGCCTTTCTACCTTCCCACAGCTCTTTGGACATTCAGAGGAATACCACTGCAAACCTGTGTAATGAGTGTGTGGGTATTTGGTCATTAGGGACTGCATTCCTAGTGTTAAGAGACTTACCGTCCCTCAGAATTGAATATTGCGTGAAGAAGTGATGTAAATTCATGAGCTTCATTCTTGTCCCAGTCTGATTGCCTTTATAAGTGCCGTCATACAGCACGAGAGAGGAATGTGATTTATTCATTGATTCAATTCAATATGTTTACACTTTTACAGCACCATAATACAACATCTTCTACATTAAATAATTCAGCAGGCCATACATTAATAATGAATACTCAAATGCCTCGGTAAATGACAATGTAAATGTCACACTCTGTGCACTTTTGAGCAACTTATTTGAACAGAATTTGTTGCGGCTCCTCGGCCATTAAGACAACAGAGGACAGATGCTGCTGTGTGCTGAGCAGCCCAGGGTAGCGGCTCTGTTATTGACCGATATCCTTGGTGAACTTTTCCTCTGGTCCCAAGGAGCACAGCACTGGGTAAATTCCTCCGTAACCTTTTAAGCAAGGATCCTGAGGATGGGGTGGGACGTGATTCACCCTGTCTTGTTCTACCCCCTTTTTAAGCTGAGATCTTCGGTGTCCGCGCTGCACAGCAGCAGAGCCAGTGGACAGTGCTTCTGGCTTGGAGGAGGGCCAGTTAGGAATGTCATTTTACAAATGGGCCGCCTCTGTGATAAATGTCCTGCCGTCTATAGGATCAGGACCTTGATGCTGTGGCGCGTGGGGATAGGGCTATTCATAGACACAGCTATAGAGCAGCGTGGCAGTAAAGTAACTTTCCTATACTACCACTTTGGCGATGTCACACCCAGGCTCTTTTTTAAACTTATCACTAAAGCCTTAAATGTCATTTCACCTATTGCTGTAGCAGCATGGCCCAGGGTGGCTGGATAATTCCCTCTGATGAGAGGGATGCAGTGCTGACTTCTGCCACTGACAAAGACATGGTTGGACCAGTAGAGCCACCTCGTCCACCCTATGAAACGCCACTCCACTGTTTTATTTTGGCTCATTAGTGCAAAACTTTTAAAACAAGGTCAACTGAAGATAATGGACAGTGACCAGGTTCCAAGTCCCTTTTACCCCGACAGTGTTGAAAGATGGCACACAGCTTGAGATTCTCAAGTAGCCGACAGTTTCTGTTCTGTTCCTCCATATAGGCTTCAGAATGCCCTTTTCCATGGAAACTGACTGGGCAAAGTTGCTGTCACTTTAAAATCTGAAATTCTCACAGGCCGGTGTTTATACTGTATATTCAGTCTTTTCCTGCAGTGTTGTTAAAGGTAGGGGAAGTGATTTCACTTTTGTCAGATATCACCCAAAAAAAATTTTTTTCTGTTAAAATGCTCTATTATAAGGTGTGGAAACCACATATGGAGTTTCCCCCTCCCCCACGTTAGCAGAGGAGCTAATAAAAGTTCCCCAGGTTGCCACCAATTCTCCTCCAATCAGGAGCGAGCAGCAGGTTCACATAGTGTAGCTACTTTTGGGGGCCCCTAGTGCACCAGGCTGGTACTACACCATGAATTTCAAATCACTTCCCCTACCTTGTTGTTAAGCTCTTCAATTGCCATTCAACCTGTTTTAATCCATGAATCCTATTGTCTGTAAGAATAAGAAAGATTATTCAATGTGATTTATTTTATGTTCACAGTCTCATAAAAATGGCCTGATTATTTTTCCTATTAGCATTATTCTCACAAAAATACAGAATTATTTTTCTGAATTGCTGTCAAATGTAAACAGAATTTGAGAGACAGCCGGGGAAAAAAAAATATTTTTTATCGGTTGCAACTACACCCTAGCCTTAAACTTAACTTGAGTAAAACCTATGCTTAAACCGAACATTAACCCTCGGCTTATTAAAAAGGTTGCAAAGGTTTTAAAAAGGTCACAACCTTTTTTTTTTCATTTAGAAAAAGGTAGGGGGAGGGAAATTTTCAAAATCCAAACCAGCTGTAAAAACGTTGTGATCTTCTTAGAAAACGGTTGCAAGCTTTTTAAAAAGGGATGCGAGCCATGGGTTCCTGGCTTTTTTCAGGAAACTGATGCAAGTTCACACATGGCAGTGCCCCCTGAGCATACAGTATATGTGTGAGATTGTGCTATATGTTCCTATAGCTTCCCAGGCTTTAATCTAATTCACACACTTGGCTCATGTGGGCCATTGTTTTGTCAGCGAGTCCAAGAAGAGTAACTCTATGGTGTCACGCTGACTCTCACACACTCTGTTCACACAGAGGTCAGCTGTGTCTGCCAAGCGCCCATTGAGGAGGGTGCAGCTCCCCTGTGTCCCCCCCAGAGTCGCTGGCCGCCAGGCCCGTATAACTCCCACTCTCTGACACGTTGCGGAGACATCTTTGTAATTTAAGATGTAATTCCCTTTTCCTGGGAGCTGTATGAAATCTATATTACAACCATAAACAATCCGGGTTTCCCTTTGAGCCTCCCCATCGTCCTCTTTATGTATGCAGGAAGATATTATTGGAGATATGCAGTGGCAAGCACTTCTGTTTCCTGAAAGGCCAAGTAGCAATAAATGTGGAATGAGATCCTATCCTTTCCCCTCCTGATGGGCTGGTATTCGGAGCCCCCGTTTTAACTCACTTTTCTTTTTAGATCGTGAATCATGACAGGGTGTGTGAATCTTGTTTAGTTCTTCTGCTGGCACTGCTTGAATGAGACATACGGGTGCATTCACACCGTCTTTTGTCTGAAGAAGAGATTTACGCTCGAACCGTAACTTGGTGGTGTACTAATACATGTTCATAGAAGCATCATCTAGCATTGCAGACTCTATTTTTCTCGTCGTTTTCATAGCATTCATCCCACATTTCTAGTGTAACTGATGCACTGCGTCAGTGGCCTGCACTGGCCTTGAGAACTTCCTTTGTTTCAATTTGTGGGACTAAAACTTCCTTCTTATATTCTAAAAACTTGGGCCCTCCTTTTTCCTCCACTGAGGATTTGTGAATTTGCAGCGCCATGAATACTATTGTACACAGCGGTGGTTGGGGAGCTCATTATCCTGCTGAAAATCCCTGTCCTGTTGGGGAAGAAGAGCTACTCAGGCTTTTTCACACAATGCCTCCATTTAGAGCGGTGGATACTGATTCACGACAAATAACTGAAATAATCATCGTCATTATTTCTCCTCCTTATTTATCATTTGCCTGACGGCGTGTCAAAAGTACTGAATTTCAAATTTCCATGCGGTTCTTCTGCTGCCGTATATAGGGCTAATTATGCGTCTCCCCGACTATTGCGATGATTTGTGCTTAAGAGGTGGCTCGTTATGTGTGTGTGCGTGCGTGTGTGCGTGCCTGCACGTGTGCGCGCATGCATGTGTGTGCAGCAGAGGCTCCAGGCATTATTCCACCTCACTCTGACACCGCTGTCTCTTCCAATTCCAGCACGTTGCATTAGTCATTAAGCACACAGAGCTGACACCACCCATCATATCACTGCCTTAATCACAGCTGAACTCCACCGTGTATGTATGACCATATCATTAACACACAGACCTCCATCCGTCCTCTCTCTCTCTCTCCCCACCCCCCCAGCGCCTCCTAGGTTCTTTGACTATCACCCGCAGACATGACGCTGAGTTTTTTATTTATTTATTTATTTTTGGTGGACCAGGTATCCTCACACGGTGACCGAATGACGTTCACTTCACATTGATTCATTTCACTTCACCAAACGTCACCTCATATCGTCATCTACCAAATTACGAAATCTCGAATGCTGATTAAGTAGCAGTGAAGTCTTTCCCTATATATCCACCATCAGCCGTTCTATGGACTAGTGGAGATGCCAACCCCCCAACTCCGAAAGTAATGATGTAGGAATCTGAGTCTGCCAGGCTGATATGGAAGGCTGTGTGTGTGTGTGTGTGTGTGTGTGTGTGTGTGTGTGTGTGTGTGTGTGTGTGTGTGTGTGTGTGTGTGTGTGTGTGTGTGTGTGTGTGTGTGTGTGTGTGTGTGTGCGTGTGTGCGTGTGTGCGTGCGTGCGTGTGCGTGTGTGCATGCGTGCGCACATGCGTGTGCGTGCGCACATGCGTGTGCGTGGAGGGCTAATGGTCTCTCTGAACTCACAGCCAACCAGTCACATGCATAACAGACAGACCTAAAAGGTGAGGACAGATCGCCTGCAGCAGTCCCCCGCACTGCAGAACCCTGAGTCTTCATTTGACTCTTGTATAAACATGGCCCCGTATCAGAGACTTAAATGAACATACTGTGTGTGTATGTATACGTGCATGTCCGTGCGCAGGTGTAGAAAAAGTTCTCACACACAAAACACACAATTTAATAACACCCTATTATAGATGGGTATTTATGTATTTATTCTGCAACGTTGTTTAATAATGAGATTATCACTATGGGAAGAAAGAAATTATCCATAATTTAGTCAGAAATGTTGAGTGATGCTTGCAGAGTTTGTATTTTATAGCTAGCCATGCCTTGTGTCAGGCCATCCATCTTTTTCGCCCCGCTCTAGAACAGTGGGCTTTCTTTGACGTATTACTGTAAGTGATTGTAATACATGAATCGACTAATCTAATTTAGGAGGCAGTGCTCTCTCACAGAGGGGGCAGGGAAATTTACAGTTCATGTTTTATTTATTTTTATTTCCTCGTCAGGCTATTTGATGCCCTGCATGTTCACAGTTCTCAAGCGGTTGTATATCTAGGTATTTTTAGCTCCCAGTTGTAACCTCCAGACAGCGTCATTTATGGACATGAATGAGTAAAACGACTTTCATTCACTGAATGACTGCATGGTATATGAGCTAGTCTCATAAAAGTGACAGGGGACAAAGTCCAATTTTGTCCGGTATTCACCTGATAATGAATTCATAGTGGTGTGCCCCCTCCACCTTTTCCCTTTGAATTATGTCGAAGACAAAAACAAAAGCAAGTCTTTCGGGACACTTTTTGATAGACACATGATGTCCCGGTCCTTGTATATTGTCAGTTTCATTTCAGTGTCCAGTTATGATGAAACCACCGTGACCGAGGCATGGCTTTATGGCTTTATTTGGTGTAAACTTTGATGGATTAAAAGCGTATAAGCTGAGACGTTTTATCGCAAACCGGAGCTTTAGAAGGCATTGCATGAAATTGTTCACTTTCACGCCTCTTCTTACCTATATTACGTTCTGCTGTAACTTGTGGCAAGAGCCCCAGAGATAAGCAACAAAGTTAAGGAGCTAATCTGAGAACTGTCACTGATCTGTCTTCAGGCACTACAGTGGCCTTGGAAATCGAACTGAATCCTTGCAATAACACAATCATGTCTCTTAGATTAGCCGACTACGTCGTTTTGGGCTCACATTTAAATGTGATGCACTGCATCATTCTACTATGGTCTGATTGTATCAAGGTCGAACATATATATATATATATATATATATATATATATATAGTACAAGGGATTGTAGATAGTCAACAGTACAGAACAGGGAGTATCGTGAGTAGTAGCCAGCTCATCTTGACTTTGACAGAAGGGATCTTGGCACCTCCTCAGATCATGAATTAGCATCTCTATGATCTGCTTCTCCCTTTCTGGGCCTTTGTAGCGATGTGCAGAAGTACAGATACTTTGACGCCACAGTATAACTGTGATAATTTCACCCCTTGCTTATCTAAATATTGGACAATATTAACATGTTGATATTCATTATTTGTGTATTCATCTTTAGGGCCCCTAATCACACCTTAGAAAGCAGGAGTTTCTATTTCAAACAAAGTGTTTTTGACTTGGTGTCATATTTTGACAGCAGTAACTGCATAATGTAATTGCACACAAGTACATACATGCTTACAGTACATCCATGAGTACATCGATAGATGCATATGCATGTGTGCGCGTACACACACATGCCTGCGCATTTGCATGCACTTGCGCAATGCGCACCGACACAATATTAAAACATAGACATTTATAGCCTGTTTAAATACATGGTTTACAATAGAGATCAGCGAATAACCTTTTTTCTTATCCGATATCCGTCCACACATATTGATGATCCATCCAAATCCGTACACGTTAATTAATTATTCAAATTCATACATCCGAACCCATTTGCCATCCGCCTTATAATAGTATTCTATAAGCTCACAGCAGCGCGACACACGCGGCGCTGCCACGGCTGCGATCCGCAGCTAATTTATTCACTTACCCCCTCCAGTCAGGGCTCCAGACAGGCGTTGTGTATCCCGTTTCCATAGAAACCCGTTCTGCTGTTCTTACATTGCAACGAACGAACGTCTTTTCTTGCGATATGTCCAGCACTTATTGATTCTCATGCAGTCCCACACCAAACTTATATCCATCATCCCTTCTGTTTTAGTTAGTTAACTTTTAAACTCTCCTCTGCAGCTAGCTGGCTAGCTAATAGCTGCTGCTGTGCTGCTGTGTTGTTGTTGTGGGTCCTTATCCAGAAATATAGGTGACCGTCTATTGTGCCTGATGGAAAATAATATAGGCCTACTACGCCAAGATTTTGACACACACGTTTGCTTTAAAAGCAAAAAGCCCATAGATAGATAATTTGTTTCTGATTTAAAAGCTATAATAAGTCTATATACCGTGCACATATGAAAATATATGCAATTTTTTTTATATATTCCATTGATCCAATCCATCCTAATCTGATTATCCGCAATCTGCTGATCTCTAGTTTACAATGCTTTGTAAACTAGTAAACTATCCATAAGTAAATGACAAGTCAAAAAACATATTTTTGCCCCCAAAAATATTTTAAATGAAAGAGAAGTCCCCCTGCGTCCCATTCCACTACACCCATGGCCTTGACATAATAATATTAAGGACCACTGACATTGAAGTAATGAGGTTTTTCAGAAAGCTGTCAGGACTGACATCAAGTAGAATCAGCTCTCAAGTCAGAATATCACAACAGGGGGTGATGCATTGTGAGATTGTGTAAATTTGTAATAATTTAAGTATGAAGGCTTATGTGGTTACAACTTGTTTAGCATTTGTAATTAACAAAAACATATACAGAATGATAAGAGTGAAAAAGAAGTAGAGGCTGCTTTGCCTGGATATGAATACCTTGGTATTTTGACTTTCCCAGTGGTGTGCCATATGGACACAGAAAGTTTGCAAACACTGTACTATAAGGAACTCAGTGCTGTGTGCTACTTCTGTTTGTTATTTTTTCCCCTGCCTCCCTCCGTAGGCAATGAGTGATTGCATTCGATGGTCCTTTTCTAATGACTTTCGAGTGTTTGGATGTACTTATTAAGGCTTGTCAGGAGAATAAATAGCAGAAATACCAGGCTGTGAGAATGATTAGCTAAAAGAGGCAGAGGGGGACGGGGTGGCGTACAGCCGTTAGTGATATTCATGCAATCACAGAATGCATTATTAGTTGTGCGGCCGCGCACAGAAAATGGCAGGAGTATTTAATCCAATAATAGGAGTGACAGATGAAACATTCTTTCACCAGACTGCCATATGCCGTACATTCATCTTTCCTGTTTAAACTGAGTTTTTTTTTTTACTTTGTCCACTGTTGTGTGTGCCTGTGACACAACACAAACATCAAAATAGCGCATGGTGCTTAATTTGTATTTTATTTTCACGGTGTAGTGTGAAAAGGATTTAGCTGTCTTGCAGAGGGTCTGTCTGTATATCTCTCTGTCTATCTCTCCGTATGTAGCCAATTTCGTCTCGGCTCGTGCTTCTACATGCATACACTATGAACCACACAGCTCAGCTCACATTGTTATTCCATCATGAATCACAGCTCAGCTCACGCTGCCACACAGCACACAGATAGTATGAACCACACCGTTCAGCTCACAATGTCACATGGATGAACCACACTGTTCAGCTCACCCTGCCACGCGTGTACTATGAACCACACCGTTCAACTCACACTGTCACACAGATACTGTGAACCACACAGTTCAGCTCACATTGCCACACAGATACTGTGAACTGTGCAATCCCAGCTCAGGTAATGCTGCTGTGTATATGTAGTGTACAGAACAGCAGGGATGTCCAACTCAAATACACAGCGGGCCGAAATAGAAAAAATGGTACAGATCAAGGGCCGGAGATGCGAGTCCACCAGTTTATGAGGATGTCCTATAGACAAACAGCAAGTTTTAGTTTTCCTTCACAAATCAATGTCCCTTAATAGCAAGATAAATGTAGAGATGAAACTGCATGCATTATAAAGTGAAAATGCATCTATGATCAATATAGTTGAAGAAAAAAAAAATTGCATTCTTTTCTTATCATGGTGTGTGCAATATACAGTTCGAAAAGTAATTAAATATCATCCCGTGGGCCAAAGATAATTAGTAATTCATCCACAGGCCTGATTTGGCCCCTGAGCCTTGAGGTTGACATACTGTACAGTATACGCGTTACAGCTCTCGAGACATTATCAACCATATAGTAAGCTTGTTGTTTAGCTGTTGCAGATTATGTAGACCGGTTTAAAAAAAGTGAGTGGTACAGCCTGCTCAACAACACCGCTAGCTGTCACAGAGACATACACACACAGATAGTCATTGGAACGGCTTGACACCGCTCAAAAAATAGAGTAAGGCAATTCCCCCACTAGTACTGTACATGCTGAAGAAATGCTTTACATTTTATGTAGAGGGATAGCACTTTTCTGACTACCGAAAATCAAACTATTAGGCTCTTTCTTATTTCCCGGCTTTATTTCTGTCATTGCATTGCGTGACTTTTCACAGAGTAACTTATTGCTGGTTTTCCGGAATCTGACATGTATTGTTCATTGTTCTTGGCCTAGAAATAAAGCATTTTCATCCATTTTCATCTGGGTACTATTTCCTCTTCCCCTCACTGGGGATATCGGTGCAGTGTTTTACACAGATACTATGTGCCACCTGGCCTTGTGGCTTGCAGCACTGCTGAAAAAGCACAACGGCACCTGGCATCAGAAACTACACAGGCGTGTGACTCTTTTGTTTTTGTGGGGCTATAGCCCCTCCATTTCCAGCTTTGGGGATTTGTATACACAAACATTCAAGACAAATGGCACAAACATGTGAGGATGAAAATGGTGATTTGCCATACTGAGATGATGTATGATGTGTAACTCACTTCACTCAGGTGTGATTTTATTTATTTTATTCTATTTTTGCATTAAATTTGAACTTTTCCCCAAATATGAATTAACAGCTATTTTTATGTAGATGCTGTAAATACTGTTTAACTAATCTGTATATGATGTAAAGTCTCTCTGGATTAAGGCCTAGATTGTAAATAATCTTCTGTATCATCAAACTCATTTTCAGTGGCGGCTGGTGACTTTTTCTTTAGGGGGTGCGCTATAAAAAAACATAATAATAATAATGATGATAATATAATAATATCATCACATTCAATGGAAGCAAAACAATGAGTTGGTGTGAATGGATGCTGTCAGCCAATCTTTACCAGCTCTTTGAAAAGGTCCTGGGCCTCCTGGGTAGGCTACTGGTGTAGGATACTCTCTTCCTCTGTCCTTGGATTTTTGTGTGATGATTACATTTATCTGGTTCCAGCTCTTTAGCTCTGCAGTGTTTTGCTTTCAATTGGTGTTTTCTGCATTGCTTTATAGTTATCTTATAAAATCTTTGTCTTGTTATTCCATTATCAAAATTAATTCAACTAGCCTACTGTATATTCCTCCCTTTACCTTGCTCTGTGTCTCTTCATTCATGTCTGTGGTGGAGTTGTGTTCAACTCTATGTAAAACTGTGTTGTGTGCTGCCCTCAAGTGGTTTGGTCGCGCACATTTTGCGACCGGAATCGCTCCTACCGTTTGCATTGAAGTCAATAGGACCGCAATGCATTGCCCTTCAGTGCAGAGCTCAATGCCTAAAGACGAATGCGAACCAACACGTGAGACTCAGTAACCTATCAGCAACGTTGTACAACGTAAACAACTTTTGACATTTCATGGCAGTATATTACAACTTTTAATCACTTTGTGGTTAGAGTGGGCTTTAGTTACTTATATTATATACAATTTGCACTGATGGATTGCTTATTTAAAGAAAATGACAAGCTGCAGATTTCATTTCTCCGTCATTCATGAGGTAGGCTATTGCATGGTGGTGCGGCGCACATGCGCCCCTATTCACCGGCCGCCACTGCTCATTTTAGGAATGGCCTCTGTTTGCACATTATAGCAAAACTAGTAAGTGCATATTAAATATTGCCAGTGCTAGCAGTGCAGTACCTAAATATGAACTGTTGACTAATAAAAGCAGCTGTATCAAGTTTTGACCATGAAGTTGCTTTACATTCTCACTGCTTGCTTTACATTCTCACATAAACTATATTCAACCTTAAAAGTGTTCAAGGTGCACCAGAACAATCCTCCTGAGCTTCCTGGGCATCTGTCCAGTAAATGCAAGCCCTGCATGTAATGACCTCGATGCAAGTGGCAGCTCTGTCCTATTAAAAGGTCCCTCCTCCCTGTCTTTGTCTCTCTGTAAACAGATCTTTAGAAGGCGATGAGGTTGCCTGGCTTTATCTGTGAGGTTACAATTGTCTGGCGAAGTTGACCCCAGGCTATTGATTTGTGATCCCTCAGACACGCACAGAGACATGCACATGTGCATGCATGCTCACACACACACACACACACACACACACACACACACACACACACACACACACACACACACACACACACACACACACACACACACACACACACACACACACGGTTGAATTCCCTGTCTGCCTTAGTGTCAATCTTCCTTCCTTTTAGCCTTCTTAAAGGTTATTTGCTGGCCAGCACCCGAGGATTGCAGATGAGGCTCAAACAACACACAACAAAAGGAAATATAAAACTTTTTAGAAATGGTACATGTATTTCCAACACAGGTTAGGTACACACTACACAACACATCCTATGAGCAAACATCAAGAGGAAGAACAAACCTCCTTTGTCCTTCATAACATGTATAAAACAGGGCAGCAAAAGATGACATTAAACGAAAACGGCCATCTGGGTGATTATCACAGCACACAACTCCCCCATCCCTCCCAGCATCCCTGCCTGGCCACACTCCACGTCACTTTTCAGAGGCCTGACTGTGTCAAATCAATGTCAAATTTAAATGTTAATAGAATTTTAAATTATTCACCATGCAGTTTGGCACATTTGACCCGTTTCCGAGCTCAAAATGAGTCCTCCACATAAATATGTCATGAAGAATTGGATGCCCGGTCTACCTCCAAGGTGCATTCAATAGCAAGGAATTCAGGGATTTTCAATTAATTGTGCATTACACGAGTACAATAGGTGATCATGTGGCTTATAATGTGCTGTGTTCAATAGTTATTGATTGTAATAGGGCAGATTGCAGATACCATATAATGAGTCCAACTCATGTATTCACTCAAAGGGCAGGTTCATAATAATGTAATATAACCTTCACATACATCTTAAAAGGCTATACACAATCTAATACTGCAGCACAGTATTAGAGTGGGATAGTGTACTGTGTAGGATAGGTCCATAAGACAGGGTCTTGTTTAAGCAGCTTTGTCATCTAAATGTCCTAAAATGTGTCATATAATGAGTTTTATTGGAGTACAAGTCAGTCCGATGTGAGAGCCTCAGTGTGGCAGTGTTTGACAACCAAAAAGTGTCACTTTGGATATATAGTAACCATTAAAAAACGCTCAGTGATCACCTCATTCCTCGCAAAGCCGACCTTGATACAAATCTGACCGTGGTCCTTCCCTAGTACCTCTCTGTTCTCATGCAATTTCCTGTCCCCACTGTTCCTGACAAATAATGGCTTGAAAATTCCCCAAATTGCTTAAAGCCGCAATATGTAACTTTCTTCTTCGTACCCTGGATTTGAACCCTGTTTCCTGGGCAAGTGCTGACGTTTTTTGCCATTGAGCTAATAGAGACTATACACGCTTGCTCAGGGGATGGATTGACATCCACATCCTGTGTCTGAGACGTGACCTTTGGCACCATCTAAATGTCTCAATAGTAGAGCGGGGAGGCAAAATACAAAGACCAAAATGAACACAAGTACAACCGGCCCGATTATATGTTATTTCATGTTAACATACTCATCATACCATACAGATTGGACAAAATAACAATTTATTCCTGAAGAAAAAGTTACATAGTGTAGCTTTGAATGGCCCCAGAGTAAATGATGCTCAGAATATGTAATCCCAATAATGCTCTCAGCTAGAGAGTGAGCAAAACTACAATGACCCACTGCATTTCTCTGCCATAAACCCCCATGCCATACATGTCTCTCTGTCCTTTAGCACCTTTAAGCCTTGGGTGTAGTGCCACACACCAGAAAGTCACTGCAACATGTGGTGCTGGCAGATCAGCTATTTTCTGTGCGCGGCATCCGCACACAAACCGTTCTAATAGTGCCACTAAAGTTCTGGGTCAGAGCCGTGACACTAATGTCTTTCATTGCTCTTTGAATGTATTCAAATGACTCACATGTGTGCTGGTGCTGACAGTGCTGGCCGGGAAGAAGGCGGAGGCACTCCCTGAGAATGAGAGGAAATAACCAGAATAATACTGATGAATAATGGAGTGGCTGGCTGGCATCAGCCGGGAAAGAGAATGAAATGCAGATGCTATAAGGATATGGGGATATGATGACCGAGTGATCCAGTGAATAAATGAACTATTGCTATCATTTCAAAGGGGGATTTATTTGCCGAGGGGGGACAGGCCTGGTCATTATAACGGAAAGAAAATAATTTATCACTTTGAGTACTTTCTAAAGTCTGTGAGTGGCTATTTATCCTTAGAGCCAGCCAAACAAACAAAGTGGAGGTAGTCCTGACATCACTGACAGAGTATAGGACATTCTGATGTCTGCCAGATGTTTTATGATTGGGCGTAATGGGCTGTCTAAAAGATTGCAGCTGAGGTTGCAGCCAGCAAGTGCCCATTTTCACCCATATGAGAACATTGTGCTGCTCCAGACACTGTTAAACATAAATCATGTATTAGGGGATGGGGGGGCCGCAAACCATATGCAAAACCTACTGCCGCTGAATTCCAGTACACAAGGAAATTATTCTTGGTGTTGATGGCCGGTATTTAATAGTGTTGGCCATTTTTACAGCAGTCCATCTGTTCACATCACAAGATCACAGCAAAGCCATCGCAAAATCCCATCAATGGCTAACAATCAAACATCAACGCAACCACCTACTCCACTCTCCTCTGTAGGCGGCTGCTTATGATCCAAACACTGTTTTATAATAGAGCAATGTAAACAGACGCATACATTGTTCTTTTTTTCCCTTCTGTGACTCTACCAACAGTATAATTCTGTACACAGGCCAGCAGCTTTTGATTGAAGTTTTGATTGAGATGTCAGCAAAACGACAGCCATTCAATTTGTAATCCATCAGGCTCGTGTGTGCTGCCTTCTGGGATCATTCATCCGGTCGGTTTTGAAAGTGTCTGTGGGCACACATGGCGCTGTGACGTCTCGCATATACCCTCAACAGGAGCGGGTTGCTTTATTTGTCTTGACCTTGATGCCGTTTTTTCTCCCTCCTGTTCCATATGCATGCCTTTATGAAAACCTCACGTCACTATTAATGCCGCTGGTGGGCTGTCGTGCCGATTTGACACTTTCAACGATGTGACAGGCTTTAAGAACAGAGCTCCCCGTGCTTTCAGTCAAGAAAATGAAACAGTGAGACACACATGGCGATGTGCAACGCCCACACCCACGCAAACAGCCAAACACCCACACACACACACACACACTTGTGCGTCACACCCACACACACTCACGCCGGAAGAAAGAGGTTGGCTGTCAAACAAACATCACATTAGCCAGACGAGGCACCTCAACAATAGCCAGCGTGAGGCGTGAGGCGTTACCGCCCCTGCGGATCCGTCATTTTGTGGACAGCTCCCAACTGCAGGCCAACAAATATTGCTTTTCCTCCTTCTCCCTACATGACTGGAGGGCCTCACGCCCCCCTTCCCTCTTCTACACCCCCATCCCTATACCACACACATCACCCGTGTATAGGATCAATGTTTTCTTCTCATAAAGCCATGAGCGGCTATCCCACGGATTTTAAGGATTAATAAAATATGAAGGGACATTAATATTCCCGCTGTCGCATTCTGCTATTATTGCGGCGGCGGGGACCCCCATGACACCCCCGCCCTGACTGGCTCAGCCTGCCAATCCACCCTGCAGGTAGAACTGCTGCAGTGAGTCGGCCTGTACTCAACCTGGAGACTGAGCAGCTTCTCCTCAAGGGCAGGATAGGGCATGCTGTGACACCGGAGCAGTGCATCGCCTCTGTATTCAGACAGCCCCTTGGTTTATACACTCAGACCTAACTTAGAGGACAAGGATGTCTACAGGGCCGGATGTAGTCATGGGAAAGGGGGGGTGGGGTGGGGAAATCTGGAGGGGGTGATTGCCTCACCAAACATGCTGACATGCAAAACAACCCAAATTTCAAAGATATTTCAAATTAAAGCGCTTATATTTACAATGATTTGATACACTACTACTCTCTCTGATTCAGACCCTGCATGCTGTGTGTTTGTTGCAACTCCAACAACAACTGATGTTGTTATAGATGCCTACTTGTCTGATAACAGTCCTGTAACCGAAAATGGTATGGGTGCCATACCATTTTCACCTGGACCCCCAAATGGGAAATGTTATATAAGGATGTTTACTAGCAACACATGTGCAGGGTGAGAACAGCGAAATGGTCTACATTACACCATGGTAATTAGGCTGTGAGGTTTAACCATTTAAGAATAGTGAAAATATCCAACAACAATCAATGTTTCTAACAAAGGTTTTTTGCGTGACCCCATTGACATTTGGTTATGTATGGACCAATCTCCAAGAATCTATAGATCAATCTATAAACCAACTATGGTATTCAATCATTTTAATTGCTGGATTCCATGGATCATGACACAGCTCTAGGCTACACCCATTTCCGTCTGACTATTTTCCGCCAATTGCATTTACTATTCATATTTATTTATTGCGACTACTCCTACAGTTTTAGTTCAGACCTCACACACATCTCCAGAGTCACGTGGTTGACATGTGTCATTCATCACTTTTTCATATTCCACTCCAAATTTGGCAATGATTGCTTTCCAAACTTTCCCCGAGAGGCCTGTTAAAAATAAATAAATAATACACAAATGATGAACATTGTGTCCAATTTATCCTAAATTTGATCACACATTAAGGAACCAAAAGCAATTTCACTTCTATCCGTAGGGAACACCCTAAAGTGGAATCGCATGTTTTGTAGGCCTGTCGAAGATTTGTTCTCCAAGGAGCACACTTTTCTAGTATTTTTTTTTCCTTAAAAAAAGTAATTTCCTTTTTTTTTTTTCCAAAAGTGTCACCTATTCCCCAAATAGGGATGGCAGATGGCAGAGTAACTGTAATCTTTCTGTGTCCTTTATCTGCACAATTCCTGCACTAGATGACTTTAAACGGAAGCAACTAAATTGCATCTAATTGAACAAGTGAATAGGAGGAGGAAGTGTCATGTAGACAAATCCTCTTTCTGATCATTCTGCCAACCTCTGCCCTTAGTGTGTGTAGAGAAAAGACCTTTGACCCTCATGAAAAACTAAACTGGGAGAAATCCATCTGTTATGTATGTACCGGTACCTTCATCTGGGATTTAATTGACTAAATGAAAGGTTGCCTTTCATCATTGAAAAATAACACGTGTGCACATTATCACACCTTCAATCAGCTGTCTCCTATGTGTTCTCATATGATTATTAATTTCAGTGTTTTTCCTTTGTATATTTCTTACCTGCATGCTTTACCTACTTTTATAGTATCCGGTTTCAAGGGAGAGATTCGACTTTACTGTACACACAAAGACAAAAAAGGATTCAGAGATCTAGAGAAGAGCCTCATAGGCACTAAACTATACAGCATGCATGGTATTCTCTCTCTCTCTCTCTCTCTCTCTCTCTCTCTCTCTCTCTCTCTCTCTCTCTCTCTCTCTCTCTCTCTCTCTCTCTCTGTGTATTGGCAAACAGACCTTGGTTCGGGGTGGGTTCGTCTGACAGTCTTTAAATGTGACAGATAAGAGAATAATTAATTTATCAGAGCAGACCAGGCTCTAATCCCTGGTGTCCTGGTGATAAGGGAAGGTTCCTTCTCCCCTGATCTCGGTGCCGATACGGTCCTTTTTTTTCTAGGCGGCTTTCCCGTTAATAAGCCTGTCAAAGAGGCATGCAGCCGTGGGCTCCGTCCCGTACAGGTTATCTCGCCGCCACACGTTCCCCGTCTCCCCTACTCTTGACAGCCGACAGCAGCCCTGGTCGCTGGGCCTTTGAAACCCAGGGAGAGCGGGCCTGTGGGCGCCGCAACGAGGCGGCCCTGTCATTTAAAAGGGGCTAATTCAAACATCAGGTGGGTCAGAGTGCATGAGAGGAGAAGGAACACAGACCAGACAGACCATATATTATATACACATATTATACAGTATATACAGAGAGAGAGAGAATAACATTTTGTAAGTCCCTTTCTGTCTCTATGACAGTGGTTTTCAACCTTTTTGATACCAGGGCCCATTATTTATTGAGCATTTGAGCCACGGACCACCATTTGAGGACATTTTAGCCCCACAGACCGCAAAACTAAAGATTTCTTTTCTCAAAACAGGCAAACATACAGATCAAAATGGCCATTAATCTTCTTCTTGTGTAGACTTTGGCTAATTCAGATGATGAATATTTTAACTCTTGAGGCCCGAATATATGTACAATGGGTATTGTGATATAATAGGATACATTGCCCTGTGAATTTATTGACGGTCCCTAACATGTTCTAACGGGAGGAATCTCCAAGTGGAAACTAACTTCACCATGGTATATAAAAAGCATGAGTCTGAAAGAAGTGCATAGCCCTCCCTATGTTGTTGGAAATTAGATTTCTCTTTGAGTTTTCTTTTTTTTTCATCATTCAGTCTGGGAATCCATTTTTGGATCTGTACAGTACTAGAAGTTCCGGCCTAGTATCTAGTATCTTCGCATGTTGCAATTGTGATTAGGAAAAACAAACCTGGCAACCCATGATGGTTTCAAAGAGAGAGAGAGTCAGTAAAAGGTGAAGTACAGTACAGTGTGTGTGTGCATGTGTTTGTCCGTGTGCATATTGCTATTTGCATTGCCCCCTATGGCTGAAAAGAGATTTGCTTTGCCAATGTATGGGAAAATTATTAATCAATGATTTGTTAATTTGAAAATCCCTTTGTTAATCCCTTTGTAATATTATGGTCAACGCCTGTGTGAAAAGTCAGAGCAATTGTTGCAGCCAGTGAGGAGTTACATCAGTTTCAGACATTCAGACAGACATTCAAACACACATTTACTTATTTATAGTATGGATGGATTGCATTTTAAAGCGCCTTTGTAATCACTGCATGCTTACTCGGAAAGCTTACAATGGTCTATTCATTCATCATACATCATCGCCCCCAGTGTCCTCACTTCCCACATTCACACACCAATGGTGGCAGGTTCACACCATCCAACTCATGTGGATAGGAGGAGCCAGGATTCAAACCAACAACCCACAGATCATTACACAACCAGCTCTATACTGTACCTCCTGAGCCACAGCCCCCTCCATCTGTTTCTAGGCGAGATGTGGGCATCTTCCATCTTTCTGCAGTCTTGAGCTGATCGGCTGTGTTTGAAGAGGGTTGATGAAATCTACCGTATGTTGATGAGTCATATCTCTTGGCTGGGAATAATATTATCTAACAGAAATAGAAATTGTGCTGCCTGACTGACAGTGTCTCTCCAGACAGTATAGCCACTATAGCCACCAGGTCTCCTTGGTGACCACCAGTGTCCTCTCTTTGGTGGCCACTGGGTCTCCCTGTGGTCCCTGCGGTCTTCCATCATTTCCCTTAAGCCTCGGCTATTTCGCAGGCAACCTACATACATTATCATATTTTATGTGGGTCGCACATGCGTGCCCACACGTGTACGGGTGCGTGTGCACATGTGTTCTTGTCCAGAGGTTGTATTTATATCTAGTGTATATAGAAACTTCTCGCTGAAGGTGAGCATGAGAATGAAATAGCATTGAGTGTTTGCCGTTCAATGTTTCAGATCTATCACCCCGCCCCAAAAGATGTTGGCATCTTCTGACTCTATGTACCATATAATTTCAAAATCTATTCGCGGATGCTGTGTTTTATTATTGAATTATTTACTCCCTCTTACATTTTTCTGTCTTCTGCAGAGATCGAGCCAAGGTCAGTCCTGAAGGAGCTCTGTCAGCCTCATTGCCTGTCTGCCTGTCTGTCTGTCTCTCTGTCTGTCTGTCTCTACCTATTTGTCTGACTTCTGGCAAACACGAGCACTTCAGCTTTTCGATCCGGCTCTGCCCAGTAAATGTCCAGCCGATGCTCCCTCTTATCTCTCTGACTCCTCTAATCTCCTGTGAGCTCCAGGAGTGGAGGCAGAGGGGCTGTCATTGTCCAGGGATGTGAACCCGCAACCTTTTCCAATTGCAACCACCCCTCTCCAACTTGCCCCTCCGTTCTTCAAAGCCCTTCCGCGTAGGCGATCTCACGTCCTGGACAAAGGTGCCATTTGCTTTTCATTTCCACCTCCCGCGATAAGAGGGGAGAGAGCTGGAGGGAAAAAAAACGGGACATTGTATATTGTAATGCTTCCTCACCTCTTTGACATCAGCAAAATTGAGGTGCGGGCGAGTGATCGATACAAATTAAAAGTAAATACAAAAGAGAATGGCGGCGGAGAAAGGACACATTACCACGTTAGGAGGCGCTGGCTTTCTATAGCTTTTCTTTCCCCCGCGATGCTATCGTTTGTTGAAGAGGTGGCAGGCGATTGAAGGTGAGGCGTTGGGGGTGCTGTAGTAGAAACAAACTAAAAATCATTGATGCCTCCTGAACTATACTCAATGCTAGTTTACTTGTTCCGGTTTCATTATTTTGCTACAACAAAGGGATGGCGTCTGAGGTTGTTGGTACAGTATACACTGTGTGGCATCCTGATGATGCTCAGCAAAGCAAACTCCCAAATCTGGCCCACCATATAGGCTGCAAATGGGAAGGCTGCCTCTGGAGACTGCCTCTGAAAAGGTTGTCAAAAGTTGTGTCATTTGTCAGCGACTGCCTGACTGTACTGGTCCCAGATGTGTCCTGCCCGGTCACTGGGCAGAGGAGGAAATGTCATGTAATCTCACACACACTACATTTGTTTCTCCTGGTGTGCAATGAGGCACGCAGGCACACAGTTAGCTGGAGGTCCTGATTTATGCACCTTGTCCTCACCCGGACCGAAGGCACACACGCACGCACGCACACACACACACACACACACACAAACACACACACACACACACACACACACACACCTACCTCCTGTTCCCTGTCTACTGTCTATCCCGCTCTTCCACACTCCATCAGACCTGGCACCTGTCTTTGATTTATACTGTGTTGCGCATCAAATACTAGATCTACAAGACGCGCATTGGGCACTTGTAGATCGGCTATTTGCGACAGACTGCACTGCCGGGCAACTAAGTATACAGTAAATCATCTCCTCTCCTTCTCTTTCCTCTGAAAAACAGAGGAGACCCCGGGAATGTGATATTCTATCATTATCGCAGACACATCTACACAACATTAACCAAATTACATCTGGCCGGCGACATGTTCCAGTGTCTGAGCGCGCCTCGCGGCGCGGCAGGTGGCCTTGCATCAATCAAACGCGCCCGCTGCCAGGCCCTCGCCGGCAGGACTGGAGGAATGGAGGAATGGCTGCTCGCTGTAATTGTGTTTCTCTTCCACCATTCTGCCTCTGCCGTGCAGCTCCGGCTTCTCACACTCCCTTTTTGCGCGGGGTGACAGGGCTACAGGGCACTCTTTATTCTACTTAGTACCAGGGGCGGATCTAGGCATGGGTATGGGGGGGCAATACCCAGTCCCCCCCCCCCCCCCCCCCCCCCCCCAAACACGATGCCATGCAAAACAACCCAAGATATTTCAAATTAAAGTGCTTAGATTTAAAATGATTTGAAACACTACTACTGCTATACTAACTACAATTTTGACACCCCTAAACCAACAGCATTTCATCATTGAAAACAGAAAACTCTCTGAGCCAGACCTTAAGCTTTATTTATGCTGCGTGTCTGTTGCAACTTCAACAACAACTGATGTTGCGCGTCTGTTGCAACTTCAACAACAACTGATGTTATTACTGATGCTTTACTTGACTAATATAAGTCCTGTAACCGAAAATGGTATGGGTGCGGCTTCATCGCCCGTGGCGCGAAGCGACACGGGCGATGAAGCCGCCCCCATACCATTTTCTCTTGCACCTCCAACATGTTCTCTTGCCCCCCCCAATGGGACAAGTTAGTTCCGCCCCTGGTTAGTACCTTATTTCTGGCAACACACTCCACAGAGCAGTGTTATTGCAGAGGTAACTCTGGAACCGAAAAAAAGTCTTTATCCGCACTGAGCATAAAGTCATTGAATCATCTGTCCAGGTATTAAAAAAGAGATATGAGGCTAGGATTGAGTTAGCTCTAGAAAAATGGGCTGTTGGAGATAAAACTGTACTGGTGCTAAGGAGGCTCAACGTGTGTCAGACTGTATTAAAGGATTGAAATCAATTATAATCGCTGGACAGAAATGTGTTTTCTGTCCAATAACCAATCCTTGTCTCTACAGTGTCATATTTTATGTTAGGAAAGTTGAGTGAGTGAGTGAGTGAGAGAGAGAGAGAGAGAGAGAGAGACATACACACAGAGGTATTACAGTAATGACATGTCAAACTAGCATCATGCAATCATTTGCTGCAGGGAGAGAAAAAAACATTACAGACATCATTGTTGTTTGCTAACATAGTCCGCACACTGAGGACGGAAGCACTCCATGAGCACAAGCCACACAAACAGCCTGGGAGAGAGTTGCAGTGACATTTCTGCTGTTCTCCTATATACTGTATTTGAGACAGGCCATGGGTTTAGCATCGATAGAAATTAAGGAGACAGAGGGAAACAGTTACTGAAGATTGTGATCTATTATGTTTAGATTTATGAAGCACTGATCCATAGCTGGTTGGGTCAGGGACAGGGAGTCCAGTGAGTGTGCATTCTAGCAGCCTCGTTGCCAACTCACCTGCCACTGCTGCCAGTCAATAACCTATTTAATTTAATGTCACAGCCTTTACGGGCCAAGCGTATTGACAAGTTCCTGAATACACCTTCAAGAAGCCCCCAGCTGCAAGTGCCAGATAAACTGTATGTGGGGAAAAAATTCAATCTTGCGTCCCATGAATGCCGCTGAGTCCTTATAAATTATTAAAGCTTCTGGTCGCTTATCCGGCGTGGAGAGGAACTTCTAGCACTGGAGCTAATGTCAGTGATTTGGAGGAGGCCACACATTTGTTACAGAGACAAGCCACAATTCCCACATCACATTTGGCGCCATGTCCGTCTGCTCTCGGAGGCGACTCACTCACTAACTGGCCTTTATGTTTGAAAACAGAGAGGGGGGAGAGGGGGAGAGAGATGGCGCTATGAACATGTAATGAGGTTTCACTCCACACAGGTAGAATGCAGGCTACACCTTATGCCATACAATGACACTTTAAACATGGCATGTTTTGCAAATTGAGGTATAAAATAGACTTGCGTCAGTTCCATTTAAGCTCTTCCTTACTGTAAACAAAGTGTTGCCATGCAGATCTAGTCATGCATCGCTGCACTGTCTCATCTGACATGGTGGCTTGGATGACATTTGAAGGTGACTACACTTGTGGTGCCTCCGTCCTGTAGTAGTCAATAAGCCATTTAATCTCGGTCCTCTGCCGAGTCGATGCAGCCGATGCCACATCCGTAAGAGACAAGACGAGGGTCCTGCCCAGCTCTGATAAACCACTCATTTCCTTCAGCATTTTTGTCTTCAATTTGGTATGGGGGGGACATTAAAATAAAGCCCTCAGCCCATTTCAATCATGGATGCCTCTCTTTAATGAGCTCCTTTAATCCTTAGCAGTGGGCACCGCTTGCCTCTCGGCACGACAGAAATGAACTCGATTAGAGGATTAAGCTGCTCACATTTTTGTATTCATGCTTCTAATTCACAAATACAAGCCATTCCAGGAACCCCGTACAAAGAAGTGAGAGCCACTGGCTGTGTCAGTGTTCATATCAGCAGCTTGTATTACAACAAGTGACATCTCTAAAATCTGTGATACATTCCTTGGGGACATATCTGCAGCTCTATAAAGGCAGCCATGTTTTTGGTGTGCGTTACAAAACATGGCCCGCTCTGCCAGACAGCCATTCTCCTGAGAGTAAATGAGAAAAAGTGGTTTTAAACACATTTTTTTTTTTTTTCAAACAACTTAAAAAAGCTGAGTGCACTTTTTTACCTTCATGCTTTGGGTGATAACTTGACTGAAAACTTGAAATAAGTAAATAAGTAAAGCTCCTTATGGGCAAGAAGCGAACGCAGGTCAGCTATTATTCTTATTAATATACAGATGGTAAAAGAGTAGGTGCTGAAGCTCTCTTTATTTGTTGTGTACTGTATGTGTGCACGTCGTCCGTGGTATATAAGATATCAGCACTGTGCTAAACAACACGTACTGCAAGGCAGTGGAATCCACCCGGGTATGCAATACCCATGTCAGAGTACCTGTTCCACGCATCTGTTTGTGTCCTTTTTATGCCCATATGAAGATATATTCCTATATATGGAGTTCTGTGTCAGACATACCCAAAAGTGGAGTGTTGTGGTGTTAGATATGCCCAAATATGAAGTATTGTGACATCAGAACAGGCCCAGTCCAAAGCCGAGGCAGAGGCCTTTTGAGGCAGTTCTGGACAACCATGGGTTCAAATGACAACACTGTGCAGGCAGTGTACACGTCCCGTGGGAGTGTGGAATGACTGTGTCAAATTTGAAGTCAGTGGGCCAAACGGTTACAGCCATACACACATACAGAGAGACAGCTACCTGGTGCATTTATAGATAGATGAAATGGTATTTCTGACAGATATTGACTTGGGCGTAGCCTTCACCCTTGATACTAACTTAGAAAAGCTGGACTGGGGCCAAATTCAATTTCACTTTAACCATTTTAAACCTTATAATCACATAGGGTCCTACAGTAGTGCACTGTTCTTCCTGAAACGGCAATTGTTTTTGTCAAAAATGCGGGTACTGGCAATTTCAAGGGGGGCTAACGCACCCTTCACGTCAATTGGGTTTGCTTGGTGGGGGCTAAGCCTCCACCAGAGGGGGGTAGTATTATATTTAGTATTCTGAGATGAGCACTTACTGTATGATAAATGAATGACTGAACGTGACACATTGTTTACTCAAAAAACACTTTGACACTTGATTGATTGTTTGCTGTTTTTGGCTATCTTTTCACATCTGTCACTTTTTCAGATTAGTCACATTAATTCAGATGGTGTAGTGGTGGAAGACTTACTTTTGTTTTACTTGGCAAGTAGTGTGGCAATATAATATATAAATATACTATATAATATACTCCAATACATACAAGATATGATATGATATGATATGATATGATATGATATGATATGATATGATATGATATGATATGATATGATTCTGTATATTAGTCAATAACATTCCAGTGGAACAAACAAATTGCACTTCATCACCAAGCAGCTGACAGGAGTCTTTCATTTAAAGTGGGAAATGTAGTATATAGTATTTTTTATTGGACTAAAATGTCTGTTGTTCATCTAAATATTGGCATTCAGGAATACACTTCCTGACTAGCTGTAAATATCGAGCATTTTATAGGGGGTTCTTTTGACCCCAAACTTTCCTTAAATAACGTGGCATGTGAAACTAGGAGAGAGAGCATAATAATCACCTTAACCAAACCCTTACCTTAACCATAACATTAACCAAACCCTTTACCCTAAACATAACCTTAACCAAACCCTTACCAGTGTTGTACCCGAACGAGTTCAAAGATGTTCAGTATGTTCGTTCGTGAACGAACCTTAAACTGAACATACTGCATTTCCGCATTTTGAACTTAATTGGTTGAGAACGTGTTCATTCTGGGTGTTTCTGAACGCAGCTTTTCTCGTTCACAAACCCGTTCAAGAGGTTGCCAGATATCCATGAAGCCTTTCCATGAGCCTCCCGGTAAAAAATAACACCCAACCTGGCAACAGAGCAGTCGCCTGTGTCGCACAGCAAATACGTCACTACAACAATATGAGAAGCATTAGTGTGCAGCATCATCATGGATCACCCTAGTAGCCCTCGGAACCCTCGGAACCAGTGTTGTAGTGGTACTTTTAGAAGTGGGGGGACGCCTCTTAAAGGGGAATTCCACCCATTTTCGTTTTTTTTTTTCTGAGTGTACAAATGTGAACCAAATGGACCCTAGCGGGTCCATTTGGTTCCATTTGTACACTCTCAGAAAAAAGGAAACTCATTACCATGGTGAAACACATCTTGATGACGTCATCAAGATGTATTTCACCATGCTAATGATTTTTTTCAGATCTCCATTTCTAGGAAACACTGAATGGGGGAACTTTTTTATCATGTCCACACAACATCTCTAAGGTATATTAATGACAGTAAAATATTGAGAATTAGTGGAAACACATGCATGCACACTTGCATTTGTAGTAAGTATAGCATATTGAGAACGATTGTTTACAATGCCTCGTTGTATCCATAAAAGTAAATGACAAGACAAAAAACATAAGCCTACTTTTGGCCCAAAAAATATCTTAGATGTGAGAAGTGGGGGGATTCCCTCCCCCCGCGTCCCCCCTCCACTACACCCCTGCTCGGAACTAGTAGCACCTCGGAACCCTCGCGTTCAGATACAGAATGTGAGTATTTGAAAGAGTTTTATACTAAAGTCAGAACCGACACAGACAGTAAAAATGGGGGAGAGTGTGGCGTTGTAGACCAGCGCCATGATACGCTGGACTGTACATGCCCTGTCTACGGAGTTTGCATGACTTGTCTACTGTAAGACTCTGGCCAAGGGGCATATCGAGTCAGAGTTGCGACATTGGGGGGTCAGAAACGAAGCGCTCCAGCGCTGTTCATGCAACCTGAAATGGGACAAAGTGCATAACAGCCATTTTGCTGGTGGTAGGCGGCCGCATGGGTCGTTCATGTTGTAGTGGACACTTGTGGATACGCGCTGTGTTAATGCTGGATTGCGTGGACTAAGAGCAGTGCGCTTGAGACGCCTGGCTACGTGGGTCCCAGCAAGACAAAGTGACGTCCTTTTTCTGCGCGGCATCTATGTTGTTAGTTCCAGAGAGTCATGTCGGGGCAGGTATTGGCATCTTCGCATCGACTTATTGCATGTGTCCTTATGACAGCACTATGTGCGTTAGTAAGTGTTGGATGGACTCGACCAGCACAGGCAGAAGGGGGTTGAGTCAGGCAACTTGTAAATTTGTGATTTTCGACGTCACGATAAGTGTGGAGTGAATAGCACTATTCTCAGGCCTGTCCCTTCAATGCAAATTTACCTTATTTGGATAAGGATTCATAATTGATATGAAGATTAATCTGACATACTGTAGTTTCAGACTAAGGCTGAACGATTAATCGTTTTTAAACCGAAATCGCGATTTGAAAAAATGCGATTTGTGAATCGCAAGGGCCGCGATTTTTCGATTTTTAATGTTTCTATTAGAGATCAGCGGATGAGCATCTAGAAATACTTTTATTATACGGATGTTGATGTTGGCAAGCTAAATAGTTTTTCAGAAAACAGTTTAAAGACACTTAAAGAATCGGCCTCAGGTCTTATTGAGTTTAGAAGATCTGCAGTATCTACCTGGCTATTCTGATATTTCTTGATAAATTTCAAAATATTTTGTTCAGTAAGAAAAGAAGTTGTACTTCCACAGGTTGTTCAGAAACAGAACATGCACCTGTTGATTTCCAATTCCAGACAGTGTGTTGTGAAGAATGTACTTGGAAAATAAATATGATGCCTGTTGGAAGCAATTCATATCTTTTATCCTTATTCAGAGAAGTAAATGACTGTCTTTTGGTATTGGTAATGTTAAAATACGTTTTTAATGGACATGGTAAAGATTTAAACCGAAACTGGACTCTTTTAAAAAATAATCGCAAATTAATCGCAATCGCAATATTGCTCAAAATAATCGCAATTAGATTTTTTCCCAAAATCGTTCAGCCCTATTTCAGACAGTGTTAAAAGGATACAATAGTTGCTGTCTGTGGTTCTGGGCTATAGCAAATAGCTCGCAGCAACATATTGGACGGAGAAAAAAGAAAAGAACTAAAATAGCTCATTCTTTGGAACCATGAACTTTACTGTAGTTCAAAATGTGGAATTATGAACTATGAACTGAATTAGTTCCTGTTAAAAAAATGAACTGGGAAAAAGGAGCTTTCCCTACACTGACCCTTACCCTAAACATAACATCAACCAAAGCTCTAGTAACCACATATTCAACATTAAGCAAAATAGCTAGCATGAGAGTTAAAAGAAATTTTACAAGAAGGGCAGAGGATTCACTAGAGGGATACAAAATTATAACTGCCTACAGAAAAAAGATTACCTAGTCCAGAGCAAACTTAAAAGAACAGACAGAAACCCGCCTAAAAGACCAGACTACTTTAAACCCAAATTAGTAGTGAAAAATAGATCAACCAACATCATGATAGGTATAAAACAAAACATAACAGCAACCACAAAAAACTGTATCTATCTAATCACATGTAACAAATGTAATCTACAATATGTAGGGGAAACCAGGAACACAATAGCAGACAGACTTAACCAGCATAGATATAACATAAAAAATGTCAAAGAGATGTCGCTGATAGTACAACATTTTATTGGACATGGAATTGGAGCAATGGAAGTATGTGGGCTGGAATGCAATCAAACGTGGAAGGGGAGAGAAAGTTTGCAGAAATGGAATATAATTAAGATTAGTTACCTCAGACATAAATAGACCCTTCTTCAACAAAGATGGCGAATGCAAACATTCTCTGTATTGTACTCATGAATAATGCTGTAGGATACAAAACATTGAAGTCCTTTACCACAAAATTAACCAAACCCTTACGCTAAATATAACATTGACCAAACCCTTACCCTAAACATATAACATTAACCAAAGCCTAAAATTAACCAAACCCTTACCCTAAACATATAACATTGACCAAACCCTTACCCTAAATATAACCGGAAGCATGGCACAATACAACTTACCAGCACGTTGCCACAGAGTTGGGAATGTATGTATATCGACAGAAATTGGTCCCACCCATACACCACATCTGACTATGAGCAGACCCTACATTGTTAAACGGAGGGGTAAGTGGCCAGGCTGAGTGGCTGAGTGATAAACTACAGTCCAAGCTGATGCATTTTCTGTAAATTATATCCCCATAATCCAAAGCAGACAGGAAAAATGCCTCAATTAGCCTCTGTTGTTTGATAGCGTGCCCTGCAGCCCATAGGAGTGTGTCGTGGCGAATATCGCCCGAACACTGGCCAATTGTGTTATATACTGTCAACGTTTCCACACTGGTGAATAGTTTTTTTGTCTACATAGTAGTGTGTATCTCAATAACTGCATGCTGAAATCACAACAATTGCAGATATGTGATGAAGCATCATTCACAGCTTTAATGTTTTGTATCAAAAATGTGGAATACTCAAACAGTACTTGAGTAAATTTCCACCTCTGGCACTGACTTACAGGGTACTAAATTGGGGAACAAAGAAAATGAATGGTACAGAGGACATACAGTACCATTTCAGTAGCATTTTCCACCTGAGTGATGTTGTGAATGGTTTGTGCTGCTAGAGTGTAGAAATGTGTGAGAGACGGGCTCATGTTTGTGGACAAACAAAGTGCATCAGGATGCCTCCCAGGCTACTCGGATTCTGGCCATGAAACATCTCGCTAAATGTGGTCAGACAGATGAGAGCCGCCTCGGAGCTCTGCCTCCCAAGGGCAGAGTGACATTTTCTGGGGGACAATGTGGGACTGCAGTGACACAGAAAACCTCAGCCCCTCCACCACCCCGCCCCCAATGCTCTGCAGTGCTGTGGCCCAACTCCATTTCTCCATTTTTCCATCTCTCCATCTCTCTCTCTCTCTCTCTCTCTCTCTCTCTCTCTCTCTCTCTCTCGCGCTCCCTTTACTCTGTTAATTTAGCCGCTCCTGAATGGAGCACTCGTTGCCTTCTGCTCTGCCTTTTCATTTCTGTTTTACAGGTCAAGGGACTTGACTGAGTTCCAAAGGCCTGGTGGCACGACGCTGAGGGAGAATGGATGAAAATGTGACTGGGCTCAACAAAGAGAATGATTACGGACAGAAAGTATACACAAAACTGGGGGGCCCTCATTCTAATTGACATGTTTTCTGTGATGGGCGGTGAATGTAGAAGTTCAAACACCAAAGAAGAATTAAAAATACATTTAAGGGTTCAGTTGGCACTGGTAAGTCACTGTGGTGTCATGTTGAGGTTGGAATTTGAGTTAGTTTCTCAGTGCAAAATGACTGCATGAACAAATGTACTGCACTCTGCAGAATGACTCCAAAGAGATCCACTTTAGTGTCATCATTTTTTCATTTCAATACACAGTTTAAAACTCTCAGACAAAGTAGAACATCAATACATAATCTTCATAAATCAGTAACTTATTGTGTGTGTGTGCGGCTGTGCGCGCATGGGAGGTAGTTAGAATGTAATTAAAATTATTACAATACAAAAACATTTATTATTGCCTGTTCTTTATTATTAGTAACTGTTCTTTCATACTTTAATTATTTTTCTTGTGTGCAGTTATAACATTTAAGCACTTTGATATAATTTATAATTATATCAACATTTTCATAATTTCAGGGTCACAATTATTTGAAGTGAGGATCTGTGGCCTGGAAAAGTTTGAAACCCCATGGGGACAAGCTGTACAGAATGTAACTACTGTGTATTGTCAATAAGCATGTTATGTTTGGCAGTATGTTAGTGTCTTTCATAAGCCCTTGTCCCCATGGTACAGGCAAGTATTTGCTGTTATCTCTACTGTACTGTGCTGTCATCCATGAGTCAGATGGCACATCTGTCACTGTGGATCAGGACAGTGGTCTGTGTGACAGATGAGTCCTCTCCTGTCAGTGGGGTCCCTCTCTGGAGAGGTGCAAATTTCTTCACATTCAAGGCATTGGCAGTCATGCATAGCACCTTGATGAGAGACAGGCCCCTGCCACTTGATTGACTGGCACTCTAACGTAACATGACGGCTATGCACACTGGAGGCACAGCAACACAAAGACCACAGCGCATGTCCCTGTTCCCGACACACAGGGATTCGCTCAGACATACAGAACGAATCACTGCACATTAAGAGCCCGTCACTGTCTGTCTGTCTCTCGCTTGCTTTCTCTACACAAACCGATGTGACTATAACTGATATCCATGACTAATCCCATTATGGTTTGTCATAAAGCAGAAGGCGGGCTGCCATGAGACCTGCACAGATGAGGTATAATCTTTGATTAGACAAACAAAGATCCGCCGTTATGGAAGACAACATTTAATCGACCACTCAAACCCAGTAGGATAACCAATTTGGTTTGGTTTCTTGGCACGGGTTAGGGGAGGGTTCAGGGATTAATTTAAAAAATGGCTGATGACAATCAGGGTTTAAGAGGATTCAATCAAGTGCAGGCAGTAATTCACTTCCCCGCTCTAGTGCATTAGAAAAATCGATCCAATCAAAGTTTTTGTTGTTTTGTTTGTTTTTTCTCTTTGGTTCAAACTGTCTCGAAGAGGCTTCACCTGATTTGTGGAGCCAGATGAGAGGTATAGAAAGACGTCCTCTAGGGACAGACACTCAGAGGGAATGGGGGGGTGTCTCACTGCGTAGGGCTGTCAGTCACGCAGGGATTGTTTGACACCTCTGCTTTGATTGCTCCGTTTTCAGTCGATGGGGTTCCGCTGTGGGAGGCTAACGGGGCCCCAGTGCCCTTTCTTTCAGACCGTCTGTATCCCGCGACGACGACAGACATGCAGGTCCCGCTGGGGCAGCAGGGTGCTGATTGGGCGAGGGAGTCAGTGCCCGACTGCCCGTGGATGGCAATGGGAGAGAGAGAGGGAGAGCGTGGATGGGCCCAGCGGTCCCGCTGTTTGTTTAAGAGCAGGAAGCCATGCAGAAAAGCCCTAATGTCTTAATTGGCTTGAGTGGCAGCGGACGGCACCTGACGAGTCGTATTAATCAGGAGCGTTGAGGAAAGGCTATGGGGCAGTGGAAGAGGAAGAGAGAGGTGGGGGTGAAGGCTGCTGTAGTAGCAGTGTGTGGCAGTGCCCTTGCCCTCCTCCCTTCCCTCACCCTGGTCTCAGACATCCAATGACACGCTCACAGCTGTATCTGTCACACTCTAGCACTCATCCACACCTTGCAGACAGAGGATACAGCGATCCACACACACACAGACACACGCACACACACACAGATGCACCTCTACATGCATGTACCAGTAAGTACCAGTATGTGTGCAATCTTCGCATACAGTGTACATGCATGCATACGGTTAGACCCAAATGCTCATTCATGCAGTAAACAAACACATTAATATCATATTAATGGTACATGCTACGGAAAGGTTGCTATAGCACGGTGGAGACATGGCTTATTGAATGAATAACCTTACCGCATGTTCCTCAGGCTCTGCAGGTATCAGAGTGTAAAAAGGTTACTGTTTGCCTGCCATACAGCATGTCCAACCTTTCTCTTTGGTTATGTGAAGCATGCACATGCATGCCACTTGTACAGTATACAGAATGTATACACACTCACTCTGAAAGCCTTTTCCTTCAGGCTGGGTCGCCATCATCAAGAGACCTTTTTAGATAAGTCTTTTACACAATGTGAAAAGATGCTCTTTTTTTCCCCACTCATATTTGGTTACATCCTCTCCAGGTCACTTCACCTAATGGGGTAAAATTAAGGCCAGGAGTTGTCCTTTGGACATCCATGTTTCAGGATCTCTTTCCCTTTATACTGTCTAAGTTTTTTTACTCTTCTGTCCCTGTGTGACTGCCCCGTGGCTCAGTGAGAGAGAATGAATACACTTAACTGCCTCTTATCGCTGCCCTTTTCTCTGTCTATTCAGGGTCGCATCATTGGACCGAGGCTGCAAAATCCTGAAAGCTAATTTAACTCTGAGAATGTATGGACTAAGGGTCCATTTACCCCTTGGATGATTTTTCCTTATTTAAATGACATGGTTCTTTCAATAGTCAACCTCTAAAACTTTGTGTAGCTACATGGTCCAATAATTATTTAGTTGCAGAGAATGGTCGATATCCAGTAAATCCTTGAGGGCATAGCTATTATAACTAAGGCAGTTAAGTTAATTTTACAGTTGTACTTTCATGTTGTTTATCATTCTCATTTTTTGTAGCACAATCATCATTGACTCCTGTCTTTCTATTTGCTTGTTTATTGACTCTGTCCATTTTCATGTTGCCAGTGTTTCTTCTCTCCAATTTTCAGTCAGCCATTATTCACTCTCGTGTTGACGATGTTTGATGCATAGTCTTTATTCCACAGAGTATCATGCATCATGCAAATGTTTGCTCCACATTATTCTCCAGTGATTGATTCCTGTTCACTAAACTACTTTTGCTGTCCTGACAGAAGATGGAGAGAGATCGCATCTGCCGGCATTCTCTAAACTCCCCACCAGTCGAGTCCTTAGCTCACTTCATACCGATTTAATCTGTGTTCATTGAGGATATGAGGAGCTGTTCTTGGTATCTGCAAAGCTTACTGAATTACACGCTTTTTTGTGCCCTAGCTGTTTTTCCCGAATCCTATTGATAATGTACACACAAATATATTATTATTTATTACTAAAAACAGTACTTACTAAAAACAATATCTCATTGGACGCTGTACAAAAAAATAGATGGGCCTTAACCTGGTTCTACACTATGCGGATGTCATGAAACAACAACAGTCCATGGGATGTACTGTGTGTGCATGTGCATGTGTGTGTGTATGTGTCAGTGCGCATCCTTCAAAATCAATTGCAACTGTTAGTAAATGAGTCCTGAGCAATAACGGTCGTGACCTATGAGTCGGGGGTTGAGGTCATGTCTAGAGTTATCTCTTAGGGTTAGGTTTTCTAGCAACCGTTGAAAAACGGCTGCGACCAGTCACAACCGATAGCCTATCGGCCGCAGCTGATAGTTAAACGGCCGACCGATAGTAATGGTCACCGGATTTGCTGACACATAGTAACGTCCGCGACCATTACTATCGGTCGGGACTGATTTACCTGACTGTCTGTCGCAGTCGCAAAATGATTTCACTGTCTCTCCGCTTGCATGCATGCGTTTGTGTGTTGTTGCTTATGCCATCTTAGTACTGCTGAATATGCCTTTTGCTTATTTCTTTTCTTATTATTACTGCCACAATGTCTGTAAAACCAAAACAAAATCATTATATTTTCCACCCAAAGATGTAATACTGAAAAACTATATTGAATCTTGCAGGCTGTACTGTAGAGGGGAAAAACACTCATCATCTTAATTGTCACTATACTGCTGCAATAAAATCCAATCAAAATGTGCAGAGAGTAATTCCAATAGATTGTGAATAGATGGCACTGCCTGGCTGTCTAGATTCATGACAGCTCAAAGAGGAAATACATACTGAACCAAGGTGTGTGTGTGTGTGTGTGTGTGTGTGTGTGTGTGTGTGTGTGTGGGTGTGGGTGTGGGTGTGGGTGTGTGTGTGTGTGTGTGTGCGCGCGCGCATGTGCGTGCGCACAAAAATGTGTACGTCTACGGAAGCGGGTGCTTCATTATCCTGACTTCAAAAATGATTTGACAGGAAATCTGGTACGTTGGTGACAAATTGTATCTGCATTGCCCCCACTCTGTTTTTATATAACCCTGGTGGCTGTGCATGGCAAGTCTGTCTTTTCACATTTGTATAGATATGTTCCGTTGCTCATAGGACATGAATTCCTTGTGAATACTGGAGAAGGGGGAGTTGCAGACGAAATGCCCTCATGCCACGTACTTTTCACATGAATGCGCTCAAGTCATTTCTCTTTGATAGCATATGCCCCGCAACTTAAGCTGTGAATAATGGTGTTTTACAGTCCTTTCGACCTTGCGCCATTTATTTACAGAAGGAAGCAAATATTTGAACATATTACTTTCTGTTTTTTTCCCCAGTTTCTGCAGCTACACTGTCCTCTGGGACTGCCTCCCTCAGTAGCATTACTCCTGCAGGATTGAGGGTGACTGCAGTCAATGTTTGTCAGACTCACACCTACCCAAGGTAGCTCCAGACTAGCTGATCTTTCAGGAACAAAAATAAGAAGCCGTTGATCCGGAAAATTGAACACAAAATGCAGGTCAGGGCATGTTGTTACTGGATCTAGAATTCAGACATATCAATAAAGTGGAGCATGTGGAGGCCTGGTGAGTTTTAGAAGCCAAATGAAGTGCATAATAGAAAATTCATAAAATGTGCATTCGGGTGATGCAGGGGACACCTCTGCGGAGACTAGATCTTTTGAATGCACCGTTGAAATTGGAGGTAAGCCAGGTGGGGAGGGGGATCGATCTTTGTCGCTGTGCTGCAGACAGGTATGGGCTAAGGCAGGACCGTTAAGTGGAGGACGGGTGCTTCTCTCTACCGATACAATAGCAGTGGGGAAGAATATCTGTCATAATAAATACATTGAGGGGAAAGTGGGGGTTAAATAATTGGATGCTCTAAAAGAAGAAAATTGATTAAAGGTGCACATCATCTGTACCTCCATGCCTGCAGTTTTTAGGTAGTAGTATTAGTATCGATTAGCAGAAGGAAAGAACATGGACATCTCCTGATAGCAATCAAGGCACTGGAGTTCTCAACACCAATTTCCTCTTCCTATCTTCAACTGCATTGATTTTCATGGTAGTGGTACTCCTGTCTTGTGCACCCAGTTAGGACTCCACTTCCTACCAAACCATGCAGCAATTATTGTCCAATGGGCCTTTTTGCGTTTTGGGGTGTGATAGTTATCAAACCCAGAAAGATTCCCTGAAACATTTGCCTGTTTAATATTTTAGCCAATGTTTTTTAAAAGCTTTCATCTATTATGTATTCATACTTAGGCTTCTAAATGTTATTTCAACCAGCAGAGCTCATTTTGAAACCATTCATGGAGATACAGTGAAAAGTTACTAGATAAAGAGGTTACAAGTTTTGCTGGTTAGAATCCATTAAAGATGGAGTGCCGTGAATTTTTTCTACCCTAAAACATGATCATCAGGTATTAATCTTATATGAAAAGTAAGATTTTTTCCCAAAAAGTAAGTGTACAGTGTTTGTTAAACTGTCATTTTTATGATGAAGTTTTTTTCATTGGCACGTTTGACTGGAAAGGTTCAGCCCCCAGGAAGAAACCCTAAATACAAAGGCAAGACATAATTGCACATAAAAAACACACCAAGGGGTCTATTTACATACTGTCACCTCTTAAACATGTACAAAATTGGAAAAAATACAAAAATCACGGCACCCCCTCTTTAAAGCATGAAGAGTCTATGATGATGGAGGAAAGAGAACCAGCACCTCCCTGGAGTCTAGACACGGGTGCTGGTGGTGGTTATGGTGAACATAGACATAATTATGCAGATGTGAATGGGGGTGTTACACAGAGACTAGTGCACAAACTTCTGCACTGAATACACAGGATTTTGCAGCATATGCTGAGTCATGGTCCAACGTGATTTCAGCATTTATACTACTTATATGATTATCCCATTCTGTGCTTTTATATCATATAAAAGCTAATGAGTAATCCCTACATCCTACTGTTGAAAGGCCCATTAGGTATGGAGCAGCTACACACCATTCCTCTGTCTGCTATTCCCTAGAGGGTATTTTCTATAGAAATAGAGGAATATGCTGCTTTCTGCTGACAGGCAGACACAGGCAGGGCTGGGAGTGGAAATTAACACTTCATTTTACACTTTTTTGACCCCAATAACTTTGCTAGGTAGTTTTTGGATTTTTTCGGGTGAGCTCTGGAACACGTTTCAAGGAAGATAACTGACATGATAGCCTAGGCTGGTATAAAATAGTGGGTGAAATACTTTTGTGAGGCTTCCCATGAATTTGTGTTACATTGTTAAATGGAGAATCAAACTATAAAGCTACGCAAAGAACATGAACAGTACTGTTATATGTGATCATATAGTGTTTGACAGTTTATCACGCAAACTATTAGAAGCAGCTAGATCTGCAATAGAAGTATTTCTGAGGATGTCTCTAGTATATAGTCATACAGTATGTAAAGTGTGTGACAGGTCAATGTCTGTGTGCATGTGCAAATATTAAAACAGAAGACATTGCAGTCAGAATGAACATTGTAGATACTACAATGTCGCGAATATATACTATCCATCTAAAACGAGAACTTAGAGTGCACATACAGTTAATAATTCACTTTAACAGCAATGACGTACGTGAAGAGTATGTGGCCGACGTTATGAGCAATAATGGGTACATTAGCATAAAATGTAATTAGTTTCCTAATTAACCTGCTGAAATTCAAGTCCCACTTATTTCTAGTGGTGTATAGATAAAAGTTCTATTCACATAAAGACACAGCTGAGGTCCATGTGTCTGTTTAGCAGCCTGTTGCCTTGGCTGTGGAAACTGTCCCTCAGTCTGTGTGCATGCTGTTTGATACTGTGGCATTACCTCCATGATAGTATCAGCGTGAACATGTACATGTTGTGGCTCAGGTGCTTAGTGTCCTTGATAATGCCCTTGGCCTTGGATACGCATCACAAGGTGCACGATGTCCCGGAGGTAAAGAAGCTCACCACCAACGGTATGCCGGGACATCCAAAGGTCGTTTCAGGAGGTTGTTCTCGTGACACGATATAGTGTTCTGAACCTCAGGCAGTCGCATCAGCCGTGATTATCAGGCCCATCATAGTCTCCCATGGCCAGACTTTTGATTTACACTATTTTCAGTGTTACAGTCTGGGACTAGCCTGGTTCGTCTAAAACACGGAAGCTGTTTTGATGATTTAGTAAGAGGACGTGAAGCCTCCTCCACACTTCTGTTTTGTCTTCCTAGTTGCACGCATTCATCCTAATACCTATATGCTTTAAAGTCATGGTAGCATTATAGCTTGCACTGCTTATCTGAAATCTGAAAAACATATAATAAATTGTAATTTCATGGATTTTAAAATATATTTTAGCGGTTTTCAGGAGATGTAGCTCCAGACGCATTCAGAGAGTGTGGAATTTGGAATCAGCATACTGTAGTTGACAATGATGTTGGAGCTGTGCTTAGCATTGTGTTTCTACAGAGACTAATAGTGAGCTCCATACGCATCCCTGAGGGGCTCCCGTGTTCACGGTCAGTGGTAGATCCCTGAGCTAAGCCTATACTGTTGAGCTTGGCAGTTACTATAGTGTTGAATGTCACAAGTGCACCAACACCTTTCACATGCACAACGGAAATTGGCAGTGGCAATCAGATCAGTTTTGGCGATATGCAAATGACCATGAGTCTAGAGTGACCACTTAAATTCTCTGTACATGTCAACCTCTGAGAATGTTTGTGGGATGGTAGTAAAAACAATGACTTATTTCACTGGGGAAGGAGTCAGAGGGACTTTCTATCCTGTATTGCTGTTAGACTGAATTGTTAAATTTTTCTAACTTGGTCAGAGTGGGATTTTGAATATATTTTCACGTTTTTTATTTTATTTATTATTATTGTTATTATATTATAGTGAAGGTAATACCTTTTATTTTGCCAGTAGCACTGTAATATTTCATTTTTGCAGAGGGTTTTATGGGGTGTTTGGGGTAAATCACATCGTAAATCAGATGATGGCACTTCATATACTTCTCTCCATTGGACCAGCACATGGTTGGGATCCTGCAAACAGATGTCAGTGTCACCAACAGCCACAGTGACAGTGATGCTCAGACACTTTTTCTGACAAATGATCTTTAGCAGAATGCATAGGTTTAATATACAGCTGACGTACGAACGTTGATGCTGCTCTAAAAGGTTATGAGTCGACACAGACTATAATATTGGGTGAGTTGACAACAAAAGAAACATCACATTTAGCGTTTTCCTCATGACTCCTTTATCAATCAAAAATGCCAGAACTGAAATGCATTTTATTGAGGACTTACTGAACATTTCCTGCACCGCATCTCAGGTGTTGTGTTGGCTCTCTTGGTGGTGAACCTTGGCAATTAAAAATGTTTGTAATCAACACACCGTCGTATTAGTTCAGGGTTTAGACAGCCACCATGTAGTAGATGACACTGATGGCACTAGTTTTGGTTTTGCCTTTCCAGGAGAGAATAAGCTACTGTAACATGTGTACTTTATGTTGTAATACAAACATGACATGCACTGCCATAATGGCTGGGTCACATAACCCTCCACAGTTCACAGACATACGTTATACATAAGTGGAACATAATATTATGTTAATCATGTTATCATAATGCTTAATGCTAATGCCATGCAAGATGAGATGGATTAAGTGGCAGTGGTAAGTAAACCTATACCGTCATTTAGTTTGTCCTCATAATAATCAAATCTGTTTAACCACTTAAACCCTAATTGCAGGACTGTATTCTAAGCCCCACCTGCTTTATAAAATCTTCACTGATGTACAAGCTCACATGCTTCACAATGCAATATGTTGCAAGGTTGATTTTTCACTCACTGTTCTCAGGAGAATAGGGAAGCTAAGATTCAAGTGGTTAAACTTGTACCGGATCAGGTACACACAGGTGTCCCGTCAAAACACACACACACACACACACACACACACACACACACACACACACACACACACACACACACACACACACACACACACACACACACACACACACACACACACACACACACACACACACACACACACACACACACAGCTACTTCATGGATTAACTAGTCAGAACTTTAATTTTGCCCTAAATTCTTTTTTTTTCTGTGAATTGAAGGCTCAGTATCACTAGCGCTTTTCACAGCAAGGAGCTAATGCAGCAGTGGCTTTGTCTCCCAGGGGGGCTAAAGCATAATGCCATTTAGTTCCTCACCCCCACATTCCCATCCTGCTATGTCACCCACATCCATGACCTCTTGCTACTAATCAGCTCTAATCCACTTACGCAGCAGACATATTTGTATGAGAAATGAATTTTCCGGCTCTAAAGAATCGCTTTAGAGCAGGTGGATTGTCAGGCTTTTGTTGTGTTTTAACACCTGATGACTTGTAGAAAGCATTAGCTGGACTAATTATTTGACCAAAAGTGCTTTTCAGTTTTTACCGTCTGCCAGTGTATTTGATTTGTATAGAGCAGCCAAAGAAAACTATATTTGGCTTTTTGTTTATTCAATTTGAAATATTGGGGATTATTGGGGGAGTTCTACATTTCTAATAAATTGTATTGCCATGCAGTACATTGTTTTTACTGGCAAACGTGTATTAGGCTGTAATACACATTTCAGGCATACAGCATTAACTGTACGGTGCTTAAGGGGCCAGCCCAGCCTTCTACAATATATACTTTTGTACAAACAAACATTGTACAACTTAATCCAGAGCCATTTACAGTAAGCAAGGATACACACATATTAGAAAAAGTCCCATTCTTTCTTATGCCTTTGATGGCAATTGGATGATTTGAGGCTTATTTTTCCACAAAAATGTGTTTTGCAAAAACCCACCTGTTGGTGGCGCTGCAACAGGCCAATGTGAAAAGCGTGGGGTTATATTTGTCGCAGAAAGTGCATTAATGATTACACGTTGATTACACATTGTGTTCATGATTTGATGCTTTTTGTTCAAAACGAGCACATCTTGCAAATTTTGAAAGGCAATTATAGACAATTAGGATGGAATATGAAATATAGGCAGGGATTAAAGTTCTCAGTACTGGGTACTGATTTCAGTCCTGAGGATTTCACAGGGGTCATTTAATTAGCTCAGTGCTTATTTGCAAAAGATCATTTTCAGTCTCAAGATTTTTTTTTACTTTAATCCCTGAATATAGGACAAATCCATCTTGAGCACATGACTGTAGAGATTCTGTGTAACGATTTGCAGGATTTTGGGATCGAATCCTGTGGCGCTATAAAAAGCAGATGTGAAAATACAGGTCAAAGGTTTGTTCTTGTCCTCTAGGGACTGTGCATGCAATGTATCAAGCAGATCAGTTCAGTTATATAAAGCTGCCTCATGGTGGCGCTATAACAGGCTGTATGAAATTTGGGGCAGAGGTTCATCGTTGGCATCCAGGGAGTGTGTGTGCAAAGTTTGGCATAACCCAGGCTAGCGGTGCCGGGGATTAGCTGGTAACAGGCAGACGGAAGGACAGAAACACGGTTGAATTGAGTGCAAAACATACTCACAGTACACTATGTCTTCGCCCTGATGGTGCCAATAAGTACACCAGAGCTACTACATCATTGGAATTTTGAAACTAATCACTGTAGCCTAAAGTAAAGAAATAAATAGTAGTATTATAGCACATCATTGTATGTATACATTTTGAACAATCAGCACTGTATCACCGTTCCGCTGACACTGCATAACTCACTCACTGCAGACTTCACTGGTATCTAACTTGCTGCCATGGGAAGCATGGGATGTTATTAGACAGTATAGTTTCTAATGTTGCTCTGGAAAAGAAGAAAAGATCAACCCGCCCTTAATGTACTTTGCTGTGTCAGTGGAGTATGTAATTGCCTGTGCATGGATTAGTTGCTGAATACAAACACGGACAAAGGGATTAGTGTGATCAATGTCAATCTGCTGCAGATACAATTTACAGTAATGCCTAAGGTGTAGCTAACCTCGTAGTCTTCTGATGAGATGACAAGACATGATTATCAATTGATTACATGTTACATGGCAATGAGTTGGAAAAGTCAAGTGCAATTTCCGCTCAATCTGGCATTTGAATGAATATTGGTGTTGTGCTTGCAAATACATTATATACATACTAATCCTGGATAGATGCGTAGCTCACACATTCACTTAAAGCTGACAGGACATGATTATCAATTGATTACATGTTACATTGCAATGAGTTGGAAAAATCAGTGTAATTTCCGCTCAATCTGGCATTTGAAGCAATATTGGTGTTGTGCTTGCAAATACATTATATACCGTACATACTAAAACATTATATACAGTACATACTAACCCTGGGTACATGCGTATATAGCTCCGTCATTCACTTAAAGCTGGGGAAACATTCTGTGTTTGGATGAATAAATAAATAAATTCAATTACATCCTGCATCACATCACTTGGTGCTCAGAGGTCTATAGCTGTGCCCATTTCAAAGTGATTACTGGGGGTCTGCAGAAGGGACTGCTAACTGAGACATGAGAGAAGCCTTATTGACATTAAAGGAGGAATATGATTACACTGGTTGCAGCCTGCTGTGCTCCACCCATCAGCTGGCTGTGAAAGAGCCATTCCACCATCCAGGAGCCATGTAGAACAGAGCAGGAAGGCTCTAATTTCAGCTCGGCTTATCCAGGCGTCAGATTGCACCTGCCGCCGCCTCACACTCTGGTGGCCTTTCAGACCTCAGCGTTCAGTCTCAATCAGGGGAACGTGATTGCCTGGCTGGCTGCTCGCTGCCGCTGTCGTCATGTAATTACACTTACTTCCATTTAGAGACACGTGCCCAGCAGTCGTGACCGGTTTAGACAGCACCCACTGAGCAAACGGGGACCGGTGGGGATGCGGTGAATGGACCCCGAGTGGGGACTGTTGATGTTGGGTTTTATCAATATTCGTTCAGCAGTGGAGCTACATGCCAGGCCAGCTCCATGTCCCTGTTGGGGTGTATCTTTTAGAAATAACGATTGACTGTGGGAGTTAAGAGTTGAGCGAGAAGCAGAGAGCCCACCGAGCCATTGCTCTCTGGAGATCTATGGTAGCCGGCATTTGTGTATACAGAAGTTACCCACATTAGCTTGGTGCCCCAGCCACCTTCTGTCAATCTACTGTCGGCACACAATCAAACTTAAAATCGAAACCATCAGGGCCAGCTTTTCTCAAGATCTAAAGTAGATTAATCTGGTATTGATTGGTTAAATAAATAAATGATCCCTGCAGTCGACATCCTGATGACATTAACAACAAGTATAATGAATATACGAGAGAGCAATATGGGATCATCTCGGCTGCAAAATATAGGATAGGGTATCGCAGACGTCAGTGGCTGCCAGAAATACATGCAGCGACGTGGAAGCTCTGACAAGTTGTACCCACCCCAGCAGCTGGATATACTGTATATTACGAATACATAAATTGGCTCAGCTTAACAGGTTTGTTCTGCAACTTCAGTCTCTATGTGAAACAAGCAATAGTTGTTTAGAAGTTAGTTGGTAGACCCATTCACGGTACAGTGACCTGCATGGCCATCTGTCAAACATTTCCACTCTCTTTCTCTTTCCTTAATGAGTGAATGAATGACCATGCACATATGAAAACTATGTCAGCATTGACTGTTGTTGGTGGAAGCCTTGCACTTGCAAGGACGAGCTAAAGCTAAACATTGGCATAAAATCAAACACTAACAGCAACTTCACATTGAGCTGGATGGTTCAAAAAAAGAAAGAGCAAAAAACGTGAGCCACAAATGATGCTCTTCAGCTGAACGCGTTGACAATAGCTAATTTATCTGTCATGTCCACAGCATATGCCTCAATTAGAAAGTCATTTAAAAATAAATAAATAAATAAAACAACAACATTGTTCAGCTTTCTGACTTTTTTAAGCTGCTGCAGTGCCGTACATTAGGCATATTATCACTGCCTGCAGGGGTTGTTTCATCACAAACCATAACCATCCAGGGTTCTAGGGCACTGGGAGAGAGAGAGAGAGAGAGAGAGAGAGAGAGAGAGAGAGAGAGAGAGAGAGAGAGAGAGAGAGAGAGAGAGAGAGAGAGAGAGAGAGAGAGAGAGAGAGAGAGAGAGAGAGAGAGAGAGAGAGAGAGAGAGAGAGAGAGAGAGAGAGAGAGAGAGAGAGAGAGAGAGAGAGAGAGAGAGTGAGAGAGAGAGAGAGAGAGAATCAGGCCGTGGAGGTTATATATTGGAACCCTGGGATGGGCCATTTTCCTGAATGAAACCTGATTTCAAATTACTTTCTTTGGGAATGGCTGTGAGAGCTGCAGGCCAGAACAAAGAGGCTTCATTATCGCCCGCGGCTCTCATTTTGTTACTCTGGGAGTAATGAGAAATCAAATCGAATTGCTTTGGAAGGAACTCTACAAAAACAAAAGCCTGGCGTGAATGTTTTAAGGTTATACCCGACTGTGCGGGAGACTGGGGACTTTTTCTCTCCACCTCTTGTCAATAATTGCATTGACTTCCTGAGGTTAGCCGTATCACATTTCTGCGAGACATAAAGGACAAGTCAACCTGCATGTACCGTAATGAGCTTTTTGATTAAAAAGGAAAATCCGCTGGAGGGGCAGAAAAAGTCTTGTGATTGCATAATTTCTCTCACGCCACGCCGCCACGCCGACACGTTCGCCTGTCTGCACACGTTAGCGTTAAATGGCTGCCGACACGCTGCCTTACAGAACACCCTGATCCGCCCACAGAGCATGACGTGCTCCCGGACAGGAAGGACCACGGCTGTCTGTTAGGGACGTTTACGCATCTGCCCGCATTGTTATTAAAATGGGATAGCTGGGTAGAAGGCTATTCATCCCACAAATGCTGCTATTAGGGCTGGAGTCAGATGTGACTCCCATATGTCTCAGTGGAGACACGGAGAAGAATGGCTTTGGGAAGGCACAATTGTTGGGGAGAACATTTGCGTTGTGTTGGTGGTGATGTGTGTGTGGTGGTGTGTGTGTGTGTGTGTGCGCATCATTGCCTATATTCTTGTCTTGTTCTCCCAGCTGACGCTCTTTCCTGCGATGGTGTCTTGTGCAAACTGCTGATCTACAAGCACACGTACAATGAGCTTTATTGTCATGTCACACCTATAGGTTTTACTGACAAAAAATGGAATCTGGTTCTCTGTAACCCATTGCGAGCTTGTATCTACTATTTTTTCTTCCACTATGCAAACTATTAATTTTACTCCACTGCCTCGTGATTGTACTGTATGTTTGCCTGGGCACTGTCTTCATTATTCTCCTTGCTTCATTACAGCCTAAAGATCTCTGTTGTCATCATCACTGACCGCAATGCTTTTAGCATCTCCTCACCCCGTCCGAGTCCCTCGATGCCCCCGATGTGACAGGGGGGCACCGAGGGGCACCCGGCGCCACACGGTGGCCTGTCTATATGCAGCGGGGGGAGGTCACTATGTCTCATGTTCAGCCCCTCCCTCTCAGAGCTGTTATCAGTAGAGACATAAAAGGTCACCTGCCTATAAGAAATATGTTAAAGGGGAACTCCACCACTTTTCAACATTTTACTATGTCATTAATATACCTTAGAGATGTTTTGTGAACATGATGAAAAAGGTCCTCCCATCCTGTGTTTCCTAGAAATGGAGGTCTGAAAGAGTCGTTAACATGGTCATCAAGTTGTGTTTCACCATGTTAATGATTTTTCATTAACATGAAAAATCATGTTAATGATTTTAACATGATTTTAACATGAATGTGAACCAAATGGACCCTAGCGGGTCCATTTGGTTCACATTTGTACGCTCTCAGGAAAATGTTGAAAATGAGTGGAATTCCCCTTTAAGTGTGTGTCTTAGAGAGAGAGAGAGAGAGAGAGAGAGAGAGAGAGAGAGAGAGAGAGAGAGAGAGAGAGAGAGAGAGAGAGAGAGAGAGAGCACAGAAGCATGCAAAGCTTTATTGTGGTCTGGTAGGGTTTCCTTGGCCCTGTGCAGACAACACACTGGGTCTGCATGTTGAGATAATCAGCCAGTCTATTCAGATGGGGATCATACAGGTTTGTCTGCTGGAATCCACAGCACTGTGTCCCTGCCATGAACACCATGCAGGCCTGACACGCTCACACTGGGAGCTTGTTCTTCACCCAGGTGCTGTACTGTGTAGACTATAGGGATAGAAGATGCACGATGGAAATCAGATGCATTCTTGTGTCATTATTCATATTTTTGTAGCACTAGTGCAGTCAGTACCTGTTCAGTATTATGATGTCAGTACAGGCCCCATACATACCCACATGCCTGTCATTAGCCTCGCTTCACATCATGTCTATTTTTATTTATATATTTATCTATTTACTGACTTTATTTATTTATCATCATCAACACACATGGCACATATGAAAGTAATTGGCAGAGGGCTTCTCGAAATACGCAAAGGAGAGGCACCGCACACATAGACATTTGTGGAATTTATAGATCTAGATTTTGGAGGACGGGTCATACTAGCTTTTATCTATTCTGCCTTTTTTGTGAAACCTTGGTAATGAGGATGAACTTTGGCAACTGCCAAGTTGAGGTGAAAAGAAATCAGACAAGGCTCTGAGAAGTCTGGAAGCTTGCCGTCGGAAACAGAATATTGGTGGTGCATCATTAATGGTGCCTTGAACCGTACGCATGAATACTGACAGATTTGTCTTGAAGGTCTGTGTTGAGTTCATAAGTAAGGACATGATGTCTATTTCTTTATTCAGTCAAATGTGCTAACATAGGCTTGAATTATTAATTATGATAATTTGTAACATATCTCAGTTTGTATCAATATGTTTTTAAAGATGATTTAGGGGAGCTCAATTCTCTAAAACTGTTGTTTTTTCCATTTACAGTAGCTGTTTCTCCAATTCATATTAATTCTGTACTCTAGGGGGCAGTATGGTAATCTAATTTGTCAGTACAACTCTGGCTATACCTGCACCTGACACTTTTCAACACCTCATTTGGGATACTTTTAGATGAGGGGAATATGCATAACTCAAACTTTGAAAGAATATTTCTGTGTAAGTGTTGTGCCACTGCAGGAAATATGGTAACAGTTAACAGTAACAGTTGTCTCACAAACCTTAACAAAGTAACACTCAAATTTTCTTTCAAGCGTGGCTCAAAAAGGGGTCTATATTGGCTATACAACAGACAAATATACCGTCCATCTGTGGCTAGCAGGGAGACAGTTACCATGTCATTTCCCACTCGGCTGCACTAACATCTTCAATTAACAGCAGCCCAGATACTGATTACATGTTCTCAGGATGTTGCTCCTGCCCCTGTGACTGATCGCACACTTCACCGTGCTCCAGGCTGTCAGTGGAATGTTGCGCTTGCAGAAGAAAAAAAAAGCTGTGAAAATGCTTCGCTTCCCCCATTTCAAATTCAGGCTATTAGTATACCAGAAGTACTTCTCTCCCTTACTGCAACGGGGGTAAGAGAGCTACAGTTTAGCTATAGACAGTGATGCATAATCACTTCTCCAGGTGTAAAGGTATTTGCCAGGGTGTTTTTCTCCCCCTCTCTCCAGACTGCATAATCAGCTGGTACTTGACCTTGACTTGCATCATTAATTCATAGAGTAACTTGTCAGCTTCTCTATCCCAGCTGTGCATGGGACTGTAACCTTGGCTCCCTGAAGGTCACACGCTCCTCACCACCGCGGTGCATCCACCTTCCCACCCGTATTTAGCATAAGTAGTGTCGGAACAGGGTGGGAGTTGATGAGGGCGGTCTGTGCCATGATAAACTACATGTGTCTTGTCTGAGACCATTCTGCAAATTATTATCTCATTAATGACTTGAGTATTGCTAATGAATATGACTGGATGATAACAGTGACAGGGTAGCCAATTGCTTCTAATTTGTTTCTCCTAGAAATCTAAAATCTATCAAGTACGTATCTGGGCTCATAGCACTTGCATTACATACCAACCCACAGTATTTGCAGCAGTGACTTATATAGGATGTCTATGTTTTAGTGCTTACATTGTAAAGTGTATTGTAAATTTTAATTAAATAGTAAACTTTTACTATTGTAAGTCACTCCTGCCAAATGCCTAAATTGTAAATTGTAGGCTAGGAGATACAAGCATGTTCTGAAGGAAACACTTCTGGCTTTGAGAATATGAGTTAAATACAGAATGAAAAGAATCAACAAATACTCTAGTCTAAGTCACGTTCTATTAAATATATATAATTACAATCTACAGTATATAATTTTAGAATCCTGTCAGTGTTCAATTATTTTCAGGTGCTCATTGAGTGTGACACGTACAGTACCTGCAGGGATACAAGCTTGATATAAATTGCTTCAGTAGTTGTTCTTTCCCAGCAGTCACCTTGGATACTGGAAAAACATGAAATGTAAAATATTCATATTATTACTGTAGTACAAAACAAACAAGATCTCATTTGAAATGTTATCAGTGCTATAACCGTGTGATTTAAGAATGTGTACAGATAGATTCACTTCTATATTCTGTTGGCGCGATTTTCGCTCCACCCGTTGTCCCTAACGTTACCCGATACCCGCAGCGAATTCCCTTATTGCTATTTTGGTCACCTTTTCTCTTCCCTTAGCCACTATTCTTTATGCCGACACCGTTATTTGTGACTGGAGGTGTGGTCATGGGCGTGTTTGTTGCGCAGTCCCTTAAATTGCTAATTTCGTCAAATAGATTTGGGAACTAGATAACGGCCATCTCAGACCACCCCTTAACCGATACTAGAAGGCAGAGCCACGTGCGCATGGTGCGGGTGTCTGTGCGCCTTTGGAGATGTCCACGACTCCACGTGGAAAGGCGCCAGTTCAATTCATCTCCTTATTTATGGATTGTCCTATAAACAGCTGTAGATTGCCTGCTGTCGGTCACTTCCTTGTGTTTAGGTAATGTAAAGTATATAATATAATTAAATACATTAATTAACTTGTGACGCAATGCTGTAAATGGCAAAAAAGTCCGGAAATCGCGGTTTTTTTGATCATTCATTTCTCGGTCAATTCTGGACCATTTTTTACATTTCAAAGTGCAGCGTGACGGGAAAAAGCTCCTCTCTCAGATGCTGCATGGAATATGTGGGTAGGTCTTCTCTACGATGCGGGATCGAGCAAAATTTAAGTGTCGGGGATTCGGTGGAAACGTCCACCAAATCAGTTTCAAAATACTGTTGAGCGGTGTGTCCCCTCCCCCTTCCCCCCGACTAGAGGTTGCCAGCTAGGCTGCAGGATCATGCAGGAACGTAGACTGCAGGAGCTTCCATGGCAAGTGATGAATCCTATACACAGTAATGGTTGTTAACATTGGCAAAAAGGGGAACGACTCAAAAAAGCGACCAAAAAAAGGCGAAATATTTGCCGTCGAATTTAGTCGCGGCTGCCAGTACACATCTAAATGCGACTCGAATAAAACTATTGGGCTTTCGCTTTTCCGTCCTCCTCTCCTCCTTCTACTGCTCTCCTCTCTGCTGCGTTGTCATTGATATATTTTGTTCCTACCGTGAAGGACGCACGCAGGAGCCGATCGAAATGTTGTTCATAAAAGTTTTTTGTATCATGAGTCATGACCGGAGAAGCGCATGATCGAGTTCATTAATGAATTAATCCGACGGCGCTAAAAGGCTGAAATACAACTTGATCATCTACTCAGCCAAATTAAAAATGCCATAGCCTATCATCCATTTGATCATATCCCTATACAGATTAGCCTAATCTAGGCGCCGTGCTCTTTTATCTAAAGCCCAGTAGCTCAGTGGTTTTCAACCATTTTCATACCAGGGTCCACTATTTATTCAGCATTTGAGCCACGGACCACCACTCGAGGACATTTGCTCCACAGGCCCTAAAATTGAAGATTTATTTTGCTTTTGTCCACAATACCAGGCCATTCTATTTCTATGACCATTCTTCAACATTCTCTAGTTGTATAGACTTGGGCTAATTCACATTATGAATATTATTAACTTGAGTGTAAACATGAAACCAAATGGACCCGCAAGCCGCAAGAGTTTCATCTGGTTTAACCAACTTTCATTTGCGTGGGGACCACCGGGAACTCTCTCAAGAACCACTGGCGCTCCCCAGACCACCTGTTGAAAATCCCCAAAGTAAATCAATCAAATAGATAGATCAGTGACAAATGCGCAGCAGCTTTCCCCGCTGTTTATAGGCACCACAGCCAATTTCAAGAGGAAATGCACAACGCCAGGACTACTCACTTGGTAAAGTTCCCAACTCCTCGTGGTTTCATTTCAATGACTTGTATATCCATTTGTGGGTCCGCGACCCGGGTTATCCTATTAAAGCATGAGCGCGTGTCGCCCCAGACCCCTTGCCCTAGAGAAAGCTGTGTAGCCTATAGTTCTATATTATGCACAAACTGTCTACCAAACTGCCACCTTATTATGAGATATTAAGGCATAAGATTAATTGTTTGCAGATCGTATATAGCTCGAAGTTTGGCCATGGATTGATGCGCAATACAATATCGCATCTCTCTCTCTCTCACACACACACACACACACACACACACACACACACACACACACACACACACACACACACACACACACACACACACAGAGAGAGAGAGAAAGATGCGCTGCGGTTTTGGGTTTCTACACGGCAGAGCAGTTTAGGCTGCTGCATTCTGAAAAAATGGACACCAACGCGAAAAAACAAAAAGCGAAAATAGTCGCATTTTCGCTATTTGGCTAATTCGCCGTGATGTGTAAGCTTACATTGACTCCAATATGTTTTAAAAAAAATCCGATTCATAACGAGGTCTTTTAGGTTTCGGAAGGTTAGACATTTCTTTATCAACACGTTAGTAGCAGCTGCTGCGGTAACTAGAGCTGAGCTGGCAACCTGGATGCCGAAAAACTTCTGCCTTCGTGATTGGGAGATAAGTGGAGGGTGGCGCTTCGGCCAAAACAAAAAATGACAACAACAACATCAGTTGAGGGCTGCAACTGCACTTTTTAAACGCGATTATCCTGACTTGCATACTGTTGTCAGTGACACAAGTATTTGAAATGAACGTGATTTTTAAATGTCTGTTGGCATATCAGGGCCATTTTATGATTCGTTTTATTAAAATTCTTACATACGGCTCCTTTAAGGGATGGGGTTTGATTTCAAATCCATGTGACAAGATTAAAAGTCACTTCAGCAGAGTTTACCCGATTACACATTAGCAGATGCCCAGAAAACATGGAAAACATGACCTCAAAAAGCTTCGATGAAATTTGGCAACTTATGTCTTCCAGAGACTACATCTTCCCTCTCTCTCTCTCACACACACACACACACACACACACACACCCGCACACATGCACAAACACATATACATGCATGCACACATCTCAGTGTTAATGTATCCATAGTTCCAAGAGGAACCCATGAGCGGCGTTATATTTGTTAACTGAGAATTGCACTGCACACAAGCACCCTATTTCTCACCCTCTGTCCTTCTATGTCGCTGCTAGAGGGTCTCCTTGTTATCTGCCTCTTCCCCTCCACAGTGATAGAAAAGCACTTGCTTCATCTGGAGACATGGCAGCTATAGGCTGCTGGAGGTCCACTATAACAATGGCGCACTGAGCAGGTGAGCAGCTGAGTCGCCAGCTCCGGGAAATTCAATTAGAGCCCCGGTGCCTGCCTGCATTCACTTTATTATAGAGGGCCTAACAAAGTCCCCCTGCCCAGTGAGATAAAGCCAGGGACTGCTGCCTTTTGTCCGTCCCATCAGAGACTGCCCCAGATCAGGCTGAGATGCCCTCCATCCTCCCCTGTGACCGTCCTGGGGAAGGTGGATTCAAAAGCACTCCATTCTCTTGTTGAGTTTGGCTTGAAATAACAATTTACGTCGATGCCTCCCTCCCCCTCCCCCCGCCTGCTTTCAAATTTCATTAAGGGTCCTCTAGTACATTAACCAGCGAGCAAATCACATTTCCATTCCAGTAGGAGGATCGGGGTTAAATGAGCCTTTCAGGGGATTTGGACCGGGAGGTTGGGCTTTTAAAAGCTGCGCCAGGCGGTCCAGCTCTCCTTGGTGCGCCCTTTAGACCTCAGCGCCTTAAGAGTATACTGTACTGTAGTGTCTAATCAGCATAATACCTGCCGGGATGCCACGCGCATGTGCCACTGTTTCCTAATTTCCAAAACAGCAGGAATCAATTAAATAAAACCTCCGTGATTGAATCACGGTCACCATGGAGCTGTCTCTCCTCGTCTTCTGGGTGACGCAGGCCGGCCATCTCTGATGAAATGAGGCGGAAAAGCTGCTGTCATGTGGTGGTGACGGAGTCTGCGGCATGGCGAGGGCTGGAAATGGATTGTCGTCGGAGCGAGATCTGACTCCTGATAACAGGCTCTTCTGCCTTTTGTGTGAGGGTACACCGTGATGAGCAGTTAGCGGAGGCAGTCATCCCCGGGAGTCGATATAAGCCTCATGAACCGTGAAGGGCAAAGGTCGGAGGAGGTCAGACACGCGGTCACACATCACCCAGGTAGTGCGGATGGGGAAACGGTGACATGGTAAATGGGAAATGTAATTCCTTTTACAGATGTGTGAAATGAATACATCTCCAAGCGTATTCGGAGGCATATCACCCCCTGCTTTTGCTGTTAGGCTTAATAATGTAGGAAATAGCTGATCTACAGTATGAGCGTGTAGATCGGCATTTTTTTGCGGAGCGACGCTATTATTATACAGCGCATTTTAAATGCAGGCCCAGTGCCATACAGCAGGTCAGTTTGAGGTTTCTTGCGTGAGGTACGTATTTGGCACTGTAGTAGACAGAGAAGATATTTGGCCACAGATTCTGTTGAGTTGGAACTTTTTGGGAAGTAAAGCTGCTGAGTTTATATGTTTTCTGAAACAGAAATCAGCACAATATATGCATACAACAATGCAAGTATAGTGGCACACTGTCCAAAAGCCACATTCATTGCCTTAGGTATTAGAGAAATGTCCTTAATTCCCCTTATTTTAATCTTGGAAAAGGGGTTCATAGCACTTTCAAACAGTAGAGTTTCCTCCATCTTTTAGTTTTTTTTATGGGTGCTAGCCCCTCCAATGCAATTTGTTGTCATAGGTGAGCAATGTCTTGTTTAGATTATACAAAAATGAATTATATTTTACTTTTGGATTCAAACTTCTATTACATCTTGAATGTCAAAAGTGGTTGTGCTTTAGACACAGCAGCTCTTCCATTGTGGGTCTGCGGTGTGGTTTGATACCAGTGAGGCACCAGTCTCTCATGTCAGTGCTGGTCTACATTATGAGTAATTATAGAGTTCCTCCAGTGGGTTTTACAGAGGGGCAGGGAGAGAGTAGAGGAGCAAAGAATCTTAAATAAACATTCCACCTCAATCATATGACCATTTACATGTTTCTCATGTTCATGTATAAGCACCCAGGCCACGCACGCTATGGAACTTAATCTATAGAACTGTGAAATTCAATCCAAACCCATGTTTATCAGCAGTGTATTCCTAGTACCATTTCTTGGACATCCACACATGGGCAAAGCCTCTATTCTTCATTATTGTTTTCATTTGCTTTGCAGGGTTAAAAATTAGGTTTGTTCACTGTCTTTTGCAGTACCTACATTATTTTTTATGCCATAGTGAGGGTAATTTTCTTGAAGTGTGGCAATTGAGACTCCCCACAGGGTTGAAGGGTGTGCCGTGCTGTGCGGGTGAGTGGGTGGGTGGGTGCATGTGTTAGTGGAGGGGGAGTGGGGGTCAGGGGTTGAACTGGCCCTGAAACAACCAAAACAACAGAGCCACGGTACAGCACACCCATGGTCATTATCGGGTTTGAGAACCTGAAGGCCTCTAATAATGTAATTGCTTTAATAGTGGAAAAGGTGAAGGCAGTTTAAAGGATTGATTAAAGGATTTGGTTTCACACTGAATGAACCCAAGAGGAGCCAAGAGCACAGTCGGGGGCCAAGAGAAACAAACGTGCCTGTCAACTTGATCCTTTGCCTGCGCACACACACAATCACATAATCATGCACACATAAGCATGCACACATAAGCAGACACACACACACACACACACACACACACACACACACACGCACACGCACACACACACACACACACACACACACACACACACACACACACACACACACACACACACACACACACACACACACACACACACACACACACATTTCTATTTCTGAACTTAGGAAGACATTAAAAGGACACCCTAAAAAGTGCCCAACTAAGTATAATTCAGGTGCTGTATAACGCCAACTGTAACCCCTAAACCTTCTAAAAGCCTATACAGTACACTACCCCACACAGCTGGACCTGGCGTGTTTTTAGTCAGGGGTACTTGTTTCGCCCCCACACCAGTGTTCACTCCCACATCCCTGGAACCTCAACCACAATCATACAACCAAAACACTGTTAAAAGAAGGGCTGGTGTTCTTTTACAGACCTTGAACTGCTCCTGACTGCAGCTTTATAAACAGTGAAAATGCTTAGGGTCCCATGATCCGTCTAGCATAACACCAGGACCTCAAAACATGTCCAGTGTTGTCAAGTATGACGAGGACAATATGGTGTCACAAGAAAAGCTTTCTTTCAGTATAACCTTTACCTACTTGTTTATGTCTTATAAACCTATTTGGAACAAAATGTGGGAAATACTTAACACTAAATACTAACCACTGTCAACCTGTTATCCCTGGTTTGGGCACATCTTTTTCCAACAAAATAAATAGCAAATAGAGTAGATCTACAAGCTCACAGCAGCTTGTGTGTCAGATATTTGTAGCCTACAACTTTTTAAACGTACATATGAATAGGGATTAAGTGGTTAAAATCTTCATTTGACATGGTCGACATGCTGTTTGGGTTGCGCCAGACTACGAGGGGCCCTGGGTGTCAGGATGTCAAATGTTGAATAAAATGGATGAATGTTTACTCTCCATCTTGACTTGACGGAGACCCCCCCCCCTCCTCCTCCCTCTCTATCCACTGAGTGGCTTGGCATAACTCTGGGTCAGTGGCACTGCTTGAGATAGTGGAGCTGTAACCGAATTAGCAAATCCAATCCCCTAAAACAAGATCACACTGTGCCGTCTAAAAAAGACCCACTCTACACTTTTAGTGTAATTGCCCGCACAATCATGTTAATTTAAAGGCTCTGTATTTAATGTGCTGCCGTTTGTTCCCAACCAAGACTGGCTAATTCTAATTGTAATTCAGGGCGGTGAGGTTCCCTCACCGGAGAGAGGACCGGTTCAGATGCATCTCTCTTCCCTTAAATAATGCCTTGGGGTATTTGTCTCCTGATAGTGTTATCTTCCTCCGAGATGAATCACTTACCCACTAAATGCGAGAAGGGATTTTGAGTTGTGCACACACCATCTTGGCATTTCAGTTGTAAATACAATATGTTTCTAAAATTAAGTCAAGGTCTTTTAAGTGCACCCTATCTTACCCTTAAAAGCATTATAAAACATTAATAAAACAGTGTAAGTTTTTCTCTCTTGCATCATCTTTAACAAACTACCCTCTTTCAGAAGCTTGTTACCTTACCTCCTGTGCTCCCCAAGCTCAGCTCCTGGCGTCTGGTCTCGCCAGATCGTCACATCTGCCTTGACAAGAAGATCAGCAACCACAGCCAGACTGGCTTACATGGGGCTGTTGTTGCCTGGCAACCCTAAAACTCTGGGTGTTTGGGGATATCTAGTTGACTGGGGGACAAGGGTTAAACGAAGGAGTTTGTGTTGCAAGAGAAAGGTCTGCACTGTTCTGAGGTCCTCGCTTGCTCAGGGCAAAGCACAGTTTATTTGTACAGCACATTTCCAAAACAATGGCATTTCAAACTGCTTCAAACAAGGCATAAATAATAAAAAATAAAAACGAATTATACTATATAGGCCTACAGTAAATATAAGTATTTATTTTGGTTATCTATGTTTGCATTGGTAGACAAGGCATCTTATAGTATTCTTGCTCAAGCGTTAGAACTCCCTTTTAGGTTATTTTTTGGACTTTATTGATTTCTGCTTTTATTAATAGGATGAAAGTAGTCTGACCTTACGTATCTCTCCATCTTTTGCTTTCAATTTCAACTGTATACCAACATTTTATTTATCGTCTTCGTATACATGCAATCATATTTATGCATGTCCAGCCTTGTGGGGGGGTTATGTTTTTTTAATATGTTTTTTAAAGAAAGGGGGGAGGGGAAGACACGTGGCAAAGGCAATCACGATCGGGAGTCGAACTCACGGCACGCCATCAGGCTGCCTCTGCAGCCTAGGTTCCCCCTGCCCAAATGGATGAGCTAACCATCCGGTCCTAGATTGTCTTTTTTTGTCCCAGGGACACAATAGCTAGGGTTCAGATGGTTAAAAGAATACTTTGGTTTTAGATTAGGGTTTGGTGAGAACTTGTGCAACCGCTTCATCAAATCGATATTATTTTTACACAACGAGTGTGATGACTCATGCTGCTGTTAATTCATCCAGTTGTTGGCTAAAGGGTAGGAGTACTGGTCCTTGCCGCAAGGGAGACCAGTGTCACGCCATTTGGTGTGCGTGTGTGTGTGTGTGTGTGTGTGTGTGTGTGTGTGTGTGTGTGTGTGTGTGTGTGTGTGTGTGTGTGTGTGTGTGTGTGTGTGTGTGTGTGCGTGCGTGCGTGCGTGCGTGCGTGCGTGCGTGCGTGCGTGCGTGCGTGCGTGCGTGCGTGCGTGCGTGCGTGTGAGAGAGAGAGAGAGAGAGAGAGAGAGAGATACGCAAGGCTTCACCATAACACTTTCATATTGTGTGGCCAAGGGCACACCGTCATAATTGCTCCAAGTGATTCAATTATGATCCAATTCTATCTACTCTGCAGAGGGCATGAGGTGCAATGGGACATTAGAACTGGATAATTTACTCCACTGTCAAGAGACATGCAGTGTACAGTACACTACTTCATGTTACCACAATGACACACACACACACACACACACACACACACACACACACACACACACACACACACACACACACACACACACACACACACACACACACACACACACACACACACACACACACACACACACACACACACAATGAAATGCTGTGGCAATGTACCAGTAAATCGATTCCAAACAACATTTGGTTAGATGTTTACTGTAGCTAATGGCTAATTTATGATTCGGCAAATAAATGTCATGCAACCTGTCAAAGATGTGTCACTTTTGTCAAGAGATACGTCATACAACTCAATACCATTTTGCTGAAACATAAATTAGGAAATGTGCTTTCTCTGTTTTCCTCCAAGTCATTGGGTCATGGATCCATTAAGTCTCCAGAAGGAAACTGACTTCATGCTACATTAGCATGATGGACTTATGGATTTCCCATGAAATGACTTTTCCCCCTAACAAATCCCCAAGTCAATAATAGGGCGGATTCTGGCTGGGTCCATTCCTGAATACGTTCCTAAGTACCTGAGTACACTTCATTCAATTGCAATGGTACCTGGTGCGTAAGAGAGGTGATGTGGACTATGGGGCTTTGTTTGGGAGAATGCCAGTAGAACAAAAAAAAGAGTCAGCATTATCTGTAAGTGAACTATACCAAAGCTCCTCCCCAAGCTGCTATGGTCCAATCACAGCTAAGCATAACATGTGATAGACAAACCTCTCCACCGACAGTTTTCCTATATGATAAAACATTGTTTCAAAAAATGCGGTGCACATTTTGTTTTCTTCGGTGCATATGGCAGGCATTGTTGATGGATTTGGAAGAGATTTGGAAGGCTCCGTTCCAAAAATGAGTCAGTATTACTGTGTAGGCTACAATTCATGATATTTACATTGGGATGAGTGAGCCTGGATGGAAAGTGTCGCAGTGGGAGAGGCTGGAGTCACTTACATCCTTGGTGTCGTAATGGAGCTGTGACAGACTAATCCTAGATATCTTTATTCGACTGAGGCAACACTCACAATATGTGTTTTTATTTCTTTTTTTCCCCCCACATTTGTGCTCCACGTCTGTGCTACTCAAAGTTATTTCTCCTCAACATTCAAGTGGAACTGTCAGAACTATCACTGAAGGTTATTAAAAATATAAAATGAATATAAAATGATATATGATCAGCAGTCCACTTCCTTCTTGTTATATGGATAACAGTGTTCACATACTACTCATCAAGTAAGTGGATCCCCTTAATTTCCCCTTAATCCGCTTACCCTTTCCCCTGCTTAGCACAATTGTTCTAGCAGTGTTCTTTTTTACAAACACGTTCATAGACAACGGTTTGGTATACTGTATATATGACTAAATGTTTGCGGGTCACACCTCCTTGTCCCCTCTGAACATGGGATTTGTAAATCCAATTCCATTCCACTGTATTAAAAGCATTATTTTCCAAGCACAAAAGCTTCCAGAGCTGTCCATATTGGACGGTCGCACATTATATTTTGGCCTGTCTATTGTGACTTTCTTTCGCATGACTGCCGACATCTAACTGTTTTTGGCGAAAGGCGAAGAGCACCAGCTAATGCCGAACGAAACTTATGATTCATAAGAGTGAGGTCAGTGGTGGCACCAGAGAACGCCATAGAGTAGCAAATAAGTTAATGTCTGGGTATTAATAATATAGACTTTTATAGAACCATTTAATATAATTATATTTTTGAGTGTGGACTTGGTTCATGAGTTGTGGCACACCAGTCCTCCTCGGCACAGAGTTTGAGAACTGGATTACTCCATATTTAAAGTTTGCCTGCCTCAATCCTGTCCAGACAGAGTTGCTGTGTGGATTGAGAGGAAGCCGTTATGTGTGAACAGTAATCATGTGGTGTCAATCACACAGCTGAAGCTTTCACTCAGGAACCAGTCAACCCAGGGAAGCTTATAGACAAATCAACACCAGTGCAGCGGAGGCAGGGGGGATACCTAGCTGCCATTAACTTGACGATAAGGGCTGACACCTGCACCCCAACCCCAGGCCCAGCCATCTGTAATTGTGTCTTTTAGGAAATCAGGGTTAATTTAATGTCACTACGAGATAAATGTATGTGGATCTCGTATACGTGTCTCCAATGTGGATTTCAGATTTGTTCTAATGCGGATAATGCGGATCATGTCACTACGACACCATGTTTCCGCCATACCAAATATTATATGGAGTGTGTTGTCTAACTTCAATGTGTCGTCATGGCATCTTCTGTGGCTCATACCGCAAACTTGCAAACTATGAATACAGGTTTCATGTGAAAACCTTCAGTGGAAACGATGGTGCATTGTCTTTGACAGCATTGGTATCAGATGATACTTCAGTCTTTGCAGGCTGACAGCATTCTTTGGTCAGATACTAATTCAGTGGTCCAAGGAATCCTCCTTTTGGACCACTGAATTAGTATTCATTCAATTAGGTTTTGGGGAAAGTGATGATTTGATGGGTGGTTTTGCTGTTGAATTTACACTGCAATTAAAAGACGAATTTAAGGGCAATTTCTCATGTTTCTTGGTGATGGTCGTTAAATAATATGTTTTGTGGAGGTTCGGATGACATGCATGACTGCACTGTCATCCAGCTGAACTTGGCCATTGTCTCGTCGTATCTCATGCTGATCCTGCTCAATAAATGCTTAACTGCCATTTTAACTGAGCTATAATGAGTCAAGCGCAGACTCACCGGGTGTCCCTAACAGGCTCCCTTTTAGAAATTACTGACATTGTAATTTTCCACTCGAAATGCAGTTTATAATTAGGCTCCAACACCACCACACAACGTGCAAAAAACAGCACTTCCTCAGAGACAAAGTCAATAATGTCGTCCATTTTATTTACTCTGTGAGAGAGTTTGTGCCCACTCTTGAGGGAGCATAAGGCCAGTATGCACAAAATGGAATATTTAGTATTCTTTTCTTTAGAAACCTGTGATGAGTTGTGGAACACCACTGAGTCTCACTTCATTAGGCTTTAGGGCACCAAGCACCATTATGACAGGAACAAGATCGAGTTTTGATTTAACACAGCTGGGTTCAAGCTATTGTTCACACAGGCACATGGCTGGTGGACTATGGTCATAGAGTGATAGGCCACTAAGCACTTATATGGTTTCTGAATACAGGGTATTCGTCAAACATGCAATGCTTTCTCAGGCCGAGAATCTTGTCACCATACACACTAAATGTTTGGATTTGTTTGGCTGTTTGTTAACTTTAGCTCAAGCCTCATTTATATAAATCAAAGTACGATGGTGTCAGTGCGTGCATGTTGAAAATATATGCTATTTTCAGCTTGTGACACTACAGCATGATTGTATACTGGTCAACCACATACTCAAGTCTGTAAGAAGGACTGTGTATGGTGACTGTTCTAGTGTGTGGTATTTCGAATGCTTCAGAAGTGGTTTATTGTGTTTTGAGTTGACCACAAAAAAGAATAGAGAGAAGAGACAATGTCACTGTACTTAAAATACATATCCGTAAAAATAAATTTACCCTGTCTATGTGTAGTAAAAGCATCTTCTAAAATGGAACATGAAAAAAGAAAAATATACCCTGGAATAGACACTCCAATTTTATGTTGTCCAAACCAATGCCATGTTATTTTAACATTTGATTTCATTTTGAACTAAAAACACAATAGTAATAATTATAGTAATAGTCCACAAAAATAAGCAGCACACTCTGGGGTTTTCCTGCATCCTAAGCTGTTGCTGTATTTATATTTCACCTTACCTGACATTTCCTGTAATGTTGTAACAATTTTGTTCACCACAGAATTGGTGCTGATGGCAGGCAGAAAAATCCGTGAAGGAGAAATCTGTTCCTGTTTCCTTTGAAACCTCAAATCCGTGTACCTGTTTCCTTTGAAAAATCATGTAGCAGAATATGAGGCATGCGTCCGGCTGTCTGCATTTTATTACTCTTAAAGTAATCGGATATTTGTTTCTGTGTATGCCTATATGACCTGTTGAGTACGTAAACATCCCAGAAAATTCAATAAACAGACCACCTACTGTATTTCTATCGGCCACATGGCGTCTTGCATCGTCAATGTCTGCTTAACCAAATATCGAAGATCATATACCGGTAAACTTGCCTGCATTATAATTTTCAAAAGCCATGCATTGGGAAATGCTTATAATCCCTCAAAAATGGCAGATGAATACATCACATTGCAACAAAGCAGGTTCTACTGGCCAAACAGGGGAAATCTCTCTCGCTCCATATACTCTCTGTCTGATGGGCATCTGGTGGGGGCTAGAGAGTAAAAGCAAAAATCTACCCACAGAACATACAGAGACACAGGGACTACAGACAGCACTGAGTGGCCCTGTTCTGACCCAGGTTCTGAGAAACCACATGGGTCAAACATGGATTGACCTTACAAGGAGAAAGAGAGAGAGAGAGAGAGAGAGAGAGAGAGAGAGAGAGAGAGAGAGAGCAGGATGTCATGTTGAGGAGCACACAGAGGTTGTGTTGCCATAGTATAGCGTTATTGTTGTTGTTACTGTTGGCCAAGGGTGTCTTGAGGGCAGCTTTCATGTCTCAGAATTGGTGCATTCACAGAGCCAATACTTGGCACATGACACAGATATGATATCATTGTTACTGTATATTCATGCCTTTTGGTCAAGGTGGACTGCTGGAAAATATCAGTCTGAATTGGCTTGGCATTTTCTGTTTATTATATAGATAATTAAAAAAGTCATGTGGGGGGAAAAACACACACTTTAGTGTAACATTTCTCTACAGCGATTTTCAAAAGTAGTGAAACAACACACAATATATCTAATCACACGTGCCATATTGCAACATACATCAGCAACATACATCAGGATGTCAGGTATAGGTCTTCGGTTGACCTCTAATAAAGGGTCTTGCAGATTTGCAACAGACAGTATTTTATTAAATATTCAGACTTAATGAATCCCCCCTTTCAGATTACAGATCCACCATTCCTTCCTGAAAGTCATTTCCATCTATTGCTTATGATGTCTTTATGCATATTTAAAGGTAGGGGAAGTGATTTGAAATTCATGGTGTAGTACCAGCCTGGTGCACTAGGGGCCCCCAAAAGTAGCTACACTATGTGAACCTGCTGCTCTCTCCTGATTGGAGGAGAATTGTGGTGACCTGGGGAACTTTTATTAGCTCCTCTGCTAACGTGGGGGAGGGGAAACTCCATATGTGGTTTCCACACCTTATAATAGAGCATTTTAACAGAAAAAAAATTTTTTTTGGGTGATATCTGACAAAAGTGAAATCACTTCCCCTACCTTTAAGATTAATAATACCTTGCTTAAGTTTCTTTGTAGATGTCCTGGACATCGCAACTCGAACAACTCATTCTAGATATTTACTCAGTGTCTGACATTGACGTGCATTTCAGTTACAGTTCAAGTCACCTTTGCATGCATTCCACGAAAGTTGTTGGAAATCAGATATGTCTTAGAAATGTCTTTGGGGAGGGAACAGCAATCCTCAGGCTAGATACATTTTTAATATCATTTTTATAGATAATGATAACTCAGAACTGCTACAGGATACATTTGGTGGTGGTTCAGAGCGATTTCATTTCTGAATAATTCATGATTAAAAAATGAAACTTTGAATGAATCTAATTTGAATTTAAATCCATAGCACAGAGAAGGATGATTGAGGGACTGAGAATAAGCATCCAGATGCCGGTGGATGCTGGCCGGCCAGCTGTCTCTTCTGCCGAAGGGCAGACAATTCTAATAACCTTTTCTACATTACAGGGCATTAGTTCACAGGATGATGTACAAAGACTCGCTTTGGTTATTCCTGAGGTGAATATATGAGTTGATTGCATGTTCAGGTGAATGGAATTGTCTCCATATGGGCAATGTGGATCATGTGATGCAACTGATCATCACCATACTTGCATCTCTCTGTGTGTGTGTGTGTGTGTGTGTGTGTGTGTGTGTGTGTGTGTGTGTGTGCGTGCGTGCGTGCGTGCGTGCGTGCGTGCGTGCGTGCGTGCGTGCGTGTGTGCGTGCGTGCGTGCGTGTGTTATTGTTGAATGCATGATGAAAGTGTGGTTTACCTGGACAAATGAATGAGTGAAATCCAATTGTGGCCAGATCAAGTCAAACTAAACCTGGTCACATCTGGCCCAGAACCACACCTAATTTCAACTAGAATAATTTATCAGTTTGATAGGACAGGTATCAGCCAAAAGAGAGGCATCGAAGAGGAAGGATGGGTGGTGGAGGATCAACATATGGAATGTCAGTACAGGTCAACTCCATATGGATATCTGAGTGTTTGGGGTCAGATGTAGAGTTGGCTTGTGCTAGTCTGCTGTCATCAGGGCAGATTCTCGCCCTTTGGTGTCTTACTGTTCTTAGGCCTACTATATCAGGTGTCTTAGGGCTACAGCTTTTTGATCAATAGGCTAATTGAAAATACATTTTTAGAGATCATTTAGTTTGATTAACCACTTGATCCCTGTTTTATACTTATTCATACAGCAGTTTCACCTATCTCACAGGGTTTAGGATATGCACGGAACTGCAATTCTACACAACTGGAACACCCAATAATCTGGACATATTATACTGACATAAATCTGTACATATTCTTATTACTGAAATACCTCCCCATTGACAATGATGGAGTGGCACCATCTCTGACGAACTTGAGCCCCATGAAGCACTGCCGAGGAGGCACTAGCCATCTGAGTCACCGTGCTGAGCATCGGCTTACTATGTACCAAATTGCAATTCCCTGCATAATGTACTATTTTCTGTCAGATCGGGTTGGTTCACATACACTGATCTACAAGTGCTTACATGGTTAACCATTGTTCATTCCTCTGGATTTGATGCTTCATTAGCCTACATTTCCCATTCAAACAAACACTAGTGATTATTTCAGTATCTTTTAGACTTTGGAGATAACTACGCTTTAATAATTAAGCAGGATGTCATAGGCGTGGTCACTGTGCGGTAAGAGCAAGAATCTGCCTTGCGTATGTGTGTGTTGTGCGCGCACACGCACATGTTCATTTCTTCCAAGTGATCTCAAGGTCTTCCTGGATTTCCTTTTCATCACGTACGCGTCCCCTGTGCCCATGCCTTCAGCTACCCAGCCTGCACAAAGAAGAGTTAATGACATTGTCAGGGTGTGATCCTGGCATTTCCCCATTGACATATTCAATCCCCCATTTACATTTCATATCTGCATGGGCCACTGGCTGGGCCCCATGCGAAAGGCCCGCTTGGATTAAGGTATCACCGCAGATGTGCCTTACCTTACGGACAGGCGAGGCGGGCAGGCGAGAGACCTAAATCCCTGTCTGGCGCGGAGCAGGTCTCACGCCGCTGGTAAGCCCTCATCAGTCTCACCTTCTGCCTCGCAGCCGTCCTCCCCCCACACCTAGGAGATCAGGCACGGTGGCATGTAATGGTGGATGTAATTGCTTTGTCCTTTATCTGTCTGTTTCCCGCTCTCATCTTGGAGTTGCAATAGCCCAATGAAATGCGATGACACGAGAAAGAGTAAAAAAACACGATCAAGAAGGCATCAAGCTCTTCATGTGGTTTTTAGTTTGATTTGGTTTGGATGGTATCTTGTTAGCTTTTGAGGTATTTCAGGAAAGTCTGTAAAACTAACAAAATCCCCTTTGAGCAGTCAGAACATAATTTATTTCATTTTTCCCTCTGGTATAGCCCATAAGGTTTTTTTCCCAAACATACAGCAAGCGTTGCAGTGCTCTGCTGTCTTGTTTCATGTTGACGTAACCAGTGTAGGAGGCAGCAGATGGTGTGTGCTGACTGATGTTCCCATCTTTCCACCCTATCTTACAGGCATCTTTTAGTTCTACATACTATACTCTCTGGGACCGTAAATAGTCAAAATCAAACAATGACCTAGCCAAGGCACAGGCTAAAGAGGTAATCCAACCCAGTTGTTGGGATTTTTCCTTCTCCTTCCTCCGTTGCTGTGGATAAACTGATTGTCTTGTTTTTCCCCTAGTAACACCCAGGAGAGAGGAAATGTGATTGTCATTGTTGCGGAACCTATCCCATCACATCCTCTGTAACCGTGAAGGATAGGGATATCCAAGGCACCTTGTTAGTATGCAAAACAATGCACTGTGTTATATTTTTTTTGCCATGCCTCATTTCCAATTGCGAATGGGGGTAAAAATGAAAAATATGTGGGAGATTACTACGTTAAACAATTTGGTTCTGCTTAATAGTGGCTTCTTTGATTTGGTCTCGGGGCCCTGAGATGAGCGTGGATGAGAAATGATTGAGATGCGTGCCGGAGCTCATTCCTGACTGACTGCACTGCTGAGCAGGCCCACTTCACCATAATAAGAGGTCATCCCTGGTGGAGTGTGGAAATGTGTCTAATTAAAACAAAATGCTTTATCAAGAGCCGAGGCAGAGTGAGCGTCGCCCAGTAAAATAAATAGCCAGCAATTTCCTGAGATTCATATTCTGATAGACATCTTATTAAAACAGCCCACTATCTAATGGAAATGTATTGTATGAAAGGACTTGAGCTAATTCTCTTCCTCGCTCATTCTTACTCCTCTCCTTCTCTGTCCTTATACACTATCCTCTTCAGCTCTCCCTCTCTCGAGATGTGTGCGTGTGTGCATGCGTGTGTGTGGGTGTGAGTATGCATGCGTGCGTGTCAAGAAGAATAAATAATGTGGTCTATCTAGATTTGTGGACGACTTAGAGTTTTCCTCACCTTGCACTTAAGTGGGAAAGTAAATTACTTATGCCCTATGGGTAAAGTAAATGATTGTTTTTTACGTTGTCATCAGTATTCATCTGCTCTAAACTTGATGTGTCTATGCATCACCATCGTATCCTCCTTTCTGTCTTCCTCTCTCCAACTTGCTCTCTTTCAACTTCTTTAGTTCTTTTTTCAATGTTGCTATACTGATGACATCTTTGACTGATCAGATTTATTTTTGAGCTGATGTGTGATATTATCTTGCATGTATGCTAAGCCTGGAGGGGCTAATACTTTGTTGTACAAATGTTTATCGTTGTATAGTCTGTTGCTGATCGGTCACCGACACTGCTGTATGATGCAGTAATGTGTCCTGCAGGTGGAGTGCCTCCAAGCAAGGACAAATCATAATAACTTTTAGCACAATGCCTCACTCAGCAAACACATCAGAACAGCTTGCAATTACCGCGTCTCCAGTGATTGCATCTCCAAGGAAATTAGTGGATTTTGTAATTTCTTCCCTCTCTCTCTCTCTCTCTCTCTCTCTCTCTCTCTCTCTGTCTCTCTCTCTCTCTCTCTCTCTCTCAATCTAACTTTGCACCAGAAGTTTTCCCTAAATGGGAGACAGGATGCATAGTGATATACACTCACAAAGATCACAGCAGCATCTTACCAACTTGTCATCATCTTATATAATCGTTTGTCATTTATTTGCACAACTTTACACAACTAATGTTAAGCCAAATCTTCAATCAGTATACGTACACAAATGAGAACACACAGTTTCTATTCTTAAAATATTTCGGGGTCTTTTTCAGCCTTTATTGATAGTCGCAGTGAAGGTAGGCAGGAAACAGGGAGAAAGTGACATGCAAACGTCTGCCAGACTTGGGAATTGAACCTGGAACTCGCCATCAGACACCGCACCAAAGCCTATGTGGGATGCACACTATTTAAAAAATGATTGTCTTCCTGTTGCAGTACATCTGGAAGGACACTTTTATTCTTCACGGTCAGAAAGACGATTAATCACATTGTGTACGGTGCTCTGGTATGACTACCTGGGTGGGCCGTTAATGATGTAATGGGCCACCTGTCACCTGTGGAGTCTGGTGGATAAGGCATGAACAAACATCTTGTATTAACAACTAGAACTTTGTAGAAAGTAATTCATGCATATAAATGAAAGAAGACGTGTCACAGGTTATTTTCTGATATTTTGTTTTATGATTTGTAAACGATATTTATTGACATATTGAAAGAGCAGAATAGTAGTTTCTCCAATAACACCTCATTCACAAAGTGACATTCTCGCGATACGGGCGCCACTCTTGTTGACAACAATGTACACTACAGTATTTCCAAATCCAGTAGTCACCATTTGGCTCTTCGTGACCATGTAACTAACCCACGTGACTTGGCTGTTGTGTACATCAACACTGGTGTAACTCTATCTATTCAAAGGCTCTGGAGCATGTGTGCGTACCTGCGTGCATGAGTTTGTGTTTGTGTCAAAGCCCCTGGAAACTCTTGTGAGTATATTCTGTACTATGTACTGAAAACCACAGTCTAGCACTGTCTCCACAGTTCCACATGCTTTTGGTTTGGTTCAACTTGTCTTCATGTGATTGGTCCTCAGCATTGTTCAACAGTACTTTGAAGATGAGTTCGCCATGACAGTTTGCATCATAAAAAAATAACAAATTCCTTATTCACAACCAGTGCTTTAAACATATTTATCGCCAGGAATGTGTATGGGTCCCCAGCATTGTAGAAATCCTTGAGCTAGAAACAGCCATACCCGTCATCAGAATTGCGCTTAGTCGACACATCTGGGCAAGTGCAATGAGCCACTGCATTAATGGCCCTGGCACTCATTCTCAAGTACCACACAGTGCAACAATGTCCCTTGACGCACTTAGGTCAGGTCTGCAGGTTATCCTGTCTATGCATAAATATATATTTTTTATTGTTATAACTTAATAGACGAATAAAGTATGCTCACATAAAATTCTTTGATTTGGTTCCATGGCAGCAACAATACCAAAGAAACAACGCAACAATAAAAAAAAAAAACTCAAGCACTTTGAGGTGCTTGAAGCTGATATTTGCATTTGCCGATGTGTCCATTTTGTGGATGGAAAACATAACCAGTGCCACTTGCACCCTATATTTATAACATAGACCCCTGTGGGTCTATGTTTGTCTTCCTCCCTTTTCACTTGACACTAAACAATTTCTGCTGAATGTTCGCCTCAGAATAGGGACGCTAGGGATCACGTTCAAACACAAAACAGGATATGCTGCTATCTGGAGGCGTCATGTGCGCAACTGCGCATGACTGATAGTTCATTTTCATGTAATTGTCTGTAGATTCTCTCTCTCTCTCTCTCTCTCTCTCTCTCTCTCTCTCTCTCTCTCTCTCTCTCTCTCTCTCCAGCCAACCTGAATGCTGACATGGGTCAGTTGAGAGGGGGAATGGAATTCCAGGGGAGTAGACAGGTTGCCACGTTCCCTCGTGATATCCTCACATATGGCTGCAGGGAGAGAAAAAATTAAAGACATCACAGGAAGCCTCTTTGAAATCTTCCAACTTAGTATGAAATCGTTGTGCGTGAGCACTTTGATCAGCAAACGGTTGAGCGCCAGCCTTGCAGCCAGCCATCTCTCTGCATTACCGTTGGGAGTCTCATTCCTGGCACACACATCCCCTCACTCCCCTACCAACCCCCCCACCCCACCCCCCTCTGCAACCAACCCGACCAGTGTTTGATTTGTTCACTGAACTGATCACCCGACAAATCAGCTTCGTGCCCTGCCAACAATTCCTTGTCTCTATCTCCCTTCACACTGACACCCCCCATTCAACTCTCCCAACCTCCAACCAGCGCCCCCCACCTGCAGGTAAACAGTTGGGCCTGTGCTTCACAGACTCGTAATCCCAAAAATTAAACTCCTCACCTCAGGGAAGAGTGAGATACAGAGAGAAGGAGGAAAAGAGAGGCGGAATAGGCAGACACACCGTCAGAGTATACAGTAGTGAGCATGAGAAGAAGCAACTGTAGGTGATGGAGTCACCTCAACCTTCTCTCTACATCTCTCCTACACCAGCACTCTCTCTCTGACAGTCTTTCTGTCTCTCTCTCTGTTGCTCTGTCTCTGTCTCTCCGTTGCTCTCTCTCTCTCTCTGTTGCTCTGTCTCTGCCCCTCTCTCTGTCTCTCATTCTCTCTCTGTTGCTCTGTCTCTAACCCTCTCTCTGTCTCTCCGTCTCTCTCTGTTGCTCTCTGTCTCTCTTTGTTGTTGCTCTCTGTCTCTCTTTTGCTCTCTCTGTTGCTCTCTCTGTCTCTCTATGTTGCTGTCTCTGTCTCTCCGTCTCTCCCTGTTACTCTGTGTCTCTCCCTCTCTCTCTCTCTCTCTCTCTCTCTCTCTCTCTCTCTCTCTCTCTCTCTCTCTCTCTCCCTCTCTCTCTCTCTCCATCTCTCTCTATCTAGCAGGTAGAAAATAAGAGCTATGCATGTGAGGTGATCGACGGTGCTCCCCTGTGACAGTGCCCTGATGACTGATGACTGGTTGTTTTTTGTTTTCAGATCCAGAGTGGGGATGTGACAGGGCAGAGAGAGGCTGAGTTATGGCAGCCTGAACTTGGCCCATCTTTGCAAAGCCTTCTGGTGGTGGCAGAGACCCAGGGGTTTAATGAAAGCCTGTGACAGGGCTCGCGACTGTGAGTTATGGGCCCATCGATTAGCATCCGCTGCATCTTCCCATCGCATTAAGACACTTGAGGGGCTAAAGAGACAGAGGCACATCACAAGAACACAAACGCATCCTTGTGGAGTGGAATGCATGGTGGTGAGCCATACCATGGCCCTGGTGTTGGGCATCGACACTATATATACAGTAGGCCTATTTGTCTTTAGTCCTTTTTTCATATTCAAGTTTTTTTTATGCACAGCTATGACAGTTTATGGTTAACAAGGTAAAAGAAAAGTGTGTGTTAACGTAAACGTTACACTCTAACATCCAGAGTGATAATTCGACTTCTGAAAGTGTACAAATGAGAGTCCACTCGATCACCTTTGTACACTTTCCGAGATACAAAAGGATACATGATTGAACACAGAGGCTTTTACTGCTTCCTCATCCATCATCTTACTCATCATCTATGATCTTACATGCGCCGCTTGCAGATTTGTCCAGGTGCTGTCAGCAATCCAGTCCCTCCAGGCATTTACGTTCATGTTCAAGGTGACAACCAACTGCTCCACACGTTGCACCAATTTTTGAGTTAACCTCCAGAGAGACAACCTTGAAGTTTTAAACACTGACTGTACCACCTTTTAGTTCTTTAAAAAGCTCTGGGAGAACTAAATGTTCTCATTTGACAATGTAAAAAAATGTGTTGAACTTAATGTGCCATTTACTTACTAGTTTATTTTTTATTTTTTTTTTTTTTACTCACAGAGCACGCAACCAGCCTCACGTTGCCCAATTGTGCCCTAAAGTAAAGCAGGATTGATAGAGTTGTATAGAAGGACCATGTTTCAGCGTACTTAAAGGGTTATTTATCATGTCACCCGCCGACAGGACCGGCAAAACCATGCGTAGACAGTTCTCTGCACCCCTGTCTCTTGATATGAATTGAGTTATGTTCCAATCAAACAAATCACTGCTTGTTCCAAACAGGGCTGTGAGTAATGGATTGAAAAAAAGTCTGTATTTGATTACCCCTGCCTGCCGCTGGGGTTGACTAAGATCCATTTGAGAGGTAGTGCAGTGGAACTCCAATATGGACACCCTCCAGCTATTGACCCTGTCCTTAAGTGGGCGCTGTGCTTTTAGTGTACTTACATAGTAGTTGGTCTGCATCGTCTTCCTCTTGGCAGTTTTGCAATACTTTTGATTGCAGACAGTGGCTCCCTCTTCAACATGCACTCTGCATTAATGATGCATCGCAGAATGTGGGTTAGCCTAGTTTTTACCACACACACTAAGAGCACAAATGTAGGGTACACAGGGTCAGGGTGAGTGGGATGTTGAAAATTCCATTTCTTTCCCAATAAAAAGGCAGGAAATAGCAGACTGTGATGAACACAAAATGCGATGTTGTTTTTGTAGTGTGTTTAAATAGAAAAAGTAACGAGAGCTGGCAAGAAGAATGATCAAAGTACAGTATTTATACATTTTTAAGTGATATGTGATAAATATGGATAATTACTGGAGCTGTCAGTCGATTCAAATACCGGTATTTAATTGCGGTTAATCGCATGATTGCCCATAGTTAATCTTTGATTATTCGCAATTTAATCATGTCTGAGTTAACTTGCGATTAACTAGTTAATGCTGACAGCCTTAATAATTACAATTACTGAAGATAATACATCAAAGGAAAATATTTGTTTGGCACCTACCCATTTCCTAACAATGAAGAAATAGAAATACCTCACAAGCTCTGCAGCTAATATGAGAAAGTCTACAGAGATTTTAACATACATTTCGAGAGTTGAATCAGCAATGCACACACTTTGCTTAGGCTACTGTAGTATTTGCAGGATGTTTTCAATGCAAATGTTGTGTTTTCATGTTGTTTGAAAGATATGATACATTTGTCTCTGTATCTGAATCAAGCCCATAACACTATAGACACTTCAGAGCCATTTAGCCATAGATGGTACCATATTTCATTACCCCCGACGCCCCGAGTTGCTGGATTTTTTTTATTATTATCTCATGATTATCTCAAATAACAGAACGTTTCCAGCCAATAACTTTTCACATCTGGTGAGTGCTGTAATGGTTAACATTACTATACAGATCTTTCCCCAAGACATTGTGCTGTAATGTTCTCACAAACCTGCTGCCTGCAAGCACGAGAGATGATGCTGCTGCTGCTGGTTAGAAGAGCTGCAGCTCCAGACTTGTGTCTATAGATGGCAGTGTTCTAACAGAGTTGATAGAAGATCATTCATTTGTCAGTTTGAACAGGGGACGGAGGCAAACGAAAGGGAAGAAATATTACTCCTGATAATTATTGTTATCCAATTTCACTTATGTAATAGGTCATCCATATGAAACATATATATTTTACACAGGTGTCAAAATTTGCTTATGCTAGTTGCAAACTATTATCTAAAACCTCTGTGTCTATCGCAAAGGGAAGACACTAAATACGGTGCTTTATTAGGATTATTATGGTTATCCTAGCCAGATAGTAGCCGCTATGATTGTTAAATCCGCTTACAAATATGACTAGTACGGTGCAATGCAGAACAACAACGGCTGTCTATGACTATAATAGGCGAAATCCCGTCTGTCTCCTGTAGCTATAGCGCAGAACGGTTTGCTTGAGTTTGTGCGTGCTTGTCAATGAATTAATTTATTGAAAGTCTTCCTTTGGGCTGAAACGGTTAATGCCATAATGATGAAGGCAAGCGGAGGAGAGGGGGGCTGGGTTTAAACGCCGTGGCGTGTAAGTGGTAGCCTTACACACGCTACTGTACACTGATGGAGCCCGGTGGTTTAGCACCACTGATCTATGCCAGTCTAGCACAGCCCCTCTCTGAGAGCCAACGCTGCAACGGACGATGACAAGCCAGCCCGGGGTGACTCCAGACCAGCTTCTAAAGAGTGTAGTAGGCTAGCGTAGAGAGAGAGGACGCGGTATTGCATAGCGAACTGAAGGAATGTGCGGTATCGTCTTGTAGTGGTGGTGTGGTCAGTTCAGACGACAGTAGTAGTACTAGGCTTGGCTCGGCGAAGTTAACGCGCAGAATGTCCAACCCGGTAGCTCATTTATCATGGTGGTAATGAAGTGAATGAAGCAAAACCGGCGCGGCTGTAAAGGTCTCGTTTGTATGCGAGGCGGCCGCACTTGCGTAGTGGACGATCCGTAGTTTCTAAGAATTAATTGGAAGGGCTTCTAAATTAAAATTGTTGACGCATTTTTTTGCCCCCAAGGAACATCGTGGCAGACTTTCTAAAGGTAGTGTAGTGGTAGTGACCGGTTCTACTCGGAAAGGTTGTGTTTTTTCCTGTGGATGTGAGGCTGCGCTGCGCCAGTGCATCAACTCCAACGCAAGACAAGACAACCAACCGCTGCTGGGAATAGAGTAACCAAGACATCTAATTGAATTGAGAGGTGAGTGACAACTACCACGCTCATATAACTGTATTTTACTGAATGCGTTTATTTGGCTGACCAGCCTGAACTCTACCTGCCCTGAATGCCACAACCATAAAACACACATTTGTTGGCTTCTTTACGAGAGCCGTTCTCACTGCGAACTGATGTATAGGGACATTTTTCATTGCAGGCTGCAGGCTCTGATAAGGCTTGTTTTATTATTTATTTAATAGCCTCGCGGCTCGCCATTCACATGCTTACATTCAGGATGTCTTAAAATTATATGAAAATGCGTGAGAATGCCAAACAGTAGACAGTGGGTTACAGTGGACTATCCAGTGTCTGTAGGCTATAGAGTAATGTCAACAGGAATAGTGTTATGGTGTACCAGCCATTATTCTACTTTTAATTACAAACCTCCACTGCTGTTCTCAATTATTGCAATTACAATATTTTGTTTGTATTATATTATTCATTACCATTATCCAGTGACCTCCAAATAGACCTTTATAGATTAATTATATTAGGTTAGACTATCAAGACAGTTATTTTCAGGTGGCATTGTTCTGATCTTGACTGTGTGCTCTAGTAGTTGGTGTTAAGGCTGATGTGTTGTAGTCAATTCTTTTGAATGGCATTTGCCTGTAGTGTACGTTAATTTTGAAGTAATGAAGTATTATTTATAGAGTTTGAAGTGACTTGACCTTGACCGTGAGTTTGAATTGCACAAGTTTAACCTATGATGCTCTCTGTTCAACAGAATAGCCTGTAGGATGTAGGCATATTAGGTTATATAGCCTATTGTAATTTTATCAGTCTGTATCATAAAACAAGTGAAGCTGCAACAAGTGAACCCTGAGCTATCTACACTGTTCATTTGACTAGACTGACTTCCTTTCTAACCTTTGATGTTAATAAAAGTGGTGCATTATACCAGCTACAAAGAAATACAATCATAAAGGGGCACTATTTGACATTTGCATTTTTATCTATTTATTTTTCTCAAAGAGAACGACAACAGCTAGCTGATCCATTGTTGCCAACTGGCAGCAATTTAGAAGTAGTTCCTCTCTATAGCGCTCATCTGTCCATCTCCGGGCTAGCAGATGTATCCACAAATCTTCATTCTCCGTCACACCGCCGGAGTGCCGGCAAGAGCCCATGACAGTGCCTCTAAAGAAAATAAATGTTGCCTTAAGTAGAAAATTGCCTTAAATTTGCATGAAAATAACTTGCATCTGCCAAGGCTGACAGAAAGTATATTAATCCATCTGACCGTGCAATCAAACCACATTTCTTCTTGGTAAAATCACTCTTTGTGTATACTAAGCGTGACCTGCTCACATCATTATTTTAATATCCATCTCAAAGTGAAACAATCATTTGACCCCAAAAGCAGTCATCAGGCTGGAAATTGCCGCCCTGGAAGAACAAACCAGCACTCAGTCTTGGTTTGATTATCACATGCTGATTATATTCACCTAATTATGTCCAATCTAATGAAAAAAGCATTCACTGACAGTCTGGAGCTACTGCAGTGCAATCAGTCAGTCTGACCAGTTGGCCTTTCATAGACTAGACTGCTATTCAATTATATCAGCTTTTGTTATATAATGACTTTGTCTTAGGTGAAGAAACATCTTCATGAATTATGAACATACTAAATTCACGTTAGTTTTGATGTATTACCTGAACCAGCCGTCACTGTACAGTATATCACTCGAAAGCTTATTTCAGCAGACGTTACATTGAAAAAGGGGAATCATACAGTATGATTCTATTTGACAATACCCCAGGTTGCTGTTGATGATTGCAAGTTTGTTCATAGCCGGCTAAATTAAGTTGGTGTGTGTGTGTGTGTGTGTGTGTGTGTGTGTGTGTGTGTGTGTGTGTGTGTGTGTGTGTGTGTGTGTGTGTGTGTGTGTGTGTGTGTGTGTGTGTGTGTGTGTGTGTGTGTGTGTGTGTGTGTGTGTGTGTGTGTGTGTGTGTGCGCGCGCGCCTGCGTACATGTGGAGGCGGAGGGGATATCGAGTGATGATCAAAATTCTTCTCAACGTGCTGCTTTCAAGCGTTGCCTTTGAAGAGACACTAGCGATGCCTTTTGAGAAGCACAACATCACACGTTCACTTAATCAATAAGGTTAACTCCACAAAGCTGAAGAGAAATTGCTTCCATTGGAGTGGTGGACAAAGTTACATCAAACCTGTGGTCTGATGGTTGATGTTTCTTTTTCATTTCTCTCAAATCACCCACCCCATTCAGTACTCTACATACCTCCACAGTCCATTTAAGTTAGAACAGAGCTAGAAGGCTTTCTATGCCGGTGCTGATAATGCGCTTACTAGTATTCTTTCCTACTCTGTTCTGCGTTCACATTTCAGCAGTATTTGTATTTACTGTTCAGAACCAGCAGTATCAGCATGTGTTAGAATCCATATTGTGTCGTCTGAGCTGAGGCTTCTTTATGAAAAATCTCAAGGTGGATTGGCCAATTAGCAGTCAAATCTCACAGCTGTCACCCCCCCACACACAAGCTATCGATGAGGGGTTCGCGTGGCTCAAGAGCGTCCTCTGTTGATCATGAATCCTTTGAGCAAAAGGTCCAAACAAGTTGGGTTACTTGCCAGAGAATAGTCTGACAATGCCCAGCCACCTTATCCTTCCATACAGTGCTAAAAGGACGGTACTGAGTACTATCACTTGAATTTATATTTATTTTATTTTATTTTATTTATTGAGTGAGTTGCTTGTGTGTGTTTTCTTTTTTTTTGTATTTGCTGTGTCACCACCAGCATTCATATCTCTCTCTGGCCCAGCTCCGCCTGAGGCAGCCAGACTTGCCCCTGTTAACTTGAGAGATTTTGACAAGTCGCTATGCATGCAGGCGGAATCCTTGACCTATTTCTTAATGAGTGAACAGTGGAAACGCGCTCAGCGGTTGTGTATTCTATGGGAGGCTACTGCCCTCCCATAAAGCAAACCCCACACCCCACGCCCTGTCTCATCCCAACTGCCTCTCTCCCTCGCTGCTCGACACGCGCACACACACACACACACACACACACACACACACACACACACACACACACGCACACGCACACACAGACGCACACATGCTCACACACAAATACACATGTACACAGAGACTTGCACAGGTCAGAGATAAAATAACACAAAGAATTTTACTAGCGTATACACTAACAACCAGATAATGGCTTGGTGAGAGCTTCTGTGAGTTTGTTGACTCGTCCCACTCTGATACAGGCCTCCCCCCTCCATATCTGCCGGAGTGTGCAAGCAGTGAGCTGTTTGTTTGTTTTAATGCAATTGGCCTCCCGTCTCTCCTCACCGCGGGCAGTTTATCTGAGTGTCTTGACTGTCCAGCTGTCACAACAGAGATCTCAATCTCCCTGACACCCCCCCCCCCCCCCACACACACACACACACACACTACTCTACACAGCCCACACAACCATGTTATGTGCATGTATATACCCGGATTGGATTGCATGTCTGCCTGTAAATGCGATGCGTGTGCAGATGTGCGTTTACCACTGCGTGAGATTGACATAGTGGATATCTGGATTGGCTGTGACATTGATCAAGTGGAGTGCAGCCGGGGAGAACATTTTCTCTGAAAGCGGTCTCACTCCGGTGGGAAGCGGAGCTATACTATCTCTCCCCATCCCACTTGTGACATCACAGCCTAACGTAAAGTACCCCTCTAACACCTGCACAGCCAGCACAGACAGCTCCTGTACTTCTTCTGTCTCTGTAATGATTGTAAACAACAGGGGTTTTTATTACCTGTCTCTGACGCCTCCCCAAAGCACCATATTCAGCAGTGGAGATGGGTTCTGTTGGCCTGTGATTATCTCAGCAAAGGTTGGTTTACAGTACACTGCTTGCAGTGTACACTTCTAGGGACGATGCCGCCGATATTGGTATACAAATACCAGATTCTTCATTCTACCAGGCTGTAGGCTCGGGGAGAGAGTATGATTTGCACTCCGACCTTGTACAGCTAATCTCTGGCACCGTTGACCCAGGCCGATGCACACACACTCACTGGGTGCCAACGACGTCAGACATACCTGACATACCTGTTCTAATGCTACCATAAGGCAGATATTTGCTAAATTTCATTACAATATTTGTACACATTTGAACCATTCATCACATGCAAATCGATATATATCTTTACAGTCATGTGATCTGTTGACTTTCCCATTTTCCGTCCTGATTTGCTAAGATTGCCTTCCAATAAAGCTTGCAGGAATGCCTCAAATCATGATGACAGCTGGCCGTTTGATCAAAATATCACGCAAGTTGGTACGCTGGATCTTTATATTCATGAAGACGACAGCTTTATCTGTGATGTATATGAGCACACAACATGCATCTTCATAATATTACTAAGCATAATGAACATACTGTTACGTCACAAGCGAACCTATCATGGTGGAGTACACCGAGAGCACCTTTTCTTTTTATGTATTGTTTGTATTAGAGAAAGGCCCCAGTATTATCAAATCAACCTTAAATTAATAAGCAAAGACAAAATCAATTGACGTGATGCTACTACATTATCTGCCCTCATCATGCACAAATCGTCACAACGGAGATATTAAAATTTAAATTCCGGCTGAGGAGGAAATTGCAAAAGGATTGTGACATAAATGACATGACAATTTTGTTTTGTCATGTCCATTATAGTGCTTGTGTAATATATTATGAATTATACAATCCCTTGTAGTAGTTTGTATAATACATTATGATATGACAGGATATTTTGTAGCTTGTAGCAGCCAAGATGTTTCCGCTATTCCTAAAAGCTATTGTTTTGGTACAGCCTACTGTGTGATCTTATGAGATTGTGTCTAACATATTTCTCTCCATCAGACTCTTCACCTTAAGGCATAACCATCACCACCTAGAATATTGTCTATATTGCCATCAATTACTCCAGAAGTCCACAATGTGGTTTTAAATGAATACTCCTTTTGATTGGGACATACAGTTGCATTGTCCTAATGCCTCATTTATACTCTGCTGCACACATTGTTGCTTGCAGACAAGGACACGACATCCATATTCATGCTAAGCCCATCAGCACTGTGACTCTCTTCATATGATAAAAATACTAATATCCATATCTTACATCTTATACATAGCGTTGCTGTTTCTTAATGCAGACAACAGAAGATGTTTTGAAAAGGACCATGGGGCTCGTTTTAATGGCCTTGTCATGCCCGCTGCTAGCTTTTCATCATGTTGAGTGGTCATATGTGTGGCCTACAGTGACTTAACAGAATCTTTGAAACTGTTTAAATTGATGGCTGTGGGCTCTTACATTGCTAGTAGCAGCATGTTTGTTATGAGCAACACAACACAACAGAATGCAAAAATCAATGGTACTCTTTTACATTACATCGTTCATGATACACAGGAATGTTTATCACGCTCTAAATGTGCAACATTTGAGCATGTAACTGAGTTCAACACTGTGCTGCTCTAGTATTGGGCTAGACTGATGTGCTGGAGGTGGCTTGGTACTGTTGACGTTTGTTTGTTTTGGCAGGTCTGTCTGGCTTATTTTGGAAAGAGAGGGCTGTGCGTGCGTGCGTGTGTCCATACATAAGTGTGTGCTCAACTCCCACACAGGCCCCAGCCAGTCTCTCATCAGAGGGGTGGGGTAGGGTAGGGTGGACAGTTAACGGTCCTCCCTCTGCCAGGCAGAAGCACCGGCCAGCCCAGACCCTCACCCAGGCTGCCCACTCTATTGATGTGGCAGCAAACTAGCAATGGACCTCAATGCACCCTCTGCTCCAGCAAAGGCTTGCCAGCTAGCTTGAAACAATGTCTTTTGTATGACTGCTGAATCCAACAGATGGAGAAATGGACAGTCAATGAAGGTAGAGAGAAAGCAACCAGGGAGGGGGTTAAAGGAATTTAGTGGAGCATGTTAGCAGCTTGGCGTTCAGGCTAGTCCTCTGGGAAGCCCGAACACCCTCACTCACAATGCTGCACTGGCACGACTTAAAATGCTGTCCTGTTGATGTTCAGGAAGAGCGGCTCCCGGGGCCTGGCGTATGAGAGGAGAAGGCAGTCTACTCACGAGTGCTCTCTAAGGGCCTTGAAGCTTTCATTAAGACATTAATGGAACTGTCTTCATGACACATTTCCAAGGGACAGGGGATCTGTAGCCACTGCCATTCTTTAGTGACTCAATCGCTCCGCCACAATCATCAGTCTCTCTCCCTCACACAACGTTGCTGTTTAGACATTCAGCCCCATCTCCACGGCCCGCTTTCCAGGCACCCTCGCTCTTTATCTGATCCCTGCTCTCACAAGCCATGGCTGTATTTTCTACTTTTTTTCCACCACATGTTGCAAAATTACACGATGCTACTGATAAGGGCAGAAACTGTGAAGCCAGGGCCCGCAGGATGGCAAGTCTGGCCGTTTGTTTGTTTGCCTGTCTGTTAGAGATCTTCACACACGCTTGGAAGTCAGCCTGTCGCAGTCCAGCAAGTCATGATGAGGGTTGTTATGATTCTGTGAACATAGGCTACCCGCCATACACCCCCTCCCAGACTGGAGGCGACACAACGTGGCCTGTGCAGCTAATCATAACAACAACAACAAAGGCCACAAAAAAAGACCCGCTTTAAGCTTTACATACAAATGGCTTGACTTATTTTGTTTCGATGAAAGGCACTGAATGCATTGTCTCTCCTCCGTAACCTTTCTCCCTTTTCACACCCTGTTTGAATGTAAGTCACTTTTACCATCAATAATCAATTAGTTTGCGTCATGGGAGGATGTGCGTTTTTTTGTTCAGTGGGAAATTGACAATAAGTGAGCAACAAAAGGGTTCGGGTGAGTGTGAGGCGTGGAGGGGAGACGGGACGGGATGGGGGGGCTGCGGTGGGTGTTGTTGTTGAGGGTGGTGGTGGGCGGCGTTGCAAATATGCCAAGGGGGCAGCTGTCAGTAGCAGATGACAGCGTGTGTTTGTATTACGTGAGCGGTTGTGCATCTGTGTGTGTGTGTGTGTGTGTGTCAGTTTCAGTTGTTTTTTGCAGGGCACATAATTTGCCTTTTGTTTGTGAGAGTGGTGTCCCTGTTTGTTTGTTGGCATCCACGTGTGTTTATGACCAGGGTGGGCAGAGACACACCAATGTGCCACAACGCTGCATTACCCACACTGCCCCCTGGTGATACTGACGCCTCGCCTGCCACCGTCACCATGGATACCACAGACTGGGGCGAAGACATTACTTGTCTAGTCCACTCGTGTACAAGAGAGAAACAGAGCTGATGACCGCCAACATACACCTACAAGGCTACAACTACGGTGTTTATACTCTGAGCATGTAAATGGACCTGTGACAGTTCCATTTTTCACAGCAAATTTTGCAGGGTAGAAGTATTTGCTAACCAAATCTAGCTGCCAGTCACTCAACTTCTTCCATTTCAAATGCATTGTGTAAGATCAAGTCAAACCTGCAGGGTCTTCCTTTGCTACAGGCGTCATCTACAGTCCCCCTAGTTAATGTGTTTGCATTAACATTATTCTGTCAGCGCATCTTTCTGAAGAGTTATTATAACTGCCTGCTGTTTTCTTTTCCTTCTTTAGGGAACTCTCCGTTCCGTTTTCTTTGCCGGCGTGTGTTGTGCTTGAAGGCTCAGTGACATGTAGCCACCTGCATCCAGGCTGTCTGCATTGTTGCTGCTTGCTAGATCAGCCATGGTCTTATCTGGTTGGATAGCTCTTCCTCCCCTTGTGGGGAGGCAGGCGCTTCAGCACACAGCCTCAGCCTCCAGCTAAGAGCAGAGCTCAGAAAATAGCACAACTCTGATATGAAACTTCCCAAATTAGAGGCTTTCTTTCTTTCTTTCTTTCTTTCTTTCTTTCTTTCTTTCTTTCTTTCTTTCTTTCTTTCTTTCTTTCTTTCTTTCTTTCTTTCTTTCTTTCTTTCTTTCTTTCTTTCTTTCTTTCTTTCTTTCTTTCTTTCTTTCTTTCTTTCTTTCTTTCTTTCTTTCTTTCTTTCTTTCTCAGTAGGGACAACTATTTTATACAAATGTTGGCTCCATTCATAGAACTTGGAAGAGGTTATATAACTGGTCTGTAAAGGAATTTGAGAAGTCACTATTAGCTCTTATGAAGAGTTTAGTCTGGAGCTGGTTCTGTCATTCCTGTACCTCCAGACTCTTTATTTTGGCCTGAGGTCACATGTAATGTTCAGGCAAAGGAATATGAATTCCCCCAGGAAGGGGATAAATGCACCTACATTAGTTTATGCATGTGAATGCTGTTTTGACCCATATGCTGAAGGTCTGTTCTAATTGTGACCTAATCCTTACCTTTTTTAAGAACTGTAGTGGTGTCAGTGCTTGCACCACGCGTATTTTTAGATTGAACTTTTGTGTACATTTTGTCAAGCAATTAAAATGTCACCAAACTTGGTACACTGAGTAAATCAAATCAGTCTATACTTTATAATGCAAAAAGGTCCCCCGAAAAATCCAAACAAATTGAAATATATCCATCCACCCAATAAGACAAGGTTCAAGTATCTACATGTTAATGTCCATATTGAAATGAAAGGGATCCACACAATGACCAAAATGAAAACATTATTTCAGGCTCAACAACATAATTTCAAAAAAAGAACTGAATGGAGTCCAATGGCTTCTAACAAGCCACAGTATTCTTTGGAAAATGCTCAGCACTAATGTCAAGTATACAATGAGTCACAGTCAATGAGCTAAACGTGCCAGACCACCACTATGGTCCTTTAAGGACATGGGTTGAATTTGGACTTTTCCACTCAGCCTACTAAGTGGAATGTGAGTGGAACAATAGAAGGTTTTCCCTCCAGTGCCTCTCGGCCCGTCTTATCAATTGAAATGACCATTGTGAATTTTACATAAACTAAACTGAGTCATGGTAACTGTGTCAAAAGGAGGCCAGGGTTTGTTCCTGCTTGGCCAAATATTATCAGCTACTGGCTGGGAAATTTGATGTAGTTGTTTTGCTACCTCCCTTACTTCTGTCTGGGGAAACATTTCCTGAGCTCAGTGGAACAGCCACAGCCTGATTTATACTTAGGTACATGCCAGTGTGTCAACACTCAACGATAGCTGATCTACAAGCTCAACACATTGTGATTGTGCATGTTGATTGGCTATTTTCGCCAACACGGCAATATACTGCCTCGGTCACAACCAATGACATGTAAGAGACATGACAATGGTATTATGGAGCGCTGGAGCAGGCTTCGTCTGGATCCAAAGAAATGATTAACATAAGTGTCATGATGTGATAGTAAATCACGGGGGGAGAAAAGAAGATCAACAATCGTGCCAACATGTGTGACTCACACGTCGGCGGCAACAAGGGTTGAGAGCATCTTCGTCTTTGACTTGGTTGTTTAAGGAGAGTGACTGGCGAATTACAGTATGAGAGATAATTATCCAGAGTGTGACAGCCCTGCCTCTCCTTGCAGACGGCTCGAGATCCCTCTGTTTTTCCGGTGCAGATGATGATTAAGTTTGACTGCTCTGAAACATTTGCCTGCCTAGGGCAGATTGCAGAGCTAAGGATGGGGTGGTGGGGTGTGGGGTGTGGGGAGGGTGAGCAGGTTTGTACTTGAAAGCAGTGAATGTATCCTATTCCTCTCATGTCTTAATCGGCGACAGTTAGGGATTTAGCGTAGGAGTTAATGCCATTATTACGCCTGATCCACACAGTGGATGGGTTCATAGGATTTCTGACACTGATACATCCCCTACAGCCTCGGCATTACGTGCGTTGCCACACCTTTGTGCTCGCTCGCCTTACAGACAGAACAAGGGCTAAAGCTGGGAATTAAGGAGACGTTCTGCATCGCGGAGAGCATTCAGAAGCTCGCAAGGTACAATGTTTGCTGTTTAGTGGGTTGTGCAAACCTCACTTGCCATTGTTGCTACAACGGCAATACGCCATGTCCCCCACCCCCACATTATGTAGAGAGCATGATCAACTTGACAGGGGTGAATAGGTGAGATAAATTTGCATTTCCATTACACTTCATAATGTGCTGTCTCAGGTATTGTGTGCGAATGCAATATGGAATGTGAACGATTTGTTTTCTCTTCAAGTTCCTAAATTAACGTCTTTGTTCCGACAAGACAGCAGTTCCACGCATCCTCTAAGGAGGTGAGATTGTGAACTATTAAACAAATATGTGCCTGGCTGACAGTGTCACTGTTGATCAAGGGAATTAATATTTCAAGCTGGTGTTTTTTGTTGTTGTTTTTTGTGCGTGCAGGTCCCTCTGCGTTTCTGTATAACTGACAATTAACAGCTTACACAATGCACGACCACCTTCACCGTCCACCCACTGCCACCCTCTCCTTCAGCTTGCTCTGTCTCTCTCTCTCACACACACACACACACACACACACACACACACACACACACACACACACACACACACACACACACACACACACACACACACACACACACACACACACACACTACCTGACCACAGACGTATTGTAGTAAACTCCTCAGTGTTCATTTATCCATTTGTGTGTGCAAATGGAACACAATTCAGTTCCATTTGTATAATCGGAGTTAAATGAACTCTGACGATTCTATTTCTATTTCGATTCACAACAACTGGCAAGCATAATAAAGGACATTGTGCCATCATAAAGGACATTGTGTGTTGTATTTGTGAGGCATTCAGATCAAGTGCATTAGCACTGCCAATGCTTTATGTAAGACTCAATGCGCAGTGTGTTTGTTTACCTATACCTGCCTCTCTGAGGCATTCAACATGTCATGTAGCGCTGCTGTGTCAAGGTAAACAACCACCACCTTTGTACGGTGCCTGATGCTCTACTGTAATAGAAGGAATGGCTGTGATAGACAGAATGGGTCCATCACTGTGTGAGTCATTCTGATTGAACTCCCGTCCGTGCTGTAATGGCCAATGTTCTATTGTCACAGTGGTGCAGAGTAATGCTCGTGAACTACAGATTGAGTGTCTTTCTATTCTAAGCCGGTTTGATACCAGAGCCGCTCATAAATGAGCTTTACTAGAAAGGTCTTAAAATCGCGGGGAAATTGAGAGGAATTAGCTATGACTGTCCCCTCTCGCACAGCGGCAAGCTTTGTGACTTATTACGTTTTAATCTGTGGCACGGAGTCTTTTTTTTTATCCCGTAGCTTTCCTCACGAAGGGGGTAGATGGCTATCATTCATAATTTACCTCTGTGACAATGAGACGACTGCTGCACTGGAGCTGAGAGTCTTATATCTGATTTATACTTCTATCTTCTATCTGATTTATACTTCTATCGCCTGCAGCCAGATGGCATTCCTGCAAGTGAAAGCATAGTGTACGCTCCTCCCACTGACCCAATCAAGTGACCTTACGGCTGGCTTGTTCCCGAGAGTCCCTGGGGGTTCACTAAAAGTAGCATGAAGCGGGGCTGGCAGTAAAATGTGTTGACATACAGCATCCACCGCCACTGTTGCAAAATGTGGTGGAGGAAGTATGTGGGTTGGGGGGGGGGGGGGGGGGGGGGGGGGGCATCCATGGTCCTCATGACATTGACTCATGCAGGAAAATGAGAGGAAACTGCATTTGGAAGAGGGCCGGAGGGGTCTGGTCTCTTACATCTGACCTGAGGAAACAAGGACAAGCACCAGGTGCTGCTGAGGGGACAGGTACTGTAATGTCTGACTGGGAGAGGAAAGACAAAAAAAATCTAGTTTTGGGGTTTAGTACAGAGCAAAAATCCCCTGTCCGTTTAACTCGTACAAAGCTAACCAAATGGACTGATCTCTAACACGCTTAAAATGGATACCGTATTAACACGAGGAGTTTATGCTGCGTATAATCCAGATAGCCTAATTTTCGTGGCTGCAGCCCAGTGGCGCCGCGAAAATGAAGGCAGGCGAGAGCGAAGGATGGAAAATTCCTTTTGCTAGAAGCAGCTACTGGTATGATGTACAGAAATACACCAGGAAATGCCGTTTCCCTCCCAAACCGTTTTGCACTGAATGCTAGTTGGTCTCAGCCAGACTGAGACAGCGCTCTGGAAGCAGCCACCGAAACGCCCTAATTAGTTCACTTCAGCATGGAAGCCTGCCCCGGCAGGTCCTATTTGTGCTACTGATGAAATGCTGAATAGTGCCACCCCCCTCTCCCCCCCTACCCGCCTCGCCACCACCCCCTTCGTTAGGGCCTATATTTTCTCCTAGCTTTTTTCTTGTTTTGTTGATCTTTCCTGTTATTGCCATTCCCTCCTTGGAGTATGTTGTTTATGTTTTTTGCCTGTTTAGCCGAATGCATTCAGTTTAAGGGGTGCAGCAACAACAAGGATTGTTTTTTAAGTGTGTTTAAAGTGGAACTGCCAAGTATCTGACCGCATGTTTAACCCCCTCACCACACACACACACACACACACACACACACACACACACACACACACACACACACACACACACACACACACACACACACACACACACACACACACACACACGCATACACACACAATTCTGTAAGCATCACATAATGAAATGTGGGGACAGCAGCAGGAAATACTCTGCTATGCGTGTTTGTTGCGGTGTGAGTGATTGTGCTGACTCTGAACGTGGGCATCCATTTCATCTTATCCTCCGTACCGCAGCATATTTACCGTTGAGGGTTTCATTTAACATCCCTCAATGGGACGCAGACAGGGGGGGGTTGGGGGGGTGGGGGGTGCTGGCCTGACGTAGCCTGGTTTTACTGCGTCGCTCAGACCACGCCTCCTCCAGCCGGCATGGTGATGGAGCCAGCCTGGACAGTCGGTCGGCACTCTGCCCCATGGCGTGTGTGCGGGTGGGTGGGTCAGTCCGTCCGTACGAACGTGTGTGTGTATGCGTGTGCACGTGTGCACGGGGGTCAGGGACAGCAGAGGAGAGAGAGAGAGAGAGTTAATGCGAGGTAACCGCTGCTATGCTGCAGCAGTGGAATTCAGTCTGCTGCGTTTTGGCGTGGTCATTCTGCCTTGTCATGGAAGTGCCTTTTCTTTTTGATTTATTTCCCCTTTATTGCTCTCTCTTCTGTCTGTTCGGCATTCTTTATTGCTTTCTTCTCTCCCCCTCTGCTGCCCGTCTGTTTCTCCTCTTTATTAAGGATCAAGCAGTCCACGAAGTGGACCTTGATCCCTTCTTGATTCTGTCTCTTTTTTTCTCCTTCCACCAGAAATAGCTGTTCTGGCTGAACCGTGCAGTCGGTTTTCGCGAAAATTGGTAATCTGGTAGAGGGTGATGCCAAACGGTGATGATGCGAAGCCTGTGACCACTGGTCAAATGGTGGCGCTATAGCACTCAACTGAAATTGCAAACTTTAAACACTCATAACTCATGAACTGCTCGTCTCTCAGAAATGTAACTTATATTCACTTATGCGTCTGCTTATGTCAAACAACTTTTGTATTCTGACTTTTCACCTCTGACCTTTAGATGAACTGCCATCTTGAATTATATGTAAAACAGTTAAAATGTCTCTTCTCCTACAATCTTTGATCAAAATGCATAACAATGACCTACACATGAACTTTGGAGCCATACAAACATGGAATGGGTGTGAATCATGTTTTTAGTGGAAAAAATGATGTTTTTACGAGCCAATGAAAATTGCTCATTTGTGAAAATTCGTCTATTGCCCCTAATCTACACATGCAACGTAATCTGCTTCTGGGATTTTACAGTTTTGTAGAGGGGGATGCCAAATAGCACTAAAACCAGTCTTGCTCCAATCGCTCAAATGGGGGCGCTATAGCAATTCTTTGAAACTGAAACATTTGAACAAGCATAACTCAGGCTTCGTTTGGCTTAAAATCATGGGACTTGTTTCTACACGTTCCTTGATTCATGTGGAACACATCTGTAATTTCGACTGGTAAGCTCCACCCCAGAGTGTCTGCCATTTTAAGCAGTTTGAAAAATGCTCATGTCTGATTTTATGCCTGGATTTTTGATCAATTTGCATGACACCTGCTACATGAGAACTTTGGCCCCATCCGGACAAAACTTCAGAAGCAAATTTGTTTTCATCAAAAAATGACGTTTTTATAAGCCAATGAAAGTTGCTCGTTTGTGAAGAGTCTTCTTCTGCTTGTTTCTCTCTGGCAACACTGGAGCAAGTACATTGTGCCAGATTGTGTGAGAGGAATAAGCATGTGGAACTTGTTTCCATTTGTCACTTTGACCACTAAGCTCAACCCTCGGACTGCTGAATTGTGCATATTGTTCATATTGCTTACTGCTTGGTGGCGTGTTGTTGGGTTGTTTCATTGATGACAACAACTAAGCAAATCATTGTGCCTGGATAGCTCAGTCGGTAGGGTGCCTGACTTCGGAACACAAGATTGAGGGTTCAAGTCCCACTGCTGACAATACAAAGTCTGAGTCTCCAAAAACCCTGCTGTGTTTCCACAATCACATGATGTATTTCTTCCATGTTTCTATGGCTTATTTGTGCATATTTAAGGAGCGGTAGTGGCTCAGAGGTAGAGTAACCGGATGGTAACCACAAGGTTGCCGGTTCGATCCCGGGCTCCTGCAGAGTTAGTGTCGAGGTGTCCCTGTCCCACTGCCATCAGTGTATGAATGTGTGTGTGAATGGGTGAATGTGATGCACAATCTATGTAAAGCGCCTTGGATAAAGGCGCTATATAAATGCACCATTTACCATTTACCAAGCAGTCCACTGAATGTGTGTGTTGTTTCCAGTACGTCTTGTGTCTGTTGGGTAGCCTCATTGGTAGAGCGCATGACTTGGAAATGAGAGTTCCTGGGTTCAAATCCCGGCACGGACACCTAGTAATATGAGTCAATCATGCACAATCTCATGTGGTCTTCTACATCTAAGTTCATGGTTCTATGTGTAACCCAGGGTAAAACTCAATGTAATGGTGGTTGTCACCATTCGGCCATGTTGTGTTTTGTCACTATTCGGCTGTGTTTCCACAATCACATGATGTATTTCTTCCATGTTTCTATGGCTTATTTGTGCATATTTAAGGAGCGGTAGTGGCTCAGAGGTAGAGTAACCGGATGGTAACCGCAAGGTTGCCGGTTCGATCCCGGGCTCCTGCAGAGTTAGTGTCGATGTGTCCCTGTCCCACTGCCATCAGTGTATGAATGTGTGTGTGAATGGGTGAATGTGATGCACAATCTATGTAAAGCGCCTTGGATAAAGGCACTATATAAATGCACCATTTACCATTTACCAAGCAGTCCACTGAATGTGTGTGTTGTTTCCAGTACGTCTTGTGTCTGTTGGGTAGCCTCATTGGTAGAGCGCATGACTTGGAAATGAGAGTTCCTGGGTTCAAATCCCGGCACGGACACCTAGTAATATGAGTCAATCATGCACAATCTCATGTGGTCTTCTACATCTAAGTTCATGGTTCTATGTGTAACCCAGGGTAAAACTCAATGTAATGGTGGTTGTCACCATTCGGCCATGTTGTGTTTTGTCACTATTCGGCTGTGTTTCCACAATCACATGATGTATTTCTTACATGTTTCTATGGCTTATTTGTGCATATTTAAGGAGCGGTAGTGGCTCAGAGGTAGAGTAACCGGATGGTAACCACAAGGTTGCCGGTTCGATCCCGGGCTCCTGCAGAGTTAGTGTCGATGTGTCCCTGTCCCACTGCCATCAGTGTATGAATGTGTGTGTGAATGGGTGAATGTGATGCACAATCTATGTAAAGCGCCTTGGATAAAGGCGCTATATAAATGCACCATTTACCATTTACCAAGCAGTCCACTGAATGTGTGTGTTGTTTCCAGTACGTCTTGTGTCTGTTGGGTAGCCTCATTGGTAGAGCGCATGACTTGGAAATGAGAGTTCCTGGGTTCAAATCCCGGCACGGACACCTAGTAATATGAGTCAATCATGCACAATCTCATGTGGTCTTCTACATCTAAGTTCATGGTTCTATGTGTAACCCAGGGTAAAACTCAATGTAATGGTGGTTGTCACCATTCGGCCATGTTGTGTTTTGTCACTATTCGGCTGTGTTTCCACAATCACATGATGTATTTCTTACATGTTTCTATGGCTTATTTGTGCATATTTAAGGAGCGGTAGTGGCTCAGAGGTAGAGTAACCGGATGGTAACCACAAGGTTGCCGGTTCGATCCCGGGCTCCTGCAGAGTTAGTGTCGATGTGTCCCTGTCCCACTGCCATCAGTGTATGAATGTGTGTGTGAATGGGTGAATGTGATGCACAATCTATGTAAAGCGCCTTGGATAAAGGCGCTATATAAATGCACCATTTACCATTTACAAGCAGTCCACTGAATGTGTGTGTTGTTTCCAGTATGTCTTGTGTCTGTTGGGTAGCCTCATTGGTAGAGCGCATGACTTGGAAATGAGAGTTCCTGGGTTCAAATCCCGGCACGGACACCTAGTAATATGAGTCAATCATGCACAATCTCATGTGGTCTTCTACATCTAAGTTCATGGTTCTATGTGTAACCCAGGGTAAAACTCAATGTAATGGTGGTTGTCACCATTCGGCCATGTTGTGTTTTGTCACTATTCGGCCATGTTGTCACTAATGACAGTTCACAGCTCAGTTCACCACTCACTCACAGCTCACCAATCATTTACTCATTCAGCAACTCAGTGGCCTTGTGGTTAGAGTGTCCGCCCTGAGACTGGGAGGCCGGGGTTCGATTCCCGGCCGGGTCATACCAAAGGCTCTAAAAACGGGATCCAATGCCTCCCTGCTTGGCACTCAGCATCAAGGGTTGGATTGGGGGTAAGACCCTGTGTCATACTAGCGTCATGTCCAGAGGGTGTACTTGTACATCAAGCTGCCTCATGCTACAGAAACAGGAGATAGGCACGTGCCCTATGGGCCTCATGGCTGGGCAAGGCTGTTTGACTGTCACTATTCGGCCATGTTGTCACTAATGACAGTTCATAGCTCAGTTCACCACTCACTCACAGCTCACCAATCATTCACTCAGTCACACCAGATTACAATGTGTGAGTCAGTCAGGGCAGGAATCAAAAACCCTGCCCTGCTCCCATAATTACCTGATGTATTTCTGAAGTTCAGGCTCCCATGTTTCTAGGGCTTATTTGTGCGTATTGTTCTTACTCCTTATTGCTGCTTGCTTGATCCCGTTTTATTGCTGCTTGCAGCTATATTTGCCTTTGTCTCTCTCTTTTTTCTCCCTTTTCTGTCACTCTGTATATTTTCTTTCGTGTCTCTGTTCGCCTGTTCCTCCCATCTGTCTGTTTTTCTCACTCTGACAGGGTGGGACGTGGTCCCTTGCCTTTCTCAAAAAGTGAAATGGAGGCAAGTTTGTATAATCCTGCCATCATAACATTGATCTAATTATGTGAGAGTGAGTGAGTGATGGAGAGCCCTGCTTGTGAATGTATTGAGTCTACATCAGTGGAAGAATATTAATGATGATAATAATAGTAATACACTAATGTAGATTGCTTGTATACATGTAACGCTCAATAGACAGCCTTATATTTGCTCAGGTTACCCTGAAGCCCCCCCCATACAGTAGTATCATTGCACATCGTCTACAGGCAGACGCTCTTCCACATTACCATGCAGCTCACACCTTTCAGCTGGCAATATACTGTACAGACCCTGCTCAGAATCTCAATGTCCAACCCCCACAGACATACTGTATGTCCGTGTGTGTGTGTGTGTGTGTGTGTGTGTGTGTGTGTGTGTGTGTGTGTGTGTGTGTGTGTGTGTGTGTGTGTGTGTGTGTGTGTGAGTGTGAGTGAGATAACATCAATGAGTCATGACATCCATTCCACATATCGGTATGCCTTCCCCACTGGGCCAGTGGATATAGTATTTATATAGGAGGACGAATCATGACATACAGCTGTGCGGAGTTCAGCAGCAGCCGCATAAAAGATGCTCCATCGGTCTCTGTCTCTCTGGAGAATCCGGGTGGCCTGTCTGTCTATCTGTGAGTTACGTCTTCAATAGCACTGCGTAGAGGAAGGTGGAGAGAGGCCTCTGGCATGTGGAAACACATGAATGAGAGCGTGAGTTAGTTAGTACCAGATCTCATGGAACAGGTTTACAGTATAGATATACACTACTGTAGTTCTTCATGGAGACCTGCGGATCTAGGCATAGGCATGGGGGGGCAATGCCCCCCTAAATGCCCAGTCTGCCCCACCAAACATGATGGCATGCAAAAGAACCCAAGATATTTCAGTGCTTATATTTGAAAGTACTACTGGAAATAGTATGGGTGCGGCTTCAGCGCCCGTGGCGTGAAACAACACGGGCGATGAAGCTGCCCCCTTACCATTTTCTTCTGTCCCCCCAATTGGGACATGTTACTTCCGCCCCTGCTGCCGACAGATTCGCAGCAGTCCTTAGGCCTGATTTAAAACACGTTGTATGATGGTGTCATCATGGTGGAAAATAGCAGATTTACAAGCTCATAATGAGTCACAATACGACATGTCACAGGTCACGCCACGAATGAGTATACATCAGACTTTACAGCTTGGAGTATATTGTTCCTATAACCGTAACAGTTTATGAGTAAAGGTTTGTCTGATATCCATTTGGCCGATGTACTAACTAGCCTATATCAGTCAATGTTGATGTATTACAATGGGATCTTCAATTTTTCGCCCCCTTTGAAAGTTGTGATCAATATCAGTCAAAACATCTGTAATCTGTGGCTTCGAGCAGGGGTTTTCAACAGGTGGTCCGGGGACCATCAGTGATCCCTGAGAGGGTTCCTGGTGGTCCCCAGCTAAGTTGTTTAACCAGAAGCAACTCTTGTAACTCTCAAGAGTTAAAATATTCATCATGTGAATTAGTCCTAAATCTACACAACTAGAAGATTAATGGTCATGGACAGAAGCAAAGGAAATCTTTAGTTTGGGGTCTGTGGGGCTAAAATGTCCTCAAATGGTGGTCCGTGGCTCAAATGCTGAATAAATGGTGGGCCCTGGGACGAAAAAGGTTGAAAACCCCTGGCTTAGAGCTCCAACATTGGGACTGGCATCTGTCCCTAAACCCAGTGGTACTCCTTTAGGAGTGACTTCCCGCATGTTTCAGCATAACGCAGCCTCTCTGCTACCAGGCACCCAACAGGTATAATGACTAGAGGAAAAAAGGCAGGCTGGAGAGAGCTGCTGGAGTATGACGCCATGTGAAAGAGGAGTGCATTAGGCTTGTAATAGGTTTTATCTATTTTTTTGTGCACTTTTTTTTTAGCTTGTAAGAGCTCAGAAAATGAGGGCCCCTGGAAGTCCACACACACTCCACAGAACCACTCTCTCTCTCTCTCTCTCTCTCTCTCTCTCTCTCTCTCTCTCTCTCTCTCTCTGTCTCTCTCTTTCTCTTTCTCTCTGTTTCTCTCAGTCCCAGGGACTTTGAATACATGCTTCCTCTCCCTGTTCCCTTGGGGGTGGGTGGTGGTGATGGTAGTGGTGGGGAGGGGGTTATAATAATGCCCAGAACGAGGCCTGCCTCCATCTCCTGCGTATTACCCTCAACCTTCACAGCTAAAGTGAATAATGCGGGGCTTTGCTGTTGCACAGTCGTCGACACACTATTTTTCATCGCCGCCACCCTTCTAGGTCACTGTGACATTCCTTCCTCCCAATCCCCCAATCCCCCCCATCAGACCTACTCTATGCAGGTGAGAGCGGGACAGCGGGTTTGCACCACACGTGCATAATGGATGTGCTATACGGCATGTACAGTATGTAGTAGCGCGCTGGGTGTGTGTGTGTGTGTGTGTTGTACGTCATCACTGTGAAGAGCTCGTCTTGGTCCATTTTTCAAAGGATTTTGCTGACATTCAAAAATGTTTCTTTTTTTGCATTGAAAAGAAAAGAAAGAAGCAAAAGAAACGAAACAGGTATTCTCTGGCCTCATCTAGGGCATCCATGTTCCAGGCTACAGCCGTGGTTTTCAACCTTTTTCATACCAGGGCCCACCATTTATTCAGCATTTTAGCCACGGACCACCTTTGATGTTGAGTTTAATCTCTCGGACCCAAAAGCAAGGATTTTCAAGTTTTTGTGCACAGAGAGATAACTGGCAAATGGTATTTTTGGTCAAAATAACAATTCTTCTAGATCTTCTAAATGTGTACATTCTTGAAAATTAAGTAATTTAGATGTTTAAATATAATTTAATCCTTGATTATAGATCTGTAACTCTCAAAAGTTACAGATCTATAAGGGCCCATTGGTCTCCAACTGTCCATCATTTAGCTGGGGACCACCTGGAATCCTCTCAGGGACCACTGGTGGTCCCTGTACCACCTGTTGAAAAGCTACAGCCACACAGCACAAGTCTAACTCTCGGTAGGGTGAAGTAGTGGACGCGGATTTCAGTTATATCTGCTCCATAATCTCTGTAACAACAAACCCAGCGATCGAGGGAAAAGGGGAATCTAATAGCCATTTTACATATCCACTGGAAGGGCGAAAAGCGAAAGGCCCTTTCCTAGCTCCCACTGATGTGTATGTAGGGAAGTGGCTGCGTGTGGTGATAGGGCAACATGGAGCTCTCAGGACGCCGGCCGGCGCGCAGGAAGCCAGCCAGGGGCTGATTTTCCACTGCGTCCTCAGCCAGCGCTGCTTCCTGTGCCGGGGGTTCACATGGACCCGGCCGGAAGCCATGAATGTGCACTTCAGAAGAACTGATCCGGCTGGTCGGGTCGGGGGGCTCAGTGAGCCCCGTCCTGGCTCCGCGTGGGCCGGCAGCTGCCAAAAGGTTGTGCAGATATAATATCTGTACAGCCAGCGTGTCGAAAGGCCCGGCTAATGCTGACTGCACAGCTCTCAGCACCGCTTTGTTTTTCATTTCCATAATAGCAAGTCCTGCACTGTTAAAAAAAAGTGCTGGGATGTCGGGGCACCCAGTGGCCTAGTGGTCCGGGTACATGCCACTTAGGTTCCGGTCTGACGGTGCGTCGCATGTTCGAATCCCGTTCATGACGACCTTTGCCGCGTGTCTCTACCCTTCTCTTATGTCTATCTTCTCCGCAACTATCAATAAAAGCAAAACGCAGATATACCGGTGCTCTTAACTTGCAGGTGATTGTGACGTGAGATTTCTCCAATTTGGTGCAGTGAAATGTTACCGTAATGTTTACTGGCGGTGATAGAATATGACCTTCTCACATGGTTTGGGAAGAATAATTGAACTGACCTACTGAGCTAGCCTGGCTAACAAGCAAGACTCAAACAGTATCACACTGTTGTGCGCTGGCAGGCAAGTTTTCTTTTGCCAACAGCTGATTCATGTCTGGCCTATTCCAGGCTACTACTGAGGTATGTTTGTTTGTTTGACTACAAAGTATATGAAGGAAGTATCTTGTGTGTGTGCGTGGGGGCATGTGCGGGGCCAGCCTGGCCACGTCAGACATGCACTATGATGTTGCTACCGCTCCAGCCCCGCCACAGCCCCCCACCCGACGCTGCCCGTTAACTAAGAGCTTACAAATGCAACCAAATTGACCCTCAGACTTCTAAATGGATAAACGAACACCACCATTTTTTTACTGTGTGTACTACTATGGCTGCATGTTTTACAATGTGTAAGTGGAGCTTTCAGTGGAGCAGTGAATTATGCTTGCTGGGCATGTATTCCCTCCGTGTGTGAGTAAGCACCGGTCGGGCTTCTCTGCTGCACGGCGGTTATTGCCTCTCATCCAGGCAGGGATTGGGGCTAAGTAACTAGCCGTGGACTTCATTCTGTGGTGTTTTATCACATCTGATGAAATTAGAGAGGGCTTCTGTCTGACTGAGTGGTTGTGAGAGGAGGAGGAGAAAGAGAGAGAGGGAGGGAGAGAGAGATGGAAAGAGATTCCGTGCCGCAGAGTTGGCTCATACAGCTGAAATGTGTGTGGTAATGGAGTATTATGTCTGTATGACTGGTAAAAGCAGACAAACAATTCTTCTTGATATATAGTGCTAAAAAAGAATGATGTGTGAATCTCACCAGTATAATTACGATCATGGCGGAAAGACGTGAGAGCTGCACAAAATATGTTCACTTCCCTGCGAAATTGGATGTGCTATATATACTGTATGCTATTTCAAAACAAACCACCTCATTGTTCGCTGAGTGGTAATGTCACTGTATTATACGCTTGCTATCATTTGTATTCAGCTATGCATCATCATAATGTTGCATAATCTTCACGGCTCTTTGAAGGTTTCCAGCTAGTGCTCCTGCCTCTGTTTGAGTCAATGAGTGGACTTTGTTATTTTAAAAGAGCTTTAGCTCTTTCTCTCATCTTTCTTGATGGGGCATTATCAGTGTTATTGTTTCACCATGGCTGTCTGGCTCCTGTCACAGACTAAAGTTTGGCCTTCCAGTGACCTATAGAAGGGGTAGAAGTGGCGGGGGGGGGGGGGAAGGGAGAGACTAGTGTGAGAGTGAGAATCCATAGATAATTTCATGAAAATGATCAGCCATGCACACGACTTCAGCTTGCAAACATTTCAGTTTTGTCTTTTAACTTTAAATAGCGTCCCTGTTTTGAGGCGAACATTCGGCAAAATCTTTTAATGTAAAGGGAAAAGGGAGTTAACCGGCAACAGACCACTTATGGATCTATACTGGAGAAAGAGAGATTAGACATGTAGTTTATGCAACAAGCCTTCCCGTCTGGGGGCGAAAAGAGTCGGTCACCAAGGGTCAGTTGGCTGAACTCCCCACAAGTGCTTCCCTTCAATAAATCACGAGGATATGAGATAAGCGAGGCACGGCTGTCATGTATGGAGCTACTGCTGGCGTGGATGCAGAGTAGACTGGGATGTGCGTCGTTTGTGGATTAGATTCGGATTTCAGACCAATGCCAGAGTTTTGGAATTTAGCATGTTCCGTAGCGCTAGTCAATGGAAAACTTTTGTTTTTGTCTTGATACTTTATGCATTAATATGATATATACAGTAGGCTATAGCAATGTTTCGGCCTGTATGTAGTAGCAGTAGTTGCGACAGAAAGATAGCTGGAGTGGTGCTTGTCCAACTGTAAACATCATTAACCTAGCCAAGAGACTCCCAGAGATGATGTGATGTTCTCCTTGCTCTGTGTGAAGTATTACGGTATATAGGCCGCCCACAGCTACACTAATGCACCGTAACACACACACACACACACAACACACACACACACACACACACACACACACACACACACACACACACACACACACACACACACACACACACACACACACACACACACACACACACACACACACACACACACACACACGGGTGCATGCAAAGGGTGACCACATTCAAACTAATCAAATGTGGAATAAACTAGAGCATATTTGCATATTTGTTTAGGATAATGCGGAACACATTATCAATGCTGAGAGATCTAACTTTATAAATAAATAAATAAAAACTTGTAACATCGCTGGAATTTACCCTCTGCTGGACCTTTAAAAGCACATTTCCCAACAGCCAATGTAAAAACAACATCAGACCTTATTGTCTTATGTGAGACATGCACGTACTGTGAGATTTATGATGCTTCATGCCTCCTTTTCCCCTTTGCATAAATTTACTCTTACTGTATAAGTCTTTGCTAATCCCTCTCGTATTCTGCCCTTAAATCTTCACAGCTTCAGAAGCTACAATTACCAGTGTGTCTACTGCTTTCTTCAAAACCACTGGATAAAAGCCAAATTTGAGAAAAGCGTCTGTCCTAGAGTGGTTTGACTTTTGAAAAACTAGAGCAAATCAAAATGCGGGACATCGTCTTTAATATGTGGGTCACGGAACAAGGCCTAAAAATGCTGTGCACTGCAGTCACCTGGTCTCTCTCACACACACACACACACACACACACACACACACACACACACACACACACACACACACACACACACACACACACACACACTCACAGCCTTGTCTGTTATTTTCAGCCTCTATCAAACTGTGAGAGAATCACACTTAATTTGATTTCTTTAACTCAGGTAAATGCTTATGCTGTTATGTTGCTCCTCCATGACTGTGGGTTTGTTTGTTTTAAAGGTGCTGTGTTCTTCTGGTGCCTCTGAACCAGTGGTTTTCAACCTTTTTGATACCAGGGCCTACTATTTATTCAGCAATTGAGCCACGGACCACCATTTGATCATATGTTAGCCCCACAGACCCAAAACAAAAGATTTATTTTGCTTTTGTCCACAATTCCAGGCTGGATTTCGAAAACAAAACAGGCAAACATACAGATTCTTCTACATTCTCTTGGGCTAGTTCGAATGATGAATATTTTAACTCTTGAGAGCGTAAAATGAAACCTGCAAGGGTCCAATTGGGTCTATTTGGTTTCATTTTTACGCTCTCAAAGAGTTGCATCTGGTTAACCAACTTTAGATCATTTAGCCTGGGGACCATCTGGAACCCTCTCAAGGACCACTGGTGGTCTCCGGCCCACTGGTTGAAAGCCACTGCTCTGAACCAAACTGTCTCTGCCGTCAGGCCCAGCCAGCTGTCTGTCCAGTCAGATGTGTGGACCCTGCATGCAGCGTGACGGGAAACAGAGATTGCTGATCACTCATGCTTAATTGCATTGACAGCTAATTGATTTGAGCGTGGAGAGAAGTCAGGGTTTGGCCCTAGTACAAGCATGAGTGCAGAAGCATCCAAAAATGTGTGTACTGCTCTCATGCACGTGTACTGTATGTGCGCGTGTGTTTATCTGCAATTCATCACATTTCCTTTGGCCACTACGAAGAGCTGGTTCTTGACCCCAATCTATCACCATGTCTCCAAAGAGAACACTGTATTTTGGCCCAATAATGCAAAGTCTAACCTACTTATAACTCCTTAAGAAGTGTAACAATATGGTGATCCATTTTAGGCCACACCACGAGTGTGTCTGTTGGAGCACTTGGTGGTAAGAGCTGTGTTGGATGGGTGTTTTAGCCAGGTGGATGTGGCAGGCATAAAATAGCCAATCTAAAAGCTCACTCAACACATCCTGGTCCAATGTATCGTGAGCTTGCAGATTGTCTATTTTCTGCATGCGACACATCCTTATGATGAGGCACGAACCAGGTTTTTGTGGTTACAGAGCTATAGCCCAGGCTCTCGTCATGCTGCCCAGATATACAGAACAGTAGCAGCAGAAATTGAGGGGATTACTTTGACTGGCAGGATTTCTATCATTTTTTCCCTCTCACCCTGTCATGTAACCATGTTGGATTTTGAGCGTCTGCCGAGTAAAGTAATATTGTGTGTTAAGCACTGGGGGAGAGACAGTGAACATTTGGACCCAAAATGATGGATGCACTCTGTAATTTACTCCCATGCTCACTTTCCTCTCTGTGTTTTGCCTCCTTCCTTTCCTCTCCGTTCACCACTCCTCCTCCTCCTCCTCCGCCCTGTGGGTGCCAGCCAGCCTGTGTAAATTTGCTTCAGATAATAGTGTCCGCACCATGCCAGCTTGTGGAGTTGTGGCTGCCTCTGTGGTGGCTCTATAGCGGCTTGCTGCTCAGCTAGAATAATGGATTCATGGGGCTCCCTGTGCATGCTTCAACCTCTGCTCACAGCTCACACACACACACACACGCACACGCACACACACACGCGCGCACGCACAGGTTGTTTTCTCTCTTTCACACTTTCACTTGTCACCATTGACCATTCATTGGTCCATTGGTTTCTGCCCTATTTCTCAACCTCCACCTTCTGCCTCCCGATCTTTTCCATTTCCTCCCTATCTGTGTTGTCTGTCTCTGTCTTTCGTTCCTTTCCTTTTTCTCCCTCCTTTCTTCCTGACCAGTGAGCCAGCAAGACTGTCATGCGTCATTTACACTTCCATTTCGCACTGTTGTTGCGTTCTGCAAATAGGGAATCTACAGCGTGTACAGCGAGCTGGTAGATTTCCTCCTTTTTGGTACACCTCACCATCCATCCTGCATAAGGATAAATTATGGCTCGATCCTGGAGGGATTGTTGATGATGAAGGAGAGGATGGTGGCAATTCATGCCCACTGACATGGAAGCTGCGTTTTCATTTCGCTGTTCTTCATTAGTCCCCGGGGACACATGCGCCCACGCAACGCTGTCAGAAAAAATAGCGGCCGTAATCTCGCATAGTTTCAGACACTTGCAGCAGAGACATTTTGGTGGCACTTAATTCGTGGATTTGGCATGATTATTTGACAGAAGGTTCGGTTCATCTGTTCCTCCTCGGCACGATTTGCTGGCTCTGTAGCGATGGGCGGTCAGAATGTAATTCTGCTTAGCGCGCTGCAGCTGCACGTGGCTAACCTCTGCCATCGCTGGGAAAGCTGCTTGATAGAGAAATCAAATGTGACCATGTATGAAAGCACAACCTGGACGCACATGCATGCAAGACATGGATGCACATACTGTACATTGTGATATGCATGGACCCACACAAACACATGCATGCGCGCGCACACACGCATGCACCCACACGCACGCACGCACAGACCCATGCAGTACGTAGATATTCATTCAGGCATGAAGCGCTCTTGGTCTTGCATTGACCTGCAACTGTTTAGGCTGAATCGCTTTGGCTTGACTGCCTTCAGCAAAACTGGCACCTTCCCATTCCATTCAGCTGTACGAGGCAACAAGGCCAGACTAACGGAGCCTTTCATGCATCTAGTGCACACATGGTGCAGTGCGCCCAGTTAACTCAAGCCAATGCCCCTCTGACTGTCGTTTGCACCTGCAACCTGATGCATGGCCCGAGCGCTTCTGTTCGTCAGGTCCATTTGTCTGCGGCTTCGCAAGTGTCACACACAGCCGTGGATGTGTTGAAAAAGCTGCGCTCCAAATGACTCCGCATACAAACCAAACATTCACGCCTTGATTTTAATTGGATTTTTAAATGAGTCGGGGAGGGGGCTGTGATCTTGTGACAAGCACTCCCCCCTTCCACCAGAATGTTAATTTATTACACAACTGTAATCTATAATCTTTGAATTATAGAGAGAAATGCTCAGATGGTGTTCCTATTGAAATTATCCTCCTAATTAAACTGCCTGGAATTCATAAATTCATTTAGGAGATCAAATGAATGGATGTGGTTGCTAACGTTTCATTCTTGCAAGGCTGTTATTACCAAGGATTGCCGTTAAATGTGAATATAGAGGGCACACACTCGACAGTTGCTTTCCATGAAATATGCATATAAGGCATTTTCCGACATTGTTTCACTCAATTTGTGTAAGATCACGTACACCTCCAGGCTTACACTAGAGATGCATGCAAATCTCAGTCATTCACACAGATGTATCACTATTCACGTCAGTGGAGTCTGTGGGTCCTTAAGGGGGTTTATCAATATTTATCAAAAAAAAATCTATTTTACTTTCTAGAATCCAAGTACCGTATTTTCCGGACTATAAGGCGCACCTAAAAGCCTTTAATTTTCTCAAAAATCCACACTACGCCTTATAATCCAGTGCGCCTTATGGATCGTTCAACTGCAGTAGCTTCTATTCTATGTTAACTGTAGCAGCTTCTATTCTCTGCGCCTTATAATCCAGTGCGCCTTATGAAAACAGTAGCAGCTTCTATTCTCTGCGCCTTATAATCCGGTGCGCCTTATAATCTGGTGTGCCTTATAGTGCGGAAAATACGGTATATAAAAATATAAAGAGCAACTTTGTTGCTTGTACCATTGTTTTGCAATGCAAATAATTGATTGTATCAATACTACATACTTACATACTTTACTTTACTACATACAGATAAGAGGGGTTTAATTACTTTCTATTCAACATCGCTGCCTGTTTATCAATATGGTGTTCAATTCAAGGTACAGTACATGTGTTTATTTGCCAGAGGATCAGTGTTTCTTACTGTATATTCATATTCATACATGTTCCCTCATATCATAGTGTTATAATAAACCAACATCGTCCAGGTATTGTATTCTATATCATGCTCTTTGTCAATCATTACCCAGAATTGTGATACATACTGTATGTACCCTCGAATTTGGATTTCAATGGAACCCTGAGGATTTCACAGTAGAGATAAAAAAAAATGCCATTCCTTGAAATTAAACATTGATAATCGCTTTTAAATTGCACACCGCCCGTCATCTAGTCATTAGATTCTAATAGTACAACATTCTGAATCATCCAGGTGGACTGCCTTCATTATGCACCAATTCTGACTTGCAAAGCAAACTGTTGGAATTATGCAGCAGCATGCAGCTGGAACATTATCGTCTTCCGATGTGATGAAATATGTACATCGGAACGGTTGTCAATCAAAGGCTGTAATTCAATCACTACCCAATACCCTGCACTACAAACTAGCAGATCCTTTGGCCTCTGGTGACATTGCTCTGTTTGCTCTGGTTGCTGCTGAGGCCCCCTCGCTTTATGATTCAGATTTATTCCTCCACTGCGTCCACAGGATGATGGACAGCTCTGATGAGGGTGTAGGTTTGCCAAGCAGCTACTGGGGTGACCAGGAGTGACAGAGAGGGTCTTACCTTGGGATGGAATGATAAGAGAGATACAGGGAAGTCTCTTTAGTTGTGTCAGTTGAAAGGAGTAGCGATGTGGGATTGTGTTTATGGAAGTCTTCATTGTAAGGTTTGCTTTGACCATGTGTCCAATGCTATGTTCACTATATATTCTGCATCTGAGTCGCTCTGTGCCTGAGTTTGTGGTAGAAAGGGCAATCGGAAACATGATTGAACTCATCATTTATCATATCACTGTGTGTGCTTGTGTACCTGTGTGTGTGTGTGTGTGTGCGTGCGTGTGTGCGTGTGCGTGGCCTAGTGCCATGTGAGCCTGCATTCAAACAGAGCTTGAAGTGTGCGGGTGGGGGGGTGGGGGGGGCGTTCTCCTCGACACAGATGGGGTTAAAAGGGGAAGATTAAATGCGTGTGTCCTTGTTTTCATTCAAGGATAAGCGGTTACGCTGACACCCCACAATTCCTGTCATGTTGCTCATGTGTGTGTGTGTGTGTGCGCGTGTGCGTGTGCGTGCGTGCGTGTGCGTGTGTGTGTGCGTGTGCGTGCGTGCGTGGAGATTCTCAAATCTCAAAGAGGGGGGGGGGTTGAGGGATCTTTTTATAAGCGTTGCATTGCTGTGAGAGGCTGATTAAGATCTCTGACTGGTCTCTATGGGTTTAGTTCAGGCACTATGAAGCACCCTGAGCCTCGCTGCAGGCCCTTGCACCCAGACCAAGTCCAAGACTAGACTAGAGAACCAGTGCACTAATGTGCTGCTTCACTGTCACCAACGATGAAAATGCAGCACAACACTGGAAGCTAAGTGTTATGTTGGAGAGCCCTTGGAGTGCAAGCTTAATCATGTACAAGTGCACATTCATTAACTGTACGCCATGTCATTTAGTCAGAGCCTACAGATGTTTTTGTAAATGCAGTATAAACAACACGAGATGTATTTTAGAAACCACAAAAGTGTCCAAGTGTTAGCATATTATAAGCATTTTTTTTTCTTTCAACAATACCAAAATAGTTTACTCACGAGTACTTACAATAGCCCATTTAAGCCTGCAGCACAGGAAACCAGACAGAGGGCAATGATAGCAGCTATTGGAGTGTCTGTGGCTTCTGAGGGTGTCATCCCTCTCTCCTGCTACTGTGTCATTTCCCTATGGTTGCGAGGAAAGGGGGATAGATGACATGATGGATGTGTTGAGTCTTCTCGGAAGCATTCAGATAAAGCGTGCAATGGAGAAAGTCGCTTCTTGCGGAGACAAAGGAATGCGTAAATATAACTCCTCTGACTTCATGACACGGGATGCTGGAGAACCCTCTCATTATCTCCGCTGTGGGTGTCAGTTAAGAGGGAGACTAATGGACTAACCTCCACTGCTAATCGCTTTTTTATAGGCTCCTATAGAAAAACGATCTCCCCTCAGGAAAGATTAAACCTATTTTTACCAGGCAAATGGCCAAAGCTACAGACTTACACCAGACCAGAAAAGAAGTTGGGGGTTATTTATTTTGCGAACTAAACCTCTTGACTATATTCAATGGTACATTTGTTGTGTTTTTGCTCAAGTTGGCCGCTTGAATCGTGTTGCATCGGTTTTATTTAAGCGCAGAGATTTCACGCTTTACATTAATCACTCAGGGAATAACGGATGAATCCCCGGCATGAAATCCCAATCTGTCATTTCCTTTTCCTAGCCCACAACAATAGGTTTAACGGCATAAACGGATTTTGGTTTATGTTCTTTATCTGCTGGAATACAATTGCTGTAAATATGAATTTAGGAGATCAAACACATTTGGCGGCATTGTTAAGCAGCTTAGCATGTGGGGGCAAAGAAAATGGAGGGAAACAGTCAAGAGACACAAAGGCAGAAGACCTGCTCTCTATCCCAGGTTGACTGTGGCTCTCTGAGCTTCTATATCCCGCTCAGACGGCTCATCTTCTAAGGACTGAGCCGATCTACAAGCATGCAATGTGTTGCGGTATACGATGGGCTCTGATCTTGGAAATCGGCTATTTTTTTATTTGCAAAACCGGCATGCCACTAAGTATAAATCCAGCTCAAACCCTGGCCTCTCTCTAGAGTTGTTTTTGCCGGTTGCCAAATGCACTGCAGTCGTTTCCAGGCTGTCCACAACCTCTCAGTATTTATTTGGTTGTTTGTCATCATCCCCTGCCAGGCAGTCCCTTTCTCATTTCTCGTCAAACCCCTGCTCTGTGGCATGGAAAGGGCTTCACTCCTCAAAGATAATCTGCCACAATGCAGCTCCCTGTGTCCACTGTTGGCACGGCTGCTATATCTGCCGCCCTGTGGCTGGAGGCACCGCCAACATTTTGACACGGGGACCAGCAAACCAGGCACACTTTGACAGAGTGCAGGCAGCCAGTGGGACCCGTTTGATTAACAAGCATTCGGAAAGCGGTCCGCCTGAGCGTGTCAGGGCACCGTTTTGTTGTATCCTGATTATACATTTATGGAAACCGAATGAAAGCAAAAACAACATTTTTCCCCCCAAACCATGATCACAACTTGAGTGCATGCTGTGGAGTGCAGTTGTTTTTTTAATTGCTTGCCTTTCATGAATACGAGTGCAAGCTACTGAAATCATAATACACATTATCAAAAGGGAAAAAGAACACGCACGCACGTGGGCACATACACACACACACACACGCACACACACACACACACACGTCACACACACACACACACGCGCACACGCACGCACACACACACACACACACACACACACACACACACACACACACATCCTTGTTTTTGGTATAAAGTGAGGTCCTCCCAAAATCCATATAAACTGAGGACCACCACTTCTGATTGATTTACGAAAATACCAAGGGTCATTCTGGACACTTGGGGGTACCCTTATCCCAAATACTCACTTAGATTAGCTGAAAACCTCTTTTTTAAAAAATATTTTTAACAGGAAAGTGAGGACACACACACACACACACACACACACACTCCTGTTTGTTTTTGGGGCATAGTGAGGACCGGCCACAACCTGTAGATTCTTAACAGTTATGTTGGTGTGTTGCTTATCTGAACTAGCGTTAATAATGAAAATATTTAGATAAAATGTAATTATGTAACAAATTACTGCATCTATAGACCTGTAAGCCATGTCTTTTGTTCAACATGAATAAAAACATTTAATTTGAACTTGCGCTGCCTGCTTTCCCCCCCTCTTGTGTAGATACACTGTATAAGCAGATTCAACCTACCATAAAGTACCTTTGGGATGGAGCCATCTGTGGGTTTAGTGTGTAAGCCAGTTATTTGTATAAGGGCCCTATGCTCAGCAGTGGGACAAATTGAATATAACAATTATAATACAAGAGAAGTTGGAGCACTTTTTACTTGCGTCTTCAGAGCCAAATGTTGAATTTACTACAAGTCACTATACCCTCACATGTCCTTCCAGAATCAGCATCTATTGTGATGGAGCCAGATAAATGTAAACACTAATATACATGCACGTTCCAGAGGTGGAAAGACACAGATGTAGAGAATCTAGAGATGGTTTCATTTCCTTTTATTGCGTACAACAACAACTTGTTAGGCCTCTTCCTCGTTCCCCCAGGGAGCTCCCAGGGATGATCCAAGCCAAGTGTTGCCAACTGCCGAAATCCAAATGCACTAGAGTAGTGGGTTTCAACCATTTTCATATCAGGACCCATTATTTATTCCTCATTTTAGCCAAGGACCACCATTTGATGTTGATTTTAGTCCCTCAGACTAATTTAGGTGAAATAAGTGGTAAAATGTTTGTCAGAATAGCATTTCTTCTACATCTTCTAAATGTGTCGATTCTTGAAAATTAGGTAATTCAGATATAATATAATTTAACTCTTGAGAGCGTAAAATGAAACCAAATGGACCGTAAGGGTCCATTTGGTAGGGTCCATTTGGTTTCATTTTACGCTCTCAAGAGTTACAGGTCTATAAGGGGTCCATTTGGTTACCAATGGTCCTTTCTAGGAAGGAAGGAGGACTCATCATCATAGAAGTAAAAATGGTGAAAAACAAGGGTTTTGTCTCTGGTGACTGTCAACCAATTTCGCTCCAACTCAAAAGCACCAGATTTTCCACCAGAAGATTTTCACTAATTTTGGCGCTTGGTCTGAAAAAAAGCTAAATATAGTGACAAATGTGCCTAGTATTATGTATATTATCCATGTCTTCATCCTAGCACTAGTCTTTGTAGGAGTCAGTACCATGTCACTACTTGTTACAGGATACATGTATGTGCCATCTCACATCTTGATCAATCTCCTCATATTTATAGGAGGAGACCTGTTTGATGTTACGGTCATGGATATTAATTACAATCTGACCTCGGATCGACAATGATCTCCTCAGTTTTATCAGTGTTAATCATCACATAGTTTTCATATGTATTTTCAGTATGTGTAGGATTGGATGATCAGGGTGTTTTTTTGTGGCCTTTAAATGGCTAAACAAGGAGCACATGCAAGTAAGAAGGGTGTACAGACCGACACTATGGGAGCATTGCATCGGACTAGACTAACAATTCTGATGCCCTCTAAACTAAGGGCCTGAGTAGATTGTCCTTTGAGTTGGCTGTGGTCCGTCAGTGTATGTAACAATGTGATGCTGATGTTCTATCAGTGTGTAATGGCTAGCTCTCTCTTCTTTGCAAATGCACCGGGAGTTACATACATACAGTACATACATACATACATACAAATGTCCTCTCTTTGTCGGTTAAAAACCCACGCCGGTCCTCACTATGCCCCAAAAACAAACACACACATACATTGCCCAAGACATAATCAACAATAACAGGTTGGTCAGGAAAGCAAGTTCTGTCATGAAGGTGCAGCCAAATGCTATATATAGAGCTATCTATTATCTATGTATTATGTATATTATCCATGTCTTCATCCTAGCACTAGTCTTTGTAGGAGTCTGTACCATGTCACTACTAATGACACCAATTACTTTGCAAGCAAGATATCATCAGATAACATAATAGATGTATATATATGTATGTATGTAACCCCCTGTGCATTTGCAAAGAACAGCGAGCTAGCCATTACAGACTGATAGAACATCAACATCACATTGTTACATGCACTGAAGGACCACAGCCAACCCATATACGTTTCAACCCTGTGGTATGCAGATATTTGAGATCTAATCTGTCTTTGTCACATTTATGCCAATATATGGAGATCTCGGTATTGTTATTCCTCCTTATATGCTGCCCAAAGCACTGTTGTTAACAGACAAACTGAGCTTGTTCCCAGCTACAAGTACCTTGGCACAATCATCAATGAGAAATTGTAATTTGACCTCAACACTGGCATGTTGTACAAAAAAGGTTGACAGCACCTACATTGTTTGAGGAAACTGGCTAAGTTCAATGTGGATAAAACTATCATGAAACTGCTCTATGGTGCTTATGTTGAGTCTATTATTACTTTCTTGATTATCTGCTGGTTTGGTAATCTTAGCGTCAAGGATAAGAACTCCCTTGTGAGTTTGGCACCCAAATGAACAGTCTAGACCACATCTATAATAAGCAGGTGTTCCTAAAGTTAAGTCCATTCAAGCTGATAGAGCTCACCCTCTATATGTACATAGTACATACTGTTACCGTCTGGGCGCCTGCAAGCCCCCCTCATTCATAAGAATTGCTTTATGTTCCTTTGTCCCTAACTCCATCGGCTGCTGAATGCTGCTGAGGGAAGGTTGGGGAGGTAGTTTTGCACTTCAGTACTTGGTGACCGTTTCAGCTCTGTTCTATCGCTGAGGACCTGTCTGTCAATGCATGTGTAGCCCCAAACGAAATAACCAGCATGCAACAGCCCAGCTAATCGGGCACTGCCCTATACTTGCGTAATACTACATTCGGCTAACAAGATTTTGGAAGCAGGAGTGGGTGATGGCCGGGCATTGACCAGGCCCACAAAAATAGGGTATGCCATCACAATTGAAGGCAGGGAACCCTCTTGAAAAACCCAGTGAGTTAACCTTGGCAAACCACACAGAATACCAGTATGGTGAAGATAAGCAGACTGCTAAAGATTTATTCACCACCTGTTTCCTATAGCCTACCGGACCACCCATAAGACTGCTTCTTTGACATAGGACCAGAGATGAATGCATGGTTACGTGATTTTTTTTTTTTTTTTTACTTTGCCCACAAGCACTGTACTGCATCCAACAGTTCCTGGTTAATTGTTGACAGTGAAACACTGGGTCAATTATGACTTAACAACCCCACTATCACATATAGGAGTGAGAGATCCTATAAATACATTAACCATAGCATGAACCATATACTGTTACTGTAGGTACGGGCTCCGTATGAATAGAACCAGCGGCTGATGTATCAAAAGTGTAAAGTTTATTCACAATTAGAAAGACTACTTTAAAATACAGAAGGGAAGCGGGGGTTATATTAAGTCATATCAATATATATCATGATGCTCTAGGGCGGATGTATAGGCAAACAATAGTAATAGATTTACTGAGTCCTCAAAACTAAACAAACACTGCAAATCAACCACTCCAAATCAAAGGAAGTAACTTATGTAAATAAAGCAAAATAAAGTAATCATGGCAAACAAAACTCAAATCATGCAAATAATTAAATAATTAAATAATAATTAAAGGCCCAGTATAGGCCTAATACGTTCTATTATTGCACACAGCCCGACTCATAATCATTGCAACACTCAAACTTTCAAATCCACAATAAATATATGTATGTATATGGCACGTGGGAAAAACTGTGATTTAATGAGCAGATTGGTCCTCCAAGTCAGTATATTTTCAGCAGCCCACTGTATGTAGTGGATTTGTGAATAGCTCGTCTAAAGGACCTGGACGCACTGAAGGCTTGGTTGTTGCTTTCAGCCACTTTATAATTCAGTATTATCGATGTCACCTTTGTAGGACTGAGCACCACCTGCTTCCAGGTCACAAACACTCTGGCACAGGCTCTGGCCAAAACAGTAGGCCTTGAGCCTTAACTGCCCTTGCATTAAATACCATACAACTCTATTTTGTATGGATTTATATATATATATATATATATATATATATATATATATATATATATATATATATATATATATATATATATATTATATATATATATATATATGACATTAAGGGGTTAATAATTAAAAATGCCCGAGGCATAATCAGTGGGCACCCTCTTGAATTCTTAAGAGGTGACTCCAAGCTACAAGAATCACTACTATATCACATCCAAAACATTTTCTATCAATATTTATTTTAGCCAGTTTAAATACACTTATATTATGTGATTAGAATAGATGTTTGTGTGAGGCAAAAATCAGTATGATGCAATAATAGGATACTCAGATTTTTTTCTTTCACCTGTCAGAACAATTCACTGCTGTAGTTTCTGTAAGCTCAGTTCAACTGCTGCCCTTCCCCCATACTGCCACGGTTGGGTCGTTAATGTAGCAACACAGCCTAATTAACGACCCTGCACTCTACTCTATGAAGGGCAGAGCAGAACAGTTTGGAATTTGGAACAGTATCTCACACCTTGGACCTTGGTAAACCTGTGGAACTTTCTTTTTGTATTCTTATGAAGAAACCATGATGTACATTTTTACAACGATCATATGTGCATTATTATATATTAGTGCATATTGAAAAGTATGCCTTTCTGGAAAGCAGCAACCCTTGCTTTCCTGGTGCTTCCTGGCTGGTGCTCTCTCCTGCAGCAACTAGTCCACTCTATTCACTGAACGGATCAAATTGGAACTACTTGACTTATGTTAAATGAGTTTGAGACCCCTGTCCTACTGCGTGTTCCATGCTGAAAATAGAGCAGCTCTGCAAGCTCACAGCACATTGTGTCTGCGTCGCGCTGTGAGCTTTTAGATCAGCTATTTTCAGCTTGTGGTGATGTGAGAGCTGAACTGAAAGCCTTCACAAACAAAAGAAAATAACTGGTCTTGGCGCCGTTCTGGGCTCTGTTAAAGAAGTGTTTCACCCCAGACTGTTTATAAGTTATAAGAGACTGAGTAGACCATAAGATGACCAAAAGTTTTTTTTTTTTTTTTTTTGTTTGATTGTTTTTTTTGTACTTGGTACACTGCCAAATCAGTTGATTTACAGTTAAGTAGCCAGTGTGGCCGAAATGCACAGGATCGAAGTGGTTAATGCTTAAGTCATATCTCCAAAGTAAACCATTAAGGATTTAAAGGTATAGTAAGTGGTCCAAAACATTTTCTGTTAAAATGCTCCATTATAAGGTGTGCACTGTTGCACTTCATTCACTGTAAAGTATGAGCATGTGCACATACCAGGAGGACTGAAGGATTTCCCAAATCACACAAATCACTAACTATACCTTTTATATAACTGTAGTGGGAAATGAGCCTAATACAATGTTTGGCTCTGAGATAGTGCAGTAGAATTGCCTGTAATCAATGCACCTGCGCAGCCCCCCCCATCCCCCACTCCACTCTACTGTAGCATTTTGTAAAGCTGCTACAGAATGCTACAGTAGAGTGGAGTGGGGGATGGGTGCAGTCTAGCTGACAGTTCAACTCGGAGCATAAATGAAACAAGCTATTGAAGAGGTCAGACCAACTTTACACACAGCTCCAGTGTATACTGTACCCCAAGGTGGGCACTGTTGCACTTCACCCCACTGTAGAGTATGTGCATGTGCACATCTTGTAACCAGGAGGACTGGAGGGTTTCCCAAATCACACAAATCACTTACTATACCATATACAGTATATAATTGTAGTGGGTAAATGGGGCTATGTTTGGCTATGAGATGTAGTGGAGTAGAATTGCCTCTAATCACTGCACCTGTGCAGCCCCCCCACCACTTCAGTCCAGAAAGCTGCTACATCCAGTAGGATTTTCCAAATCGCCCAAATGACTTATGGTACCTTTTAGGAATCAAAGGTTCCTATTTTGGATAAACTTTATGAGCTTGCTGCTTTTTGCTGCAAGCTGGATGGAGCCCGCACACCAGATAAGGTACAAAAAGACTTTCTTTATTTGGACGATCCAAATAAAGAAAGTCTTTTTGTACCTTATCTGGTGTGCGGGCTCCATCCATTTTAATAGTATTCTTTTAACCCAGCACCCATCAGTCGATGTGCGTTGCCTATTGTCTTCTTCATGGTTCTATAAAAGGAACAGATTGTAATATTCTCTTAAAGTAGAAGATAAATATGGCATTTAAATACTTGCATATAGTCTAATATATTACCTAATAGAGCATTCAAATAATAAATAGCAAGCCAAGTAAAAGTAATTTCATAATATAATATACCAAATCACATCTCAATCAAATGCATCCATCCATAAACATCAGAGTCAGGGCATTTGGACTTACATAGATCAATGTTCAAAGACGCATGGCATCATCATCAGTTTGTAGGAAACACAGCAGGCTCTGCTGGCTGTGAATTGTTTGTAGACAATAGAATACTGGGCCTGGGGATCCAGGCCTGTATGTAGACTGTGACAAGAAGTGAGGTGGTTGTAGGTTCCATGCAAAGGGGGTTCTACTGAACTTGTGTCTCCTTGTGGAGCGGAGGGGAAATTGTGAAGGAACCTTGTAGTTTGTGACAGGATGGGCAGCTATATAGCCAACATAGGCTAAGTGTTTATATTTATAGTCAGATGAAGGAATAAATAAATTATCATTACAATATATCATTAGAATAAATAATGACAAATAAACAAGTATCCCGATGATAGTATAATGTGTGCTGTGATGGTAATAATGTGCTTGATGTAATGGATACCAATACTAGTAGGCCTAGGTGTCCAAATTACAACTAATATCTGTAAGCTGGGGACTCAGCTGTCAGGGGGACCTTTGCGACTACATGTAGGCAGTTATGAATTTGTTGTACTTCTTCATCAGAATCTGGTTCACACATGTTAGTTAGTTAGTTTATTTATTGTCCACAAGTGGAAATTTGTCTTTAGTCTCATGTACAAAAAACATTAAAAACGACAACAAGATCAACAACAAGCAACAAACATTTACACACAAAACATCTTAACAGGCAGAGAAGAGCACAACAAGGCATAATACTGCACCAAGCCTTTGGAATAAAATATTTTTTAAAAATATTACGGCTACGGTTAAACTTTGGTGTTCTATAACGTCTACCTGAGGGGAGTAATTCGAACTCCCTGTGGAGTGGATGAGAGGTGTCATTGCTGAGGTTACCATACCACATAGCTATGTTAAAGGTCATGATTCCCTCTATGAGGTTCTTGTAAACAGTCTCCATAATGTATTTGCTCACTCTGAAGGAGTTGAGCCTGTGCAACAAGTGGAGACGTTGGTTACAGGATTTAAAAATATTATCTGTGTTATCATTGAAGTCAAGGTTGCTGTCAACAATAGATCCTAAGTATTTTGTTAACTATCTCTACATTTTGTCCCTTCATCTTAAAGGGCTGCACAGGGTCCTTTTGATAAATAACCAGTTCCTTTGTTTTTGTTATATTAATATCTAAGGAGCTTACGTCGCACCAGTTTTGGAGAGAAGACACGTGTCCTCTGAATGCTTCTTCCCGCACTATTTCTCCCTTTTTTAGCATGGCAACCAAAGCCATATCATCAGCATACTTAAAGAGACTAAACTTCTGATCTAATTTGAATTCATTAGTGTACAGGGAGAAAAGTAAAGGTGATAGTATTGTCCCCTGCGGAGCACCTGTGTTAAGCACAGTGATGTCAGAGCGGGTGTCATTGACACGGACCTGTTGAGGACGGTTAGAGAGGAAGTCTCTGACTAGGTGGATGATACCACCATTAACCCCTATATCAATGAGTCTCTGCAGGAGAGTGTGTATCTGCATGCTATTAAAAGCAGAAGTAAAATCAATAAACAGGACCCTGGCTGACAGTTGCATCATCAGTTCCCCTCTGACTTTTATAAGCAAATTGTAGATGATCAAAACAATTAGAAACAGACTCTGTTATTAGTCAAGCTATATACTCTCTCAAAACATTTCCCCAGAATAAAGGTAAGGGCAATGAGCCTGAAGTCTTTCAGTTCAGTGGCTCCAGGCTTTTTGGGAAGAGGTACAATGCAAGACATTTTCCATCCGTTGGGCATAGTTAAAGAATCAAGCAGGTACTGAAAAAGCTCCAAAAGAATACCTTTAAGTACATAAATGTTTTTTTTTTAAGAACTCTGCCTCTCAGGCCATCAGGCCCAGGAGCAGAGTTGGGCTTGATACAGGACAGGCTAGTTACAATCTCATGTTCATTAAGTGTAATAGGGACATATTCAGGAATGGACCTACACACATTATCACGCTCTGTACTGAAGTCGTTATTATCAAAGCGACTAAAAAAGATGTTTAAGTCATTAGCAAAGGATGGAGAGGGGTGTGACAGGGGGGTGCGCTTTTGCTTAGAGTCCCTGGCCATCATCACCTTTAAACCTTCCCATGCTTTCTTGGCATTTCCTGAAAAGTAGTGATGCTCCACTTTATCCTTGTATTCTATCTGTCTCCAGCTCGCATCGCATTTCCTCCTTACAGTCCTCTGTCCAAGTCACAATCTCCTTTTTTACTGTCTTTTCCCGTTTCAGCCGAGCCCTGTAACGTGGAAGAAGATGTACGACCTTGTGGTCTGACTTCCCCAGGGCAGGCTTGCAGGTGGCTTTATAGGCATCGGGTATGTTGCCGTAGCACTTATCCAAAGTGCGTGCCAAGCACGTCGGACAGTCTACATACTGATGTAGGTTGGGGAGGTGATCGGACAAGTCACAAGAGTTAAAGTCCCCAATAAGCAGCACGGGTTGATTCGCTGCACGGGAAAGTGGACGCATAGCGCGTATTTCTTCTTTCTTGTTGGTCAACGAGCAAACATTGGAAAGAGTTATTACCGGCAAGGGGGGTCTGCTGCCTCGTCTCCTTAGCCGTTCTCTCACTCCGCCTCTCGATCCTCTTTTCTTGAATTTAGTCCATTTTCGTGTTCCGGTATTTTTAAATTCTGGATACTTATCCAGCAAGTCGAAGTCAGAGTCTCCTGGTCTGGCTGGTTGCCTGAGTGACAGGAGCTGGTCCTGGCTGTAGGTGAGGACCTTGCAGTTTAAGCTCCATACTTCAGCGATTAAACAGCTGACAAGGCACATAACCAGCCACAGTATCATACCGATCTTGAACTTGAAGCTCCCCCGGAATTCCCATAGACTGCCATTATAAAAATCGACCCGGAAGAAAGGACTACTGAAAATCGCTTGCAACTGGTACATGGGGTGACAGTTCATCAGACTTGGGGTCCGTTACTTTCCTTGCATTACTTTAGAAAAGGTAGTGACTCAATATGATGTTATTATAAGAACTCAAAAGGTATATTAATGACATAGTACAATGTTGAATGAAAAATTGTGCTCTTATATACCTGCATGTGAGAAGTAACAAAGAAGAAACCTTTAACCTTATAACTTAATCTGTAATTATTATTGGAAGTTATATTCAAGCATGTTCAAGGCCATGAAGAATTGTGAATGTCAAGTACAAACCATTTATTCCATTTTTGGTTATGCATCCTGGCACAACATAGCTCCATTATGCTTAGCAATAAGCATAAAGGAAAGTGAGGACCGGTCGACCGACCGACCACAGCGCTGTAGGGGGGCGCTGTGGAGCCCGGTCCTCACTTTCCAAAGGTCCTCACTCTGTGGGTTAAATATGAAGTCAGTCCTCACTATCCCCCAAAAAAGTGAGGACCAGCAAAATGTCCTCACTTCCCAAACGGTCCTCACTCTGCAGGTGGAAAGCACGTGTGTGTCCTCACTTTATACCAAAAACAAACACACACACACACACACACACACACACACACACACACACACACAAAATTATGCAATTATACAATGTCACTGAATGCATTAGTCCAGTGTTTAGCCTGAAACAAAAGTCAAATTTAAATCTTTTAATAATCCTAAACTTTTCTGTTGCCTCTCCCTGGATAAGAGCAGCAAACTGAGAGCGATGCTCCTTGCTGTTGAGCGTTGGTAGCATGCCATAGTAGTAGTTTAAAAATGAATGGGGCTCTTTGCAGATATGGTGACATTGAGTGCATTCTTAGAATTGTGGTTAGTTGAGCTTTTCTGGCTGGACCTAAAGGCCATATAAATGCAGATGTCTCTGACTGACTAATCCAATAACTGGTTAAGTTACAGCATTGGTTGAACTTTAGCCAGACTTGGGCGAAGGTTATTGCAGAGCAGTCATCTCTCCAGGCCATTGAATGTTGGGAATGGGATGTAGTAGTCTAGGCTAACAACAACCAATATTTTATCATCATTTTGATGTCAGCATTGGTGCTACGTGCAAGTTCATATCTCCCACCATTAGTTCCATTTAACATGGATGACACCATATGCGATAACATCATTGACTGATTAGGTTAGAATATTGTCGTTTCCTATATCCATTGTTTAAATTACTTTAAAATCAGTACAGCATTTCATACACAATCCAGTCACATACCAGGATTTGACTTAGTCTTATGCTTAATAAGTGTGTGATGTAACTCTTGATAATGGATGACAATTTTTCCACATGCCAGTATTTTTATGTTGGCGTTTCTACCTCTCAGGAAATGAGGAAAGAGACAGAGGGACTGAAAGCAGCAGAGGCTGTTAGGCTTGGAAATCAAACCTGTACATTCCAATACAGCTCACATGTGGTATATGCGCTTTAACTACAAGGCCATCGGAGCTCCCTTGGTACAGTGTTCTACCTCAGTATGCCTCTCTGCGTTTTAATGTGTCTACAAATCAAAACTGACTCATAAACAAGGCTTTTTCAGTAGCACTGTGTAAAGAGAGTGTCAGCGGGGACAGAGATAACTCTTCATGTTTTGCTGATGAGGCAATGAGTCAAGATTTGTCAGAAAGGCAACTGTAATGTTTCCACAATGCAAAAGCTAACTTTTCAGAGTCGTTGGTTTTTATAGGCAATTTAAATCCGGGAATGCCACCCTAGTGCTGAATTCACACCCTATATAACGCGCACTAACACAGCCATAACTCAACATACCCTCTTCTTTCTCTAGGTCAGTAGGTGACTTACAGTGTGAATCATTACGGTTTGCATTTATATGTTAATGATTCTTCCCGGCAAAAATCGGACTCCTCATAAACAAAGACGTGGCTTTGAACTGGAAAGCACTAGGGGGTGAATCTGCTTCATTCCGCTTTTCATGTGTCTTCACCACGGCTGCATAATAAGGAATCCTCTGTCAAGCGCGACAAAGAGGCAGCCGCGCAATCAACTTAAACAAAGGCCTCATCACCTCTCGCTCGCCGAGGAGCAATATGAACCGCTAACCTTTGAGGAGTCATTTATTTACACCATTCAGGCACACTGCTGCTCGTCCCGGCAGCTGCTGCCACAACATGAAAAGCGACTGATGCATATATTCCTGCCATGGACCCCGAAGGAGGGTGGATGAGGGAGGGGAGTATATATATATTCCTAGCTGGAGAGAGGGGTAGGAGTGCCTCTAAAGCCCTAAAGGGCAAAAGGCTTCAGGGCTTGTAGAAAGAGCTGCCTCAGCGGGAGGCTGATTATACCTCCAAAGGGATCCGCTTTGCACATCTAGCATGTGCAAACTCAAACAAAGAAGAAGCGGCTGAGGGCAGGCGGTTGACGGTGGGTGGGTGGGTGGGTAGGGGGGACGAGGGGCGGAGGGAGGGAAGGGCCCGGCTTTGGCTGCTTCAGTGGTCTGACACCTTTATGACCATGCTAATAAAGTGCTTCTGGGACACCGTCGCCTCCCACACCTCGGCCTGTACACACGCCGTGAGCAGCCTGGCCTGGGCCCCTGGACCTATGTTTATGGACCCACGGATCAATACACCCCCCAAGAGTCTGTATTAAAGTCAGAGCTGAGTAGCACGCCCGTTGATCACTGGGCAAGGGGAGGAGCCCCCAGATGACCATTACCAGATTTTCGGAAGAGGCCTTGTAAAAGGGCAGATACACTTGAGAGGGGTGGGGGGGATCCGATTCTGAATCGGTGCTGTAATTCAGAATGGCCTGGTGCCTGTGTGTTATTCCCCCTGTTGCTGTTCCGTTCTGCCGTCTTCATGAGTGCATGCTAATTTTGCGGAGCAGCAGCTGATTATTCCAGCCGCATCCCTCACCCCTGTTTCCCGGCGCCCTCGCTTGCTGAAAATGCAAATGTGAAGCGTGACGGAACAATGCGGGCCCATCTCCGACACGTTCAAGCCCCCCAGTGTCCCTATTTCACTCCACGGCTTACGCACCTCCTCCAGGTCTGCAGTAATTACCCTCGTTGGATCGTTACGCCTAATCATACTTGATTTTGGGATGCGCCGCCATTGTCTCCACTTGTTAGCCCCTTATACTGCTCGGTTCTGATAGACTACTCTGATAATACTGAGGGAATGAGACTCACTTACTTACCGACTTACAGACACGCGCGTGTATGTGCTCAGTCGCGCGCACGCATTAGATTGGATGGAATTTTGGGGGGGCGGGGGGAGTTTGGGCTGTGTGTGCATGTCTAATATGGTGGCCTGATTCGTTTAAGGATGATTGTTCTGCTGCCAGTGATTAATCCCTCCAGGACCTGATCGTGTCAGCGGGAGATAAATAGAATAAAAGGATAAGAAAAAAACAACAGCAACATTTGGGAAAAGAATAATTAATAATTTCTATTTTGTATAGCAGACCCCCTTTTTAAAAAGGGGAAGGCGCGAGGGGAGGGGTGCGTAAAACTGGCTCCCAATTTGTTCTCACTTTGTTCCAGTAATAAGATCCAGGCCTTCCCATTCCAGTGGACGAGATAATTAACTCCTGGGGATAAACTGCGATGAGGGGGGGCTCCCGTCTCTTGATTTATGGCACACACACAGATCTGCAGCCTGCGCTGAGCAGAGTTACATAAATTGCAGACATTGCTTGATATATGTTTTCAGAGATGGATAAGAATAGATGACAAGTGATTGTGTGAAAGGGGAGGGGGCTGGGTGGGATAGACCAGCAGAGGCTCTGCTCAGCTCTGTACTGTTTTGTCTGCTGTTGCAGCCGTTGTTGGTTGAATTCCGCATCCAGTGATCCATCATGGGACGATGGTTTTAGAGTGTCCTTAGGCAAGACACTGAACCCAGTGGAAACTTGCCACCATTGGTGTGTGAATGTGGGAAGTGAGGACGCTAACTATTTGCCACTTCACCTCGCAGTGTATGAATGAATGGACCATTGTGAGCACTGAGTAGCATAGCGCATTGAAAAACACTAAAAATTAAATCCAATATTACATTAATTAAATTTGAATTATGCAATTGCCAATCTAGAATCTCAGTAGATCTGCGATTTTGAAAGCATTTTTTTTTTAAATATTTGAAACATTTTGAAAAATATGTGCCTATACTGCATAATGACATTCCCAAAATAATGTGGTTATGTCATTAGAGATGTTATCCAATTCAATGAGGATTAACCTAAAGTGAGTTTGCGTGACTTGGAGATGACTCTAAAAAGAGTGACGAGTGGTAATGACTTGAAGCAGGTGAGGTGTGGGCTATGGTCAGTATCTGTGTTGTGTTCCTACTGGACTGTTCTTAGAAACACCCGTGGTCAGTGTGTATGTGATTAGAGCGTCGGTGTGTGACTCCAGCCAGACTCATTTCCGTTGCTGGAACCTGCTGCTCCTTCCTGCATGGTCCGTCCAGCAGCTCCTCTGGAATGTGCACCATAATGGTTTCCCCCCATTGTTTCCGCCAGCCTCACCGCAGCTCACATCGCCTTACTGGCGATGAACCATGACCTGATCTGCAGGCGTTTAGAGGATGGACATTGGACATTGGCCTTCTTTCCATTTGCCAGAATTATTTCTTTGTGGCTCTAATGCAGGGGTTTTCAAAACCCTGCATTTTGATAACAGGGACCACCATTTATTCAGTATTTGAGCCACAGACAACCATTTGATGACATTTTAGCATTTTAGTGACCCCAAACTAAAACATTTCTTTTGTTTTGGACCACAATTCCAGGCTGGATTTTGCAAACAAAAAGGTCACAGACGTAGACCAAAATTAACTCTTGAGAGTGTAAACATGACCATTGAAACCACTGCTCTAATGAGCTCTAATGTTTTTCTCGTTTTGTTTTGTTTCTTCTTTCAGAAACATGTTGAAGACCCTGGTGAAACTGGAACCTGAAAGCTAGCCTTCAACAACGCCAAGGCGAAGGTCTACTCCCCTCCTTCTTGTCATCCCTTGTCTCCTCTTCCTCTGCCGCTGCTCCTCGGGCCCTGTTAGGAATGGAGGAACGGCAGGTGATACGTAGGACTTTATCGCTTCGGCCTAAAACAGGAGCCATAGCCGTCCTGCTAGGCTACTGGCTCTTAGCCACCTCTAGTAACCTGTGCAGGGGACAGACCTTCACCAGCTTCTATCCTGAACGTCGGGAGTGGGCGTTCAACCACCTCACCGTCCACCAGACCACGGGGGCGTTGTACATCGGCGCCGTCAACCGAGTTTACAAGCTCTCCGGCAACCTGACCCTCCTGGTCTCCCACGACACGGGTCCGGAGGACGACAACAAGGCCTGCTACCCCCCACTGATCGTCCAGCCGTGCTCGGAGCCCCTGGTCGCCACCAACAACGTCAACAAGCTCCTCCTCATCGACTACTCCCAGAACCGCCTGCTGGCCTGTGGCAGCCTCTACCAGGGTGTCTGCAAACTCCTCCGGCTGGACGATCTCTTCATCCTGGTGGAACCGTCCCACAAGAAAGAGCACTACCTCTCCAGCGTGAACCAAACGGGGACCATGTACGGGGTCATCGTGCCGTCCTCGCAGGGCCAGGATAACACGCTGTTCATAGGCACCGCCGTGGACGGCAAGCAGGACTACTTCCCGACCATCTCCAGCCGCAAGCTGCCCCGCGACCCCGAGTCCTCCTCCATGCTCGACTACGAACTCCACACAGACTTCGTGTCGTCGCTCATCAAGATCCCCTCCGACACGCTGGCGCTGGTCTCCCACTTCGACATTTACTACGTGTACGGCTTCGCCAGCGGCGGCTTCGTCTACTTCCTCACCGTGCAGCCTGAGACGCCGGAGAACAGCATGTCGTCCGGCGGCTCCGCCAGCGACCTCTTCTACACCTCCCGCATCGTGCGGCTCTGCAAGGAGGACCGCAAGTTCCACTCCTACGTGTCGCTGCCCGTGGGCTGCGTGCGGAACGGCGTGGAGTACCGGCTGCTGCAGGCCGCCTACCTCGGCAAGCCGGGCCGCGTGCTGGCCGCCTCGCTCAACATCAGCGCCAACGACGACGTCCTCTTCACCATCTTCTCCAAGGGTCAGAAGCAGTTCCACCGGCCGCCGGACGACTCGGCGCTCTGCGTCTTCTCCATCCGCGACATCAACGCGCGGATCAAGGAGCGCCTGCAGTCCTGCTACCAGGGGGAGGGCCATCTGGAGCTCAACTGGCTGCTGGGGAAGGAAGTGCAATGCACCAAGGCGGTGAGTGGCAGCGATACGCATTTAGCACAGATTCACAAATACAGTACACCAGTGCACATGAAATTCACATTCGGTGCAGAATGAATACGATTAACGCAGCAGTATGCCTCTTTTATTTTGCTGGATGAAAACGGTCCATTCTGTGCCTCCATGTCTATCTGTTTAATATTCAACGGTGCAGCACTGCTCTTTATGTGGGAAAATCTAAGTCTTTTAAAGTTAAGTATCAAGAGCAGAATCAACTAACCGGCACAATGCACACATTGAGGGACGCAGTTCTGTATCACTGCCTAGAGCCGAGACGAGTTAGTTGAGGCGACGGAATAATTAATTTGCAGTGCGTTTGATTTTGTGCAGGGAATTCTGTGAGGCTCGTGGCTTTGCTCCCATTCAGGAGCTTCCATCCATGTTCTCTCCTTTAAAATAGAAACTTTAAAAAGCCAGAGCAGGTCAGTCACGTCTATGATGGGCCAAGGAACCATGTAGTCCAAAGACGCTGCTGTATTTGCGCTCGTGTACTTCACGCTGACTGCTGTGAATGTTTTTATTTAATAAAAACATACACAGCAGTCAGTGAGTTGTGAAGTATGCCACAGCAAAGAATCCTGTTTTCTCCTTGTATTCTCATTTCGAGAAATTCATACACGAGAGGTGGATTTATATTGCTTGGCAACCATCAAAGCAATGATGTTTTCCTTCAGCACAATCCAAACAAACAAACTCCCGCACCCCCACAGAGTGTGTGTGTGTGTGTGTGTGTGTGTGTGTGTGTGTGTGTGTGTGTGTGTGTGTGTGTGTGTGTGTGTGTGTGTGTGTGTGTGTGTGTGTGTGTGTGTGTGTGTGTGTGTGTGTACTGTGTGTGTGTCTCTCTCTCTCTCTGGGTGCGTGTCTGTGTGCATGTGCATCCACGGCAATGGAAAGCTGAGCTTGTGTTACTTCTTAAATCTCCAGTTATTCTCTAGGTATCTACTGTACAGCATTGTGTCAAGTCCTGTTAAGTTTCTTTTATTTCCATTCAGTCCCATCACACTGTGGGCCTCTTTGTCTTCCCTCTTTAATTGCTATTAAGAATCAAAAGGGGAGTAATGAACACTAATGACTAGCTACATGTATATGTGTGTGTGTGTGCGTGCATGTGTGTGCGATCCCTGTCTGTGATTCCCACTCATACAGTACAGGGTTCATTCAGACATACAGTACATGCACGCAGTACATGCAGTACGTGTGTACTTTATCTTGACTGTCATGTCATTGTCTTGGAGGCAGTGTTCAGAGGGAAAATATATAATTTTGTAGGGTCTTAACGATAGCTCTGCCTGCTCCACTGTGAGGAGACCCACCACCACCCTACCCACCACCCTCGGCCGCTAATCCCCCCAGGGACCCCCTATTGACCGCTTTTATTAACATCAGTAAATTCCCCATTAGCGTAATGTCAGAGGTGATTGTCAGAAGGAGAGAGACGTTATCTGGAACTCGGCGCTGTTGGGTTTCATTAGCCACCTCCGAGTAGGAGGCGGCGCAGATAGATAGAAGGGGGGCAGGATAGAATGCTATGTTTGCACCGTCAAGGCTGTTCTAACCGTGGGAAGCCAGAATTGGAACCTTTTCCCGGCTCCCAGCTGGAATCCCCCCATCATCCCTCCATGAGGTCTGCAGTGAACCTGGAAGGCTTGCCGGGGCACGGCGCTAGCAGAGAGCTGCTACCTATTAGGCTGTACCTTCCACTCCCCGCCTCCAGGCCTCATTATCACATCTCACTAGCAGCCACTCAGAGCTGCCAATAATGCTCTGTACGCCTTTCATGTTGCACACCCAAGAATACACTGGCCCCTGTGTCTGTGGCCTCACAGATAAGTGGATGTCAAATGCCTTGCTTAGGACCAGACAGTCCTCGTGGTCAATGAGCAATCAATAAATCTCTGGCGTTTAACGGATTATGCAGAAAGATGTCAATGGATTAGAAAGTCTTTAGGTCCGTACAAATCACATTTAGCAGCAGGATAGTATCTGTCAGCCATGTTAACCTTGACTGCCTATTCCCTCTTCCTGTTTAAAAAGAGAGTGCGACCGTTTTTTTTTCTACCATGGGAAAGGAGCTTCACTCGGTTGCCTCCGTTAGGGGAGAAGAAATCAATTTGGCCTAGAACCCAGTGTATCTCAGTGCACCGCTCATACTTGAAATACTTGAAAAATAGGTGAATCAAGGTTAGATCAACCCCCAGAGACTCAGGTTTGTTCTTCGTGGGCTTCTCGGTGAAAGAACTCCGCATGCTGTACCAGTGCTAACAGCGGGTAGGCAGAAAGTGCAGCGAGCATTAATTATAGCCCTTGGTCTGCCTCTTATATCCTGTAGACACTCCACTGTGTGTGTAGTGTGCTTACATGCAGGTCAAGTCTGAAGCTAGAGGTATCTGAGGTTGAGCCAGGGGATACAGACACAGCAACCCATCAAAGATTTATCACCCAGAGTCTTCCAGCTCTTTTACTGTCTGGAGATTCACACACACACACACCATCTCCGGACGGAGTTGCACTATAGGATTCTGTCTCTATCAGGCCTGCTGTATCACACTGCTGTTTTTTTTCTCTCTCTCTCTGTCTGGAGCTGTCAGCATTTCTCTTTCTCTCCAAGTTCGGTGGCCTAACAACTAATTACCGTTCCACACCAGGAGCGAAAAAATGAGAGCTTGTATTGATAACAATGACATCCCAGCGGGGCCGCGTGACGTTGAAGACCAGATACCCTGTCCCTCTTAATTCACCCCTTCGCTTTAATTCCATGCCAGCGCTTGACATGTGGAACTGTGTTCCATTATGTCACAGTGTTGTTTAATATCATTATGTAGGCCAGCGCCGCGGCAGACGAGCCCCACAGTGACTGCTGATGCAGGGTATAGATTAAACGTCCGTTTTTATTTTACACCCGTTGGGTTGCTTGGATTAATAGCACCGGTGTACCGTCGCTATATTTAGACTCTCCACAGTCATGGTAAAGATTACAATGTAATTAGCTGATAGATGAAACGGGCAGTTATGTGGTGAATCCACTTTTCTATGTACCATTATCATTACTCAAATCATGCACTCTGTGTGTGTGTGTGGGGGGGGTGGGGGTGGTGGTGGGGGGTGGGGGGGGTGTTCCGGGAAACTTGACCGTTCGGGACACAGTGGGATTTGGGTTGGTTGCCAAGTCTGGTGAGCATATATCATCTTAACAATCTTATAATCAGAACCAAACGGCCTGGATCCCCATCAGACCTTGTGGAATCTCGGCATTCTGCAACGGAAGGAGTAGCTATTGATAAGCTGAGGCACGCACACATACACACATACGCACAATAAAATAGAAAGAGAGAGCGAGAGGAACCGGCAGATTGCACTGTAAGCTGAGCCCAATTTAGATTTCCCTGTTTTCAATATCACATGGGATTGGCTGCCTCACCTATCCTTCTGTGCTATTTTTGGGCAACTGAAATGAAAGGAAATGCCATAGTGTGTGTGTGGGGGGGACTATTGGACTATGAGAGCGGAGGCGATTACTCCCCGTCAGCATTATTGCTCCTTTTTTCTCCACCGTTCCCCTTGCTCTGCTTGTGAAAAAGGAAGAGGAGAAAAAAAAAAAAAAAAAACCTTCACAGCCACGATGTGCAATGTGAGTCTCCCAGGGTAGGAAACATCAGTCATACTGGATGGTCTGTCTGGACCCTTCTGCTTGTCTGACACAAGATAGAGATGGGGAGGTGGGGGAGGGAGGAGAGAGATGGAGAGACAGAGTCTAACTTTCTGACTGATGACTGACTGACTGACTGACTGACTGGCTGAACTGAGATTAACAAGTAATAAGTCACAGGGGAGAGAGGCGACAATGTCAGAAGTTCCTAGATTGTGGGCCCCTCCCTGCCAGCCCATCTTACTTACTCTGGGTGGCACTTTGAGGCCGCTGTCACAGCCAGTGGCAGGACCACAGACACTCAGACACTCTGTCTTCGCACTGACCTGATTCAACGCTACCAACGACCTTCGTCATTTCTCCTCCTCTTCATTACCCTCCCTCTCTCCTCCTCCTCTTCTCTCCTCTCTGGGACAAACTACTCCAGGGCATATAACGGTTATACTGCGTTCTCATTTGAAAGCAATCCTCGGAGCCAACATCACAGGGGCCCGTAATCCTTTGCAAGTTCACTGAAAGGGGAAAAATGGAATGATTAAAGTATGAGCTCAGTGAGATTCAACGATAAAAAACTGGGAGTGTGAACAATCCAGATTTTAGTAGTAGGTAGTAATTATTTCTCAAGGAGAGCTCAAACGCAGCTCAAACCACCACTCTCCCCTTAAATGGTGCCTTGTTCTCTGATGTTGTTATGTACATATGCTGCGCGCATGTGTATGTAACATCTAAATTACTTAAGTTAATTTAAAATAAGTCTACACAATTAGAGAATGTAGAAAACATTCTACAAAATTTGCATGTTCGCTGCTAATGGTACCAACATCAATACAACTGTGGCTCAAATGTAGAATAAATAATGGACCTTGATATGAATAATCTTGAAAAACAGTCATTTAAGGTACATTTAGAACCAATGCGATTAAACTGGGATTAATGAAAGATTATGGGCAATCGTGTGATTAGTCACAATTAAATATATTTTAAAATATATACCGTATTGTCCCAAATATAAGATGGCCCTGGTTATAAGATGACCCCTATTTTTCAAGACAGAAAAATTCAGTGTGAAAAGAACATTGAATGTCAAATAATATAGTCCCCAAATATAAGACAACTTCATTTTTTAGGATATTTCCCATTGGGGAAAATACTGTCATGTTCAGGCCAATAGGGTATACAGTATATATGTAGTTGTGTTGTCTTGCAGGGGTGTGATGCTATGCCAGTGTAGTGAGTCATGGGGAGAGAAAGGTAGAGTTCAGTCAGGTGAGGCTGAAACACCTGCCAAGTGGTACAGAGAGGCAATCGTTTGTCTGACCAGGAGACCCCCCCCCCCCCCAACCACCACCACCACCACCTCTCTCTCTTTCATGCTCACCAACCTCCTCCACTCATTTCCTTCTAAGACGCCCTCTGACCCCTCCGGCTCTCTAGCCACGACTTTTACCGTCTCTCCCTCTCTTCGTCTCCCCACGTCTCTCTCTCTCTGTCGCCTCCTTCATCTTTCCTACTTAGTGAGCTGTCTTCTTCCATAACCCTCTGGCTTGTGCTTTCTCTCTCTCTCTCTCTCTCTCTCTCTCTCTCTCTCTCTCTCTCTCTCTCTCTCTCTCTCTCTCTCTCTGTCTCTCTCTCTCTCTCTCTCTCTCTCTCTCTCCGCTCGTCTCATATCTTATTCTCTGAGACTGTGCCTCCACTACACATCTGATGTATTTTTGACGGACCGCCTTTCACGTTCACAGCTTCTGGAGCCTTTATGATTCATGCATTATATATGGACATCTGCCGGTCATTGCCACCTGTCCTTTTTTATGCTTCGTTCTCATTCGTACGTAGTCTGCCCTCTGCTAAATACCTTTCCCCCATCCTTCTTTCTCCTCATTGTAGCCGGTGCCCATTGATGACAACTTCTGTGGCCTGGACATCAACCAGCCCCTGGGCGGCTCTGAACTGGTCACCGGTCACACGCTGTACACGGAAACCCGCGACCGCATGACCTCCGTCACCGCCTACGTCTACAACGGCTACTGTGTGGCGTTCGTCGGCACCAAGAGCGGACGCTTGAAGAAGGTCAGTCACGGTGGCTTTTCTTAGTCTTAGAATCTAACTTCCACTCCAGGTTTTTTGCACCCTATTCCCTCTGGGCCACGTGTTCTGGTGGTACAACAGAGGTCAAATGTCACTTTTAGGGGTGGTCAAGTGGCATGCAGGGGTAAAGTTTCTGCACAACGCTGTGAAGACTGCAGTCTCCTCCTCAGTGCCACGGCTTGGCCAGGTGCTCTGATGTTTGTGGGTGGAAACTGAGGACTTTAAGCCAGGAGGGGAAGCCAGTGTCTTGCTGCTTCGGGTGCTTGTTCAGCAGGAAAAAAAACATGTTCCCGGTATAAAAGAAAGTATTAGCTGGTGACGTCATCTGTCCATACCAGCAATGGTTTCAGCACTGGTAGGGACTACACACATATGGAGAATTGGTGATCAATGGAGCCAAATACACATTGTCTGTAAAAAGCAGAAGAAATGAAAGAATTCAAGTGGTCTGATATATTGGGACCCGAAGAAAGGGAAAAGCGGGCATCTCTATAGTGGTCATTACCCGTGGCTTTTTAAGTCTGTCCTGAATGCTGAGTAACCTGCACTGGCCCATTCATTTTAATAGGCCTTTGACCCGCTGTGAGGCTTGAGAGAGCAGGCTCTTGTACCTTGCCTTCTCCATGGGAGAGAGAGCAGGAGTGGGATCATGAGGGCCACTAGCCAGTTAATGACTGAAAGCAAGGAAAAAAGTTAACTGCCACTTGTTAAAGCCCAATTTATACTTGCCAAAAATAGTCTACATTATGAGGTCACAGTATGGCGCAGCATGATGCATTGTGATCTTGTTGATCGGCTATTTTATTTAATTGCACAGCGTCGTCATACGTAGGAGTAAAATATATGCATAAGAGGAGCTGAGTGGCAGAAAAAGATGGAGCTACTTGTAAAGAGCTAATCCTATTATTATTATTATTATTTCAGGATCTGGAGGTTCATAGCCATTAACCACTTGAAGCCCAGCATCCCTACTTGAGCAGAAATTTGCAGATCTGCAAGCTTTACAACGCAACACAACACACCATAAGCATGTAGATCCAGCTATTTTCAGTGAAGATATTTAATGTAGAACGAAAACAGAATAGACATTCCACCCCCTGAGGGATCTATTCCATAGATCTATTCTATAGATCTGTTTTGACCGGTGCGGGGACACGGCCCCGGTCAAACAACTTGTTTGAACTGTGACTGAATGTGTACTGTAGGGTGTGTGCTGATTGTGTGTCACGGTGTTTGATTGCATTGTGTTGCGGCGGTGCTTTACGTAGCGCAGTCACAAAGACAGCAGGTTGACAGATTTGTCAGCAAACGCCTGGCTGCTCCTCCCCCAAGACACGGTTTGACTGACAGCATCATGAGTGCTGGGCGTCACATGAGGCTATAGTTTCCTCATGCATGCACAGCCACACATGCTAACAGCAGCTGCATGCGTCTGAGGAAGTGAGATGTGAGGAGAGGGGGGGGGGGGGGGGGGGGGGGGGGGGGGGGGCGGGTGTTCAGCTTTGTGATTCCAAGCCCTCTCGTAAAAAAACAAAAAACAAACGGTCTTGTGTTGTTTTGCCTTGGACTGAATCAATGTCCCGATCGGGTTAGTTGTTCATTGGCGGAGAGAAGATTCACTCTGCATAATTCGCTTCCTGTTTCAGACGCTTAATAATTTAATGCCCTTTTTTCTCCTTCATGGACTAAATCAGATGAGACTGAGAAGCGTGTTCTCCTCACTCTGCTGCTGTTGCCTGCACGTTTCTTTTTTTTAATCTCACTGACACACATGCACACACATGCAAAATAGCAGCGCACACACAATCATCCTTTCCGAAGCGTCTGCGGTATCTCTCGCCCCCACGTATTTAAAATCCATGCAAAACGGCCCTTTTTGCAAGTCGCCGCCTACAGTAGGTCGGTTCGTCTCCTCCGTCATGGGGGAACGACTGGTAACCACAGTAACGCTTATAGTGCGGAGGGTGCGTTGTGGGGGGAGGAGGAGGGGGGCGGGGGCTCTGGCTGGCGGGAATTAACCAGGATATCAGCGGCGCGCAGCGGTGGGACGGGGTGCCACGGTCTGCTGGTCCAAGCCCAGGCGAGCAGAGAAAGCCCCGGAGGTCTGCTCAGGCGTGTGGAGCGATGAGGTGGCTGTGCATTGCTGTCATGGCTTACATGCTGTGTGCACACTGGCTGCCCGCTGCACTAGTCTGGACTCGGCTGTCTATGCCCCGTGTGTGTGTGTGTGTGTGTGTGTGTGTGTGTGTGTGTGTGTGTGTGTGTGTGTGTGTGTGTGTGTGTGTGTGTGTGTGTGTGTCCCGTGTGTGTGTGTGTGTGTGTGTGTGCTCTTGAACACGCGTGCATCGCACATCCCTTCATGGGTTGACCTCACAAGGCCCTGGCGACATCGTCTCCTCTCAGCAGGGGGATTGGGTCAAAGGACACAGACATGGTCACACAACAGAGGCAAGTGAGACACCGGCAGATAGGGTGCAGGACACGGTGTGCCACGGTGTGACTGGATCTGACGGCTGGTGTGTGTGTGTGTGTGTGTGTACTCTGTGCTGCCATATCCTTCACATGACTCAGACTAGGGGGTGGATGGGAGGGGTTGGGGGGGTGCAAAGCGAATGTGAGGTCATGGCGAGCGAGATGGGGAGAGAAATGGAGAGAGAGGGAAGCGAGGAGGATGGGGGCGGGGAGAGGAGGGAATCTGGTGAAATGTGAATTTAGTGCAGAAACCGGGCCTGCACCGCTGCCTGTAATTGGATTGGCTGCTTTCCCGAAGATGCCCGCCAACCCCTCCTCCTCTCCACCATCTCTCACTTTCCCCATTCACTCCCTCCCTCCGTTTCTCTCCCTCTTTCTCTCTCTATGGCTCTGTTTTCTCTCCCCCTGTCCCTGCAGACTGGCTCCTGCTGTTGTACAGTACCGTATGCTTGTTGCCATTTCCTTGGCTCTGCTGGTGCATGGCAGAGTGTGGCAGTTCTTTTTTTCCCCTCCCTCTTCTTTGCAAGGGATTGATTGAAGTACATGAGGTTAGGAGGCAGGATGGCATGAACAGACATGGAGTGAGTGAGTGTGGATACACATGGGGCGTTATATAGATGCACGCATTGAACACTCATGTATTTGATCCTCGTGCACGCTAGGCTTTGTACCCGTTTTGTGTCGTTATCAGAGAAAATTGTATGCCATCTGTGAAATTCATCAGGCTTTACCGTTGTATACTAACACACAGTATGGTGGTAAAGCTTAATTCACCATGATGCCCTAAGCTTGTCCTCACCTTATGATGTCCTGTGGTCATCATAAGGTAGTCATGGTATCCTGAGGGGCAAAGACACACCCACCCGCCCACCCCAACCCCCACCCCAGTCCCCCTGGATGCCAGGATTGATTGTGAAGGGGAGCGGATGTTCACCTCAGCAGAAAACAGCAAGGGTCCAATCGATAGTCCAGGCTGGCACCGACCACTTCCAGCTACGCTGACACCAGCCCCCATCGGCTAGCACAGGGAGGTGGGGGTGTTTGTACGATGTTAAGTCCTCTCTGAGTTAACACTGGGCGGATGCTCCGCAGTCAGCTCACAGACTCGCTCTATCAACAGTTAATGTCCTATTTAAATTCCAGGCCTAGATTTACACTGATACTCACTTGGCTGCTATATATCGTTCTCTTTATCAGCCTGTGCAACCAGAGACCCGTGAAGCGCTTCAGGGCTACTTGGGTCAAATTATGGAGAAGGGATTTGCTATGCAGTTTATTCTGGGTCTGCATTACCTAAGAATTGCATCACCTAAATTGGAATCGGCTGCGTGTGGTTCTCCGTTTCCCTCGCAAAGGAAGAAAAGGCCCGCGAGTGGTGGGAAGCGCCGGAGCGGTGACCGCGTTAAGCGCCGAGCCGAGCCGCAGGGAGCCCTTGCCTTTGATATCGCTGGAGATAGCAGGCAGGGCTCATGTATAGAATTGGATGTTAAGAGAGATCAGTGCCGTAGATGAATGGGGGTGTTAAAGCAACGCACATGCACAAAGCGCGGCCAGGGGTTTCCCTGGTGATCACAGCCAATCCCCCACCAAGCAGTAGGAAAGACTATCCTACATATCACCTCTGGTTATCTTGTGCGAGGAGAAGGAGGAGGAGGAACAAGAGGTTAAATGATGTTTGACGACGGACCAAAGGGATGCGATGATCCCACGTGGCATCTCCTCTCTCGCACTTCTCACGCTCAACCGCCTTATACCTGTGTCTGGATGGATTCATTAGCGAAGCCTCAGGCACCTGTGTGTGTGTGTGTGTGTGTGTGTGTGTGTGCGCGCAGAGAAACGAGATCCAACGTGCAGCAAGCAGCGTGGAAGTCTTTCAGCGGTCTGCGTTCCAGAAATAGGCCGTCTCTCTCTCTGTTTTCTTCATGCTATTTTAGTGCCTCGTAATGTTTTGACTGACGACGGATACGCTTGCCTTTCTTTGTGTTTCTCAAGCATCATCACATTACAGCAAGCCGTGCTACTGTAGATGGTGGAAGGCAGGGGAAGGTAAAGGAGTTTGAACAGTGCTAGTTTGCAGCAAACTGTTACTGTGCCTCGAATAGACATTTAAAAGTCATCCGACCCTTTTAACCTTCTGTCCCTGTGTGTGTGTGTCACTTCAGGCTTAATTAATTCTTCTTGTCACGCTCTGGTAAGTAATCGGTTTGGGACGGCGTCCCTATGGCAGCTGAACAGGAGAGTTTGAAAGGCGCAGCTCAGGTGCATACGTATACGTGCATTTGTCCTGCGTGACGAGAGGCTTAATTGGACAAAAATGTGCTGTCAAGCTGGTTTAACGTGGCAAATAATGGGCACGGAGCCCACGGCTCACCTGGACACCGTTATGGTCTGGCGAAGTGGCGGCCGGTCAGGCCGGATAGCATGTGTGGGCGGCGACGGGGTGGTGGTGGTGGTGGTGGTGTTATGCTGTTGTTGAGGTTAGCAGCTGATCTGTGCACGCAGACTGTCAGCGACTTGAAAGGCAGGTAAATACTGGCAGCTGCTCACACATAGCTGTTCACATATCCTGTACATGTGTCACAGACACATAAGTGTGTGTACCACTGCACCCCCCCAGTGAGAAGCATATAGTCTGCTGCCCGTCGGCTGCTCAGGTGTCTTCCTTTGGCCTGGTGCGGTCTGCTGAGTGGGATCAGACACAACGGTCAGATTATGTTTGTGCGTTGTGCTCTCTGACCCGTCCCTCCACGTCCACTGTGACCTTTAGGCAAACGTCGCCCTAATGAGACAGAGGCCGGATGAGAGAGAGAGAGAGAGAGAGGGAGAGGGAGAGGGAGAGAGAGAGAGAGGGAGAGAGAGAGGCTCTGCCACGCATTGAGGATGATGTCCTTAGCAACAGCTGAGGCCTTGGCAACGGCTGAATGGAGCCCCCCCCCACCAACACACACACACACACACACACACACACACACACACACACACACACACACACACACACACACACACACACACACACACACACTCTGCTGTCATACTCTCCGAACAACAGGGTGGATTCATGGATTCCACTCGCCTATACACACATACACGACGTGCATGCACGTGCGCACATGTGACGCATGCACGTGTGCGCGTGCATGTGCACACACTCATCGTGGCATTGTGATTATCACAACATACTGCACATAATAGCACAATAGCTTTCCATCTTGTATGCTCAAGGAGAAGTCTTTTTTTCTCTTTTACCAATAGTAATTCCTCCTGGGCTTGGTAATAACTGACCGTTTAGGAGTGAAAATGATTTTAATGGATTTATTAACCGCCTTTGTTGTCGGCACGTACGTGGCTTGCATAAACATTGAGTGAATTAAGATAAATAAATAAATAAAAACCCAGACGCAATTACAAGTGGAAAAACTAAACTCTGGCTGTGTTGTAATTGCAACCAGGTACGGCTTGTTTCCAATCATCGTAGTCACAAATTGTTACTTCCCACTGAATGTCAGTCTCTTAATAGCAGCTGTATCACTTTGTATTCAGATTGAACGCTGTGCTCCAATTAATCCCACACAGAAGAAATAATTGCATCCCTTTGTTAAGTCATTGGCTTTATTTTCCTGCGTCTTTGTTGAAAAGGAAATACAACAAAAAAATCACCGTCAAATTAAAATGCACCTGTTTACCAAACCTATAGCAGCGAGAAGTTACACAGGGGTGAAACAACAAAATGATACAGTGAGGTTTGGGGGGTATTTTCCTCGGAATGACAGCTGTCAATATTTTATCTCCTGGCAGTTATCTCCACGTCTCCCTCTGCTAGATTGCACAGCAATCTTTCTAATCATGTTACGCTAAGCAATTCGGCCTCAATTTGCCCACTGGCAATGAGGGTGTCTAGAATTGCCTGTCGAAATTGCCTTCGACCAATGAAAGAACATCATCTCTCCAACGGCGATTTGAAGCAATTTCTCCCAGACGAGTTCTGAATCAAATCTTCTACAGTACAACTAGTGCACTCTGTGCACATAAAGGCATTTTATATTTTTTCCCTGTTATGACCTGAAGTTCAGAATGACTGCGAGTGTTATCTCAGAGAGATAGACAGAGAGAGAGGGAGAGGCAGAGAGGTCCTGCTCAACCTCTACCCAAGCATGTGAAGATGACCAATAAGGATTATCTCTGGCGTTGTTCTGTGAAGTTTTGGTATGAAGGCTGTCTTTGTGCTTTGTAGCAAACAGCCTGTGATCATCAGACGGCCGCGGCGCTACTGAACACGCTGCTGAACACCCTTGAGAGTAACTACAGTAGAGAGCGTAGATACTCCCTGTCCATCTGTAGAAACTATTAGCCTGTGAAGTTGGCCACACTAATGGCATCTGCTAAGCTGCTTATTGCAACAAAAAAAATAATAAAGTACTAGAGTACAAAGACGGTGCTATGTTGTTGTTGTTATTTCTATAAAAAAAAGAAGTAGAGAGAGCAAGCTGTTCACACCGCTAAAGTCTGGGATCGTGAGGTGAGATTGTGTGTGTGTGTTTTCTGCCTGGTCCACGTGCACACGTACGGGGCGAGCACGTGGTGCTCCTTTGCAATAATCAAGGCAAGTTAATGTTTATTTAATGACTTGCCTCTCCATTGAGTGCGTTATGGACTGGAAGGAGGCCGGTGCGACCTTTTAGGAACCTGGCCTCTGCCTGACCCCCCCTGCCTGCAGCTCGGCTCCTAACCTCTCTGAGGGCCAGATAAAGAGGGTGGACCCCCCCGGGGCTATCGGCTGGGCCAGCTCCTTTTCATGGTCAGCCTCGGAGGAGAAGCGTCTCTGTCTGCCAGACCTGGCCCAGACCCTCTCTAAACACTGTACTGTTAAACGCACAGAAGACAGAGAACCCCCACTGGTCCATTCATCCCTCTCTCATATCCTCCTCCTCCTCGCTTTGCTCTCTCTGTTTCTCTCTCGCGCGTGTGCGCGCACGCACGCACACACACACACACACACACACACACACACACACACACACACACACACACACACACACACACACACACACACACACACACACACACACACTCTCACTTCCTTCCTAGTTGTGTGTTTTGCTGTAGGTGGCCTGGTCAGCCAGCCAGCTGTCCCCTTTCATTCTGTTTTTGCTTTTTCTCTCCCTCTTTCTCTCCCTCGCTCTCTCTCTCTCTCTCTCTCTCTCTCTCTCTCTCCTCTGTCTCCCTCTGTCTCTGTCTCCCTCTCTCCTGTCTCTCTCTGTCTCTCTCTCTCTCTGTTTCTCTCCCTCTCTCTCTATGTCTCTCTCTCCCTCTCTCTGTTTCTCTCCCTCTCTCCCTCCCTCCCTCTCTTGCGGACTATTACCATGACACTGCGTACCCTGCAGTGATCTCATTAATCACATTCAAATGGCACTCTGTCTCTTTCTCTCACCCTCTATCTGCGTCTCCTTCTAATTCCTCCCTCCTTTTCTCTGCCAGCGTCTCAAAGGAAGCGTTTCTCATTATCCAACAACAACAGAGAAATGCTCATACAGTGTGCACTTTTTACTTCTCCCTCCCCTCCCTTTCTTTACTACAGACGGATGCGACGCATGCAGGCTTAATTTAGCCCGTAGACATGCAGCAGTGTGTGCATCCATGCCAGCGTTGCAAAGCCCCCTAAAGACTGCATCACATATGCCTGTAAACATGTTGTGTGTTGCTGCTTTATTCATTCACAGCTCCAACAAGCTAGCCTTGAAAAGAACACTTGGTATTTTCATGTGCATTACTGGCAGCGTTCTGTTTCTTCTTTCTCTTTTTCCCTCCTCTTTTTTTTGGTCAGAAAACAAATTACCCTGTTGAGTGCGTCCTGTAATTGGACTTAACTTCACCAGCGAGATTAATTAATCCATCGCTGATTGGTGGCACTTTTTCACCTGAGACCGAACGCGGGGGAGAGGGTTAGCATTCAATTTTTTCCCGACATATTTTCCTGATGATTGGACTAGAAATTCCGTTGATGGTAGCATTATTTACTTTGGCCTCTGGTAAATACGACTGCCTTGATAGGAGTGGGAGAGAACAGCCGCGAGGCCTGAAGGCATACTGTAGCACACAGTAAAATCATCAAGAAAGGGAAAACCCTTACGGATCCATTTGGATCCGTTTTCACGCTCTCTCCGAGTTAAATTAACGCAGAGGATTTGACTGTGGAGACTCTGGTTTTGGACTGTAATGCTGTTCACCACCGTGGCAATTCATGGTGTGGTTTCTTGTGATGTTGGGCGCAGCGGTATCATTAGGACTGGGAGACCACATCAAAACAACCCGCTGGCCCCCCGATCCATGTCTTCCCAGTTAGGCGGAAAGATTAAACATGAGAAAATTCAGCTCAATATTCCCAAATGTTTCTCTCAGTACACAGCGTTGCACCATCACACCCCCCTCCCCTTCCCCCCTCTTATGAATACTATATTTGTTGTACTGACAGTCAAATACTTGTGTAATAAAACACAACAAGAGACCTGTCCGGTGCATTATTCAGGGGGAGTTGTGCTGGGAAGTGGGGCCTCACATCCGATCAAATATTCCTGTTTCGTCTGCAGCCAACGTAGGCACCGCAGGGAGAACATTTGAAATTCATAGAAATTCTTATCGGCTGTTGCGTTGCCGCTATTGATCAGTTACCGTGGATACGGCCCAACGCGATACGTAGGGCTTGCATTATATTTTTTTCCCCTCTTACCCGATAGGACAGTGATTTCCAACAGCTCTGCCGGTCGGAGACGATTTTGTCCAAGTTCACTACTCCAATGATTGACCTTTGTTGGCAAAGAGGACAGGCTTTTGTTTTTTTTCCTCACTGTTTCAATTTCCAAAGTGACATTGCTGAAGTGCACAGAGAAGAGACAACCAGAGAAAGGGTAAACATCTTGAGGACAGACAAATCCCACAAATAGATTAGCAGAGTGACGTGCGTCAAAGTGCATGGCTGGCCCCGTGCCGGGGCTTCATCGATTTGCTTTACAAAGCATTGGAATGGACCAGATAACTGTGATTAGCCATTTCATTACTGCTGGCTCTCAGAGTGCTGCAAAATTAGATGAATGGGAAAAAGGGAAGGGCACTGAGTAAGGGAAGACAGATTGTATGTACTGTAAGTTGGGCAGAGACACTAACGGCCGACTCCACTGGACAGAGATTATTTGTAGAGCACATTTGTGGGTTCTATTTCACTTACTATGCAAGAGATGAATCTGTTGCCTGTGAATGATCATCCTCATTAGAAGCAGATATGATTTGTACGTAGTCACAAGCCAGTCTGCTACTTTCTATATAAGATAAATCAGGGTTTAACACCTCTGGATTGCTTGAGGAGCCAAAGCAGTTCATCATACTGTGTACTGGGCAAATATGTGTTTATGTGTTTTTCTGAAGTTGCAGTGGGAACTCTCTTGTGGTTTTGATCTTTTTTTTGTGAAAAGTTGTGCGACCATTTGGATGGCAGGTTATTACAGAAGTTCTGACAGTTTGAGTTTAGACGTCGTGTTTGCATTATTCTAGCCTGCATGTGGCTCTAAACAGTGCAAGCGTTTCCCCCTGAGGTACTTACCTCAGAGACTGTTTCCCTCGGCGTTATTTACCTCAGTCATATTTACCTTTAAAACATTGTATGCATTGGCCCAACGATTGAGGCGAAATAAGCTTTGCTTTCTCCTCTCTCTTCAGTCCTGGGTTTCCCCTATCCCTCGCCGTTCCATTCAAACTGGCTGCTTTATCTCTCTTTTTCTTTCATTTCTCACACTCTCCCCCTCGCTCCCAGTCTTGTTCTCTCTCTGACGATCTGACCACAGGGCTGTCAAATAAAAAGAAAAGCAGCCATCAGCCTAATGAACTGTGATGTAGTGCTAATAGCGTGTGATAATATTTCAGAGTACTGGTAATAGCATCTCCCCTCGCCAAGTCTACCTGCTCATCACTTCTTAAACCACGCAAACACATGCGCTCGTTGTACATGCACACACAGCCGCATCGCTTTGCCCTGGAAGCTGTATGTCAAGCTCAAAGCAGAGCTGTCATGCCAAACACTTTCGTGATATAGCTTGGCTGCCTTACTGCCTCATGGTTGAATAGAGATGTTTTAAGTCCTAATAGGGTTGGACAGTTCACTCTGCATTGCTGGACCACACAGTATGTGTTGGGTACACAAATAGACTTAAACCTGGAGTGATAATTTCACTGAAAAAATCAAATAAATGTGGATCATCTCCTTCATTACCACATAAAAAATAGCGTTCCATGCAGGGGCACACACTTAAATAGCAGATCTTCATGCCCACAACTAATTTCATTGAGGTGATGTGGTTTAGTGTGAAAAGGAGCATATAGAGCAGTGGTTTGCAACCTTTTTGATCCCAGGGACCACAATTTATTCAGCACTTGAGGACACTTTAGCTCACAGTTCTAGAACTAAAGATTTGTTTTGCTTTTGTCCACAATTCCAGGCTGGATTTCGGAAACAAAACAGCAAAGAGATTAAAAAAAATACCATTAATCTTCCATATTCTCTAGTTGTGTAGACTTGGGCTAATTCAGATGATGAATATTTTAACTCTTGAGAGTGTTAACATGAGATTTGTCCATCATTCAGCTGGGGACCTGTAACTCTCCAGGTGGAGAGTTCCACGTGGAACTCTCTCCAGGAGCACTGGTTGAAAACCACTTACAGTAGAATAAGGTTGAAGTGGTGAAGGTGTGTGTTTATAGAGACCCTGGCAGACACTGACCCCCAGCCTAGTGGGAGGGTGCATGGGCTTTATAATGGAACCATATTCACGCTGGCCTGCTGCTCATGTTTTCTCCTGAGAAAAATGCGTCCATACTCCACCTCTGAACCCCCAGGCTAACAGGGAGTGAGTGTGTGGCTGCGGGTTCGTTTCATTATGTTGCTATCATAGAGCCAGGCAGCAGCAGGCCACCAGGGCACTGACAGGGAGCATGGGGTCAGAGCTGTGTAACACTATTACACAACACACCCAGAGAGAGAGAGAAAGAGAGGCTTGGACCTACTGTAGCAGCAGGCAGAGAGTGTGCATGTGTTCAACGGCTTGTACGCCTTGTAGGGATATACCAGGATTGATCGATTACACCAGGGGTTTTCAACCAGTGGTCCGGGGACCACCAGTGGTCCATGATAGGATTCCAGATGGTCCCCAGCTAAATTGAAAGTTGGTTAACCAGATGAAACTCTTTGAGAGCGTAAAAAATATTTACGCTCTCAAGAGTTAAAATATTCATTATTTGAATTAGTCCAAGTCTACACAACTAGAGAGTGTAGAAGATTAATGGTCATTTTGATATTATGTTTGACTGTTTTGTTTCTGAAATCCAGCCTGTAATTGTGGACAAAAGCAAAAGAAATTTAGTTTAGTTTTGGGGGTCTGTGGAATGAAAATGCCGTCAAATGGTGATCCGTGGCTCAAATGCTGCATAAATAATGGGCCCTGGTATCAAAAAGGCTGAAATTTCCATGGATTGCACCACGTGGAAGAATATGCACAGAAGAGAGACAGAGGGTAGCAGTATTCTGTCATAATGCCTGAAATACCGCAGCAGAAATAGCGGCTATTTTTGTTATTGTAATTTTTTAAATACTCTAATGACATGCCAAAGGGACTCCAGATGGAAAGTGGTTAAAGCACCTGCATCATCAGAGAGCTGTGGTGGGCTCCAGGGAGGGCAAAGAGGAGGACACATGATCAAAGGATGCAGCCCTTAGTCACAGGTCAGCTCACCGACCGAGTGTTACTTATTACACCGTTAATGGTTACCGCTTGGAATAACATCAGGCCCTGGCCCTCCTCTCCTCTTAACATGACTGGTTAAGTTTTTGGGCCTGGGGCTGGGGTCAGGGACCCTGTCGGGGGGTGGGGGGACGCAGGCCGGTGGTGTCGGACCGAATTAGCTGTCAAGGCCATTTGATAGTCTCTGCACAGCGGCGAACGATCAGCGTTGTTTTGGGGGCTTTTTTTCTCCTTCGTTCCTTCCTTTTGGTCCTTTCAAAGGGACGTGACTCATTGTGAGTTGTGGTGCATATGGCAAGCACAATTTGGTGCTGCTGGAGGCAGCTGTTAGCTCAGCATGGGGTGCTGGGTGGGGGGGCATCCGTGTGTGTGTTGTGTCTGCGACGTGCGTATACCTACCTGTGTGTGTTAAAGTGAATGTGCTTCTGTCTTTAACTTCATTTGCTTCTGATAACAATAGAATCAGCAGAAGTCTTTTAGGTTATAGCCTGGAGGTGTAGGCTGTGCTTGCCAACAAGCTAGCTCTATAGTGAGCCAGCTGACTGACTTGTCTGTTAGCGAGAGTGAAAAGGGTGACCTGTGGTCCCGTGTCAGTTTACCTCCCCCGCTGCTAGAGGGCCATAGATCCTGTCAACATCATTTGCATGCTGCTTCCCTGAGGCCTTCCTGCTTCTTCTCTTAACGGATCTGTTTGCTTTTGGCTTTTCTCGTCTTGCTGTTGAAGCGCTGTGTACAGTACTACGGTATGTTTGTGTGTACAGTGTTTTGTCCACATGCCAGTCCTCTGAGCATATTTGTATGAGCAACATGCGCTTACAAAACTCCCTTGATCATACAATCAAAAGACAGTCTACATATTTCACCCAATTTCAAGGATGTTTCATCAGAAGCAGGATACGCACGCGTGTGCGTACACACGCAGCGGTACGCACGCACACACGCCGTGTGTGGGGGTGCTTTGACCTACTCAGGAGGTTTTGCCTTCCAACCGATTAGGAAATAAGAATCGCTTGTGTCATGACTTTTCCTGTCTAATAGGCTCACATCGTTGCGGCTGGTGCAGGTATGCCGATGTTTAGGCTGCAGGCCAGATTGGAGGGGTCGGGGGTGGGTGGGTGGGTTGGGTTATAAGACAGCAAGGTGTCACAGATCAAATGACTGAATCCCGCTCCCCAGGAACCCTTGGCTGAAAGAGGATCGGCCTGGTGTTTGGGTTACGCCACGGGAGGCGTGCTGCATGTCGTCTTTAAATAAGACACACTTGAACAAAGTGTGGATGATCAGATTAGCGTTGGCCGATCAGGTTTCCCCAGCAAGCCGTTTGGCTCCTACCATCCAGAGCAGCATCTCAGGTCTGGGGAAGACGCTGTTAGTCAGGGGCGGATCTAGGCATGGGCATGGGGGGGCAATGCCCCCCTAAATACCCAGACTGCCCCCCCCCCCCAAACACGATGGCATGCAAAACAACCCAAGATATTTCAAATTAAAGTGCTTATATTTAACATGATTTTAAACAGACCTTTAGCTTTATGCATGCTGCGTGTCTGTTGCAACTCCAACAACAACTGATGTTATTATTGATGCTTTACTTGACTAATAAAAGTCCTGTAACCGAAAATGGTATGGGGGCGGCTTCATCGCTCGTGGTGCGAAGCGACACGGGCAATGAAGCCGCCCCCATACCATTTTCTCTTGCCCCTCCAACATGTTCTTTTGCCCCCCCCCCAAACGGCACATCCGCCCCTGGTGTTAGTGACGGCGCTTTCTGATCTGTATCGTGGACAGTGTTTTGTTGCGAAGCGCTAACAGAGCAAAGTAAAAATTGCACGTTGTCCTGTCCACTCTGGGTCAGTGCACAATGTGGACCGTTGAACCTGTGAATGCAGTGAGTAACTGTGTCTCTTTCTGCACACTGCGCTTTCACATCCCCATCCCATCTGCAGCTAGCGGCCACTTTCAAGGGCACCGGCTGCTCCGCCAAGGAGTGGTGAGGCATCCTAAAATAAAGTGGACCTCTGGGACTCGATCTGGAACAATGTGTGTGTGTACACTACAGTAGGATGATTCAGAATCTGGTCGCGCTGGGCCCCTATTGTTCACCGTTGCTATTGTGTGACGGAGAGGAGAAATTGTTTCTCTTCTCAGGGCACCGCTGACTTTCTGTTTCAAGGAACGGAGATCATAAAAAAAATGTATAAAAAACGTCAGAGGAGAAATAAAACACAAATGTCACCAGAAAGGCGGCTGCTCGGTTCCACTCACTATTTCTGCTCTCGCTCGCACTCCCCGTTCCTGTCTGCCGCTTGGGTGCCATGTGCATCCATCTCTGTCTATCTCTCTTTCTCTCTCTCCTATCTTCTCTTTCCCTCTGTCTGCCTTCACTCTCTCTCTCTTTCTCATTCTCCACTGGGTTTTCACCCTCTGATCCAGCCTGGGCCAAGATTCAATCCCTTATAAGGCCAGTGGAAGCCCCGTCTGCCCTGTTATTTCCATATCAGATCTGCTGGTAACTGACAGGGTTTTCATAGGATTAAGAAAGGAATGTGTTGGGCTGATGGACGGACCCCTGCTACGCTCTCTGACCCAGCCGGCTGGGCTAACCTGGTCACATGCCTGCTCTGCCCTCCTTCAGGCTTCATCTCTTCTCACTTCTACTTCCCCTGCTCTTTTAAGCCCTATTAGTGGCATATTTGATTGAATTGATTGAATATATTCTTACAAATTACAGCGGTATACAGCAATAATGCTTAAAGGGCCTGTATGAATTTGTTACGTAAGGGATAACACCCTCGGTCAGTTGTTAGAACAACTCACCGGTTCGAAGGGTTTATCCCGCTTATTACATGGCTTAATACATTAATAAATGTATGTAACAGTTGTGTAGGCTACGTTCGTCCAGGCTAGGAGGTCTGTTGTTGAGCGGAGCGGTCCGTTATTGTGACATGTGGCCACTCACGTGACCAGAACGCTGGCCTCTGATTGGAGCATTCATTCAAGCCATGTAGTAAATGGAGATATATTAACACACAATGCTATGCGATACAAGACCTCTTCGTTACTAGTAAATGCACATTTACAGAAAATCAGTGGGGGTAATTTAAGGTCCAGTTTCAAAGTCAAGTTGCAAATTGCAGACAGGTGCTCTTTTATGGCGGTTTGAAGGAGGGTAGAGGTCGCCCCTGTTGATGGTTTGTGGTGGTAGGACATGATGCACTTTGGTGCCATGTGCCAAAAATAGCCGATCTGCAAGCTCAAAACCTGTCATGCTGCAATGTCCTGTGAGCTATTTTCGGTAGTATATGCATCAACAGGTCTATTTGTGCACAGAGTTAAAATAACACTCAATTTTTGCTATGTGTTTAACATAGCAGCAGCCAGCCAAACTACTGGCTAAAGCCACTTCTGAGGGCTATAGAAAAACTAATCCCCAGAACATCGCTATCTGAAAGAATGCACAGCACAGTTTGTAGCATATACAATAGGACTATTATGCTCCCCTTTCCCTTACTTTTGCTTTATTGTGCGCTTCTCCCTTTTCTATCCTTTCTCCCTCTGCATCTCTCTCTCCTCTGCCTGTTCCTCATTACATTTTGATGTTTCCACAAGCCCCCATGCCCCCTCTCTGACGAGCTTTAATATGTAAAGTGTCGACTTTTGTGTGTGTGTGTGTGTGTGTGTGTGTGTTGTGTGCGTGTGTGTGGTTTGGTTTGTTGTCATAGGAAGTCTGTTTCTGATTACGTGCAGCTCACTAAGCTTTCCCCTCGCTGCCACACTCGGGCAGCGGCTGGCCCAAATGGAACCTTTAAAAAATGCCCCTCATCCAGGGCCCTTAATTGTCTCAGAGGCTTGGCAGATTCTTTGGCTCTCTCTCTCACTCTCTCACAACTCAATTTCCATCTCATCGCAGCGTTCGCTCTGCCTCCTCTCCCTCTCTCTCTCTCTCAGGGTCTGACACAAATGAAAGGAGATCTCATAGTCCTATAATACGCCTGTGTGTCCTGTGGGGCCCCGGTGGCTGATTAACCTGCATTAGACTCTGTGCGCGCCCCATTACAGTCACCTGGCTCCTTAGGGACGCCCAGGGAAATGTCCTTCATTAGCCTCTGGTGCCCGCATCGCAGGAACACTCATCATACGGATGAACCAGTGCAGCCAGGAGAGCGGCGGCGTATATATAGCGGTCTGTGGGCTCTGTGGGTTGAAGTCAGTATACCGCTGTGGTTCTCATCTTCTGCCTGTCTCTCTGTGGGTCTCCGTGTCGCGCGGCTGTGGCAGTTATTGATGTTGATTTGCGGATGTCTCTGTCATGTCAGCGGTGGCACGACGCTATACGTGCACCAGCGCACATTGAAATAATGACACTCGCGTTGCGTATTGGATATAGGGCGCCGGGCTATGAATAACAAGCAGCCCCGCGCCTCTCGGTTGTGCGCGGGGGAAAATCGAGAGGACGTGTCGCTGGAAATATTGGACTCTGAACAATATAAATCCCCACTGCTGTAGCCCGCCCCAGTGCTCACTCATTTAATCTGTAATGCTTAATTTATAATCCATCATGCGATGGTGTGGCTCGCTGAAAAATAACCGATGCACAAGCTTGCGTTGTGCGTTGTGAGCTTGCAGATCGGCTGTTTCCGGCTTATGCTTTAGTAGCCCGGTTTCAAATACGGCAGCGTACATCCCCTTTTCAGGGCTAGGCTATGGTTCAGCTGCATTGGATGGGGTTGGCTTTCACATTGAAATGTACACTGTGAGTAATTGCCAGTGAAAGGCCTAAATCTTATTTGGAGCGATGCATTCCAAATCCGTGCTCCGGTTCCCCGGCTGGCTGGGGTTAATCTGGTTGGGGGGGTTGTGTGGTGTCGGTGTGGGGAAGACTTAGCCTCTCTGACGCTGCTCTCCAGCCCTCTCTGACATGGAGAGGAATGCAGCGATAAGCAGCGTTACCGAGCCACAGAACAAATAAAATGTCATCAGTGCTTTACATTTCAAACATGAAAGGATGAGAGCAGTGGCTTGGGCTGGCATCCTGGCTTTTTCTGCTTTCTCTCCTTCCTTCTCACAGATCTCCTCCCCATTTCTCTATTTATGTTTCCTCCATCTACGTCTGTCTCTGTGTCTCCCATTCTGCATTGAGGATCTCTGGGCCATGTGGTCGGGGCTCTGAAGCAAGGAAGTTGAACAGTATCGCTTTAATGTCGGACTTCATGCTTTCCACAACAGTGACCTCTTTGTCTCATCTGTCCTCCGCAATCTTCTTTTTCTCCCCCTCCTTTTCCAACTCACCCTGTGTGTTGTGTTTGTGTCTGGGATGACCTGGAACCCGCCTGTAGATTCTCTTCTCTTCTCTTCTCTTCTCTTCTCTTCTCTTCTCTTCTCTTCTCTTCTCTTCTCTTCTCTTCTCTTCTTCTCTTCTCTTCTCTTCTCTTCTCTTCTCTTCTCTTCTCTTCTCTTCTCTTCTCTTCTCTTCTCTTCTCTTCTCTTCTCTTCTCTTCTCTTCTCTTCTCTTCTCTGTCCCTGCCTCGCTATACCTCAGATTCCTTGCTTCTCGTCTTTGCTGCTCAGAAATATTAGCATATCATTGCCGTGAGGCGCTTCAACTTTCACAATTAATGGGTTTTTAATGGTTCCCCCGGCCTGGCCATTATGTGGCTGGGCTTCTTAGGCTAATCCAGTGGGGACCATATGGGCAGCAGGCGCCGTCCCAAACGCTGGACCCAGAGGTGTATTGAAGCCGAGGGGGGGAAAGTGCAGCCAGAGTGTATTTAAAGCCAGGGGAGCGCTGTATTTGAAGCTAAAGAAAGTTTATTTGTTCGAGATCCTCAGGGAGGGGAGGTGGCAGCAGGAGGGCTGTTTCTTTTACTAGAGCGGGATTAAGTGTCAGCTTGGGTTCAAGGTGTGAATATAATGTGCACGAGTGTGTGTGCGGCGTGCGTATGTATGTGTGGAGCGGGTAGAGGTGGCTTTGCTACCATGCGTTGTCACACGCTGTCATCTGCGCCTGTATGCGTGTGCATGTGCACCATGTTTTCATGCCGCCTGTGTGCACAACGTCTAGAGTTACTGCAGGGCTGTGCAGAGAAAGTTTGTATAAGGAAACAGGCGTCAAGCAGTGGTCAAAGACTGAAAACATAGGTATACCCGGTCGGTCATTGTGGGGTACTGGGTCAAAACAACGTAAGGCGTTGACAGTGTTATCACCCAAGAATGAAGCCGTTGGGTCACAGTGTTACATTCTGTGTTCATATTCTAGCTTAACTTCTGTGAACGGAGACAGATCTGTGTGCAAGATGGATGATCTGGCAGGAAGCGTTCGGATGTGGTTCCTGTATTATGTCCATGTGTCAGATTGACTGCTGGGCTATTCATCTCCTTCAAAAGCATTGTTTGGTGGTTGACTGTGACCCAGCTACACCGCACAGTAAAAATCCCCAGTTTTAATGTAACTCAGAGATTTTACAAATTGATACAATTACACTGAGGAGAGGAGAAAACACTGTTTTTTGTAACAGTGTTTTGATCAAGCAGCATGTTGTCGCAAGAAATGAGAGGGATATCTTAAAATGTAAATAGAAGTCTTTGACTATAGCCCTACCTAATCCTGATCCTACTTTTTTAGGATAGGTTAGACTACAGGCGTACTACTGGTATCTGTATTTAAATCAATTAAGGCACATTAGAATAAAAATCCAATTCAAGTCAAGACAATGAAAAAAGAAAAAGAAAAAACGGAAGGCTAAGCCAGCCAGCTATAGCCAAACGGTGAACAAGCTTAAGAGTGTGTTGAACACCTCAGTGGAGAGGAGCCAGAACGGCTCTCATTTACTGTTCCTGTCAATGGGAAGGAGATTAAATACAGCTAAAGACTGTGTCTGCTTCACTCGGCACACTTCTCTTATTCAATGTGATGAATTTAGTCCTCTGATAGAATACATGTTGTGTTGTCGGCTTTGTTCTTTGTGTGAGCGTGCGTACGTGTCTGTGTGGGCGCACGTGCATGCACGCACGTGAGACAGCCAGCCAAGCCAAGTGATGCTGATGCAAGCCGTGTGCACACTCTCCCCAGCACCGTCTAACGTCCTGTAGCAATCCTCTGCAGCCTGAGGGACAAACAGAAGAGCAGTGACATTTATGCCCCCCTCCCCAACTATCTTATCATTCCGCCTCACAGACTGACTGTGGGATAGTGGACAGGACACCGCCGAGCTGAAGGAAGTCTGTCTGAGAAAAGCGCCGCCTTAAGCCCAATTTCATTACAGATCCACAGGCTTGCAACATGTCACATCTTGAGGATTTCTGGCGAGTGACTCCACATACAAGTATAGATTAAGCGTTCCACCTCGTTCGGCCCATACACGTCTTTGTCGTTGTCGTTTAGGGAAATGGCTTCTTGTCCTTCTTTGTTTCTCTCTATCCTGTATTAGCGCCAGAGCTTCCTCGCCCAGCATTTGTTTTCCTGAAGGCACAATGGAGGGTGAAAGTGGTGGATCTTTGTTAGACGGCGGCGTGTGGAGCTCCCAGCAGGCTATCGCTGCTTCTCACCTTCAACGAGCTCATCTTTTAATCAGCCACGATCCAGAGTCTATTGTTCAGAGTACACGCGTTAGAAATGTACCTTTCATTCACGCTGGGGTGGAGACGTGCGTTCACATCGACGTACGCACGCGTGCACACAGACGCATGCTCGCTCTGAGCTTCATTATGCCAGTTCTTAGACTGATTAGATGTCTGTTGTCTCATGTTGACATGGAGTAAACTACAGATAATCCTTTCCAGCTCCTCTCCAGGTGCCTGACATTTTTCCATTCTTCATGGAAAAGGCAAAGTAAAAGAAGAGGACACTTATTTGCAAAAAACATACAGTAGGAGCTCCTTTGCTTTTTTCTGCCGGCTTTAAACAGTCCCTCCGCCTGGGGTGATTGACGCAAGTTTCTGCTTGATGGAACGTGTTTGTTCAGAGGGTGTGTGAGCACAGTGGCTACAGTACAGTCCTGATGCCTGTAGACTCTCACTCACACACACACACACACACACACACACACACACACACACACACACACACACACACACACACACACACACACACACACACACACACAACACACACACACACACACACACACAGTGAGGTCCAGTCAGCCCAGTGGAATGCCCCCAGGGCTCCGGCACATCACTAAGCCTTTGTTCTGGCCTTGTTTTCTTATTGATAAGACTCGGTAGTAGGGACTGACAGACTGACAGAAAGGGCAGGGCTTTTTCTGCACTGAATGATCCCCGCACTGGTTTTCAAGATGGATGAAATAATACATTTTTAATCACCGTCCAGTTCATTACGCGTCACTCGCAGTTTTGAGTAGTTCTTTGAATGTCTGCCTGTCATTGCGATCATCTGTGAGTGATCCTTTTATCGTCCCGCTTCCTGCAATAGCATCCTGTCCTGTGATATTTCATAACATTAAGGTCGAGTCGGCGCTCCGGCGGCTTATTTTTCCTTTTTAAAATACGCTTAGCGTGTGGACTTGTGCACATACACGTGTGTGGTGTACTGTAACAGCGTTCCTCCTCCTCTGCAGCAGTGTATCCTGTGTTTATGGCCTTAATGTGGCAGTGCAGACGGGCAGACTGTAGTCTGTGACTCATAATGAGTTATTGTACGTTCGCTGACAGAGCCACAACGGGCCGTGACCGCCGGGCGAAAGCGCGATGGGGTGGGAGTGGGGGTAGCGGGAGACCGTGCGTGTCTGCACTCTAAACAGGTATCAGACGGCATTACAGGTTCCCACAAGAAGTGGATTAGACAGCTCATAACACTGGGCTCCTCTGAGCAAACAGGCTTTCCGCTTCCATCCGCGTCAGCGTCACTCACTCAACGCCGCCGCTCAGAACCGCCATTGCGCCATTCTGCAGACTTTTGTTGAGGTTCACCGGGAACAAGAGCACCGTCCTATACCCCACTTCACTGGAGGGTTCGTGCTCCTCCTCGGCATCTGCAATGCGTTGTTTGGCTTTGTTTTAAGTAGTATTTCAGCGTCTGTTATGTTGGTTTTCCCAACGTGCTTAGCGGAGAGAAAGCGGATCACGGGTTGGCTCCTCTGCACGCAATATTTACAGAGAACAGTAACCAAGCGACGCTCCAAAAAAAAAAAAAACCCCGCTGTGTTCTCCGTTTTACCTTCTGGCAGGAGGCCATGCTAAAAGGGTCTGGGAGGCGGCTGCCTGGCGGGACTGGCGCGCCGCGCGCTCCATCCCATGCTCTTATGCCACCCGCTAGGGAGGAAGTGTCCTCACCAAGCAAATATGCCAGCTGTGGCCAATTGTAGAGCCCCTCAACCCCACCCCACCCCTCTCTCCGGTACATCCATCCTTCCACAGCCATTCTATGTTGCTCTGGACCGGTGTGGACACTGACTGATCCAGAGGATTTGGACCTTCCTTGTGTATAATGTGGGTTAAATTGCAAGTTACATGAACATAGATTTTTGTTTTTGCAGTGTGGGCCTGACTGTGCAACTTTTCTTTTCTACTTCTTCCCCCCCCCCCCCCCCCCCCCCCCCCAACCCCTGCGGTTTGGTAAAAAGGTTGCTCAATTCAGTCAGCTTAAATGAGCAGTGTTTCAGACAGCTTTGTTAACTCTGTGTCTGCTATGTGCTTGTATTTTCAGTCCACCAGACTCCTTAATAACAGCCTTGGTGGACTGTGTGCGTGTGTGTGTGTGTGTGTGTGTGTGTGCGTGCGCGCGGGTGCCCGGGATCCGCCTGCTAGCATGCCACGGCTGTATAAATGTGCAAATTTCTGCGGTGTTACGTGACGAATGGGTCTGTTTTGGTTCTGGCAGACGCAGTTTGGGGGCTCTTCTGGAGGGGAGGGGGGGTCTGTACCGAGTCATGTGTCTCAGCATGGGACCATCCAAGTGTAGTTAACATGTATGAGAGTGGATTAACATGGAGGCCTAGCTCCTCTCCTCAGGCTCACTCTGTCATGGAACTGTCAGGCCTCTGTGAGACCCTCTCTGAGACCCCTCTCAGCACCACTCTCGTCTGTCAACAGCCAGCCCTGTCCCACTGACACACACTCCCAGGCACATAGGCATGCAAGCGCACAAGCCAGGGGCGGATCTAGGCATGGGCATGGGGGGGCAATGCCCCCCTAAATACCCAGTCTGCCCCCCCAAACACGATGCCATGCAAAACAACCCAAGATATTTCAAATTAAAGTGCTTATATTTAAAATGATTTGATACACTACTACTGCTACTAACTAACTACAGCTGTGTCACCACCACTCTCTGAGTCAGACCTTTAGCTTTATGCATGCTGCGTGTCTGTTGCAACTTCAACAACAACTGATGTTATTATTGATGCTTTACTTGACTAATAAAAGTCCTGTAACCGAAAATGGTATGGGTGCGACTTCATGGCCGGTGGCGCGAAGCGTCACAGGCGATGAAGCCACCCCCATACCATTCTCTCTTTTCCCTCCAACATGTTACATCCGCCCCTGGCACAAGCTCGCACATGCGTGTGTGCTGCCGCACGCGGGCGGAAGGCACACATATGGGTCGATGGCATGCCCTCGCGAACAAACACGCACACGTGCCTAGGTGTGCCAGTTGATACGGCCTCAGGGGACTGTCGCTGTTGTCCTCGTGGACTTCTGTTTCTTCACATACAGGTACGGTATATATATTTTGATATATGTAGGACACGAAATATGAATGATGGCTTAGTTTCCGTCAGTAAAGTCCCAGTACACGTCTGCCAAAAATAAGAACCTCGTAGAGCTATTGTTGTGTTCATGTAAGACAGCCGTACACACAGTGCACCCATGCTAACGCATAACACATGTTGTTCAAGAGGCCACAATACAGCCGTTGGAAATTCAATGACATCCCGGATGAATGTAAGTAGGCCTACTTCTTCCTTGTATATAAAGTGGCCAAATAAACGAAGTTACATAAATTCAAGATGCATGTTTTTTTCATTTCCTTTTGGAAGGTTCTGTTACCGCCTGTTAATGCCTAGCAATCATGCACTAGCAATCATGCACAGGCAGGCAAAATATAAAGAGAAAGAAAATATATACAGTGCCATTGGTACATGTGTTGTTGAAGTTACAAACAAACAAACCACAGCAGAACTTTAAACATTGCAAAGCTTTGAACAAGACACTGCTTCTGAATTAACACATTATTCAGGATGAGAAAAACACTTAATTTAATTTTAATTAGTGCATTCATACACCACAGTTACTGATCATTGTCTGGGTGTTATGAAGTCATCAGAGATAATTTGGTCTCGTCTAAGCCCATTGATGTATTGTTGTTGCCGTCATCGACGCTGAATACCTCCAAGGACCTTCGCAGACGCTGGTTATCCAAGCAACCAAACGCAAAAGGAAAAAGCCAAACAATACTGTGACTCACTCACACATGGTTATGATTTTAACGAGAGTGTGAAGATGGATAGGTTTTAATGAAGTACTCATCACTCACAGACATAGATATACACAGACACATACACACACACAACACACACTGTTGAGTCAGAATGCCCATCTCTGACCTTTGTGATCTCACTGGACATAAATATCGTTGTTGTCTGGCAGAAACCCAAACTGTTACTTGTCTGGAAATGGAGAGAAAGAACGTAGATGAATGTGTTTTGGTGTAGATATTATTAGCCACAAGCTCTTGTTAATAGCACACTTTTCATAGATTCATTAATTTATAAAACCCACACACCAACTTAATGACTTTTTACTTTCAAAGATTTTCCAATAAGAGCAAAAATGACAGATGGCATATTAACTTCTTCTCAGAAGTAGAGTGGCTGGATGGTATCCGCAGAGTTGCTAGTTCGAACACTACTCCCACGAAGTAGTGTTCTTAAGCAAGACTCTTGCATAGCCTATGTAAATTTGGTAAATTCTCCATTTTAGTTGTAGAACATGTTTTTTGTTCCTTTTGTTTGACACGGTAGTGCGATGGAGTAGGGCATTTATTGAATTGAAGTTGAGATATGGACATGCCAGGTTTCTGCCCTGACAACGACCATATGCTCTGGAGTCTCTTCACTCTCCAGAGTGAGTTTGTCATCCCAGCTGCGCTATGCTGCCATGGAGGAGGTCGGCTGGGGAGAGATCATGCCCGTAAATAATAACTGTATAGATTCCGTAGGTCAATCTGGCTTCACACCACATTAAAGGACGAGTGATTGATTCGACCACCAAATGATCGATAGGTGACCCCGCCGACCCTGCTTCTCTGAACCCCCCGCGCATGTGTGTGTTAGTGTGTCTGCATGGGCCAGGCTAGCGGTCATGACCACTCAGTCATCCTGCAGTGAACTATGGGGGCCAGCTGGATTCTCCGGGTCTCGCTCCCGCTCTGTGGGGGGTGTGGGGGGACGGGACGGGATGGAGGGAGACATGTCTGTCTCTGTCTGCCGGCTGGATGTCATCTGGGACAACCCCCCTAAAGTAAACACATGCATATGCTTGCTCACTCGCTCACTCACTTGTTCACTCACTCACTCACCCACTCACTCACTCCTGGCCCCATGCAGCTGCCTCCCAGCTTGCCCCCTTTTCCCCCTCTTTCCCCCTGCCGTCAGTGAGCGAATGGGGGGACCAAAGCAACGGAAGAAGGGGGTCCACGGCCTGTTAGTTCCACCCTGCAGCAGCCTGCCTTATACCGCGTGTTCATTGGGGATTATTGTTATTGAATTATGGAGGGGGGGTGGGGGCTCCACGAGGAAGTACGGATGGCAGGCCTTCACGTGGCTGCTGATGCATGACACCCCCCCCCCCCCCCCTACACCCCCCACCAAATTCATCCTCTGGCTCCAGTCTCACAGCATCAACTGACTGCATGCCAGCCAGCTTGGGCCTGACGGCAAGATGTTACACCTCCCCCTAGTCTAGTCTGTGCCCTCAGACGCCTTTTAGATGTGCGCACGCACATACACACGCACATGGACAGTATGTATGACACGCGCAGGCCTACATACATGCAAACACACCCACACACACACACACACACACACACAGGGCGATGTAGAAGCATGCTTTCCTCACAGTTAGATTCTGGATTTTTGCAGACCTGACCGTACACTGTAAAGTCTTGAGTGTTAATTTAACCCGGGGAGAGAGAGGGAAATGGAACTGCAGGGGCATGTGGGACTTAGTCACGCAGGGGTTTTGCGGTGTGCATAGCAAGAGAAAGGGAAAGCGATAATAAATTGGTGGAAAGTGGGGAGAAGAAGGCAAGATGACTGCTGTGAAGGTGGTCATGGAGTGTGTGTGTGTGTGTGTGTGGGGGGGGGGGGGGGGGGGGGGGGGGGGGGTATGTGGTTGGGGGAGAGAGGGAGGGAGGCAGGGGAGATGTTTCCACTCTGCTGCCTGTCTGCTCCCTCTGGTCCTCCCCTGAATCCCCTTGCCCTTAGCCCTCCTAGCATTCCTCACACCCATCTCTCATCCCCCCGTGCCATGTTGTGCCCTTAAAACCCCCTGTATCCGTCCTCTCATCCCCCACATTCACCTCCCCTACACACACACACACACACACACACACACACACACACACACACACACACACACACACACACACACACACACACACACACACACACACACACGTTTAGTAACAACACAGACAAGACCCCAGGAGACTGAACCATTTATGCGTGTATGAATGTATATGTGTGTGTGTGTGTGTGTGTGTGTGCGTGTGCGTGCACTCACATGTGTGAGCCGACAGGCACAGTCGCACACACACACACGCACGCACGCACGCACATACACACACTATTCATCTGCTGATTTCCTAGCTGCTTTCTTGCCTTTGTAAGGAATTGAGATTATGGTTCTCCATGCTGGTCTCGCCCAGGGGATTACAGTAGATTGATCCAGGCTTTGCTGATGTCTGGGACCACAAATAGGTGTTAGACAGTAATTTATATGGAACCAGAAGGATGGGCGAATATTTTCATATACTGTCGTGACTAGACAACAGAGAAGCATTATCATATAGTATTTTCTGCTGATGTTATTACCTGGGCGCCATGAGGTAATCTATTTACGATCGGAAGATTGCCTCAAACTGGTCATGTGGTCTTTTTTCGGAAGCGGATCACGATGCTTTTGGTCTCCTGCACGTTTTTTTCCCCATTTCCTCACAGCGATGCAGCGGTATCCATGACCCTCATCACATAATGCGAGGGGCGTAGGGGGATTAGCTGACCTTTTACCCCCTCCCCCTGCGGGACTCTGCATTTCCCTTCTGGGACCTGAGACCACATGACATCTATACAGCCTCTTGCTAACATGCTGCACCTCTATGGATCCTAATCGTTCCTCTCGGGACGATTGGAGAGGAGACACACACACACACACACACACACACACCACACACACACACACACACACACACACACACACACACACACACACACACACACACACACACATACAGTACGGTATATTTACAAAAAAACAAAAACATGGACAGTATGACACGACAACATACATGCAAACACATATACAAAGCCACACACACACAACACACACCTATGGGGCGATGTAGAAGTATGCTATCTTTGCAGTTGGAGTACATTTTGGACTTTGGCAGACCTTTTACCGGACACTGTAAAGTCTAGAGTGTTTTATACGCATAGAGGAGTGACCTCATGACATCTATACAGCATCTTGCTAACATGCAGCACCTCTATGGATGGAAAAAAAAGGAAAAATCTGCAGTCTCTATGAAGGCTATGTGATACTCGGACCAGCCTAAAAGTTGTGACTTAGGGGTCAGAAAACGGAGCTCTCGGGAGGGCTGCTGCAGCCTGAAAGAGGGACAAAGGAGGGACATTTCCAAAAATTTCCAAAGGGTCCAAAAAGAAAAATCATTAACATGGTGAAACACAACTTGATGATAGAGCCGCCATTGGACTGTCCCATGAAGTGAACGGTCTTTGCGACGGCGTAACTCTGTCTATACTCTGAGCCGAGTATTATTTGGGCCGAGCCTTCCTGTTACCATATATACAATATGTTTCAATCACTGCGTTTAAGCTGACAACCATGGGAACCGAATCCAACGTTTGTTTCTGCCTCCCCCAGGCAGGGGGCGCACACACACACACACACACACACACACACACACACACACACACACACACACACACACACACACACACACACACACACACACACACACACACACACACACACACACACACACACACACTCCCTCTCACTGTGTGGTATAGAGGGATGTACCCTGCATATGGAAACTGATCCTGACACTGTTTACTCTGCACCGTACACACACACAGACAGCACAGCGGCAATGCAAAGCTGTGAACTGTTCCTTTTTTCATCGTCAGGAATTCACTCACTGTTGTCTTTCTACCGCTTGTCTCTGTTTTTCCCTCTGCTCACCTCCCCTGTGTTCTCTTCTTGGCTGTGTTTGAGTCGTCACGACTCAAAAACACAGAACCTTCGTTATGCTGCTTTAGAGAGGGGGGGGGTAAACCGGAGCCACTGAACTGTCCTCAGATGTTCCTCTTCATCCTGTTCCCTTCCACTTCCTCCTCCTCCCTCTCTGTCTGTTGTCCCACGGCTGACAAGGCACAAGGGCACATGGAAATCAGAGAAAGGGAGTTTGCCTCAGTTGCACTTTTTCCAACACGTACAGTGTACAGTGTATACTCACAGACACAAGCTGGTTGGCAGAAGGCTGGCGTGAGACTCTAAGGGCTCTTGGCTGTTTGTCTTCAGGACTTGTGCTTGGGCATTGCGCCCTTCTGTGACATGACTCCTTCCTGTTTGAAGTTTCCTCGAATGTGTGTGTGTGTTAGGGGGCGTGCTCGTGCGTGTATGCACGCAAATCTGTTCTTGTCAGAGTGTGTGTGTCTCTGTGTGAGAAAGTGTGTGGGTGGTTTTGGAGGGGTGGGAGGTATATCCACTGTCTGCCCCCTCTGAGGAACAGAAAAAAACACCTCCTGGGGTCTGCCAAAAACCGTTAACCAAACACCCGTTTCTCCCTCTGTGCTCCTTCCTCTCTCTCCACTACCTCCCACATATGGACACACTTACTCAGCGTCTCATTGTAAGCGAACAAAGAGAGTGTACGCAGCGGTCAGGAGGGGGGAAATAGAGAGAGAAGCGCAGACGGATTATATCAACTCAGTATGAATCCTCCCCGCAACTGGCCTTCCCCCTCGTATCCCCCCCGACTCGTCTTCAAAGAGGGAAGAAAATAAAAAAACAGTCCAGTTAATGTGGTCCTTCCTTACAAGATTGGAAGCCAAAACATGGAGAGAGAGAAAACGAAGAGGGAGGGAGGAAAGAATGTTTAATGTTAGAATGAGAGAGTGTGTGCCCAGTTGCGGCCCTGACAGGAAACCAGAGAGTTAATAGGGGGGGTGGGGGGGGGGGGGGGTCTGGACTGGACCGAGGTTCCCAAACACGGAGCCGACCGGCCGGAGTCTGTGGTCAGCGTATGAAAGGAGGAGAGACGGAGAACGCGGATGTGGTTTGATGTGGGTTTGTCCTAATTTTCCCCTACTAAGGAGGAGACAAAGGGACATTGTACTTTACTGTATACTCTACCTACCTGCCTGTCTGTAGTGGTTATTCAACCACATTAACACTGCCATCTCTATTTTGGTCCGATTTCCAATAACTGTTCTAAACGGTTTAGTTTTACTCTACTGAAGCTCACATAGCGAGTCCCGTAAGTATACATACAGGCCTGAAGTGGTTAACACTTGTGTAGGCTATAGGCCTGGGATGTGAACACAACGGCTACCGCTGTCCTTAAGCAGATGTTTTCCCACATGCCATTTTCCTTGTTACAGGAGAATGATGATGTCATCACAAATCGGACCAAATTGTGATCGGATGAGCGTGAGAGAGAGAGAGAAAAGACAGCCTTCTGAGCGTTTGGGATTTCACGGTTGTGTCCTTCTGTTCGTTTCTGTTTTTCTCCGACCATGACACCTCGGCCAAAACCTCTCTGGCTCTCACTGCTGAAGCTAGACATTACCTCAGAGAAGTATACAGTGTGTGTGTGTGTGTGTGTGTGTGTGTGTGTGTGTGTGTGTGTGTGTGTGTGTGTGTGTGTGTGTGTGTGTGTGTGTGTGTGTGTGTGTGTGTGTGTGTGTATAAAAGTTGATCCCACAGGCAATGCGTTGAGAAAATCAGCGAGACCAGACAGCAGGATATATCACAATCTCTCTCTCGTTCTCTTTCTCTCTGTCTGTCTGTTTGTCTCTCTGTCCCAGGCAGAGTTAAGGTAGACAGTAGTGCAGTCTATCCAGGTCGCATGTGTTGGGACACTGAGAGCTGTCACAAGAGTTCAGGTCCTGGAAGGAGGTGTACTGTATGTGTGTACCGGCTATGTGTATCCTGGGGGAGAGTGATGTGCCTCTGAAATGTGTGTAGTGTAGATGGACTGCTCCACAGTGCACACACACACACACACACACACACACACACACACACACACACACACACACACACACACACACACACACACACACACACACACACACACACACACACACACACACACACACACACACAAAGACTGTGTTTCAGGTCCTTATTCTGCCCCTGTCCTATAGCTCCTCTGTCCTCACTCCTAAGGTTATTTAAAGAAGGAAAGGACATCTATATGTAGGTAGATATATGTCTGTGGCAGCCTAGTATAATCCATTTTCCCCCTGGTTTCAAGAGAATTTAGGGGGAAACAAGGTCAAATGAGATCCCTCTGGTGTTATGCACACAGGCTTCTCTCATTGTAGCGTTGTAGTTGGATGGTATGCTGTCTTAGGCCTGGCCCTTTGTTACTTGCAAGTCTTCCACCTTGAGCCATTCTCAGTCTGAAAAATTGAGCCTGGGTTTTAGGGTTATAGAGCGACACAATCCTGCACCCTTTCAGAATGACAAGTGGCCCAGGAAATGATCCTCCATTCATTTTCCCATAGACTTTTTAAAATGTACTTCTATAAACACATCATGCGGTCTAAGCCAACTGTTGTGATAATTCATGATAATGAACACAATGTTTTTGGCCGATCAAATAATTATAGGGAAAAAAACATAAAAAGTGTTTTTCTTCTTTCTTATGAGTTTGTTTTAGGAGATATGAAGGATATTTGTTTTTGGTGAACAAAGTCCCTAGAAAACTTCTAAAGGTCTAGCACTGTAGTGTTTTTAATTGGTTTAATCGATTTATTTATTTCATTGATTTATTTATTTTTTGAATCATGGTGTGCAAGCATAGACAAATGAAGAGATCACACACATACGCACACAGATATACACACACAGACACACATGCATACAGACACACACGCAGGCTAGCAGGGCTAGCTGACTGCTGTGCTGACCAGCACTAATACACTAATGGTGCTGTTCTACATACTCGATATGCAAGTGTCTATTGGCAAGTGTTCTTATCCTCCCTCAGCTAACGGGGTGGTGGGGGGATACGGTGGCTAAAGCACAACCTCAAGACATTGAGGCTCCTGTATCGATAAGGAACTATTGCATGTGTGGTCGTCCTTGATTTACGTGTTTGCTGTTCCATCATTGCCTCACGGCTGGTTAATGGCGTGTCTCAGCGATGTAGTCGGAGCGTCCCGTGACCAGTGCTGTTCAGAATGCAGGGTGTATGGACACAGCCCTCCTGCCCAGTTGTGTCACATGACTATATTACATCATCCCTGTGTGTGTGTCCGCTCGTACCTCGGAGACGCCCCCCTTCCCATCGTCCCACACGCTGCGGATGGAGCCTTTTTCCCATGCAGGGAAAGCACCTCGCTCTGTGGACGCCATATGTCTATCCAACCCACAACCCCTCCACTGAGTACATTCACTACAATGTTGAGGTATTTGTACTCTATTCATACGTGTATGTAATTCCAATACTTTAACTTCACTACATCCCGTATCCAAATATTGCACTTTTACTACAGTAGTTACTGTTTTTTTTTCTACAAAACATATGGTAAATTAACTGTCAGCCCTATATACTGTACATTGCAAACATTTGAAAATGGATGTTATACAACCTCGTCATGCGGGTTGTAGATCTGCTATTTTCAAAAGCTTTGTATGTGAAACCTCAAAATGGAATGGGGGATTCTGCACATTAAGTACTTTAAGTACCTTTGGCACTTGATTTCATTTAATTCATTTTGATGAATTGATAATTCTTTTGTACTTTTACTAAAGTGAGTTTTGACCCATTGACTGGTACCGGGAGTATTTCTACATGACTTCAGTAAAATAAGGTAGTCTTTCCACCTCTCTCTCTGCATACAGAGGAGGGAGGCCGAGGCATGGCCATGTGATGGAGGTGTGTATCGACCCAGGGGGAGGATGAGGCTGGAATACTAATAGGGTTAATAGAATTAATGTTCCTGTCACCCTTGGGTGGGGAGGAGTGTCAGGCCTCTCGCATGCTGTTTGCAAGCTGATTGCTTTTTCCCTCTCTGCGCACAGTTACGGCTGTGATCTCTGCACTGTAAAAATCCTCAGTGTCGATTTGATCCAGAGCGTGTGAAAACTGACCCAACAAGGGTCTCTCGGATTTTGTTTTAGCCTAAACACCTGGACGCACTGTTGTTCTGCCACCCTCTTCTTCTGTCTTTCCACCCACTGGCCACTTTCGGGAGGTTCAATTGTAACTTCATTCAATTGTAACTGATTTATACAAATCTATATTTGACATTCCAGTAAATAAATCACATAGTGTCTAGAGAAACAAGTACTTATCTAGCATATTTAGTTGCTTATATTCAGTGGTTTTCAACCATTTTCATACCAGGGGCCAATATTTATTCTGCATTTTAGCCATCGACCCCCGTTTGATTTTGAGTCTAGTCTCTGGGACCCAAAACTAAGTTTTGTCCACAATTTAGGAGAGAGAAACTGGCAAAATGTTGGTCAAAATAACAACTCTTTTACATTGTCTAATCGTGCAGATTCTTGAAAATTACATAATTCAGATGTTTAAATATAATTTAACTCTTGAAACCAAATTTTGGTTTCAAATTTTGAGTTGCAGATCTATGTCCCCCCTGCTTGGAGAGCCTAAAATCGCCTATGTCTCTGCCTGTCTGTCTGGATAACAGAATGCTGTCTCCCTCCAGCTACCTATGTTACAAATGCCCTTTCTTCATTAAGTTATTGATTTTATAAAGTGCTTCTGATCTATAAGTCATTCTATTATTCCCTGGGTCTGGGTTGGTGTGGTGTGTTGTGTGTGTTCCTGCCTGGCTGTCTCTGTGTCTGTGTGTCCATGATGCTCGCCACGGTCCAGACAGGGGAAGGCAGAAAAGTGCATGCGTGATAATGGAAGCTTGACATTTAAAGGAGTATATTTAGAGGCACTGAATTAGCATCTTTTATCGGGCAGCCCTGGCGGTCCTTCTGTAAAGCAGAAGCATTAAACCGCGCTGCATGATTGGTGGGCCCATTTTTGAGAAGAACGGCTCAGCAGCTCTCTGTCTGATTCATAGACTACAACACACATACAGTACACACTCCTATTCTTCATCTCTCTCTCTCTCTCTCTCTCTCTCTCTGTCCGTCTCTGTTTCTGTCACACTACACACACTCCCTTTTTCACACACACACACACACACACACACACACACACACACACACACACACACACACGCACACGCACACGCACACGCGCATGCACAGGCACGTAGACAGTACCTACACACACCCATCTGCCTCCCCTCCCACTTCCTCTCTCTCTCTCTCTCTCTCTCTCTCTCTCACCTTACACTGACCTGGGTCTGGGCTGCTCATGTACAGTATTCTGCATACGCAGCAGTTTTCAGAGCATGTGTATGAGTTATGAGCCTGCGTGAGGCCATGTTGGGAGGGTGTGCACATGCGTGTGTGTGTGTGTGTGTGTGTGTGTGTGTGTGTGTGTGTGTGTGTGTGTGTGTGTGTGTGTGTGTGTGTGTGTGTGTGTGTGTGTGTGTGTGTGTGTGCGTGTGCGTGTGCGCAGACCCGTACAGCAAGAGGGTTTCTGAAGTATTGTGAATATTCTGTCACAAACACATGTCTGAACCAATGAGTATCTCTGCGTTTTCCCAGTCTGCAGGACGACGCTTGTCGTCACTGCATACACGCTGTACAAACACACACACACACACACACACACACACACACACACACACACACACACACACACACGCACAGGCACAGCATCTCAGTGCACGTGTTCGCGCGCATATGCTAATCTGCATGTGCTTGCAATGCTGAACATTATAAACATCCATATAAATGTGGCGAACACATGACCGTCCTGTGACCATCCGTCATGTTTCACACTGCTTTCTAATTAGCGGACTAATTAATCAAAGCCGTGTTTATTCCTCTCACGTGGTTAGAATATGCAGTGAAAACCAATAGCCTGTTGTGGTGTTGATACGCTGACTGCATTAGGTAAGTATGTTCAAGCAAGCATGTCTAACTCTGTCTGCACATGGCTCTGGTCTAGACCATTATACATAGATTATATAGTACTGTGTTTGTGTGTATATATATCAAATTAACCACAGCTTAGAATTAATTAAGCTGTGGTTAGGATTGGGCTTAACTATAGGGAGTAGATAGGGCTTGTCTTTACATGTTGTTTGGTTCTATTTACTGTACAGTATGTGTGTGTATTCACCCTAACCTCATTTCAAAAACGTTATGCCATTTAGAGATTTGTCATCAAGTTGCATTAGCCTCAATATGGTTACTGCTAACAATATTGATCCCATAGACAGGTCAATTAGGCTGCACAACGGCACATTTGTTCCAGTCCCCTCCCCCAGTCCCCCTCCTAGACATGTCCATTACTTTACTTCTTCAAAGTGTTATTATTTCCACTAAGACAAAAACTGATGGTGAAGTGTGGTATTATGTTGGTATGATGACAACACCAACAAGCACTGAAATTAGGGATGTGCAGGGTTTGAACTTGAACCATGCACCATGCTGCGGTGGACATGTGTGTGTTTGTCCAGGACCCCCGTGTTGAGGTCTCTGGCAGCAGAGCAGGGCCATGGAATGAATGCTCTCACAAGACGATGCTGATGCTATCATGTCTTCTATTCTGTTATCCCCCCCACCCTCACCCCCCGCACAGACACACACCAAGTCAAATAAGGAGAATGAAGACAATAGCAATGACACAACATAGCTTTACATCCCAGAGCATATCTGTGTCAACACACACACACACACACACACACACACACACACACACACACACACACACACACACACACACACACACACGCACACACGCACATTCACATTGCCCGCACTTTCCGTTGACATCCCGCTGCTCTCGTGCCAGAGGGGAAAACGGTTGCCATGACAACCCTTGTCCGGCGCTGGGATTTTTTTTTGGCCTCCTTTTTCTCATGAGGCAGTTGAATGGGGTCAGACACCCCAGCCACCCCCCCACCCCCCCAACCCCCAACACCACTGTCTCTCTACACAGCCCACTGTTTGACCAGCCACTGTCCTTAATAACACACCCCCCACCCCCCGTCTCAATGCTGCTGGGTGGCCAGGGGTTAAAGTTCACAGCGATGATGTCCCCCATGCAGCTCACTGTGTCCTCAACTCTGTGTCTCACTCTCAGTGTGAAGACCCCAACACGATGTAATGACCCCGCAGGGGCCTCGCAAATCCTAGCAATGAGAGGGTAAGTCCCTCGATCTGTAGAACGATCTGATCCTCTTGCCTCTGTGGTGTGTCACACGTTGAGATGATAACTTTATAGTAAAAATCTTAAATGTACACCTCCATGTAATGTATCTACCTACCGTAGATACCTTGTTTTCCTACCGTAGATAAAAATGTTTTCAAGTGTATCTCTTTCTCAGTCTCTCTTTGCGCCACTCTGGAGTCCTCTCGTGTTCCTTTGTTTTCGTCTCTCTAACCCGTGCTCTCGTTTCTCTTTAGAGCAGGGGTTTTCTACCACTGGTAGTCCACCAGTGGTCCCTGAGAGGATTCCAGGTGGTCCCACTCCCCAGGCTAAATGATGGAAAGTTGCTTAACCAGATGTAACTCATGAGAGCGTAAAAATGAAACCAAATGGACCCTTGCGGGTCCATTTGGTTTCATGTTTACCCTCTCAAGAGTTAAAAATATTCATCTTCTGAATTAGCCCCAAGTCTACACAACTAGAGAATGTAGAAGATTAATGGTCATTTTGATCTGTATGTTTGCCTGTTTTGTTTTCTCTGAAATCCATCCTGGACTTGTGGACAAATGCAAAAGAATCTTTAGTTTTGGGGTCTGTGGGGCTAAAATTTCATCAAATGGTGGTCCTGAATAAACCGTGGGCCCTGGTATGAAAAAGGTTGAAACCCCCTGCTTTAGAGAGCTTGCCCTTACCACAGCCTCCCAGTGTCCTGTGAGACTGGCATCCCTCATTAGGTGTCCCTGTCAGTCCTAATAGGCACAGCAGCATGCGTCACAGAGGAGGTGCATTAATGTGACCCTGATGAAGACAGCGTAGTAGACAAGTCGGGGTCTCATGGCGACGTAACCCATTCATCAATATGAGGCCGCATGCACAGTAAAAATCCTCTGTGTCGAATTAACCTTTTGTAACTCTGAGACCATACAACAAAATAATAAAGACACTTATGGCGTCCATTTGTGGCATGGATCCTGCTGGCTATAATCTCCTAGTGTCTTACTTCTACCTGCCAATCCTGTCCCACATTTAAAGCCTCCCCCTCCCCAGTGGGAGGAATTGAAACCATTTCAGCTGGTTTGCCCCTCACCTCACCTGAACCTTCCGCCGAGCTACTCTATTCTTGATTCATGATCATCGTTATGATCTACTTTAAACAAGATCTGCCTCGGGCGTAAAATAGGAGGATGATGATTATTCTCTGGCGTTTCAGACCTTTTTTTGAAGTTCCTTTCATGAATGTGGTGTAAACGTCATTGTGTGTCTTTTGTTGTTCTGTGGGTTCTGTGAGTTGAGTCTCTCGAATGCATCGCTTTCCACTTCTCTCTGTTTTCTCTATTTTACATTTCTGCTCTATTTTTCCCATTGATTTGGGGTTTTGAACCCACTTAGCATATAGTTTTCATCTTCTTTCACTTAACATAACAGTCATAGCAGTGAGATAGACATCTTTAGGAGGAAATAAATTACTTTTTGTTTTCCCAGAGACTATGTTTCATCTTGTAGGTCTCATTAATAGGTGTTTAAATATTTGCAAAACATATACACACTGCCCAAAAAAGGTTCAAAGCATAAACATCCATAAACATGTATTCTAGAGCACTGTCCTTAGTGGATCTTCTGCCATCCAAAGTTTGGATGTAATTTTTTACTTTGTACTGCATTCCTCCCAACATGAAAACACGGCAACATTGGGAACTATATACCGGTAAGTGCTAACTGTTAGCTCCAAGATACTAGTTAAAGTTGAGTAAAATTACCTCAAAAGCATGCTCCAAGTGCAGTGCTTGAGTATTTAGTTATTATGTGCCACTGTGCATCTTCCTCCCGTTTGATAATTAACAGCCACTACAGTCTTTTGTTCCCGTGTTTACACGTGTATGTGTGTGTACGTCTGGTGAATTATTGCTCATTGGGTTGGGGTAATTCACCGTGAATGGTGCCCTTTTCATCCTGAGCGATGAGCATGTTGAGAATGTTGTCAGCAGCTGATTAGGTGTCATCAGAGGGAAGGGTGCCATGTCACTGCACTATGACACCCCCGAGGTGCAGTGGAACAGTCTCCTCTCAGTCAGTACCCTCACAGTTCCTTTGTTCATCTCCCCTCTATAGCTTCCATTTACACTCCTTTTCAACACTTTCTCCCCCGTCAAATTTCCATCTAGCTTTTTATCTTCTTCGGTTCACCTCAGCTCACCTTCTATACAGTACAATCTCATACTCCCTCCGTCTCTAGAGGGACGTCTCCCTCCATAGTTGGACCAACAGAGGTGGACTTATTGCAATGTCAGCTATTTAGTTTTTTGTACTTTTTTATAACCACAAATAATACTCTATTTTCTCTCTCTCTCTTTCCAAACTACCCAAGCGCCACATGAGTGGGCGCGATGTCCTCTCCTTGTTGGCGAGTTCGGGTTTTTTTTGAGGGCTAAGCAGAAAAAGTGTTCCCACCGCATCCCTCAGCTCCGTGCTCTCACTGAACCCTCCTGGCCCTCGTCCACAGGCAGCCAGGCTGGCCTCTGTTCACAATCATAATGCCAGGCTAAATATAGGCTTCGCATTGTGCCGCTGGACTTAAATGTGTGTTTGCGCTGATTATGATGGAAGCCTGATCTCGTCCCACCGCAGGGCCCCCTTTAACGCAGACCACCGTCTCTGGTTTCTATTTGTGCAGAGGGGCAAACTGCTGATATAGCCGTGCTTGGGTTTGTGAGTTATGTAGCCGAGGACACACAACTCACATTAATGTCACTCAGAAAGTGTAAACATATACCCGAATATGACTATAAAGGTCCATCTGGCTACATGTGTACACTCTCTGAGTTAATGGCTATACATTAACACAGGATTTGACTGTGTATGAGTAAAAACTCGATTGAATGCACCTCAGATTACTGAGGAAACTGGTGTGGAATCAGCTGTTGAAGCAGGCTGACAGGGAATCGATCCAATGCGACGTTTGATGTTTTGCCCTCGATATTCAGTAGAGATCGATATGGCGGAAGGAAGGGGGCGGTCACTCGAATGTATATCAGCAGCGACTTGTCAGCCTCAATCCCTTAGAATTCTCTTCCAAGTGATTAGAATAGATGGTTTGTGAGGAGGGAGGGGGTTAACTGCTTTCAGCATATAGAATAGAGAGCCAGATCAATAAACTTTATGGAGCCTGGCCAAAAATATAAAGTAATTGTCTTGTATATTGACCCACTCCACGGTCCATCGTGGCAGATATAGTACGGCCATTGCGACCAGGTAAGGAAGAGTATTGCGCTTTTGTTTATGTGAACGGAACAGCCTCTCCCATGATTCAGTCTCTCTCTCTCTCTCTCTCTCTCTCTCTCTCTCTCTCTCTCTCTCTCTCTCTCTCTCTCTCTCTCTCTCTCTCTCTGCTGTTTGTTTTGTTCCCTTTATTCCCTGTCTAGATCTCTCCTCCTCTCCTCTCCTCTCCTCTCCTCTCCTCTCCTCTCCTCTCCTCTCCTCTCCTCTCCTCTCCTCTCCTCTCCTCTCCTCTCCTCTCCTCTCCTCTCCTCTCCTCTCCTCTCCTCTCCTCTCCTCTCCTCTCCTCTCCTCCCGTGTGTATCAGTGGGATGGGAAGTGATGTGAGGTGCGTATTAGCCAGGTGGGCTAACATACGCCTTATGGGAGCTTATAGTGTAAAACAGAAATGGGAACAAAACAGGCCATGTGCTGGGCTGAGAGGAGCTAGCATGCACACACACACACACACACACACACACACACACACACACACACACACACACACACACACACACACACACATCCTTGTTTTTGGTCCATAGTGAGGTCTACAGTAAAATGCCTACAGACTGAGGACCACCACTTCTGATTGATTTACGAAAATACCAAGGGTCATTCTGGACACTTGGGGACACCCTTATCCCAAACACTCACTTAGATTAGCTGAAAACCTCTTTTTTTAAAAATATTTTTTACAAACAAAGTGAGGACCGGGAAAAAAACACACACACACACACACACTCCTGTTTGTTTCTGGGGCATAGTGAGGACCGGCCACAAGCTGTAGATTCTTAACAGTTATTTCTATGTTGGTGTGTTGCTTATCTGAACTAGCGTTAATAATGAAAGTATTTAGATAAAATGTAATTATGTAACAAATGCATCTATTGCATCTATAGACCTGTAAACCATGTCTTTTGTTCAACTTGAATAAAAACATTTAATTCGAACTTGCGCTGCCTGTCCCCCCCCTCTTGTGTAGATACACTGTATAAGCAGATTCAACCTACCATAAAGTACCTTTGGGATGGAGCCATCTGTGGGTTTAGTGTGTAAGCCAGTTATTTGTACTATGCTCAGCAGTGGGACAAATTGAATATAACATTTATAATACAAGAGAAGTTGGAGCACTTTTTACTTGCGTCTTCAGAGCCAAATGTTGAATTTACTACAAGTCACTATACCCTCACATGTCCTTCCAGAATCAGCATCTATTGTGATGGAGCCAGATAAATGTAAACACTAATATACATGCACGTTCCAGAGGTGGAAAGACACTGATGTAGTGAATCTAGAGATGGTTTCATTTCCCTTTATTGCGTACAACAACAACAACAACAACTTGTTAGGCCTCTTCCTCGTTCCCCCAGGGAGCTCCCAGGGATGATCCTAGCCGAGCAGTGTTGCCAACTGCCGAAATCCAAAATGCACTAGAGTAGTGGGTTTCAACCATTTTCATACCAGGGCCCATTATTTATTCCTCATTTTAGCCAAGGACCACCATCTGATGTCGATTTTAGTCTCTCAGACTAATTTAGGTGAAATAAGTAGTAAAACGTTTGTCAAAATAGCATTTCTTCTACATTTTCTAAATGTGTCGATTCTTGAAAATTAGGTAATTCAGATATAATATAATTTAACTCTTGAGAGCGTAAACTGAAACCAAATGGACCGTAAGGGTCCATTTGGTTTCATTTTACGCTCTCAAGAGTTACAGATCTATAAGGGGTCCATTTGGTTACCAATGGTCCTTTCTAGGAAGGAAGGGGGACTCTATCATATAGTGACAAATGCGCCTAGTATTATGTATATTATCCATGTCTTCATCCTAGCACTAGTCTTTGTAGGAGTCAGTACCATGTCACTACTAATGACACCAATTACTTTGCAAGCAAGATATCATAAGATAACATAATAGATGTATATATATGTATGTATGTAACCCCCTGTGCATTTGCAAAGAACAGCGAGCTAGCCATTAGACTGATAGAACATCAACATCACATTGTTACATGCACTGAAGGACCACAGCCAACCCATATACGTTTCAACCCTGTGGTATGCAGATATTTGAGATCTAATCTGTCTTTGTCACATTTATGCCAATATATGGAGATCTCGGTATTGTTATTCCTCCTTATATGCTGCCCAAAGCACTGTTGTTAACAGACAAACTGAGCTTGTTCCCAGCTACAAGTACCTTGGCACAATCATCGATAAGAAATTGAAATTTGACCTCAACACTGGCATGTTGTACAAAAAAGGTTGACAGCACCTACACTGTTTGAGGAAACTGGCTAAGTTTAATGTGGATAAAACTCTCATGAAACTGCTCTATGGTGCTTATGTTGAGTCTATTATTACTTTCTTGATTATCTGCTGGTTTGGTAATCTTAGCGTCAAGGATAAGAACTCCCTTGTGAGATTGGCACCCAAATGAACAGCCTAGACCACATCTATAATAAGCAGGTGTTCACTAAAGTTAAGTCCATTTAAGCTGATAGAGCTCACCCTCTATATGTACATAGTACATACTGTTACCGTCTGGGCGCCTGCAAGCCCCCCTCATTCATAAGAATTGCTTTATGTTCCTTTGTCCCTAACTCCATCGGCCTGCTGAATGCTGCTGAGGGAAGGTTGGGGAGGTAGTTTTGCACTTCAGTACTTGGTGACCGTTTCAGCTCTGTTCTATCACTGAGGACCTGTCTGTCAATGCATGTGTAGCCCCAAACGAAATAACCAGCATGCAACAGCCCAGCTAATCGGGCACTGCCCTATACTTGCGTAATACTACATTCGGCTAACAAGATTTTGGAAGCAGGAGTGGGTGATGGCCGGGCATTGACCAGGCCCACAAAAATAGGGTATGCCATCACAATTGAAGGCAGGGAACCCTCTTGAAAAACCCAGTGGGTTAACCTTGGCAAACCACACAGATTACCAGTATGGTGAAGATGAGCAGACTGCTAAAGATTTATTCACCACCTGTTTCCTATAGCCTACCGGACCACCCATAAGACTGCTTCTTTGACATAGGACCAGAGATGAATGCATGGTTATGTGATTTTTTTTTACTTTGCCCACAAGCACTGTACTGCATCCAACAGTTCCTGGTTAATTGTTGACAGTGTAACACTGGGTCAATTATGACTTAACAACCCCACTATCACATATAGGAGTGAGAGATCCTATAAATACATTAACCACAGCATGAACCATATACTGTTACTGTAGGTACGGGCTCCATATGAATAGAACCAGCGGCTGATGTATCAAAAGTGTAAAGTTTATTCACAATTAGAAAGACTACTTTAAAATACAGAAGGGAAGCGGGGGTTATATTAAGTCATATCAATATATATCATGATGCTCTAGGGCGGATGTATAGGCAAACAATAGTAATAGATTTACTGAGTCCTCTAAACTAAACAAACACTGCAAATCAACCACTCCAAATCAAAGGAAGTAACTTATGTAAATAAAGCAAAATAAAGTAAAGTAATCACGGCAAACAAAACTCAAATCATGCAAATAATTAAAAAATTAAATAATAATTAAAGGCCCAGTATAGGCCTAATAAGTTCTATTATTGCACACAGCCCGACTCATAATCATTGTAACACTCAAACTTTCAAATCCCCAATAAATATATGTATGTATATGGCACGTGGGAAAAACTGTGATTTAATGAGCAGATTGGTCCTCCAAGTCAGTATATTTTCAGCAGCCCACTGTATGTAGGAGATTTGTGAATAGCTCGTCTAAAGGACCTGGAGGCACTGAAGGCTTGGTTGTTGCTTTCAGCCACTTTCAGCTCTTCTGCCTCACATAATTCAGTATTGTCGATGTCACCTTTGTAGGACTGAGCACCACCTGCCTCCAGCTCACAAACACTCTGGCACAGGCTCTGGCCAAAACAGTAGGCCTTGAGCCTGAACTGCCCTTGCATTAAATACCATACAACTCTATTTTGTATGGATTTTTTTTATATATATATTTTGGACATTAAGGGGTTAATAATTAAAAATGCCCGAGGCATATCAGTGGGCACCCTCTTGAATTCTTAAGAGGTGACTCCAAGCTACAAGAATCACTACTATATCACATATCCAAAACATTTTCTATCAATATTTATTTTAGCCAGTTTAAATACACTTATATTATGTGATTAGAATAGATGTTTGTGTGAGGCAAAAATCAGTATGATGCAATAATAGGATACTCAGATTTTTTTTCTTTCACCTGTCAGAACAAATCACTGCTGTAGTTTCTGTAAGCTCAGTTCAACTGCTGCCCTTCCCCCATACTGCCACGGTTGGGTCGTTAATGTAGCAACACAGCCTAATTAACGACCCTGCACTCTACTCTATGAAGGGCAGAGCAGAACAGTTTGGAATTTGGAACAGTATCTCACACTTTGGACCTTGGTAAACCTGTGGAACTTTCTTTTTGTATTCTTATGAAGAAACCATGATGTACATTTTTTACAACCATCATATGTGCATTATTATATATTAGTGCTTATTGAAAAGTATGCCTTTCTGGAAAGCAATTCTTTGCTTTCCTGGTGCTTCCTGGCTGGTGCTCTCTCCTGCAGCAACTAGTCCACTCTATTCACTGAACGGATCAAATTGGAACTACTTGACTTATGTTATTTGGACGTCCCTAAGAATCATAAAAATGAGTTTGAGACCCCTGTCCTACTGCGTGTTCCATGCTGAAAATAGAGCAGCTCTGCAAGCTCACAGCACATTGTGTCTGCGTCGCGTTGTGAGCTTTTAGATCAGCTATTTTCAGCTTGTGGTGATGTGAGAGCTGAACTGAAAGCCTTCGCAAACAAAAGAAAATAACTGGTCTTGGCACCGTTCTGGGCTCTGTTAAAGAAGTGTTTCACCCCAGACTGTTTATAAGTTACTCCATTCAGTATTTAGATACGTGGTGACCATTTTAACTGACTGGGGTGTTCACATGAGACTGAGTAGACCATAAGATGACCAAAAGTTTTTTTTTTTTCTATACTTGGTACACTGCCAAATCAGTTGATTTACAGTTAAGTAGCCAGTGTGGCCGAAATGCACAGGATCTAAGTGGTTAATGCTTAAGTCATATCTCCAAAGTAAAGTACCATTAAGGATTTAAAGGTATAGTAAGTGGTTCAAAAACATTTTCTGTTAAAATGCTCCATTATAAGGTGTGCACTGTTGCACTTCACCTCACTGTAAAGTATGTGCATGTACATACCAGGAGGACTGGAGGATTTCCCAAATCACACAAATCACTAACTATTCCTTTTATATAACTGTAGTGGGAAATGAGCCTAATACAATGTTTGGCTCTGAGATAGTGCAGTAGAATTGCCTGTAATCAATGCACCTGCGCAGCCCCCCCCCCCCCCCCCAATCCCCCACTCCACTCTACTGTAGCATTTTGTAAAGCTGCTACAGAATGCTACAGTAGAGTGGAGTGGGGGATGGGTGCAGTCTAGCTGACAGTTCAACTCGGAGCATAAATGAAACAAGCTATTGAAGAGGTCAGACCAACTTTACACACAGCTCCAGTGTATACTGTACTCCAAGGTGGGCACTGTTGCACTTCACCCCACTGTAGAGTATGTGCATGTGCACATCTTGTAACCAGGAGGACTGGAGGGTTTCCCAAATCACACAAATCACTTACTATACCATATACAGTATATAATTGTAGTGGGTAAATGGGCCTATGTTTGGCTATGAGATGTAGTGTAGTAGAATTGCCTGTAATCAATGCACCTGTGCAGCCCCCAAGTATCCCAATGATAGTATAATGTGTGCTGTGATGGTAATAATGTGCTTGATGTAATGGATACTAATACTAGTTGCAAGTAAAATGCAGTGCACCATCTGTCTTTCCAAAGCTCTGTTAGGCCTGCCGTAGGTGTCCAAATTACAACTAATATCTGTAAGCTGGGGTCTCTGTCAGGGGGACCTTTGCGACTACATGTAGGCAGTTATGAATTTGTTGTACTTCTTCATCAGAATCTGGTTCACACATGTTAGTTAGTTAGTTTATTTTAGGGCTTTAACCAAAAAATCGATACATCGATGCATCGATTTGCATAACACGTGTCGACTCCAAAAAGCCTGAGTCGATAAGTTGTTTTTTTTCCCTTTCTCCGAGGGAAAGGGGTAAGGAGGAGGAATTAAACATTTACCTTTGTTTTCCCCTTTTTTCTTTCTCTATGTGTGCGACGCGTCTGTATATAATTCAACTGTAATATTGGTTGCTTTACTGTCACTCACGGACAGAAGTCTCCTTTGAAGTTTCCTTTGCAACTCTATCGGAGTTAATAATTTAGGCTACCAATCTTACTGCAGCTGCGTGCGCCTTGCGCTCTGGGCGCGCGGCGTTCCACTGATCATTAGGCTACATACACGGATCAGATCGAACAGCAAACAGTGTCAGAGAAATACAGAACTTTATCAACCAACATTTCTACAACGTTCTACATCTACAGTGACCATCTTGTTCTTCGTTTCGCATTAGGCTGACGGGACGCATGCTTCTGTCCGCGTCGTTCTCATTAATTTACTGAATGGATCAGAAAGCGGCACGATATGGTGGTGTTCGAGGAGGAGGAGGATAGGAGGAGGCTACATGTAAATGGATCGTATTCTGCGTTCTAACGTGTGGGCTGCTGTGTAGGCTATTGATAATGTTATGTGTTTTTATGGCTGGCCTGGGAGTGGACGTTGTGCTGCGTGTGCCAATATTGTTTTCATATTAAGCTTGCCACATGGTTCATGCGTAGCCTCGCGATGTGTTTTGTATAAGCACTGTCTGCGTCGGCATCATAGCGGCACCATTTGACCCCCCCCCCCCCCCCCCCCCCCCCCCTCGGGGAACCACCACGACGGACCCCCCCCCCCCCCACCGCGCCATAAAACGATAAATCGATACAACTTCGACTTGACTGTCTGACAAGTCGACTTGAAAAAATCTCAAGTCGTTAATGCCCTAGTTTATTTATTGTCCACAAGTGGAAATTTGTCTTTAGTCTCATGTACAAAAAACATTAAAAACGACAACAAGATCAACAACAAGCAACAAACATTTACACACAAAACATCTTAACAGGCAGAGAAGAGCACAACAAGGCATAATACTGCACCAAGCCTTTGGAATAAAATATTTTTTAAAAAATATTACGGCTACGGTTAAACTTTGGTGTTCTATAACGTCTACCTGAGGGGAGTAATTCGAACTCCCTGTGGAGTGGATGAGAGGTGTCGTTGCTGAGGTTACCATACCACATAGCTATGTTAAAGGTCATGATTCCCTCTATGAGGTTCTTGTAAACAGTCTCCATAATGTATTTGCTCACTCTGAAGGAGTTGAGCCTGCGCAACAAGTGGAGACGTTGGTTACATGATTTAAAAATATTATCTGTTTTCATTAAAGTCAAGGTTGCTGTCAACAATAGATCCTAAGTATTTAAAGTTAACTATCTCTACATTTTGTCCCTTCATCTTAAAGGGCTGCACAGGGTCCTTTTGATAAATAACCAGTTCCTTTGTTTTTGTTATATTAATATCTAAGGAGCTTACGTCGCACCAGTTTTGGAGAGAAGACACGTGTCCTCTGAATGCTTCTTCCCCCACTATTTTTCCCTTTTAGCATGGCAACCAAAGCCATATCATCAGCATACTTAAAGAGGCTAAACTTCTCCTGATCTAATTTGAATTCATTAGTGTACAGGGAGAAAAGTAAAGGTGATAGTATTGTCCCCTGCGGAGCACCTGTGTTAAGCACAGTGATGTCAGAGCGGGTGTCATTGACACGGACCTGTTGAGGACGGTTAGAGAGGAAGTCTCTGACTAGGTGGATGATACCACCATTAACCCCTATATCAATGAGTCTCTGCAGGAGAGTGTGTAAAATCATTAAACAGGACCCTGGCATAGTGGGTGGGAACCTGGATGTGCTTAGTCAAGGTGTTGACCAGGCTGACAGTTGCATTATCAGTTCCTCTCTGGCTTTTATAAGCAAATTGTAGATGATCAAAACAATTAGAAACAGACTCTCTTATTAGTCGAGCTATATACTCTCTCAAAACATTTCCCCAGAATAAAGGTAAGGGCAATGAGCCCGAAGTCTTTCAGTTCAGTGGCTCCAGAATTTTTCGGAAGAGGTACAATGCAAGACATTTTCCATCCGTTGGGCATAGTTAAAGAATCAAGCAGGTACTGAAAAAGCTCCAAAAGAATACCTTTAAGTTCATAAATGTTTTTTTTTTAAGAACTCTGCCTCTCAGGCCATCAGGCCCAGGAGCAGAGTTGGTCTTGATACAGGACAGGCTAGTTACAATCTCATGTTCATTAAGTGTAATAGGGACATATTCAGGAATGGACCTACACACATTATCACGCTCAGTACTGAAGTCGTTATTATCAAAGCGACTAAAAAAGATGTTTAAGTCATTAGCAAAGGATGGAGAGGGGTGTGACAGGGGGTGCGCTTTTGCTTAGAGTCCCTGGCCATCATCACCTTTAAACCTTCCCATGCTTTCTTGGCATTTCCTGAAAAGTAGTGATGCTCCACTTTATCCTTGTATTCTATCTGTCTCCAGCTTGCATCGCATTTCCTCCTTACAGTCCTCTGTCCAGGTCACAATCTCAATTTTTACTGTCTTTTTTCCCGTTTCAGCCGAGCCCTGTAACGTGGAAGAACATGTACGACCTTGTGGTCTGACTTCCCCAGGGCAGGCTTGCAGGTGGCTTTATAGGCATCGGGTATGTTGCCGTAGCACTTATCCAAAGTGCGTGCCAAGCGCGTCGGACAGTCTACATACTGATGTGGGTTGGGGAGGTGATCGGACAAGTCACAAGAGTTAAAGTCCCCAATAAGCAGCACGGGTTGATTCGCTGCACGGGAAAGCGGACGCATAGCGCGTATTTCTTCTTTCTTGTTGGTCAATGAGCAAACATTAGAAAGAGTTATTACCGACAAGGGGGGTCTGCTGCCTCGTCTCCTTAGCCGTTCTCTCACTCCGCCTCTCGATCCTCTTTTCTTGAATTTAGTCCATTTTCGCGTTCCGGTATTTTTAAATTCTGGATACTTATCCAGCGAGTCGAAGTCAGAGTCTCCTGGTCTGGCTGGTTGCCTGAGTGACAGGAGCTGGTCCTGGCTGCAGGTGAGGACGCCGACCTTGCCGTTTAAGCTCCATACTTCAGCGATTAAACAGCTGACAAGGCACATAACCAGCCACAGTATCATACCGATCTTGAACTTCATTTTGACGAAAAGAGAATGCGGGTTCAAGCACTTAAAACAACGTAAAACATAACAAAACAAAAGACGAGACAGAGAGATGAGACACGGGTCGGCAGCAGTGCAATGTAATGTAAGGCTGAATTTCACCAATCTGTCCTCCCTCTGGCATTTTGTAAACAAATGGGCAGGGCATGGGCAGCCCTTGTGAGGATGGGGGGTACTAGGACAGGTAGGCCCTCTCTAAACACAAGTTAAGCTCCCCCGGAATTCCCATAGACTGCCATCATAAAAATCGACCCGGTAGAAAGGATACTGAAAATCGCTTGCAACTGGTACATGGGGTGACAGTTCATCAGACTTGGGGTCTGTTACTTTCCTTGCATTACTTTAGAAAAGGTAGTGACTCAATATGATGTTATTATAACAACTCAAAAGGTATATTAATGACATAGTACAATGTTGAATGAAGAATTGTGCTCTTATATACCTGCATGTGAGAAGTAACAAAGAAGAAACCTTGAACCTTATAACTTAATCTGTAATTATTATTGGAAGTTATATTCAAGCATGTTCAAGGCCATGAATAATTGTGAATGTCAAGTACAAACCATTTATTCCATTTTTGGTTATGCATCCTGGCACAACATAGCTCCATTATGCTTAGCAATAAGCATAAAGGAAAGTGAGGACCGGCCGACCGACCGACCACAGCGCTGTAGGGGGGCGCTGTGGAGCCCGGTCCTCACTTTCCAAAGGTCCTCACTCTGTCGGGTTAACAACGAAGTCAGTCCTCACTATCCCCCAATAAAGTGAGGACCAGCAAAATGTCCTCACTTCCCAAACGGTCCTCACTCTGTGAGTCGAAAGCACGTGTGTGTCCTCACTATGTACCAAAAACAAACACACACACACACACACACACACACACACACACACACACACACACAGCAAATTTCCACATGCCGCTCCACTGCTGACACCAGAATTCTTCAGCCTGACACAGGTGATGGATTAGATGTGTTATCGAGGCAGAGAGAGGCGATGTGGTTTTCTGCTGTTGTGTCGTGAGAGAGAGAGAGAGATGGGGGGGTAGTGATTGCTCAGTAGTTGCACCTAGGCAGGCTGCTACATTTCAAGCTGGCTTTCCAAGACATGCAAAAACGCATGTGGGGACATTTTTACATTCAAGGTAAGAATGAACACTCAGGATTTCGCTGTGTATAGCCTTAAAGCCTGGCTGGAACAAAGTGTTCTGCCGCATGATAGGGACGGAGCACACAGTCCCTGTGTGAGTGTGTGTGTGTGGGTATACTGTTGTACGTACGTACCCACGTGTGTATAGATGTGTGCCCTTCGCTGTTGCTCTCTCAGCCAAAGAGCAGAGGGAAAATTAGGATGATGTGGTGTTGTTTCTTTGTGTCTCAGACGGTATATATATATTTTTTTTTGCACCGTGGCCTCACTCCTGAAATGTGTGTGATGAATTTCCCCCCAGATTGAAACACACCACACCAGGGGCGGATGTAACATTTCCCAATTGGTGGGGGGGCAGGAGAAAATGGTATGGGGGCGGCTTCCAATATGGTATGGGTGCGGCTTCCAATATGGTGTGGGTGCGGCTTGATCGCCCGTGGCGCGAAGCGACACAGGCGATGAAGCCGCACCCACACCATATTGGTTACAGGACTTTTATTGGGCAAGCAAAGCTTCAATAACATCAGTTGTTGTTGAAGTTGCAACAGGCACACAGCATGCAGGTCTGACTCAGAGAGTTTTCTTTTTTTAATGATGAAATGCTGCTGGTTTAGTGGTGCCACAATTGTAGTTGTAGTCAGTAGCAGTAGTAGTGTTTCAAATCATTTTAAATATAAGCACTTTAATTTGCCCATGCCCATGCCTAGATCCGCCCCTGCACCACTGACGGCACACGGCACACATGACCCTGACACATCACAACCCCCTCAGCCCTTCTCCCATCCACCATCACACAAGGGACAGACTTCATGGCTGTGCTGTGTATCAGTCTGGTGATAGTTGTCAGCCTGTCAGCACACCTCACTGGTGGCACCCTCTTCTCACACACTCATGATTAATACGAATGCACACACATGCAGCACGCCTGCGCGCACCACAAAACACACACACGCTCACATGCACACAGGTCTAAACCCGGTACACGGAATAACAGCAAATATTGAAAATAGCTGAACTCCCCAACATGTTGCATCATTGATGTTCCCCAAATTGGGACACCAAGTTTTATAGTGGTTAAATCGGTATATCTATTGATGGAGCAACAGCATGGGGTGAGATTCAGTGCTGGATTCACTCCACGTGTTTGTCAACAGACCCTCACTTCACACGGGAGTGATTTTTACTCTCAGATCAAAATTGGCCCTGCTTCACCTGAATTAGAGCGGATGGTGGAACCTTATCGTAGCCATTTTGTCCCATTCCATCAGTGTGATCCTGCTTGACTCCAGAACATTTTCCTCGTCCCACTGACTGACAGAGAGAGAGAGTGTGTCTGGCTGTACTTTGTTCAGTCTAATCCAGTGTGTGGGATCAAGCAGATAAATGCGACGCCTATCTCTGCAACACCCGAGCCTGTTGAACTGGATTAGCGCAGATGGACGAGATAGACCCCCAGATATCTCACTTATGAAGTTCAAACTTCCTCTCACTGTCCCACTCACTCTCAGTATCTCTTTCTTCCTCCCTCTCTCTCTCTCTCTCTCTCTCTCTCTCTCTCTCTCTCTCTCTCTTTCTCTCGGCGTGTCATGATTGTTAAAGTGTTTGTCACAGCAGGGAGTCTGCCTGTATTCTATTCCAGAGATCTGCCGGAGCGTTTTCTGTAATCCAATTCTAGTTGCAAGGTGCTGCTGTTCCTTGCCTTGGGGTGGGTGGTCAGAAAGTTCCAGTGCGTAGGTTATAGTGTCTCTGCCAGCCAAGGTGTGGTGCTAGAATTATGTTCACTCTCGCGGCCGTCTGTATTGGTGTTGGCACCTCTCCTGTTAGAGACATGTTAACATCCCTCACAGTGGAGGATCTAGGCATGGGAATGGGGGGGCAATGCCCGCCTAAATACCTAGTCTGCCCCTGCAAACCCCATGCAAAACAACCCAAGATATTTCAAATTGAAGTGCTTATTTAAAATGATGTGAAACACTACTATTGCTACTAACTAACTACAGCTGTGGCACCACTAAACCAACAGCATTTTATCATTGAAAACAGAAAACTCTCTGAGTCAGACCTTTAGCTTTATGCATGCTGCGTGTCTGTTGCAACTTCAACAACAACTGATGTTATTATTGAGGCTTTACTTGACTAATAAAAGTCCTGTAACCGAAAATGGTATGGGGGCAGCTTCACCGGTGAAGCCGCACCCATACCATTTTCTCTTGCCCCCGCAACATGTTCTCTTGCCCCCCCAAATGGGACATTTTACATCCACCCCTGATCCCTCATGGCTTGGGTTGGAAAATTATTCACTATTCCAAATCTGCAAGGCAAGCCGTCCTCAGGTAATGGTTTACAGCTGTGCCTTAAAAAGGTGTATTTTTGAGGGAATAATAATTATGACATAGCCGTACAGTGCGTCATCGAATCTTTCAGTCAGACCAATATTGTTCTTTTGAAGTATTCATAACGATCGCTATTTCCCGTTGGAAATAGCATTCCCGCAAGCGGGCAGTTTGTCATTGTGGGTACAGTGTGTTCCTGCATTGTTATTCAGCCTTGTTAACGGACTGTACACAATACAGCACTGTTATCACTGTAGTAACTTACTAGTGATGGCCTAAATATTGGACAGGGAGGCCACACTGTTATTAGTCTTTACTGGGGAGATCCTAACACTGCAGATGTTTCGTGGATGGCTTATTTAGCAATTCTACAATGTTTGCCCATGTTGTACATGTTGCATAACACAGTGTGCATTTATAGACTCCGACTGTAATTTTTGGCCCCTTGGTTTTCTTTCTATCTTCCGGCTGCAGCATCCATAATAACACGGCATGCACACATTCGTCACACTTTTGCCCTGGATTTATTCTGCACTTTCACTCGGCAAATTGCTTCACACAGACACACAGATCCTCTGGGGATCTGTTCCCTGGCACAATCTATCCCAACCAGAGAGGGGGTTAGATAGAAAGAGAGAGAGAGAAGGGGAGAGGGGGGGGGGGTGAAGTTTGAATCGGCTGTTTGGTCAATCTTCAAATATGTTTTCCAGGGTGCTTACAGGCTCTGATCAAAACCTTCCTATTGGCGTATAAGAGGCTGAAGGGCAGCCTCTGAAGCCCATGCCATGGACATGGTCCCCCCCCCACTGCCTTGCTCCATCACCACCCCCTCACTACTGCTGCATGCAGATAGTGCACCTGGAATTTGAGGCAGAAGAGTTATTCAAGTTCTTGACTGAGTTTTTGCTATACATGGCACTATTGCACTTTGCAGCTCCATTGCGTGTGTGTGTGTGCCTGTGTGCCTGTGTGTGTGTGTGTGTGTGTGTGTGTGTGTGTGTGTGTGTGTGTGTGCAGCATATACAGCAAGGCTGATAAAGAGAGGCTCAATCTTAGTAATCTCAGTAGAAGATACTGCCATCTATCTATGCCATGGTTTGCGTTTACTAAGTTTATTTTTATTTTATTTATTTTTTTACAAAAAAAACTCACCAACCCTGGCTGAAATCCGTAACTCCGTCTCCATCCGAGTAGAAGTGGAGCGTCGCAAGTTTGAATCCGAGTCCGGTTTGTTCCTCATCAGCTTTTTTCCCAGGTTCAAGGTGTATCTGATTTTCCGCTGGAGCGGTAAAGCACAGCGTGACCCGGCGGCCCCCGGAGGTACACACTACACGTTACAGGGCATTTCAACAAGATCATCCATCTTCCCCTTTCACTCCCCTCCCTCACTTTACTCACTTTCCGCTCCCTGGGAGCCTGCTGGTGAGACAGGAGGAGAGGGAGCTAATGGCCGTGGTGTTGAAATGGGCGAGGGCCGGGCCCAGGCAAGGACGGCTCTCCGGGACGCTCCTGGGGTGGGGTCCTCCTGAAATAGAGGGGCAGTAATACTCTCCAAGGGGCCCCGAGGTTAGGAATCCAACCTGTTAGCAGCTCCCCCTCCGTCAGCCTGATAAATAATGCAGGGTCAGAGGGAGGCACAAAGGGGGACCTGTAAGTGTGAGCGTTTGATAGGACGGGCTAAAGGGTTGAAATAAGACGACACAGAGGAAATGGATGTTTCAAAGCCGAGGTGAATTCTTTTGTGGTGCGAGAACGATGCCGCTGGCTGTTTGCTGTCTAAGCGTAAGTGTGGGAGCGATTGAGAGAGCAACATTGGTGGTGTGAAGTGTTTTTTTTGTTTTTTTTTTTTTTTCTACAGAACATAGTTTTAGGTCCAAGAGGTATCTGAATCTGAAGCTTTGATTTCTCTCTTTTATTTGCCAGAGGTTTTCTTTTTTTCTTCATCTTACTTTCCTTCTCTCTCTCTCTCTCTCTCTCTCTCTCTCTCTCTCTCTCTCTCTCTCTCTCTCTCTCTCTCTCTCTCTCTCTCTCTCTCTCTCTCTCTCTCGCCCACCCAAAAACCAAGCTGGTGAAATACTTCACAGAGCCCTGGGAGATGTTCTGCTACTGCGCCTCGCACGCACACACATTCGTCCTCACGAATGTGTGTAGGTTTGGGCTTGCAGAGTTTTTCTCGGCTTCTTCTGCAAACATCTCCTTAATATGGAAAGCATCTGGTGTTGTGTGTGTGTGTGTGTGTGTGTGTGTGTGTGTGTGTGTGTGTGTGTGTGTGTGTGTGTGTGTGTGTGTGTGTGTGTGGTGTGTGTGTGTTGTGTGCGTGTCTGCGTGTCTGCGTGTGTGTGTGTGTGTGTGTGTGTGTGTGTGTGTGTGTGTACACACGTTTGTGTGTGAAGGGGGTGAGGTCATTGAAGTTTATTCCATTGTCTTGGGTTTTTGAGGTTTCTATGTACTGTAGAGATGATGTACTGTAAAAAAGCATTGTAGCATCTCTTTGTGTTTATCATTGCCTCATAGCAAATAGATTTACCTGACTGGTTTGTGAAGGCATGTGTGTGTTTAGGGGTGTGTTACTAAGCTGAAACAATAAACTGATACTTGAAGACTGGGCCCCTCTCAGTGTATGTGTGTGTGTGTGTGTGTGTGTGTGTGTGTCTGTGTGTGTGTGTGTGTGTGTGTGCGCGTGCACATGCGCTTGTTTTATTTTTCAGAGGCCCCAGGGTGGCAGTTAACGTTTTGTGAGCGTGCGTGATAGTGATCTGATTCAGATGAAGTGCAGGCCTGCAAGGGGGAAGGTCAGGTTATCTGGCTGGTCTGCTATAGGACACATATCACACCATGACACACTGTCCCTATGGACACACACACACACACACACACACACACACACACACACACACACACACACACACACACACACACACACACACACACACACACACACACACACACACACACACACACACACACACACACACACACACACACACACACACACAGGCATCTACAAAGGAACACAGACACATAACCACGCTGACACTCTGTATAACATAAGCGCACGGCGCAGTGCGTGCATCTGGTCTGGCCGATTGCCGACATGCTTTATGGCCGTGCATGTTTGTTTATAGGTCTCCCTCTGCACTGCAGCGTCAGTAACCAGACGGAGGCTTTACTTACATCCACCCCCACAGCTTGTCTCTCTCGCTCATCTGTCCTCCATAATGGTTTTCACATAACATGTCCTCTCCTGCTGTCCCGGCTGATTTATGTCTCATGCACGCCGGAAATGCCAGATCGACAAGCAAACCGTTTTGGTTTCCCCCCAACCAGCGTGGAAACTGGCGTTTCATCTCCATGCTTCACCGTTTCAGAGCTCCTTCAGCAGCCTCTGATTCTACATTTTGGTGCTCTGATCCCCCACTAGGGCCGGATCTAGACATGGGCATGGGGGGGCAATGCCCCCCTAAATGCCCCGACTGCCCCAACAAACATGATGGCATGCAAACAACCCAAATTTCAATGATCTTTCAATTTAAAGCGGTTATAATTAAAATTATTTGAAACACTATGCTACTGACTAACAACATTTGTTGTACCACTGACTAAAGCAACACCATTTCATTGTTGAAAACAAAGGAGACCTTTAGCTTTTTAGCATGCTGTGTGCCTGTTGCAACTTCAATAACTGATATTGTTATTGATTCTTACTTGCCTAATACCGAAGTCCTATAACCGAAAATGGTGTCGGTGCAGCTTCATGAAGGGCGATGAAGCCGCTCCATGCCATTTTCACCTGCCCCCCCAATTGGGAAATGTTATCTCCGCCCTGTCCCCCACCAACCCTATCCCACCCCACCCCCAAGGTTTTGCCCCATGCTGCAGCACCTAAAGCCCTTTCATTAAACGGACATGTTGTTAGCGGTTATTTTCGGTGAACCACATCGGTGCAGAACTCAGTATATACTGTAGAAACCAGGCTTAAGGTGGCTTGAGGGCCGTGCTGACCACTGCCAGGGTCTTGGCTCCAGGGTCTGGAGCTTTGAAGCTCCAGACGGCCTTTCTGTGTGAACTCACTTCACCTCCATCACGCAACGCAGCTTGATGCATGGGCAAAGGTGCAGCACGCGCATGTCCTGGAAGATCACATGCACATTCCCTTGCATACGTTGAGTCGCTTGCATGCACAGATGCACCCCCCCCCCCCACCCCCACCTCTCTCTCCCGGTAGATTTGATAGACACCCGACCTTGACTTTCCCCTCACCGATGTGGTATATAACCAGTCTAGGGCTGCTCTTTGGTGCTGTCACTGGATGAACAGACAGAACGGAGGGGTGGGAGGACGGAGGGAGGGATGGATGCATAGGTAGGTGGAGAGATGGAGGGATGGATGATGGCCAGATGATAGAGGCATCATCCCACGCGTGTGTGGAGTGGACAGCCAGTGGTGACATGTGTGGGAACAATGTCATCTCTCACACCAGCATCTAGTTGTGTGACCCTAACCCTAACCCACAACTACAGATTTACTGTGACTTTTTCTCAGGGTAAGTGGAAGCATATAGGCTAAGCTATGACATAAAACGTTGGAATACTGTGCATTTTCATTGTTTAAAATGCAGAAGTTCTAAGATATATTCCCCCACATACTATTTCATCGTACATTGTACATCAGAAGAACAATGGGCTGTAGATAAAAGATCTGCCACGTTTCCCGTTCTGTGCCTGCATGAAGATGAGTTGTCAGTGGTTTGTCTGGGTCAGGGAGGTCGTATGCATCATATAAAGTATGGGGAGTGTTTTGCTTCTTTATTTTTAACCGGTTTAGCTCGGTGGTCTTGGCCTCAAGTTCAAAGATTTAATGAGGGTATCCATCACTTGTGGGTGAAACGCGAGAGTTAAATAGATGTACGGTGTTTAAACAGGCCTGGGTCAAATGGTGTTTTTACAAATAATTCTTAGAAATTGCTTTTATCTTGCTCAGGGTTCCAGCTGAACGGGCATGGGGGGGAGGATTTTTTCCCTGCAATAAATCTTGACTGAAAGCGAAACCGCTGTGACCTATCTTAATTTTCCAAGCCGGAGAAAAATAACATGCTAAGATCTCTTATGCAAATATATCGTATCACTGCCCCCAGGTCTGGTTTCTTAACGTTTCTTCCCAGTAAATCTTACACAGTATATTGTGTACTCATGACAGCATGTGTGTTCTTGTGCTCCTCAGATCCGTGCGGACGGGCCTCCGTACGGCGGTGTCCAGTATGAGACCATATCGGTCATCAAGGACGGCAGCCCCATCCTCCGAGACATGGCCTTCTCCCTGGACCGCACCTTCCTCTATGTGATGTCTGAGAGACAGGTAGGCATTCATGACACACACACACACACACACACACACACACACACACACACACACACACACACACACACACACACACACACACACACACACACACACACACACACACACACACACACACACACACACAGAAATGACTGCACACTCAACTCCTATATGCAACAGTTCAAATGGTACACATCAGCGCATAAAGCATTCGTACACAATTTCAAATCTGTGTGTGTGCGTGCGTGTGTGTGTGTGTGTGTGTGTGTGTGTGTGTGGGGGGGGGGGGGGGGGCTGTTGGTTGAAGCGCGGGCCTGTGCCATTCCAACTTTCACCACCCTCGCCCCCGCCTGGCTATATATAAACCTGGGTGGCACAGCGGGGGAAGTTGTCACGTCGTCCGATAATGAAGGGGAGCAATGAAGCCAGGAGGATAGAAGGAACGTAAATGAGAAAGTGTAGGAAAAGAGTGGGCACAGATGATAGAGAGAGAGAGAGTGGGAGAGAGAGGGAGAGAAGAATGAAGGGCATCCGCCGGCTGGCTGGCTGGCGTAGGAGGAGGAGGAGGTTAGGAAAGGAGAGAGGAAGAGTGATGAGGAAAATAGGGACAGCTAGAAGTGTGTGTGTATGTATCTGTGTGTGTAGGGGGGTGCATTTGTGTGTGTGAGGCTGTAAGGAAAAGAGAAAGGGAGAGTGCAAGGTCACCCTTCCACACTTCTAATGAAGTGACATAGCATGGCGGGGGGCACGCGTGTGTGTGCGTGTGTGTGTGTGTGTGTGTGTGTGTGTGCGTGCGTGTGTGCGTGTGCGTGCGTGTGCGTGACGGGGGCGGGTGTAGCCATTGATGGAACCGACAGAGAGAGCGACAGAGAGAGACAGAGAGCTGAGGAGAGAAGGGCGACAGGCTAGAGGAGAGGGAGGAGCAGCAGGGGAGCGTGCCAGCGCACCGGCCCCAGAGACAGACGGCTTGCTGGGCTGTCAGCGTTGGGTGATAGATGGCCGTCCTCTCCCCCTTATCTCTGCTTTTTAACACACTCAACAACCGCCTGGCCAGGCCTCACAGGTTAGACACCACAGTGGATGGATGGATGGATGGGTGGGTGGGTGGATGAATGGATAGAAGAAATGAAAGACGGAAGGCAGGCAGCTGTTAAAATGACCAGACTACAAGTTCACAATCCATTGCATTGTGACGGTGTGTGTGAGCTTTAGTTCATGTCCTTAAACATCACACATAGCGTGGATTTGTTGTTTTCAGGGCATTCGGATCATGCTGTTTCATATCTGTATATCTGTGGAATTCTTTGATTTGGCTTCACTCGTGATTATTTTGCCATTCGTACGAGTCGCACAGCTATAAACAGCTTTTGTTGTGAGGCTCATGACTCCTAGTCATCTGGAGAAGTGACGTTGGTAATTGACGCTAGTTATTCAGCCTGAAGACGCCTCTCTCTTTTTCTCACAAACACACGCGCAGGCAGAGACACTCGCACTCACAAGTCACACTCACACACATGCACATATGTATCTGTGCATGGACTAATGCATACAACAAACACAGGCTTACGTGTGATGTGATGATGTCGGGTGCTACTTGACAGTCACAGACGTGTGGTGAAGTGAGAAGCAGCCAGCTGGGTCATTTTGTTATTCCTGGTTCCCTGACTACACTATGTAAATAAGTAAATCAAGTTTCACATTGAGATACTAATACTAAACTAATACCTAACCAAACTCATAAACTGCGGTTTCATTCAGAGAACCGACTCGCCGACTGGTGACATTGATGGGGCGAGGGGGGGCTGCCTTTGTGGACTCATAAAATGTACACCATATGCCTGAGCTCTCACACAATCCCTATTTCATATAGGGATTATTCTAACTTTTCTGACAGAAGAGAATGATCTCATATCCCCCGAAAGTCCCCCAGGGTATTCAATCACATTGTTCTGAGCAGTGCAATCACAAGTCATTGTTGGTGTAGACGGCTCCAACAGGAACCTGATGGATTCACGAGTGGCACTCGGCTTTCTTGTTTTATTCACTGTTACTGATGTAGATGGAACTGTCCAGGGAAGGCACTGCACGGCATAAAGTATATGAATTGTGTTTTAAAGCGGCAATACCTGACAGGAGATACCTTGTGATATATTGTTGTGACTTGTGACCGACCGTGGGGCTTAGTTTGGAAGCTTCTCTGTACTCTATGTTTGACAGCTCATAGTACACAGAGACACAAACAAACACTTGTATACGAAAATGCGTTGAGCATTAACAAGACTCATTACATCTCAGAGTTTCACATCATTAACTAAATAGGGTCTTAGCACACTCCCTTGTTCCATACAGGCGACATCGCTTCATCTTAAAGCCGTTCCCTACAGCTGGCATTTCATTATGATTCATTCACACTAAATCAAACTCTTGTTTTTGTCACGAGAGCATTCCAGAGGAACATTCCAGACTCTCTGAACATCTATCTCTCCAGACGGATTATTACGTGACGATATATAAAGCGATGTTATTTCTGTAACTCCAGCTCGGGGACAACGTCATGAGGTCCCTGTGATCTGGGCTCCTCTTCTCCTCTCCTTTGGGCCGCCGTAGGCCTAAGAGCACATGACCGCGTGAGAGAGAGAGAGACGCGTTGGGACAGCAGAGCGCACAGAGCACACATCCTATAGCCATAACGGCACTGCAGCAGCGACACGACGCCGCGGGTTTCTGGCTGCGCTTGCGTTTCCTACAAGGAGTAACAATGTGGCCCTCTGTGTGTGGCACAGCAGGAGGGAGGGAGAGCAGGGCACTGGAGAAGAGAGGAGCGTTTTGGTGCGGGGCTGAGTGAGCACACACTCCAGGCTCTTGGCTGTCTGCAGCAGCTCCCCCAGAGCCTCCATCACACCCATCTGTGTGTTGTGGCAGGAGTGAGGAACATGTGGGATGTGTGGTGTACACACGCGCACACACAAACGTGCACACTTGCATGCAAAATCACACACTCTCTCACTGAATACACACGGTCCCCTCAGTCCTTATTTGCATAGGCACAGAAATGCTGTACTGGCACTTGCATTCACAAGTACACTCACACAAAAAAACTATAATTACACACATGAAAAACGCCAGTCGCACCACGTTCAGTATTTGAATGGCGCGTCCATATGGCTTCGGGAGGCTTTTCATGTAGCCTTTCTCTATCTGTCTCTTGTTCACACACGCACACACACACATGCACACGTGCACGCCCCCCGCCCCCCCATGCACACACAGTATATAGTTTACACCTACTGCATATGCATAGACCCTCTTCAATTGGACTCTTCAAACTCTTTGAGCCCATTCAATGTGCTTGCTTGTTCCCTTTTAGCATGCACGCATCTCTGTGAAAAGAAGCTGACTTCGTGTTCTCTCCTACCCTTCATCATCTCTTTCTCTCTCTCTCTCTCTCTCTCTCTCTCTCTCTCTCTCTCTCTCTCTCTCTCTCTCTCTCTCTCTCGCACAAAGTGGAAAAATGCACACTCCCACATCCCACGCACGCACACTATCGCTCAATCACCGCCGCGCCCCTCCCCTTCACCATGGCCCCTGTTTCACATTCGATCCGCATCTTAAACGGCGCCTTTTGTTTTGCAGATGTAATGACAGTGGCATCCTCATATTAATGATGTGCTACGATTGGCTCAATGTGAGGCACTGCACTGGAACTGATGAAAAGACCTGGCTCACTGACTTTTTTTCTCCACCAGCGTTCTGCGCGTGCGTGCGGCGTGTTTGTGTGTGTGTGCGCGCGCGCGCCCGCGTGTGTGTATGTGTACACACTTAGCTATAGGGTGCTGCATCATCGCCGACAGGCCAGAAATGCACAGCAGCAGGTTCCCGTCACAAGATGGATCTTCAGCCATCTGCGTCTGTTGCAAACGCTGCCTCGCTCTTCCCCTCTCTATCCACCGTCTCAGCATCTTCACTTGACACAGCTGAGTGACGCCAAGGGTGCGTTTTTTTTTTTCTACATTTGGGAACTGTCTTGTTGTTCAGGTGCCGACGTGCAGACGTTTTATGAATGCCAACATGTTTTTGCATTGCTGCCAGATCAGGAGACGTGTCCGTTGTGTCGCGTGGCATTTTGTATATTTGTATGGCTTTGTGTGTCATTTGTTCTGTGTCTGTCTGCAGTGCAATGTTTAGACTAATAATCCTGTGATTTGGGTATTTGGATGGGAAGCATAGCCCAGGGCCACTGCAGCAATGGAGAGGGAAAGGTCAGAATTGTTTTAGGAAATTCAGAGTTGTCTCCTAGACATATGGTTGCCCTCTCTCTCTCTCTCCTTCTTACACACGCACAAAAGCACACGCTCTCCCTCTTTCTTGCGCTCCCCTGGTACCGGTATATGTCACGTGAAAGCTCTTGAAATGTCTTACATTCCCGAAACACCTTTCCTTGTTTAATATTGCATCAAAGGCCCGTACGTTTCAAAGGGAATAGCACATGTAGTAGTAGGTGCTGCTGTAACAAAGCACACTGTGAAAACCTCAGTGTTCTTTTATCCCATCCTAACCCAGGATTTTACAGGGTACGTGTGCACCAGGGCGGATGTAACATTTCCCAATTGGGGGGGGGGGGGGGGGGGGGGCAGAAGAAAATGGTAAGGGCGCACCCATACCATTTTCAGTTACAGGACTTTTATTGGGCAGGTATAAGCATCAATAATAATCAATAATAATGTTGTAGTTGCAACAGACACGCAGCATGCATAAAGCTAAAGGTCTAGCTCAGAGAGTTTCTGTTTTCAATGATGAAATGCTGTTGATTTAGTGGTGACACAACTGTATTTAGTTATTAGCAGTATAGTAATGTTTAAATGCTGTCATGTTTGGTGGGGCAGCCTGGGCATTTAGGGGGGCATTGCCCCCCCCATGCCTATGCCTAGATCCGCCCCTGGTGTGCACATGCTGTGGACGTTGTGTGACACACTTGGGGCTATGTGGTCCCTACAGTATCACTCTGGGGTTATGGTCTCTTCAGCAGGGATGTCAAACCCAAACACAGTGGGCCAAAGTATAAAATCACTCCCAACAACTCGAGGGCCGGAGCCACGCTGCGTTTCAACCCATGGGCACCAGTTTATGAGAACATGCCAGGCAAACAGCAAAAAAGTCAAATGTAGTCAATGTCCATAAACCTTTTCATCGCTAGAATGAGTCAAAAACACAGATGGCGAGGACTGACTTAATGGCAAGATAAATGCCAAGATGAAACTGCATGCATTCAAAACTAAAAATGCATAATTAAAGCTGAGTTTCCTGTTCTATGATCCTCAAAGCACTGCTTTCAGAGTAAAATGAGAAAGTAAATCAATCGAGTTGAGAAAGTAAAACAATGAGTTGCATTAATTTCTTATCATGGTGTGTGTGATATACCAGAGGGCCGTTTCTAATTTTAATTAAATATAATCCCACGGGCCAAAGATAATTCAATCATGGGCCTGATGTGGCCCCTGGGCCTTGAGTTTGACATTTATGCTGACATGATGATGTAATCTACAGTACACTGGGGCTATATGCACTGTACAGTATAACACTGGGGATATATGCACTCTACAGTATATCACTGGGACTATATCCTCTCTACAATATAAGATGTAATGTATGCATGGATATCCATGGTGCATTACACTTAGAACCAAGGCTAAAAAATCAAACAGGTAGAGAGCATGTTACTGTATTTGTATAGGAATGCCAGATGGCTAGAGCACAACTAAACCACTGGTGCTCTTGCCAGCTCTTGCAAATTCGGTGTGTCGGTTCTGCATGAGCGCTGGGCCTCGTCCCCACTGGCTGGAGTCTGTCACACACACACACACACACACACACACACACACACACACACACACACACACACACACACACACACACACACACACACACACACACACACACACACACACACACAAATACACACACACAGGTCCTTTTTCTGCCCCTGTCCTATAGCTCCTCTGTCCTCACTCTCCTAAGGTTATTTATGTGCATCAGTGCAGATCTGCTATTTATATTTTGGGGGTGAGACATGCAACTATGTATGCATATGTACGGTAAGCGTATATGTGGATCCATTTGGTTTATGCTGTGTGTGTGTGTGTGTGTGTGTGTGTGTGTGTGTGTGTGTGTGTGTGTGTGTGTGTGTGTGTGTGTGTGTGTGTGTGTGTGTGTGTGTGTGTGTGTGTGTGTGTGTGTGTGTGTGTGTGTGTGCATGTGCGTGCATGTTTAAACGAAGTGCACGAGGGCTCAAACCCACACCGTGCCGCAAGAGCTGCTCACAAACATCTTTGTTGTTGGTTTATCAACACAATGCAGCAGCATGGATAAATGACAATGTGCTTCATAGACACATGCATGCACACACAGCCCTGTCTCAATCAAAGGCGGGTCTTTCGGGGTGGATTATCAACGTTTGGATGAATCTGTCGTCCTCGTTGCCATTGTGTGTTACGTATGGTGGTGGGCGCCATAGGACTCTCAGCCATGGAGTGAGCACTCGTCACAAGGCTGAGAATCAGCGGCTGCATTATAGCTGCAGCCGCTTTGGTCAGTGGTAGATGTAATGTATTATTCATTGGGAACAATCACGATTTCACATCTGAGGTTTTTTTTGAAGTGACACCTGTGGAGTGGCCTCAGTATCATTCAAAAAGGCATTTTTTTTCTCCCAAACAGAGAGAAGAGAGAGAGAGAGAGAGAGAGAGAGAGAGAGAGAGAGAGAGAGAGAGAGAGAGAGAGAGAGAGAGAGAGAGAGAGAGAGAGAGAGAGAGAGAGAGAGAGAGAGAGAGAGAGAGAGAGAGAGAGAAGGACTGAGTGTGTCGTTAGGTGGGAAAAAAGGTTCTTGATTTGTGTGACGAATTAACGTTTTTTCTTCCTCCTCTTTTTTGCCTTGGTGTTAATGTATTCTCAACTAACTCGAGTGCCGAGTGTTGATTTCAATATGCGACTTTAATGGTTTTGGTGGATGTTTTATGACTCGAGCACAAGTGGTTCACGCAACAGACCTAAACCAGACGGATTTCCTGGTGAAAGGGCATCTCTCTCTCTCTCTCTCTCTCTCTCTCTCTCTCTCTCTCTCTCTCTCTCTCTCTCTCTCTCTCTCTCTCTCTCTCTCTCTCTCTCTCTCTCTCTCTCTCTCTCTCTCTCTCTCTCTCTCTCTCTCTCTCTCTCTCTCTCTCTAATGCCCACAGTGTTCTGTGGGGATAAGTGTGACGTTCTCACTAGCATGACCGGCTGAGGGGGATACTGAGCCTGGCTCATAAAAGCTATGGACTCGTCTTTCATGGACAGACCGGCAGCCGTTTCCCCCTATAGAGCCGTTCAACCATGTGCGGCTGTCATTCTCTGAACATGGACCCCCTCCCCATCTCCCCTCCTTATCCCTGCCCTATGCACAGAACGGCGACGGTGATCACACCTCACAGATCATCACAAGACCTTCTTATTTTTTATTATATTTTTTTTTCAAGCCTGGCAATTTCTTCCAAGTGCTCAGCTGTGAAATTTGAAATCCATGCTTGGATTCATTCTTTCTTTTTTTTTTCTTCTCCGCCCCTCTTTTGAATGTATGCTTTTCTGTGACACCAGAGGACCCCCCACCACCACCACCCCCACCCCACACACCCACCCACCAACCTCACCACCCCCCCCATCCCTCAGAACCTTTGTTTAGGCAGGTTTTTGAGGAGATTGGTCGGAAATTGGTTCAGCGGTTATCAAAGAGGGGAGGGAAATGGGATTCATTCACACCTGGCAGGCTGGGCTGTGACTGGCTGACATGGCAGGGGCGGATGTAACATGTCCCATTTGGGGGGGAAAGAGAACATGTTGGAGGGGCAAGAGAAAATGGTATGGGGGCGGCTTCATTGATGAAGCCGCCCCCATACCATTTTCGGTTACAGGACTTTTATTAGTCAAGTAAAGCATCAATAATAACATCAGTTGTTGTTGAAGTTGCAACAGACACGCAGCATGCATAAAGCTAAAGGTCTGACTCAGAGAGTTTTCTGTTTTCAATGATGAAATACTGTTGGTTTAGTGGTGCCAAAATTGTACTTAGTCAGTAGTAGCGTTTCAAATCATTTTAAATATAAGCACTTTAATTTGAAATTTCTTGGGTTGTTTTGCATGGCATCGTGTTTGGGGGGGCAGACTGTGTATTTAGGGGGCATTGCCCCTCCCCATGCCCATGCCTAGATCCGCCCCTGTGACATGGCCTCATCATGAGGCAGGACCTGGTGCATGTGACACAACGGTTCCATGTGCTAATGGGCCGACGGGACGGGAGTCCGCTGGGTGGCTGATAGCCAGGCTCACTGGGAGACATCAGAAACTCCACTAGAGCGGCGGTGTTTCCTGGAGAGCCCTTTGTTTTCCAGCTTCACTGTTTACACCTCAGACAGAGGGGCAGATTGGATTGGCTCGCAGCCAGCCAGCCCGCTCAGGCACTATGGTGTGTGTGTGTGTGTGTGTGTGTGTGTGTGTGTGTGTGTGTGTGTGTGTGTGTGTGTGTGTGTGTGTGTGTGTGTGTGTGTGTGTGTGTGTGTGTGTGTGTGTGTGTGTGTGTGTGTGTGTGTGTGTGTGCGTGCACATGAGGAGGGGCCAAGGAGTCGTTCGGAAATGAGCAGAGCGGTAGGATGTGATTAATGAGAACAAAGCCGCATTAATACTCTTTTAACAGCCATCTTTTTGTTTATCTTTCCCTCTCTCTCTCCCTCTCTCCCTCTCTCCTCTCCCTCTCTCTCCTTCTCTCTCTTTCTCTCCCTCTCCTAGCTGACCCTTTAAAAATCCCTAGATCTTTTTAGACCATCTATTTTAGAGCATACAGGAAGAGACCTGAGGCCTGGAATGCTTTTGGCACCCTAGTATCCTTCAATAGGGACAAAAACATTGTGCACAGCAGAACAGAAAGGGGGAGGTGTCATGGGTTTGGCCCCGGCTAAGAGAATAGTCAACAATAGGTGAGCAAAACAAAGATAAAATGGCACGGGGACAAGAGATCCGTACTCTTTTTTTGGGCTAGCTTTTCTAAAAACCCTCCTGTGTTTGTTAGTGCGGTCATGGCTGAGTGGACGAGGAGGGGTTCCGGGTGCCTCAAATTGAATGGCCGCTGCCCCATCACTCCCCTCTGACACGGAGCTGACCCCGGGGTCAGCGCTGTTAGCTCGCAGCTGTTTGAAAGCAGAAAGGGGACAAGACGAGGGGTTTGAACGCTGACCCCTCGTCTCTGCTTTTCTTGCTAATCACAGACTGCCAGTGACACTCGGACAAAAGGCTTCTCTTAACTGGAATCCCCTCCGTTGCAGCGGCTTGACCACAATCAAGTGGCTGCATTCAAGGAGGGCAGAGCCATCGCTGGAATGTGTCGAATATGGTTTGAGCCAAACCCACTTTTTCCCATCACTCTCACGCCTTATACCACGTTCACCTTTTCTCACATAACTGAGGTTCAAAACACTAATAATTTATCCCCTGCTTCCCTCTGAACATTTTTGTCTTTACCACTGTATGATATGTAATATCCTCACAAGATTAAAAAAAAAAAAACATATAATATATAATATACAGTAAATACAAATCACACCCGTGTGAAGTGAGGGCTGGTTTATCATCGTACATGATCATACATCATCTCATTCCGGCCAGTTGGGGTCCTCACCTTCATCTTCAATGTTTTGTGTTTATGCAATGTTTGTGTTTAAGCAAACACTGCTTTTCGTCTCTGCTTTTGTTGCTAAGCAAACAGTCAAAGCTGCATGGCCTTTCATTGTCACTGGCATGTAATGTTTGTATTAGGACAGTGGTTTTCAACCTTTTAGATAATACGGCCCACTATTTATTCAGCATTTGAGCCACAGACCACCAATTGATGACATTTTATCCCCACAGACCCCAAAACTAAAGATTTATTGTGCTTTTGTCCATAATTCCAAGCTGGATTTGGGAAACAAAACAGTCAAACATACAGATCAAAATGATCATTAATCTTCTGCATTCTACAGTCTACATGTGTCTTCGTGTCTTCATTCAGATGCTGAATATTTTAACTCTTGAGAGCATAAACATGGGGTCCTTTTGGTTTCATGTTTACGTTCTCAAAGAGTTAAATCTGGTTAACCAACTTTCCATCATTTAGCTGGAACCCTCTCAAGGACCACTGGTTGAAAACCACTGAGTTATGACAATGTTTGCGTTCATACACACCCTCAAAGCTGAGAATAAAACGCCTGGTCTGGCCATCTGCTTCTGTTTTTGACCGGGTTAGAATAACGCCTAAACCGTTCCTAAACTCGGAGCGCATGAATTAAACCTTGTCTATTAGGTTTAAATTAGCACATAGATTGTATTGTGTAAGATGTCTGTCCTTGATAAGTTCCCGTCGGATCGATATCCCCGACTGCACCGACGGCGGTTGGGTGCTGTGTGAGCCATGTGGTGCTGAGCTGCAGAACATGTAGAGCAGCTTGAGTGTTAGTGTTCTGGTTGAGGTTCAGGGTCAGTGGAGGGTTTCCGCTACACGGCGCATGTGACAATGCAGACGGCAGCAGCAGCTCCGTATGCCAGGCAAAACTAGGGGCCGATGTAACATTTCCCAATTGGGGGGACAGGAGAAAATGGTATGGGGGCGGCTTCATTGCCTGTGGCGCGAAGCGGCTTCATTGCCTGTGGCGCGAAGCGACACAGGCGATGTTGTTATTGATGCTTTACTTTTATTAGGAAAGTAAAGCATCAATAATAAAATCAGTTGTTTAAGCTAAAACAGACACGCAGCATGCCTAAAGCTAAAGGTCTGACTCAGAGTTTTCTGTTTTCATTGATGAAATGCTGTTGGTTTAGTGGTGCCACAACTGTAGTTAGTTATAGCATCAGTAGTAGTGTTTCAAATAATTTTAAATATAGACACTTTAATTTGAAATATCTTGGTTTGTTTTGCAATGCCATCGTGTTTGGTGCATGGGGCAGACTGGGCATTTAGGGGGGAATTGCCCCCCTTATGCCCACACCTAGATCCGCCCCTGGGCAGAACCATCAAATCCACGCCTGGCGCCTCCGCGGGGGACGCGGCGCCAGACAATGGCGCTCTCTCAGGCGTGTTGGAGAAAGCCGTGTCTCGCTTGGCCCAGAGACGTGCCATAAACACCTGCATCGGGTGTGTGTGACTGTGTGTGTGTGTGACTGTGTGTGTTCGAGGGGGGGTACATCTGTCCATTTGTGACAGAACCTTAACAAACATCTCCGGGACGGCCCGTGAGCAGTCGGAGGGGAGACACGCGGCCCTGATGGATCGTCCATCATGCTTTATCTGGGATGTTAGCGCTACAATAGAGGTCAGTTGGGCGGCATGCAGCGGGGGGCCGAGGACGAGGGGATCAATGCGGAACAGCTTCCTCACTCAGGTGCTCCGTCTGAGGCTGCAGAACGGGAGGCAGAGACTGAGGTTTGAGCTCCTCAGTGAGCCGACAGCCCTGACAGCATCACTTGTTATTGGCACGTGCACAAATCAGGATAAATGCCCCTGTCAATACGCACGTCTTCTGTTATTGATGATGCCATTTAGCTTCCCATTCGGGGAGAGGCCTCTCTCATCCCATTCCACGCACCGCACTCCCACAAGCCAGATGCGTGCGTGCTCGTGTGTGTGTGTGCGTGTTTGTATGCGTGTGTACGTGTGCATGCACATGCGTCTGTGTGTGTTTGTGCGTAGTATTTCCTGCCCAGGGTCAGAGGTGAAATGATTCTTGTGTGTGTGTGTGTTTCTCGGCATACATCCATGTCTATATCTTCGTGCGTGTGTGTGTGCACGTTATACATGTTTATCTGCTCCCCCTCAGTGCGCTGAGGTCAAGGGTTGAGAGAAGTTCAAAGGTCGACGCATGGTGTTTTATCAAACGGCAGGGGGGCCATTTGCAGGCGGGCAGCGACGACGTCGACTCATCGGATGGTGTTTTGGTTCTGCTTGACCGCTGCCGTGGCGAGGCTAATTCCTCCTCGCGATGACCGATACCTAGCGGTTGTCCTCTGGCGGTCAGACCGTGTCCTATAGCTGTGTTCTACATGTCGGAATGCTGAGTTCTGTTTGCTTCCCGCCACGCTCCCGTCCATCCCGACAATGGCAGCCTCATTTGCATGAATCCCCGAGTCGGCGTTGTTAATTGACTTAAGCCAGGATTAGTGTTAATCAGGTTTTGTGCCCTGGAACCATTGGCCAATCCTAACCTCATTATTTGATAGCAGCACACGTGCTGTCAGCTCCCATCAAGTGGTTAATTAATAGAAGCCTGCTCCCCCAGGGCACAGCCGGGTGAGCCTACTGTACCCCCTACCCCCCTGTCCTTTACCCCCCTACCCCCTGTCCCATACACCCTCTACCCCCTGTCCTTTACCCCTCTACCCCCTGTCCCATACACCCTCTACCCCCTGTCCCATACACCCTCTACCCCCTGTCCCGTACACCCTCTACCCCCTGTCCCATACACCCTCTACACCCTGTCCTTTACCCCTCTACCCCCTGTCCCATACACCCTCTACCCCCTGTCCCATACACCCTCTACCCCCTGTCCCGTACACCCTCTACCCCCTGTCCCATACACCCTCTACACCCTGTCCTTTACCCCTCTACCCCCTGTCCCGTACACCCTCTACACCCTGTCCTTTACCCCTCTACCCCATGTCCTGTACACCCTCTACGGTAGAGGGTGTACAGGACAGGGGGTAGAGGGTGTACACGACAGGGGGTAGAGGCTCTACCCCCTGTCCTGTACACCCTCTACCCCCTGTCCTGTACACCCTCTACGCCCTGTCCTGTACACCCTCTATACCTCCTGTCCCATGCACCCTCCCCTACAGTACATACCCCCTGTGCTGGGGTAGGTACCTATACCCAGTGGCGGATGTACCATTTCCAAATTTGGGGGCAGAATAAAATGAAGTCACACCCATACCATTTTTGGTTACAGGACTTATATTAGTCAAGTAAGCATCAACAATAACATTGAAAACAAAACATTTTTGTTTTCAATGATGAAATCCTGTTGGTTTAGTGGTGCTACAGCTGTAGTTAGTAGCAGTAGTTGTGTTTCAAATCATTTTAAATATAAGAACTTTATTTTGAAATATCTTGGGTTGTTTTGCATGCCATCATGTTTGGTGGGAATTTAGGGGGGCATTTGCTGTCTCCACTTCTCGCTTTCCCTCTTTTCCTGTCTATCTTCACTTGATACTCAATAAGGGCAGAAAAGCCAAAAACAAATCTTTGCAAACCTTTAAAAATGGGACAGAAGACATATGTTGTATAATGGAAACAAATTCTCATACAGCGCCAATGGCAAAGAAAGGGAACTTTGAGAGACACTTGTGGTGATAAACCACAAGTCCTTTTACAAGGCATTTCCAACGGACAGGGAACTGAGAAAAAGAACCAAAATCTTTACCATATGTTTATAGCCTACATTACACTTGAACCGAGGGCTGTCATCGACATTTTAAGTCCCATAAATCATTTTTGTATGTACATAACCCTTTTTTATCTTGCCTTTATTATTCATATTAAACTATTGGCCTATTTTTTGCCAGTGCTTTATATTTCATCATCTTACTGTCTTAACTACATGTCTACCATTATATGAAGGTGACGTAATCCAAATGATAGTAAAACCATTGGTCGAAGAACATGATGAATAGAGAAATTGTCCATTTTAGAAACTGCACTGCCTGTTTTTGTGTATATTGCATGTCTGCTGGCACATCTCGCTTCACCTATATGGTGTATACTGTACGTATACTGTACGCCTCGGTGTGTACCTCTTCGCCTCCACGGCTCTACTGCAATAATATAGGAAACACACAAGGTGTGTATGTGAGCCAGTGGGTGTGTGTCTGTGTGCAGTGTGTTCGATCTGATTAAGAAAATGAGTAAGTAAGCATGTTGAGCGGACGGACGCTCAGCAAAGAAACCCTCTCATGTTTAAGAAAAGACGTGAGAAACCAACCCGCCCTTGAACTCGTGTTCTCGTCGCCCCAATTAAACGGGAAAAGAAATGTTACTGGTGGTGTATGATGAGATTCACAGTCTCTCCCCCACGATGCACCTGGAGGGTCCGTCCGTGTTCTTTGTGCTGTCTGAATAAGAATACAGCTTCTACTTTCTGTCTCGCTTTCCACTCTCTCCTGCAGAGTCGGCGTTGCGTGCTTGTCAGTGTATGCACATCAGCATTCGGGGGGCGTGTGTGTGTGTGTGTGTGTGTGTGTGTGTCTGTGTGTATGTGTGTGTGTGTGTGTGTGTGTGTGTGTGTGTGTGTGCGTACGTGTGTGTGTGCGTGTGTGTGTGTGTGTGGGTCTTTGTCTTTAATGCACCTTGCATGCATTTGAGAATACTAGTCAGTGTGTGTGACTGCTGGTGATCCAGGGGAAACGGCCCAGGAGTCCTCCTGGCAGAATAATCAGCTCTATAATTAAGAGCCAGGAGTGTGTCAACTGCCTTCATACCCCCCTCTCTCTCTCTCTCTCTCTCTCTCTCTCTCTCTCTCTCTCTCTCTCTCTCTCTCTCTCGGCGTACTATGCTGTATGTCTGACTGTATAATGTCACAGCCTTTGTCTGTCTCCTCGCTCTGCCTATATAGAATCCTCACGGCATCCTTTGTGGAACTAATGGCAGTGCTCTGTTACCACCTAATTGTAGGCTTTAATTGCAATAATTATTTACAAGCCTAATTAGAGCCTGAAGGGTGTCAGGGAGACATTGCGAGTGGCTGCATGAGTTGAAGGGATCGTGACAGGTTTTGTCAGGAGCGAGGCGGAGGAGAAAATCATGACTGAATGGAGTGGCAGGGTTTGGGGCTGTAATTGGGAGAGGGAGGCAGTTATTCGCAAGTCTCTCTTTCTTTCTCTTGTTGTCCTTTGACTGAGTGCCTCGGCTGGGGCGAGATCCACCAATTGAGCGTGTCTGTCTGTCTTTGTCTGTCTGTCTGTCTAGTCTCTGCTCCATGGGGACGGGGTGCTGTGGAGACACAGCGATGGGGCATGCCACAGGGCTCTGTCACCTGAATGAAAGCTGTTTACAAAGGACGTCGTCCCGGAGACTGATTTCTCTCCCAGAGACTGATCTCTATCCCAGGGACTGATCTCCCTCCTGCCTGGGAGGACAACTCACTTGGCCTGGCTGCCGGCTAGAGCTGCTATAGGCAGACACACAGAGAGACTGGGAGATCTAATACCAACCAATCACCAGGTTGCAACTGTTTGCTTGTGGTCGCAAAATAGTTTATAGGTTGGGACCCCATCTATAACCATAACCCTAAGCATAACCCAAGCATGCAGCAGTGCAGGTTTGCCAACCTTTCGCATGTTCGGACTAATGGGACTTTGGTCCCTAACCAAATGCTACCAGACTATTGGTCGCAAACAAGCTACATTGGTTGTGACCTGGTTGCTGGTTGCTACTGGATCTGGCCCTTCCTGGCCACACAAGCCATTGGATCCTACATGTTATAGACAGGCGTGTGTGCACTGAAACTACATGTCCAATCATTTCCGTGTGTGTATGTGCTCTAAGTGGCGACCTCCCTTTGTTTAGTGGTGTTGTGGGATGTTACGGTGGTACTGTGTGTGTGTGTGTGTGCGTGTGTGTGTGTGTGTGTGTGTGTGTGTGTGTGTGTGTGTGTGTGCGTGTGCGTGTGCGCGTGTGTGTGTTGTGGTCAGCCTGCCAGGGCTGCAATATGCTCTTTGTCTGTCCCTTCCGTGGGGCAGTCTGCTTGGTAAACAGGCTGCAGCAGGAGAGCTGCTGGGTTTTGATGGGCGACTCAGTGGTGTCAGTAGCCCCAAACCCCCCCCCCCAATGTGTATACAGTACACACACGCACGCAACACACACACACACACACACACACACACACACACACACACACACACAGACGCACACATACGCACACAAACAGACACAGCTTCCTGCTCCAGACTCTGTCGATCTGTCTGTCCGTCTGGACCCCCCCCCCCACACACACACACACACACACACACACGCACACACACACACACACACACACACACACACACACACCACACACACACACACACACACACACACACACACACACACACACACACACACAGACACACACCCTCTCCCATCCGAGCAGAGTCCAGTGGGATTGCTCAATCCCACAATGCCATTCTCCTCTCCCCTGCAGTTCGCTTTGACAGAGCTGTCAGCCCGAGCTTCACTGATGGATGTACTTGTGTAGTGTAGTGTGTGTGTGTGTGTGTGTGTGTGTGTGTGTGTGTGTGTGTGTGTGTGTGTGTGTGTGCGTGTGCGCGCGCATGTGTGTTCATGTGTCCGTTTGTGTGTCTATGTGGACACTTCATGAATGTGTGTGTGTGTGTGTGTGTGTGTGTGTGCGTGTGTGCGTGCGTGTGTGTGTGTGTGTGCGCATGTGTGTGCGCGCGTGCGTGCGTGTGACTGGCTGTACAGATGTCCAACAGATCAGTGTGTTTATAAATGCTGTTCTGAGTTATTGCTGGGAAGAGGGAATGTGCACATGCTAAATAAAATAATACAAAGCAGACTGAATGAAACCATATAGAGACAATGAACTGTCCTCTGTACTGTAGTGTACTGACTGTAAATTGTTCTAGGACATTGCACACTATATTGTACAGTATGTGTACAATACCCCATGCCCTTTCGCCCACTGCCAACCAGCACGCTGGTTGGAGCGGATCATTGCCTGTAAAATTCAGAGTGTTCGTTTTACCTCTTGAGAGTTATAGCCGGGTAAAGCAACACTGAGCTTTTTACTGTGGATTTAGCGTTTAGATGCACCGATTCACCCACACACCCACGCACAGACGCACGCGCACGGCGTAGCGCGCACACACGCACACGCTTACGCTTCCGCACAGTCGGCGTGGGTGGGCAGGCGGAAGGAAGATGAATGTGCAAAGGAGGATATCATATCTCCAATGCAATATTTGAGGAAAAAATATGAGGACGAGCAACAGCAACAGATAAGACCGGTGATTTAAACAGCGCGGCGACGCTGCCGGGCCTGTTGAAATATTGCCTCTCTCCATGCCGACTTGTAAATCGGATATTTGGAGCTGACTGGATCAGAGGGGTATAGGAATTGATGGGGATTCGGGGTGGTGGGCATGCAGTGATGGATGCATGGGTATAGCGGGGTGGGGGGCGGAAAAAAAGACATGTATGACTTTCGGAGAACACTCTTAGTTTGCGCTGAGCGGTGGGAGGCCCGATTGAACGTACAGCAGCAACGAGAAGCAACCGAACACCTCCGGAGAGAGTGCTGCGTATTTATTTTACACTCTTTCCGAAAGCGACTGTGGGGAGCAGTTAATTTGGCTGCACCGAGGCTGCTTTCTGAGGCGAGTGTGAGACGAGACGCGAGGGGGGGGTGGTGAGGGAAGATGGAGAAAAGAGTGAGACACACGCAACCACACATGCACGCACGTGCACATGCACATGCACAAACACACACACACATGTGTACACAAAGGCAGTTTGGGTTCATTATGTTGATTTTCTCTCTCCTCTGCCGAACAAAGACACCCAGACATTTTCAGATGTAGTGCCTTGGAATCAGTTATGGCTTTCTCTCGCTTCTCTCTCTCTCTCTCTCCCTCTCCCCTGCTCCCTCCCTCCTTCCCCATAGACAAATCTAATCATTTTCATGGCTTCGCAGTGTGAGGGGTGCAGGATGCCGCCTCTCTCTGTGCTCTCATATCATCAGTCTAGATTAAGACATGAGGCTCTGTAGGAGACTGGGATTCACTGACAGCTGCTGCTCCTACCTGTAGGACAGGCAGCAGGTGATCTCCCTCTGAGAGTGACTGGATGAGTCTAACCAAATAGACCTGGGCTCCTCTTGCCTATCGTCTCATGCGTGTGTGTGTGTGTGTGTGTGTGTGTGTGTGTGTGTGTGTGTGTGTGTGTGTGTGTGTGTGTGTGTGTGTGTGTGTGTGTGTGTGTGTGTGTGTGTGGTCTCCCCATTCTAAATGCACACCAAGTATGCTAAGAAAATATTCTGCAGAGATTGGCTAAAAATGCCTTTTCACCTATTTCACCAAAATTGGCATGAAATATGTTACTGAACACTATATGCAATGAATGCATTAAAAAGTGCTGAATAAGTGTTTTATGGACCCATAATAGTAATTGTTATTGTTTAAATTAACTGTAACCCCAACCCTTTGCCTCCAATGAGTTGATTGGTGCTATAGGTTGACATTGACTGTTGATGCTGCTTTGAGTAAGCTGTGCATAAGAGAACTCTATAAACATGCAATATTTTATTATTATTATTAGACCATTATTAGACCAAGGATGGCACTAAATTAAGTTTTCCCTCTGCCACCTGAGCCTAGTTATCAATGCATGCACCTTTTTGATGTGTTAAGCTCGCGCGCACGCACACACACACACACACACACACACACACACACACACACACACACACACACACACACACACACACACACACACACACACACACACACACACACACACACACACACACAGCCCTGAGAGCAATGGGGTGTAACCAAACCCTTCATTTGTATGTACATCATGTACACTAGGAGAGTGAGGCTGAGACAAAGGCAGCAAACATGCACACGTGCATGCAAGCGTGCACACAGACACACACGCGCACACACAAACCGTACTGTCCCTCTATGGATCAGAATTCCTCTCTGTCTGCCTTTTCCCTTCTAAATCAATATACACCCCCCACCCCTGACAAACACACAAGCACACACACACACATCCCGCCCAGGCATAAGTGTGGCAGGGAGGCTCCCCAGTCATGCCCGCACCCCCCCCCCCCCCCCCCCCCCCAACACCACACACACACACACACACACACACACACACACACACACACACACACACACACACACACACACACACACACTCACACACGTGCCGGTTGATGTACAGTGTCTGCCGGTGCTTTCTTTATTAACTCCTCACATGCCGAATGGAGCATGGAGCTCATTACCGTCTGCACTGAGCAGCCTCACTGCTCACACACACACACACACACACACACACACACACACACACACACACACACACACACACACACACACACACACACACACACACACACACACACACACACACACACACAGGCGTCACACAGAAAAAGCCAAACACAGAGGTACAGTGGAGTATAGCAGACAGACAGACAGCGAGGCAGATGGGAGTTGGACAAACGAGCAGTCTGGACAGCCAGATGGGGAGGAAAACATAGGTAAAGTGACAGGCAGGGAGAGGTAGACAGACACACACTCACACAAAGACGCTCATAAAAATAAAGAAATACTGCTAGGAAATATAAACACGAGACAGAGAGAGGAACGGGCCTCATAGGGAACCACCGTTCTCAAAATAAACACAATAAACATCACTATTGTTGGATTGTATTGTATTTTAAGAAAAACCTCTAAAAAATAACCGCTGTCATAACGCATCCAGTGCAGTTATTATTATATAGTCGCAAGCTCTTGTTAGTATTTTGTTTTAATATTTATAAAAGAGATACAAATAAATCATTTAAACCTGACCTCCCATAATTTAATATAATATAATATAATATAATATAATATAATATAATATAATATAATATAATATAATATAATATAATATAATATAATATAATATAATATAATATAATATAATATAATATAATATGAGCTTTTATATTGGCTAGGTTATTAATTCATAAAACCCATAAAAAGGAGAAATGGACATGCACGGTTACCCATGCGACAGTGACCGTGTACAGTAAATGTTCCCTCTAAGTTAAGCACGCTCACGCAATATCTTTTACCTAATTCGTCCCTTTTTGTTGCCAGATGGAGACGATGCTTTTCCATCTCTATTCTAATGGTAATGAGCTGCATAAAGTGGCTCCGTTGACAACGCTCTGCCATTAGCATTAGCTCCCAGTGGTGCTGCCGCAAGTTTGATTGCCAGTGAATGGAGATCGTTTCGGCAGGTATGAATCAAGCCCAGAATGACGCCCACTTTATACAACCCCATTAGAAAAAACACCAGACCCTGTAATACAAGATCTGCGCACACCGTAATTTAGTGCAGTGCTGGAGCTGTGCATAATGTACACGGCATGCCATACTGTATACAGTATATACTGTATGCCTGACTTCCATAAGATGCATAGATACGGATGCTCTCCAGTCTAAAATTTCAAAGATAGCCTGTTGAAAAGGAATGCCCATATACAACGTTTATCGGGCTATCTTTTATTAAAATATAGACTGATAAGGTTGTATAGTCCGAAGTGTGTCTGTTTCCTCAATAAACATTTAAAGTGAATTCGAGACCATGTGTGCATTTGACCCATCACAAATCTTATTAAATAAAACATCTCAAATCTGATAAATGTCAGCACAGATCTTTAAAGCATTTAGCAGTGGTTGGACAGTGGTGGGTTCAAGGCAGAGGAGCATGAATGTAATTTCCTCATCTTAGACCTCTGACTGAATTACTGAAGTCGATCAGGGAGGAGTAGAGGAGCAGGAAGGGTTCGGGTAAGGTTGGAAAAATCGAGTGGGAGACGAGTATAAAGGGAGTTGAGCGGAAAGTAAAGAAGGAAAATTGAGATCAGAGAGATTGATAGCATAGTTGCCTTTCCCTTGGATGGCAGGGGGGTGGTGTGGGTTTTAAATGCGTTGGATACAGTAGTGATTGTACACCTTGTTATTTCAGGCAATTAGGCACAGTGCAGTGTACATTGTGCTCAGCAGTACCCGTTCCAGAGACCACATTACACCAGTCCTTCATGCATGGCTCCTGGTCAAACAAAGAATCCACTTCAACATACCCCTAAACACCTACTGTATGAGGCAATGAACAATATGACTCCTACCTCTGCAATATTGTTGTTTTGTCTTCATTCCCCATTTTTTTCAAACTCTTTGACAGATTTACCCCTACTTTTGGGGTGATTGATTATTCTATTGTCTGCTTATCACTAGGAAGGTCGTTTTAGGCTTTGTTTTATTAACAAGCTCATTAACTCACTGCACACCACCTCATGAAGTCCTTTAAGTGGTGATTGCACTACAAAACCCTGAAAACACCTCAACTATATGATAAATGATATGCATTTATCTATATGAATGAGCCTTGGAAACAGTGAAATGTGAAAATACAGGCTGTTTTGTCAAATGTATTTAAAAACTGAAACACATCATCAACTCATTTTATTTTTTAACTTAAAGTAGACACCTTAAGCTGCCTTTGGATATCATTTATTCACACAAATACACACCAGAGGATTTTCTATAAATTATTTTGTTACTATTGAGCCTAGCCTCGACACCCAGGCTTTCATTTTCGTTCGCCTTGCGCGAAAACGGAAAGCCTGGACTAACGCACGTTGGAAAGTGGCCTTGAGGGGGGAGTGAACCTTCCGGGGTGGGCGTCGCTCTAAATGATGTGACGTAGAACAGCAGTGGACGGGCGCGGGAGGGGCCGGAGATGACGACACGTTAGTGAGATCAAATCAGAGCGCAGCACTTCCGCCGTGTGGATCCCACGACACCCCCGCCCCCCAAGGCCAAAATCATTGAGGGCTAGACCAGGCTACTATTGAGCCTAATGGGAGCAAGCTTTCTTTCCTGTTAATCTGTCAAAGAGTTAATTAATTTTATTCCTTAGTCTTTTCATAGTGTTTTTCCCCCGCTAATATAGTTCTTCATTTAACCGGGGGGACCCCACAAACCCCTCTAGTACTACTTGGAGTCCTTGGACTGGACCCTGTGTTGAGAACCCTCTGCTGTAGTATAGTGTTCACTTATACTTACTGCAACTATTGAGTGCAAGTGTGAACATGGAGACCCTACTGACACTGTATTGTTGCTCCTTGTCATGTCTATGGCAGTGTACATGCGATCTGGACATAAGAATAGGCATAGAGTATTAGCAGCTACTGCCGCATGCATGTTTCATGTTCACTCACCCTTTCAGCATTAGGAATGGCATAATGTAGACTGTGGCTCAGGAGCTAGAGAAGGTCTCACTAGAATTGGGAATGACTTGACAAACAATAAATGAGACAAAAACAGACAAACGATAAATGAGACAAATACATAATTGTGTGTAAATTGTAATATTTAACAAAATGATTCCAACTCAAGTTAAGTTACTATGGAAACTAAATTTAGAACATAATCATGGATACACTGTACATACATACACCGTATCATGTTATGTTGAAATTGCTCTAAACAACAATTAAAAGTCCATAGATTTGGCTGAGACGTGATGTAATTTCATGAAACCATGTATTGGAGGTGCTAGTGCCCATCAAAAAAGACAGAAGACTCCAGTTTCATTAGTGCTCTTTTGTTAGTACAAATATAGCTCTTACAATAGATGTTTTGAACATTTCTTGTTTCCTTCTGTTCTCTCTATTGGGAATTGTCTCCAGTCTTCTTAATCATTCATGAGTAAATAAATGTTTGTTATTACTGTGTTACTGCTATGATCTTAGCAGCATGCTGTTATGTCTGGCTTGACATTGAAGAGAGGAATAGAAAGTGGGCAAGTGAGAGAAGTAGAGGGAGAGAGAGAGAGACAGAAAGAAAGAGTGGCATTATGTATTTTTAACATATTTAGGTTTTTTTTGTAGAAAAAGTGTTATTGAGTAATGTTTTGTGTTATTGCTGCTGACATGTGCTGAAGGCTTCATTGGCGTGTAATTCTTGTAAGCACATGCACGCACACTCACTCTTGTGCGCACACGTGTGCGCGCACGCACGCACACACACACACACACACACACACACACACACACACACATGATTCTCAGTCTAACCTAGCTCTCTCTCCTCCTCTTGGCCAAAAAGAGGATTGTGGCCATACATAATTGATACACACCTCTCTCTATCGACTGGTAGGATTTTATACCCTGCTCTCTGGTCGATTCCCCCACTCCATTATTCCAGCATTCTCTACCCACCACTACCGCTCAAACTACCCCCTCCCCTCTCTCTCTCTCTCTAACACACACACACACACACACACACACACACACACACACACACACACACACACACACACACACACACACACACACACACACATAAATAGTAATACACATGCACACAAACACATGTAAATAGTCATACACATGCACACAAACACAGAGTTTAACAGACAGCCCCTGCATGCGTATTGCCCGTTGCCCCAGTTTGTCATGAATCCATGCAGTTGGCCAACAATGCTGAAACTCACCGCCTTGTGCCTACTGTGCACATTTGGCATGTGTGCAAGTCAGTTGCACTCTGGCACAAGTCTCTGAGACAGAACGCAACGTGTTTGTTCAGCATATATATATATTGTGTGTGTGTGTGTGCGTGTGCGTGTGCGTGCGCGTGCGTGTGCGTGTGCGTGCGTGCGTGTGTGTGTGCGTGCGTGCGTGTGGGCGGATGCGATCGCACCACGCCTCCAGAACACGTGTGAGTGTGCCCGACGCAAGCTGCTCATAATGAGCAGAGGTGATCTCTCTCATGGTTAGAAGTCGGTTGGTGTTTGTTAACGCGTAATTAGCATCATTCAAACTCCTGAGTTCAAACTGCGGTCATAAGGCACACGGTTGACCCCTCTGCCCCCTGCTCTCCATGCCCATCCCCTAGCAGTCTGTTAGCTGTGATGAGCTGCCAGGGGAGCAGCCCTGCCCAGCGCAGAGGGGCCGTACTGTAGTCCCAAGCACGGAGCAGGGGGAAACATGAGAACGCTGTTTGTGACTGAGTGGCTCCTTGGAAAGTGCACTTGGCCGCAGCATCTTTGCTTGACTGGATCAGGGAGGGAAAATGCAATCTGAAAGTCTAAAAAAATGGGTCTACTTTGGCATTTGGCACTGGTGAAAAATGACAAACATAATGCCTGTTTTTTTTTTAACTCCTTAACAAATGTACCACGACTTTTAGAGTGATTGATTATTCTATTGTCTGCTTGTGACTCCAAAAGTCGTTTTAGGCTTTGTTTTGTTAACAAGCTCATTAACTCACTGCACTGCAGTCCTTCAAGTGCTGATTGCACTACAAAACACAGAAAACACTTTACACACTTTACAACTATAAATGATTTAACTTTAAATGCATTTATCTTTGAATGAGCCCTGGAAACAGTGAAATGTGAAAATACAGGCTGTTTTGTCAAATGTATTAAAAAAAAAACTGAAACACATCATCAACTCATTTTATTTTTCTCTTAAAGTAGAGACCGTAAGCTGTTTTTGGATATCATTCATTTGCACAATTTCCCAACAGAGGACTTTCTGTAAATGATTTTGTTAATAGTGAGTCTAATGGGAGCGAGCCTAGCTTTTCTGCTAATCTGTCAAAGAGGTAAAGGAACATTCAGTGCCTAAAATGGAACTAGTTTTATTTTTGTCTCCTACAGGAACCTACTGTATATGGTCACACTCTATAGTAGGGATGATTATCATAACAAAAGAAATAAGTGCTATTTTACAAAACCGATAATATTTTACCAAATTAGAGAGTCTCCTTCTCTTATATTCCACACTAGAAACCCTTCTTGTTGTGGACTAGCAGAGATGAGGTCTCTCCCTTTCACTCTTCACTCTCTGACTTGTTTGTGTATTCTGTTTCTCTCTGAGCATGTGTGTGAGTGTGGGTGGGTCTGCCCTTGTGTAAGTCTATCCTCCCCAAATATATTCTTTTTTTTTCTCCCTCTATTTTGGTGCACAGTCTCATGTCGCAATTGCATCTCCAATGTTTTTCCAGTTGACCCAAATTGACAATCTCAGCCCAACAAACACACAGGCACGCGTGTTTGTGTCTTCCAGTGACAGATGTGAATATACATGTGGAAAAATGAGGAAAACATGTGCTCAAAGAGATATGAAAAATAAAGGTTAAACCCTCCCAATTTCTGAATTATTTTCAGAGTGAAGAAGACGGCAGTCCATAGATGAGTCACGTTGTGTCATTTAATATGACCTCAGTCTTCCCAGAGGGCTTGGTCTCCCCCACCTCACATTTAAGTCAATTCCTATGACAAATGCACTGCTCTATATAAGCGCACTCTGATTTGACCTTCAGAAAACAATATATACAATGGTAACTGTCATAAAAAATGCCCTTCCATCCCCCTCCCCCCTTTGTCATGCATCTTCCCTGCATTATCGCTGGGAGCAGTTGACAGCTTAATAAAGAGAGTATTTGTCTCAATTGAGGCCTCTTAACCAGAACAAAGAAGAAAATGATTTGAAAAGCAGTTTCTTTCATCTGGCTGTACCGTCGTTGTTTTTTTGGACTGAGGGTACAGCGGTCCAAAAATATTTTCATTGAAACTTTACTTTCACACAGATTCTAACTCCTTCAACAAACAATAAGAGAAGAAGAGAAGCATAGGATAGCCTTTCTTTACATTAGCAGAGCTTTTGCTTTTGGTGCCCCAAAATATAACTAACATTAGGTGGTTATAGCTTCAACTATAGTGAAATAATGATATGACTAGATCAGCACTCGGTAGAGTCCAAACCTGGGCATTGCGATACAAGTAAGCCATAGCCTACTTGTGCATGAGCGGAGCAAGCGCGTAGTCTCCAGGAGATAATACGCTTGACAATACTTATAAACATCTCTTAATTGCGTCACTATTACGTCACCTGCCGGCCTAATGGATTACCCCGAAGGACCACCGACCCCTGACCGCTCACACAAGTAATAATAATAAAATAGCTACAGCTAAAGTGAAAGTGAGGATCATGATGGATGGCTACTGTCTAACAAAGCATGACTGCACATGGAGCCACACACACACACACACACACACACACACACACACACACACACACACACACACACACACACACACACACACACACACACACACACACACACACACACACACACACGGTATGGTGATTATCAGATAGATTGGGTACCTGACATTGTACAATACGCTTTTTGTAGTATTTCAGGACATTTATTATACTGCATGTACCCTCAGAATAAATACAAATGTCCTGACCTTGGTGATGACAGAGGTGGACATGTCATAATAAACAGCACATTCATTGAGGCTTATTATGTACAGTAGCAAGACCTTCAGTGGCTAAGCATCTTGATCGATGTTTTATTTTTGTTACGCTGCCCTAACACCTATGTTGCACCACCATCCCAATTGATGTCTGTATATGGAGATATCTGTATCTGACGGAGCTTCTCTCCTTTACCTCTCTGTATCTGTAAGTCCATATCCCTTTTATTACAGATTGTGGACAGAGCTGAGTGATTTGTTTGCTCCTGGTGCCATTACAACACACTGAGGTTAGAGAATGAACCTCATATTAGCTGCATTTAGAAGTCCTTATATGCTCATGGCTGGGTCACACGGTGACATGAGACTTCAGAGGGTCTGCCCGGCCCGCCTGGTGTCATTTAATATAGGAGGATGTTAAGCTTTTTGCTTTCATTCGAGGCCATAACAGTGTGCACACATGTGGCTGCAATTATGTTGCTCGTGGAATGTGGATTGTCCAGGCCATTTAAGGCTCCCACGTAGCTGGGTGCGTGCGTATGAAGACAACCAGGGCATTTGAGGACCCAAATCTTCCAATCTCAGCCCCTTTCTCCCCCGCTGAGCCTGGCTGGTCCTTAATCACGCCGGGTGTAATTGGTGTGAGTCCCGGGGTGTGATTATCTCCAGGCTCGGCCCGCCACTCCAACATAACCCCTCACCTCCCTCCTCGGTCGCAGCCAGCCACGCCGGGGCTTGGAGACTGCTGATTGGACGCTTGTTCTGCCAACTGACCCGCATGCTTGCAGCCCAAAAAGAATGAGATAGATGAAGGGAAAGAGAATGAGATAGTATAACGAGTGTATGCGTGTGTGGAGTGTTGTTGTTGTGCATGGGGTGTGTGGAGGGGAGCTCGTCGTGGGTGGGTGTCAAAAGGCTGGATAGGAGGAGGTTCATGTGTTAGTGTAACAACGCCAGCGAGGGGGATTTGTGTGGAGTCTTACAGAGTGGCGCAACGGGAAAACGAAGGAGTCGGAGGGAGAGCGAGATAAAGAGCCGGTCTCTGGCCTTGGTGAGAGTCGCAGTGGGATTAATGGCGATGGTGGTGGAGGGGGGTGGTGAGGGGGGTGGGGGTGGGGGGGATTACGTTGGAGTGTGGCAGGGAGGGTGAGACGGGCTGAGCTTGGCCTTGTAGTCAGACGCAGACACAAGAAAACATTGACTGCCGAGGTCAGTGACTCACTCAGGGACTCAGACACCAGGAGATTCCATCTCTCTTCATTCATCCATAAGCAGCGAGTAGTAGCTTTGCTCTCTGGCTCTCTCTCCGTCCCCCTCGCCCCCCCCTCTCTCTCCCTCATTGTTTTTTCTTCCCTCTCTCTCTCTCTGTGGGAATGGGTATTGTGTCCGTGATCGATGCGTCTCATTCCAGTGACGAGGTAGCCTGGCTGGCTCTCATTAAAAATGGATCGTGTGTGCATGCGTGCCTGCCTGCCTGCGTGTGTGTGTGTGCGTGCACAAGTGTGTGCGTGTGCAAGCGCGTGCATGCGTGTTAAGGAGTGTAGGTGGCACGCTGTCCCAGAGGTGCCAGCTGTTTACCGTGCACCTCGGGAGCGTGTGTGTGGAGGGGTCTGGGCTGTACGGAGGGTCAGAGGCAGGCCTGTTGCCTTGGCAACTGCCTGCAAAAAATCCTTCCTTTTACCTTCCTGGTGTCTGTGAAATTTCCTTCTGTCTGTCTGTTCTGCCGTCTGAATGGCGGCACACTTGATGTGGTGTGGGGGAGAGACCGGGGAGAAAAAATATGGAGAGAGAGAGAGGAGAGACAGTTTCACACCTCTTTATCCCCTTTTTTTCAAATTCTATTCTGTATCTGTTGAATCTGTGTCCATCCATCAGGGGAAGTACAGTGGATGTATGAGCATGGCTAGGTCCAGGGGCAGAGGGCTGCAAATTCATTTTTCTTCCGTTCTGCCGTGAAGAGGTAGAGGAGCAGACGGAAGCGTTCCTGCAGCTCTGCAGGGGCGGATCTAGGCATGGGTATGGGGGGGGGGGGGGGGGGGGGGGGGGGTAAATGCCTTGACTGCCCTACAAACATGATGGCATGCAAAACAACCCAAATTTCAAAACATTTCAAATTAAAGTGCTTGTATAAAAAATGTTTTGAAACACTAGTACTGCTACTAACTAACCACAATTGTCACACCACTAAACCAACAGCATTTCATCATTGAAAACAGATAACTCTGAGTCAGACCTTAAGCTTTATGCATGCTGCGTGCCTGTTGCAACTTCATCAACTTATTAATGTTTAATTGCCTAATAAAAGTCCTGTAACCGAAAATGGTATAGTGCGACTTCATAACCGTCCCATACCATCTTCTCCTGCCCCCCCCCCCCCCCCCCCCCCCTTCTCCTCCCCCCCCAATTGGGAAATGTTACATCCGTCCCTGACGCTCCGTAACACCCATACAGTACATTGTCATCCTGTTCCCGGTGTGGGAGCCCATGGATCCGCTCTGTCTCTCACTGAAGGAATGAAGAGCATACAACATATTGAAAACGGCTCAAAACAAAGCTGTCAGATTAACTCTCCGGTGCTCCAAGCGGACACATAATGTTGTAGAAATGTACAGAAATCTATCATGGCTTACTGTTAGAATAGGTTACCTTCTGGTATTCTCACCTTTTTCAGAACCCCAGTCAGTGCAGTATTTTTCTATATTTCTTTGTCCAGGTAGGATCGATCAGTTCATTGTATGTAACCTTAACTGCTGTGTCGCCTCTGGGCCACTCATTTCTCCCTGAAGGATAATAGAGGTGTCTGTCTGTCTGACTGACTGACTGACTGACTGACTGACTGACTGACTGACTGACTGAGTTAGCCATATATACTAGACTATAGAGTTGTATATTATATATACAACTATACTAGACTATAGAGTTGTAATATAGTAATTGCATGACTTAATAATAGTAATTGCATGGCTTAATACAAACACAAATTTCACCTGATTTAAGAAATCAAAAAGAGAGTACCTTGTGCAAATATGCTTGCCCCCATGCAGAGGCACAACAGTTAATGTGCATTTTTTGCTATTTCTAAATAATGTTTTTTTTCTTCTGTGTGCAAAATGGGGATCCCATAAACCATGCACTCACTCACTCACTCACTCACTCACTCACTCACTCACTCACTCACTCACTCACTCACTCACTCAGGCACCTGCAAATTCTCAAGGTTTTGGTTTCTTTCTAAGTTAAAAAAGGCAATCTGGTTTGGATGCTTTTTGTTATTGTTATTTCTACTGTCCTAAAATAGTTGAATATTGGATGATTGGGTCAGTTTGGTCTTCTCTCGACTGCTTGTTATAAAGATGTCTTGTAAACTTGAGATAAGCCTTTAATTATACTATTTTACAGGCTAGTAATGATTTCACAACATGCTTGTGAAGAAGAACATTAGAATGTCTAGTGCTGAACACAACCAGTCTGAAGAGGTTGGTTTACTTCCAGAGTTGCTCCACGAGAGTCATTCTCGGATACAAAAGGCCAAAAGCAAGGCACGCTGAATGAAGACTCCAATAACAACCGCTAAGCCCCGTGTTTATATAAGTGGTATTCTACGGGAAGGCTACTCCCCCAAAACAATAATGAGGGGGCTGAATCCCATTCAGCATGTAGAGAGTGTCCCGTTGTTGTTTTAGTGGCAGGGTTTGTCAGTCAGTTAGCTATAGACCACTGCAGTCGGTCGTTGGATCGGAGCCTCTCTCATTTGCGTTACCCCCCACCGAGACCATCTTATGCAGAAATGACATTAGCGCCGCGCTCTCACTCCGACACCGCCTCTCTCTCGCTGACAACACGCTTGGCGTAGCTCAGGTCAGCTGTGGAAATGAGCGTGTTGAGTCTGCTTCACTGAGCAGAGGAGAGAGAGGGAGGCACATGCAGAGCCTCACTGTCTTTCTTTTGTTTCTTTTAAAGGTAGGAAAAAGTATTTGCATGTCCACATCCCCATGATGTGGCGTGTGCGTGTGTTAGTACGCACACACGGCCACGCACGCGTGCACACACACACACACAGACACACGCACACAGCGCAGTGGGAGAAGGGGCCTCATTGTGCAGGCCTGCTGTGTTGAGTGACTGCAGCGTGTGCTGGGCAACAGCTGCTGTGATCCCCCTACACCCCCCCCCCCCACACACACACACCATCTACAACGTATTTCACCTCCACTACTGTCCACGCTGTCTGAAACATCAATGCACATACAGTACACGCACACAGACTGGGAGACGGAGACAAAGATGACATGTATGTACACTTGTATAAATCTACTGTAACTTTTCCCCCTCTTTTGTTTAAGTTTTTGTTGCCTTTGATAGTTTTACGAAAGCCTATAGGTGCCTGCCTGGACGGACTGCTATGGCAGTGGCCAAATCTAATCTTTTTTCTACAACACAAATGACCCATTTCCTCATGGGGAGCTTGTCTGTACCTGTAGACACACCTATGTCCCACCACAAACACATGCGCATGCATGCACACACACCTCGACAGCTGTAATGACACTTACTGTAACCCTTTTATAAACCAAAAAGAAAAAAATAAAGACCTGGCAGATTTTGGCCCCTGGCGAAAGTTCTACTAGTTCAAAGTTTTGCACAAACATGCACACATGAGACTCAGGGCCTACTGTATAGACACTTTTTGGAGGTCACCTCCTCTACACCAAATCTAATAATGAAAAATAGCTTCAGAGATCTACAAGCTCACAACGCATTACAGCGCTATTTGGGCTATTTGGTGCACATGTTCCCCAAGAGTAGGGAACTCTAGTCATGTTGTTAGGAGGGACTGCTCAGAGAGGGCAGAACTCCAGTGAGTGAGGGTCCAGGCAGCCTGGCTGGCTGCTGCTGCTGCTGTCCCCCATGCAGCCAACACTCTCTCCTGGTGGGCTTGTTTGCAATCAGTCTCAGCCTCTGGTGGTGCTGCTGTGACCTGACGGTCTGCAGCTCATTACAGCAGGCCACCTGTTTGTCCTGAAGCAATGGAGAGACTAGTGGCCCTAATGGAAATGAGTCTGCAACTTAGGCACACACACACACACACACACACATGCACACCGTGTGCTGAGGTGGCACTGGGTTAATCTAACAGGAGTGGCCGTGGTAGATCAGCACTGTGCTGTGTGACTTTCAGCATCACTACGTGTCAATGGCTGTCTTTTGTCCCTGGCGGTGGGGCCCCTCCCTGGCCTCTCACTCAGCAAAGGACCAGAGGACCAGGCTAGGCAGACAGGTGGAGGAGTTATTGCGCTTTTGGGTCCCAAAGACAAAAGCACCCACACACACGCACACGCACCCACACATGCACACACACACACACACACACACACACACACACACACACGCGCGCGCGCGCACCCACGCACCCACGCACACGCACCCACACATGCACACGCATGCTCATGCACACCCCACACAGAGATCTCGGAATTGCAGCTTCTGCAAACAGACTGAGGTGTCATGTGGCACAAGAGAAGTGTGAAAGACAGGCAGACACACGCACGCACGCACACACGCACACACACACACACACACACACACACACACACACACACACACACACACCACACACACACACACACACACACACACACACACACACAGGACGGACAAACATGTTGTGTGGCAGCTGACCTACAGTAGCTGTAAACCTAAAGAACACACTCAACTGACACAGCACACATGCACAATTCATCCTAAAAGTGTTCCTTTAACTCTGAAAATGTTCAAAATGAAACCAAAGGGACCCACTGTGTTTCATCCGTATACTTTTAATGTTAGGATTTTGCTATGTAGACTCGCCGCCGCCGGCTGGTTGATGAGACATGACACGCGTTGGTGCCTCAGATGTGTTGTTTTAGTTTTTTTTAACACCATCTGGAGTTTGCTCTGTGCTTATTTATGTAAATGTTCTCACCTGCCCTTGTCTAAGTTTAATGCAAACGACAAATGTATTATGAGCACAAGGGTAAGGGTGTGTGTGTGTGTGTGTGTGTGTGTGTGTGTGTGTGTGTGTGTGTGTGTGTGTGTGTGTGTGTGTGTGTGTGTGTGTGTGTGTGTGTGTGTGTGTGTGTGTGTGTGTGTGTGTGTGTGTGTGTGTGTGTGTGTGTGTGTGTGTGTGTGTGTGTGTTCTGTATTCAAATTCCTGGTCTCCCAATGTCAGTGTACTGAATAGTGTTGAATGAGGACTGGTGTGTATTTACTTTACTCTCACTTACCTATTCAAATTCCACATTGTTGACACACTGAATAACCCCATTGTGCTCCTGTGATATTGCACATGCAATGTATAAAGGCCGTTGTTCATACAATATTAACCACATTAACTGCAGATTCCTTATTCTGGCCATGTCTTAACATGCGGACATTGAAGAGAGCGAGAGGAGCCTATACTATGAACTGCATTCATAGGAACGTTTGGTTTGGTGTGTGGATGCTTGTGTATCTATTCTTCAGCAACTATACACCACTCTAATAGGGAACGTTACATTAGCCGGGGCGAACTTCTGGCTGATTCACACCCAAACGACTGTCAAGTTAGTGAGGATTATATTTTTATTGCAATTAGGTCCTTCCTGTGAATCCTAACCCCGGTGTCGGAGACAAAAAGTTCTACCGAGGAGTTGAGACGGAATCCGGAGAAATTGCACTTGGAGCAGTTTATGTATGTATGCCGGGGGGTGGAGGGGGGGTGGAGGGGTGGCTTGTCATCATTGCTCCCTCTGTGGGTGTGTTTGTACAGGCTCTACCTTGGGGGGGACAGATGCGTCTGGCCGAACAAAAGCACAGTGATGGTGTCGAGGAGCCTTTCTCTGGCCAGCCGGTGCCAGCTGCTCGCTATACAGTTTCTATAATACGGGCTTGTGTGGAAAACGAAAGCAACTGTCGCTTTTTTCTCCACAAATGCTCACGTCTGTCCACCTCCCTCTCTTTAAACATCTATACGCTGTCAGCTGGCTGCATTGCACAGCATGCACACATGTGTGTACTGTGTACACACACACACACACACACGCACACGCATGCACACGCACACAGAGGCCCCTCTGTGTGCTTGTTCTTTCTGTGCATCTTTTGAAGTGCAGAGTAAATCAATCCTCAGTGTTAGATTATCCGTTTGAAACTCAAGTGCGAGTGTAACCAAATGTACGCCTACAGGACCACCGTGTGCTGACTCCCAATACCTTGTTGTGTTTCCAGGTCACCCAGGTCCCCATCGAGTCGTGTGAGCAGTATGGAACGTGTGGAGAGTGCCTGAGCTCCGGAGACCCACACTGTGGCTGGTGTGTCCTGCACAACATGTGAGTAGACCTTAAAAGCAACATTCTAACTATTATTGCTGCCCATTTACTCCTACTACTACAATCATCTGCTGGCTGCGAAGACCAAACAAGGGGTTTAGCTGCAGGTGGAGTGAAGCATCCTGCTCTGGGACACTTTGACACGTGCACAAGGTGAGCCAGTAAGGCTTGAACCGGCGACCTTCCGATTCCCAGACCGCCACACTGCCACTCAGTGTGTTTAACTCTTAACGGTGTGTTTAATCACACAGCCGTTGTATGACATGGCCTCGACGGGGTTCCTTCTCTTGCCTTTACGTTGACTTCCAAAAAGGCACAAGACTTAATCCCTCCATTTCCTCATGCACAGGTTAAATAAACAGAGTGGGGCTTTTCCCCCTCCTCTCCGTCGTTGTTTATCCCAGATGGAATCTGGGCTGTAGGAAAGTACAGTACAGGCGTGTGTACGGATGGGGCTGAAGCCCAACAGCTGTTCCCCTGGAGCTGTGTGGCAGCTAGAGCTCCTCTGAGCTGCTGGCCTGCAGTCAGACTGTCCTGTTCTCACATGAGGCTGATGTCTGCATATAGAAATGATCTCATCTCTTCTGATGCTTTTCACAATTTTTTTTCAAAAATAGCAGAACTACAAGCTCATATCGCGCCACTCGGTGGCGCGATATGAGCTTGTAGATCAGCTATTTTTCAACAGCTTAAAAACACCAAAACACGTTCAGTACACAAAGGGTAAAACTCAGGATTGTACTGTTTTATCGCGTGAATCCAGTGCCAGTGGTGTGTATTTTATTCCTGAGTTACATTGTGTGAAGGCAGTTGTGTTGATGGTTTTGCCTCTGTGTACATGTATGCATGTGAGAGCTTCTGCATCTCCTCCTGTAAGAAGACAATTTCTTAATTTAGTGCTTCTTCTTACTTACCTGAGTACATTGGCCATCACACAGTGAAGGCATGAGTGACACCTGCTGGACATTACCTGCTACTACAGCAGTAAAGGACAGCAGCCCAGTCTGATAGCAGGGAGAAAGATATAGAGGCATGGGAGACCTAATCCTATAATCAGGTCCGAAGTGGCCGTGGTTATAGCTGACATGACGTAGAAGGAGATGCTGTGGAAATGAGATGAATACAACAAGCCATTGAAGAAACAAAGAGATTCTCTCTCTCTCTTGCTCTCACTCGGGCTGTTTTTTGCACTGTTGTTTAAATGGCCCTGTTTCCCTTTTCCACAGCTCTTCTTAATAAAAGCATCTAAGGCTTGGAACGTGTGTGTGTGTGTGTGTGTGTGTGTGTGTGTGTGTGTGTGTGTGTGTGTGTGTGTGTGTGTGTGTGTGTGTGTGTGTGTGTGTGTGTGTGTGTGTGTGTGTGTGTGCGCGTGCGTGTGCGTGTGTGTGTGTGCATCAGAGCCCACCACAATCATCATTATCGTGATGGCAGACCCTGCAAAGTGCACTTAAAGTAATTTACATCACTCCAAACCTGGGGACAGGACAAATAATTGCCTGGCGACAAGGTAATTCAGCATGTGTTTTTCTGCAGGGATATAGGAGGGGTCGGGCTATATAGTCCCCTGCAGTCTGCATGCCTTCACACAGGGATCATTTACCACAACATTAGCCTCCATGCAGGCTGTTAATCACTCTGTTTCTCTCTACTGTAGGGAACGGAACTCTAGGCTGGTGATGGTTGTAGCCGACGCTTTTATGCAGGCGTTACCACAATTAATGCTTGGTTGTGCGCTTTTTGTGGCACATGCAAAAGTAGTCAACGGTGTGAGCTTGTAGATCGGCTATTGTTGCACTAACACCTCGCTATGTATAAATCAAACTTGTACATGGTGAAGAAAGGAGTGTGAACTGTTGGTGTTGAAGGCAGCTGTGGGGCCACGGGAACAGCTGTTTGATGTGTGAATGATTTTTGAGAGAGTGTGTGTGTGTGTGTGTGTGTGTGTGTGTGTGTGTGTGTGTGTGTGTGTGTGTGTGTGTGTGTGTGTGTGTGTGTGTGTGTGTGTGTGTGTACTATTGACCATATTCAGACGTCGTCCATGTCCCTCTTACTTCCATGTGAATTATAAACGGTTGTGTGTGTTTGTGCATACTATTGACCATATCCACATGATGTCGTCCATGTCGCTCCTACTTCCATGTGAATTATAGACGGTTGCGTGTTTTTATGCGAACGCTGAGTGCACTGCATTACTGTACCACGAGGGGTTGAAGGTCGGCAGCCACTTTCATGTCCGATCAGCCATCTGTTATCCAACAGCATGGCGCCCCGGTGACACCTGTCTCCGGTCCGAGCCCCCCCACAGTTCCCTCATTCTATGACCCTGCGTCAATGGGGGTATACACAGACCCCTCCGGTCGGCTCCAGCAAAATCCTAGGGCAGCGAGGCAGACAGGGGTGAGAGAGTGCAAAGAACGACGGCCATAATGTGTAGACACTAAGGCTCCTGTGTGCTTGGCCATGTCTCTAAATCAGAAAATTAACAACAGAACTAATTCCTACCGCTTTCTTCTTCCACCTTAGGTGGTAATGATGTATCAGAGGCACAAAAGCGGTATGAGAATTAGCTGTCAGATGCTGTAGTTACTGGGGTTGTGCTTGTTAATGGAGTACTGGAATAGGAGGCGTCTTTTTACTGTGTGTATGCTAGAGACGAGTGCAGCTGCTAACTAACTCTTAACACCTCTCCACCTTCCACAGCCCACACACTCTCACACGGCCATAGTGTCTTAACGTCCATCCTCCTCTGCGACCTCAGCTCTCCAGTTCTCTTCTCACTCACCCGTGACTCCCAAGCCTAAAGCCATAATGATCTTATGACATTACCCATCCTCTCCAAGAGCTTCTCCTTCCGCATCTCATCTCATCTCATCTCCAGCACTCACATCTGCGGTGTGTCCTGTTTGGATGTTCCCCCTCTCTCCAGCATCCTCTCTGAAATCATCTCTTCCACTGTGGAGATGGTTGGCTTGTCACACATAAACATCCCTCTCTTTGATCAGCCCTCACCCCCTTAATCCTGCAGCTGCCATCCACGATTTCTGTCCCCCTTTCTTCTTGTCTGGAGACACTCGGTTTATTTTTTCTCCTCCTCTTACCCATCTTTACGTTTGTGGCTGATGGCAGCCGCTTGATGCTAAGGTAGCTAATTAGGAACATGGCAGGACATTAGCTCACTAGCGGTGATGGGGAGGAGAAATGGAGAGGGAAAGAGAGACGCAGGAGAGAGAGAGAGAGGGAGAGAGAGAGAGAGAGAGAGGGAGAGAGAGAGAGACCCAGCAGGCTGTCCAGGAGTGGCGTCTCTCTCGCTCTCAAGTGGCGTCTCTCTTTCTCTCTCCCTCTCTTCATCTTTCCTTCATCGTTTTGTCTTTCTCCCATCCAACGCGGTGTGTTAACACTCTAGTCCTTTAATTACCAGCAGCTGCTGGGCAGCCAGTGAAAGAGCCGAGGGGATAGAGAAAAACAGAAGACTGACAGTCCGAGAAAGAGAAGTGTTTGATACCACACCACTCAGTGGCCCAGCGGGCCCACAGAACTGGGCAGCATTTTCATAATGGCCCCAAAAGGAGATCCCCCTTCTCAAAACGCTCTTCTTCAGTCACACATGCTCCATGAAAGGATGTGGGCTGGACTTAGCTCAACCGTTTGACCATGACCACAGTCCAACAAACCATGGAGGCTAAACTGCTGCTACTACTATCCTCCTCTACATCCTCTTTCCTTGTACAACAATCTCCCTCTTACGTCTCTCTAATTATGATATTTCATTCCTCTCCCTCTCTCTGTCCGACTCTCTCTCTCTCTGCCAAAGGCACCTCATGGTCAGATTAGTTCTCTTAATCATGGCCCAAAGAAGCTTTTCGGCCCTAAAATGGATGTGAGAGTGTTTCTCGTATTTTCTCACAGTTGCTTTCATGTGATTTCCATCCGTAGTTAACACTGGATGACCAGTCCTTTTAGGTATTCAGCGATTCTACTACTGCCGTAATGTGTGGTGATGGGCTGAACACAGATAGAATCATGTACTGTTTACTTGAAGATAGTCCCCCTTGGTCAGTGGTGACTGAAATCAGTTCTGTGATGTGTATATTGATGTATTAAAGTCCCAGGAGACTGATGATGGCTGCACTGGAGGCAGAACTAGACATCTAGTCTCCTCTGATTGGGGAATGGGATTGCAGTGCGTTGTCAGTCTGTGTGTGGCTGAGCGCCTTAGATCTCTGTCAGTGGCCCACAGGGCAGCAGCAGCAACAGTATAATTAGATGGGGCTTGCTTCACCACATGCAATGGCTAACTGAAACATGTCAAAACATGTCTTTCTCTTATTATTATTTGTTACTTTTCCTTATTGCGCCGTCATTGTCTTTTGGCTCCGACTGTGCGTACTGTCCTGTTGTCTCTTTTGTCTTTATCCGTGTCTGGCCTCATACTGCTCCTGTGGCAGGCGGTAGATACATATGGGACAACTGTCTCCTTCCACAAATCAATGTTATTAGCTTAATGCCGTCAACCGATTTGTTCACCATCCAGGGCAAAGCAGGGCTAAGTGACTTCACTTCATCAGTCACGGTTTGGGACACGTCCCACTTCTTAAAGAGATCAGTTTTAGCTCGGACTTGGCCCGGGATTTAATGTTGTAAATGAAGTTTAGTTTACCCATGGGCAATCCTGGCATGTTCTTGCGCTCTGCTTATCTCCTAATGGTTATAGTGTTTTACAACTAGAATTTCAAGTTTGACTCACAGTTCGCACACAACTCAGACAGAATGCAATGCTGAATGCAAATCAGAAACTCCAATGTAGTTTTAACCACGCAGAGATTTTAATAAGAGGTGAGATGTTGATGCTAATCAATGGAGAAAGCAGTCCTAATTGTTGCAAGGCACCCATTATTACATGTCTTCATTTCTCAGACGTATCACCACGACTCACTTTGATAAAGCATTATTGTGACTGGTTATAACCAGTCACTCCCAACATGGGGTTTATGGACACCCAGGGGCCCTTGGGGGGTCCTATGACGGCTTCCCATATTGGCTATTTTAGAAATAGCCTATATGTTCAAGCTCAGAATAGTGATTAAATCCTACATAGTTTCACCAAGTAGTAGATGAGAAATGTAGGCTACTATTGTAGAAAATTCCCTATTGGCCTGAATACTACTATTTTTAATATCCTGAAATATCATAAAAATGGGATCATATTATATTTGGAGACTGTATTATTGGACATTCAATGTTCTTTTACCACAGATGTGTCTTGAAAAATGGGACAATACGGTAATAACTATTCAGATCATAGCTTTTTCTTCCCTGCCTACTCTTAAGACAGTTGTAAAATTCCGTACTAATTATTTTGTCTTTTAACTAAGATCTTCAAATGGGGCCTATGCATGTGTCTTGCGTATCAATTTGGGGGGTCCTTATTATAGCATACAGCACAGTTAACTCACGGAGAGCAGTAACTTTCACTGTATATAAGCTGCAATTGATGTCCAGTGGCGACCATAAAACCGCCCCTAATTTACCTATGGCAACAACAATTAGCGTAGCAATGCTAACGGCTGCCACAGCCCATTGTGGATGTCAGGCGTTGTGCCTAATGGCCTCCTCGTCAGCTGCAGTTGCAGGCAGCAGAGCAGAGGGAGTCTGCATCCATCTCCCCCAATCTGGGCCTAATGAGATATCGATCACCGACACGCACTCACGTGCATCGATATGACCATGGAATCCTAGCACATAGAGCCGCCACAGTTATTAATGATGGCTGATATATTGCATCGGTGAGCGGCGAGGCTAACATGCGCTGTACAGTATGTGTAGCTGGTCCCGCCGACGCTGAATGGCGGTAGAGTTCAATTTATGGCATCAGAAAGTGGATGTATGGTGCTCTGGCGTGCAATCGCCATATTAATCAATACATTTTCTTCCATATTAGTCAATCCTTCGCGGTAATACCCTCAGAGACTGTACATGTTAAACAAAGTAGACACTAGCATCATGCCATCCATTCGCAGTAATATGCGCCCACATCTATTGATGGATATACTATCGACAGTGGATCTGGGATAGTCTCAGGTGTCTACGCAGTGGGATTATGGATATTGTGCGTCTGTAAGTGTGTGTGTGTGTGGTGCAGATCATCCTTCACATTAGAGTTAGTCTAGCATGGTATTGTTGTCTCTGGTCTGGAGCCTCTGGTCTGGAGCCCAGACATACAGTATCTTTTGGGTTTCAAATAATGTCTTTCCAAAACCACACAGCAGCCTCAACCTGATGATCAGCTCAACACTTCTGATTCCGGTTGAAATTGAATACCCAGAATTTATACCATCATTCTCTTCCCTGTGGTCTCACATTTAAATGGATATTCACACACTTTAAGGATCCAGTGTCATGCCACGAAGCCTCAGAATGACTCACAGTATACAGTCAAATCCTCAGTTGTCGGTTTAACTTGTGAGCCTACAAGTGTAATCAAATTGTGTTACATTTTTATTAGTTACATTTGTATTTAGTTACATATGGCCAAATGAACACAGGATGTTACTGTTTTGGTGCATCTAGTGTGTGTGTGTGTGTGTGTGTGTGTGTGTGTGTGTGTGTGTGTGTGTGTGTGTGTGTGTGTGTGTGTGTGTGTGTGTGTGTGCATGTGCGTGTGCGTGCGTGCGTGTGTGTGTGTGTGTGTGCATGAGTGTCTGTGCATTTGTGTGGACACTGCACATCAGCGCTTCCATAATCATCCTCTTTTATGTGGGAGCAGCAGCATCCCAGCGCAGTCGGTCTCCATACGTGTTTACATTAGCATGTGTTTTTCGGCAAATAGTCCCATACACGGCAGGGTTCCATTCACAGCAGCACAGAGGACGGCTTTCCATAAACACTCACCACTGCTATTAAGCATTTTCCAGCCACTATTAAACATTAAATATACAAGTAGTTCACTGTCCTCTCTCTCCCCCTCCCCCGGCGTGTAACTACCGGTATTCACCATCTCCAACCATTTAAAGGGGAAATAACATGAAATTCAACTTTTTCATTTTCAGTGTTTTCTATCCCCACAAATAACCGAGTTTGAACAATCAGGCATTCATACCATACTGGAGCTTTAATTTAAATTCCTCTCAGGGACAGCTTGTCTGATTTCTGCCTCATGATGATGTCATCAGTGCACCCTAGTTTGTATAATTCCTTTACATTTGCACTTTGTTTACAATGTTCACAATTTTTGATTTTCCAAGCTGGCATGGAATGGAAACGGTTTTGGTTTTATCTACCATCAGTATTACAATGATTCAAATATTATATTAATAATCTGCATATCAACGCCGACCACCTCAGGACATTGTTGTACTGCTGCTAAACTGCTTTCAAAGTTGAGAAAGACTGGTTATATCAGAGTGGTGATGGAGGCTCAAACCATTTGAAATAAGCGTGAGGGACATCTATACAATATGTTGAGTATTAAAAACAATTTTAGGAATGTATGTTATTTGCACTTTAATCTTGACTTTGCAACTTTTTATTTTATTTTTTATATAATTATTTCCACGCATCAAAACAATGGGATTTAGGTTCATAGCACAAGGAGAATATACCGAACAAGACTGAGAATAGATGAAAGTGAAGGATGGTATTCTAGGTGCAAATAATGCTACAATGGAACAATAACAAGCAATTAGCTAAAATAAACAGCAGCAAAAGAAAGACATTCGCGTATACGCAGTGTACAAAGTGCAAGGCAAGAATAGCAACATCGACCGTGAGATAAGAGTAAATGAATACATTTTGTTTATGTAGTTTCTAATGACCACATGCTCCTTATGAGTTGCGAGGTGTCGGGTATGAATCCATCCATTGCATGTCTCCCCTCTCTTGACATCGGGTTACCTGCCTCGATCTCTACACACGGCACACTCTCCTATCTAATAAAGCAGTAAAAGATGGCTCCCCCGCATTCGGCTTCTCCCATTTTCAAACATGACGCTCAGAGCTACACTTAGAGCTGCAATCAGACAGACTCCCTTCAGACCTTCACTCAAGTCCTTAGATGTGAGGAGGAGAAGAGAGGAAGCACAGAGAAGAGAGAGAGAGGGAGGAACGGAAATCTCCCCCTGTCGCCTGCTTCCTCTGCGCTCCTGTCAAGGCCACGCTCTGTTTGTGTGTGTGTGTAGGGGGGGGGGGGGGGTGCAAGCACGTTAAAGCACGGCGGAAGGTATGAGTGAGTACAGTAAATGTCTGAAAGCTAATGTGTATTGGTGTCTGAGATTTTTTTTCTGTGTGTGTGTGTGTGTGTGTGTGTGTGTGTGTGTGTGTGTGTGTGTGTGTGTGTGTGTGTGTGTGTGTGTGTGTGTGTGTGTGTGTGTGTGTGTGTGTGTGTGTGTGTGTGTGTGTGTGTGTGTGTGTGTGTGTGTGTGTGTGTGTGTGTTTGTGCACATCTGCGGGTCTATGAGAGTGAGAGTGCAGCATGGCAAAGACGACAGGGTAATTGCCTGTCTGGAACTAAGGAGCAATGGAGGCAGGCAGTTGAGAGGACCCCAAGGTTAAGCTTCATACAGGAGGCTGCCAGCACTCTGCATCACTCCAACATACATCATACTGTGTTATAGCAGATGCCTCATTCCAAACAGGGTACAGTATCTCTGTTGGATTTACACCCACATAATTGAATGCTCAGGAGAACCGATAGCCCTTCATTGGCCTTTGACCTGCATGCTGTCACCTAGTAGTTAGTGCCCTGGGTTAACATGCCAGTGACACGACTTCTCTATGGGTCAATGTGACGTTAATGCTAGGATCTTAATGGGTCCATTTATAGGTTGACCATTTAATACTTTCTTTGTCTACGCCAGGCCGAAGGCACACTGTGTCTGTCCGTCTGTCCATCCATCCGTGTGTCCCTCTGTGGACAGCTAATCTCTAGCACCGTTGGCTTGATCACAGACACACACACTCCCTGGTTGCCACAGCTGAACCTCTGCTCTAACCATTTTACATTGGCCTGTTACAGCGCCACCAGGAAGCTGACATATGTAAAACGTCAGCTTTTTTTTGGCTAGGATTGATTCCCAAAGTTTGCCGGAGTGCTCAGTTCCAAAATATCGCAAATCATGAACACATGGAGTGATTTACATGAGATAGTGCACACACAGCCCCACTAGGCCAGTCTTTATATTGCCACCTGAAGGCTGAGATGAAACACATTTGCTAATACTAGTCCTTCACATTTTATACAAATTTCAAGCAGGGCGGTACACATGTTTTACAGTCTTGTTATGTTTATATTACTCCTAAATATTTTGTCAAACCTCACACATCAAACAGCATACTGCCAGACTGAATTAGCAGACAAGTTGCCCGGAAGTCTAGTCTACACCAACCACCCGTGCCCACTTAACACATTTCTAACCCTTAATATGTGGAATTGGTCAGAAACCTGCCAACTAGTGACCTCATTGGTAGGCAGGTGTGGTCATTTCAAACAAAATAAGTTAATTTACTTTTCTATTAATGCGAGAGTAATGATTACATAGAGTATGCTCATGAGCACAATCTCTCCCCATGCAGGCCAAGCGGGAATTATGTCTTGGCTGAGCCGTAGAAATTGGTCTCTCATAACAGGAGACCTTGTTCAGAACAATGGGCCTCATGCGCCAACCGTTCTTAAGACGTTCTTAAGAGGAAATTTGTTCTTAGGCACACTTAAGAAGTTTTTAAGAACATTTTGGGATGCCTCAATGTTTTCTTAGTTGTGATTTGTTCGTAGGTAAGAACAAAATGTACGCACACTGAGGAGGACTCTTAGGGTGCCTTTTATGTTCTTAAATGCAATCTGAAAAGAAAAGGGAAAACAGCGCCCTCTACAATATGTGTAAAGTCTGGTGTGGGGACCTCAAGGGGTCCATGAGGACATTCCAGGCTGTCAATATTTTACCACTCTTCTAATCCCATTTTATACTTTGAAAATAGCTCATCTACAAGCTCACAGCACATTCCATTACTCTTGAGATCGGATATTTGATAAATCTTCAAAACAAAAAATATTTTGTTCCCCACCATGCCCCCCACCAAGCCCACCTCATAACCCTTATCCCCATACACCCCCACCCACTAGCAATTGTCCCTTCATACCCACCCTCCAGAGTCCAACATTTTATATTCACTACTATCCACTACTTTTGCAACAATAACATGGGTATTGTGCTAATTTCAGCCATTTTAGCCTTTATTTCTCTGTGTGAGGTCCTGTGTTCTGAGTGCTGCAATCACACACAGGTGTGACTGGAGTCATGCAAAACCACACCCACCTGGGTAAAACACAGGAAGGAGAGGGAATTCCCAATGCCTTATATGGGAATCGGTGGGCGGTTCCCTATGGTAATTAGGATGCAAATTAGGATATGTGGGGCGTCTACCTATGGTAATTTGAAGGAACTGGCACACCCCTTCAACTTACAAGGATTTGGATTCATCACCATAAGAACAAATTTTCCGAACAAAATGGCTACTTAAGAACGCTTCATGAATCTGACTGAACTTCTCTTAGAAATTCTCTTAGGAAGAAATCTAAGAGGAAAATGTAAGAACTTATTGGCGCATGAGGCCCAATGTCTATAAATGGCAGGCCGTAATGAGTAATGGAACCCACTGTAGCTCAGTAGTATTTCAGCACCATGGACAGTGTGTGGAAATGGAAAGCCTGTAGCTGAGGCTGTGGAGGGGAAGCTCCAATTACAGCCGCCATGCAGCACCAACTGCATGCATTTGTACTGTCAATCTGTTTGTGTTCATGCATGCCTGCGTGTGCTGCTGCTTGTTAGTGTTTCTCTGTTTGCGTGTGTGTGTGCGTGTGTGTGTGTGTGCGCGCATATGTGTGTGTACGTACGTTGTGCATATGTGGGTTCTCTCTCTCTCTTGTGTCGAGCCATGTGTGTTTCTCCCAGCTTTTTGTGTATGAATTCAATAAATAAATAAATAATTGAATAAAAGGATGTGTGTCCTCCAACAGGCAGCCATGTTGCTTTGCACATTCCCTCCTCCCTGTCTTTATCACCTCTGGGCATTCCGCGCCACGCAGGGCCCTCTCTCAGGAATGCACTGTATACAAAAAGCAGAGAGGGAGAGAGAGAGAGAGAATGCATGCTTGGTAAAACCGTGTTCATTTATCCATTTGTACACCAAGGTTTAGCTGCATGTGTGTACAGAGAGAAGACAGGATGCTGGTCAGTGTCACTTCATCAGCTAATGAGAGAAGCCTGCACGCACACACGCACGCACGCACGCACGCACGCACACACACACACACACACACACACACACACACACACACACACACACACACACACACACACACACACACACACACACACACACAAGGCTGTGTCCCGAAACCATGGCGACAACAAGCCTCCTGCCCACCAGCCCCACAACAACACCTCCCCCAAACCCTTCCCTTTCCCCACTACGCTGTCTTTCTTCCTGCTGAAATTAAATTACAAAAGCGGAAATAACAGTGCAGGGGAATCAATGCTTTTGTTGTTTTTGTCAGCTTAATGAGCCCCCCCCCTTTTTTCTTTTCATTTATTATTTTATTTATTTTGCATCTGTCCATAGATTTGGACTATGCACATGGCTCTGTGGCGAGCACACACACACACACACACACACACACACACACACACACACACACACACACACACACACACACACACACACACACACACACACACACACACACACACACACACACACACACACACCTGACAGCACATTAAGTATAATTTTCTGCCTCTGACATTAATGGGAGAGAGAGATGTACTTAATTGGTAGCATAGTAACGTCTTGGTAAAAAAAGGTTGATGGAAAAACAAATGGAGAGATGGAGGGAGGGAGAGAGAGAGAGATGACAAATGAGGGGCAAGTGGATTGCTGGAGTCAAATGTGCAAAGAATGGCTTGGAAAATGTGATGCAAATAAAATACATAGCAGAGACGAAACATCTCAAATGGCCACATTAAAGGTATAGACCCAGTGTCTAGTTTGGTGAAATTGGCGTCTTTAAAAAGCTCTCACCATGCTGATGCAGCCGTTTCCCTTCTCCCCTGGGAGTGTGCAATGCATGCACAACTATTAGTTCTACACAGAACTACTCTCTAAACACCCCCAGGGATTTGTGTGTATGTGTGCATGCACATGCACATGCACATGCAAATGTAAAAAAAAAAAAGTCCTTAAGCTGAGTTTGAACATACTGGCATGATACCAGTAATCTCTGTTTATGTAATATTTTATGTACTTTGGATATGTTTATGTTATATATGTTATACGGTATCTCTGTGATATTATGTTGGAAGCCCTGTGTCAAAAAGTGCACATACTGTACTGTATATACAAACTTGTGATGCCTTGTGAGCTTGTAGATGTGGCTGTTTTTGAAGTGGGATAAAGTAGTTGAGGTGTGTGCATGTGCGTGCATGCATGTATGTATGTATGTATGTATGTGTGTGTGTGTGTGTGTGTGTGTGTGTGTACTGTGTAGTGTGTGTGTACTGTGTAGTGTGTGTGTGGCTATGTGCGTGTGGACACACCATGCACAAGTGTGCTATCTGTGTTGGAGAGTTTAGACCTCTTGACATTATAATTACAGTCTGAGGATGAAGATCAATATATGTATGAGAGTATGCTGTTGAGAAGAACATGATGACGCCACGCACGCACACACACACACGTGCACGCACATGCAGTAGGACGATGACAGGGACACCGTCATATAGTGACTCATCAGCACCATGGATAGAGGCTGACTAGCCGTGGTCCAATTAGAGCCAGAGTGGCCAGACAGCCCGTTAGCCAGCACAGATACATCCATCCTAGCTGTGCTGAATGCACAATAAAGACTGAGAGCCTTTGCTTTTAATAGGAACACACAATAGTAATAAGGAGAGCGAGCGCACTGTGTAAATGAGGAACGGCGTGGGTGGGGGTCGTGGGGGTTGTGGGGTTTGACGGTTGTCACGAGGCACTTCATAAGGCGACTGACCATTAAGATCTTTAATGAGCGAGCCGGGCGTAATTTGCCTTGCTGATGTCTCCAAAGTTGTGTAGTGATTGAGGGATGTAATTTGTGCATGTAGCTCTTAGTACGGTTTGTATGGGTGCGGTGTGCTAAATTAGGTGCCGGAGGCGGTGGCACCAACCATTATGTTGCTGTAGATTACTCGCGCGTCTCATTGTGAATGCAAGGTCTCCCCAGCCCCTCGCTCGATGCACAACAGCGTAGTATATATTATATGGACTGTCACGGCTGAACTCAGGGGGGGCTTGGGGCGAAGATAGCAGGCAGTATTGATGATGGCAGTGTTATGTTATACAGCTGTTTTCGGGAGAGATTTATCGATATCGTGTTGTGAAGAAATTGAGGGTGTGTTATTCCTTCTGACACGACTGTTGGTTTTAGACAAGAGTATTCGGATGACAACATTGTTAATCCCTCCTTTTTGCTTTCTACTTCTTTGCTCTGTTCAAAGTGTTTATTTCCATTACAGCGTGGGTAACGCTTGTGACTTCCTTCTGTTGTCATTTCATGGTGTTTTTGTATTTAGTGTGATATCAGTAACCCTTCTCATCTTGTCATGTTTTCATTCCTGTTCTGTCTTTGGTAGCACTTCTACCGTGCTGCAATTTTTGTCTTGTCTTTTCTTTTGTTTTTCTCTTGTAGCTCCGCGCTGGCTGTCTTTTATCTTTCTTTAGTATAAATTTATTGCATCAACTCTTTCTTTGTTGTGTTGTTTTCATCCCTGTTACACCAATATTTGAGATGGCCATTTCAGCATTGGTAGCCACTCCCATTGTACTACAATCATTTTCATTCTTTCATTCTCACTTTATTTATTTTTCTGGTAACCCATTTCTTTATTATTTGTCGATGTGCCGCATTGTTGTGATGAAAAGAGAGTTGAGCCAGAGGGCAAAGCTCTCTGTCTATCAAGCAATCTTCGTCCCTATACTCACCTATGGTCATGAAGTGTGGTTCATGGCCGAAAGAGTAAGGTTGCGAATACATGCAGACGATGAGTTTTCTCCAATGAGATGTGGTGAAAAGTTCAGTCACGTGGCGTGGGAGAGCCTCAGAGTAGAATCGCTGCTTTGCCAGCTCAGGAAAGGAGCCAGCTTAGGTGGTTCGGTCATCTGGTTAGGATGCATGTACCACTGGGAGGTAGCCTCGGTCCCCAGGCTTACCTTATTTGCACTGCGGAGAGAAAAGCCTGGTCACAACCTAAGGCAGATAGCGGAAGTGTCCCCCAGATACAATATTTTCCTGACCAATCACAGCACTCGTTTCATTTGTGGAGGATGTCAACTGATTTGTAAAACATCAACGTTGTTTCCTTGGGCGGTAGTTCTGCCAAAATACCACAACTCTGAAGTTGGGACTGGGAGGAGACCGTGGGGCAGACCAAGGACCAGATGGAAGGATTACATCGAGACTCTGGCCTTAACCCTTCTTGGGATCACATAGGAGGAAGTCACTAATGTTGCTTGGGAGTGGGATGTCTGCAGCTCTCTGGTAAAGCTCTTGCCCCCATGACCGATAAGCGGTTGAAGATGGATGGATGAATGGATGGTTGTTTGACTGTTTCACCCATTTCATACACAGTTCAGAAATCTACTATATGTTTTGAGCTTTCGTTATTTCCATTGCTGAGTGTGCTTTCTGTTTGCTGTGTGCAGGTGCTCTCAGAGGAACCGTTGTGAACGCGCCGATGAGCAGTACCGTTTCGCTGCCTCACTCAACCAGTGTGTGAAGGCCACTGTGTACCCAGACAGCATTGCGGTGTCAGAGCCCAGTGTACCAGTAAGTAAACACACACACACACACACACACACACACACACACACACACACACACACACACACACACACACACACACACACACACACACACACACACACACACACACACACACACACCTGCACAATCAACACTTAACGCTCAATACAGCTCTTAACATTCTCCAGTTTGCATATTCCCCACCCACATTCAGAGGCAGTGCTGCCGTGTTTTTCAAACAGTTTCCCATTCGATGCTGCTGATCTTAATTCAGGGCCGATGCATAAACATCAGATAGTTAAGGCTGGTTGAGTGCTCTACGTGGGTGTTTTCGGCGTGCATATGCTCACCCGGCACAGATCACTTGGTACGCGCGCCAAGATGTGTTTGTGTGGGAGTGCGTGTGGGTGTGAAAGTTGTCGGAGCGCAGCTGAGTGCAGTACAATCCTCATCGCCTGGGCCGGGCGAGAAAACAAGCAGAGTGCACATCAGAGAGAAAAGCCTCTGCTCGCCTAAAGCCAAATTTATACTTAGTTGCGTGCCGATGTTGTACACTGAAAATAGCTGATCTACAAGCTCACAGTGTGTTGGAGAGCCATGTGTTGTGAGCTTGTACATCAGCTTATGATACTTTCTGTGCGTAGCACTGGACAACAACTGTTCATACACTGTAGTTCATGTACAATATATAATGTCACACATGCACACACGGACACCCACAAACCCACCCTCTTTAGACACAAACAACCATGCAGTTGCTGGAATATCTTAGTAGTTGTACTTTTTTATCTCACATTATTATTTTAACCCTTTTATTTCACCCAGTGTTAATTGTCTAGTGTAATCCTGGGGGGGGCTACACTCCCTCTGCCAACCTGGCATGATCAGCGGGCTGACCTTATGCTTCCTTCAATGCATGAGGAGTCCAAGTCGATTCTTTTCACTTGACAGAGTAGAGTTTCCCTGGTTGGAAATAGCACATAGAAGCATTCCATACATTTCATTTTCCCACTGGGCACTGATGACACAGAGAAACCTCAGGTGAACACATCACCCCCAGTGTTAATCAAATTCATCAGACTAACAATCTGTTGATGAAAACAAAGGCTGCTGTACATATTTCCCTTGTTATGATACGGAAGGTTTCCAATGTCTGCTGTGAAAGTAAACCGCAGCATGATGCGACTTGGTCTGCAATCTCTCTTTCATACACACACACACACACACACACACACACACACACACACACACACACACACACACACACACACACACACACACACTGTACTCACGTTCACATTAGGCAAATTCTACCGTGGCAGCCAGCTATCACCATGACAACAAAGGCTATTGAGCCAGGCGCCAGGAGAGATGGAAGCACGGCTAGGGACAACAATCAAATTACCTTTATTAAAACTCTGCCACCAATTAAGCCAGCTCCAAAAACACCCACTGCATCACCAGGGAGGAGCAGAGTACGAAAAGAGCAAGCACTTAAACACTCAGAGATTATGGCACTTTTGGTTAGCAAGCTAGTTACCACCTTTATGATGACTATGTACTGTATGTATGTGAGTGCTTGCGCACTTGCACGCAATTTTTGAATGTTTCGCTTTGTGCGTGCACGCCTGTCTTGGCAGAAGGATGAGAGCTAATTAATGTAAGAGGTTTCTCCGGGAATTCCACGTCGAACAAAAGACATTGATTACTGTGATTTCTGTAATCAAGGATGTCTGCGACACACCTCAAGAGTGGCGACGCACCACAAACAACACAGCCAAAGAGGGAAAAAAGGGGAATGACGGGCTTCAAGGGAAAGGAAAGAAAAATCACCAGAACAGAAGGAAAACAACGCAACCAGGGCATGGAGAATGTGCCAGCTTGCTCGGGAGATGAGCTTCTTCTTCTTCTCAGCTCCACACAGAGAGACAGTCAGCATCTCTTGAAATGCCTACAGTTTAGCTGCTCAGCTGCCTGGTCTCTCCCAGCAGGCCCTGCGGCGTTTAGCGAGAGGCAGATAAAACAAAGGGGGGAAAAACTTCAAACACCACGGCCCAAAATAACAGCTAATGGAACAAGGCTGTGAAAATGCCATGGTGATAATTATCCGGGCTGCCTCTCTTGGCTGTAGAATCGGATCACACACCACGCGCGTCGCAATGCATTTATTTATAGGCAAGAGCAGCTGAATTCTCTATACCCTTTGAGTCGCCGGCTCTCCGGGGAGCGACTTCAAACGCCCTTGTGTGTGTTTCTGTGTGTATGTGTGTGTGTGTGTGTGTGTGTGTGTGTGTGTGTGTATGTGTGCGTGCGTGCGTGCGTGCGTGCGCACGAGAGTGTGTGTGTCCCCAACGTAGCGTTAGTTTGTGCCTTTGTGCGTCTTTGCGTTTCATGTGCTTGGGGCGTCCCTGACGTGAACTCCAGAGAAAGAGGAAGCAACAGCTAGAATGTTGTCAAGTGGTCATTTTTTTCCCTCTGAGTAACGTGTCCATCACCATTTAAATCGGAACAGTGTTTCCACCTCATGTCTGGATTGATTTGCTCAGAGATGGGAGATTAAACATCAACCCAGCCACAATATCTAAACACCTGCGATTCAAACCCCCTGATAAAAATAATTGCCACATTACACGCCCCAGATAACATAATTAATGCCGTCATACCTGAGATAATGATGCGTAATGTTTGAGATAATGTGAAAGAGTCACCTCCTCTGTTCTTCTCTTCCAATTTGACACGCACAATGAAATGCACACCTCTGCCCTGTTTCCTACAGCTGCTGGTGAAGGTGAGTGATGTTCCGGATCTCTCCGCTGGCATCACCTGCTCCTTTGGCAACCTGACAGAGGTGGAGGGACAGGTCAGCGGAAACCAGATCCTCTGTGTATCACCTGCAGCCAAGGATGTCCCCGTCATCCCCACTGACCAAGGTATATAACACACACGCACGCACGCACACGCGCGCACGCACACACACACACCTCTATACACGCGCACTATTTATTCTGCATTTTAGCCAGGACCACAATTTGATGTTGAGTGTAGTCTCTTGGACCCAAAACTAAGGATTTTCAAGTTTGTGTCCACAATTTAGTAGAGATAATTGGCAAAATGTTGGTCAAAATACCAATTCAAAATAGTTGGTCAAAATAAGAATTCTTCTACATGTTCTGCTAATTGTGTAGACTTTTTTTTAAATTAAGTAATTCAGGTGTTTAAATATAATTTAACTCTAAAGAGTGTAAAATGAAACCAAATGAACCCTTACGGGCCCATTTGGTTTCATTTTACACTCTCTAGAGTTGCACATCTATAAGGGTCCATTTGGTTACCAACTGTCCCATCATTTAGCTGGGGAGCACCTGGAATCCTCTCAGGGACCACTGGTTGAAAACCTCTGCTGCTATAGCAGTTTGACTGCGGAATTAATGATATCGTAACGCCCAAACTCACCGCCTAGAACCTTTGAAGAACAACCGCGTCAACGCTGTCGTTCCTTTTCATGAAAATCCACTTTCAAATGGTGTGATCCTTTGTGGTGTGTTGGAAAATAATCCAATGCGCCGATTACAACAACAGAGAGGAGGAGGAGGAGAGCACTCACTGAAATGCATGGGGACTCAATTTCCCAGAACCCCTAATCTTGTATGTCCAAGATGCTTTTTTCCCCCAAAAAATGTATCCCCTACCTCATCATGCAAGGTTGTTGATGGAATGGGTTGATTTACAAGCTCACAAGACACTGCAACACGATCTACCAGCTACTGGTAGCTGATACATCTGCTAGTTCTGCTATTTTATTACAATTTGAAGGTGAAATTGGGTCTCATAAATATTTATCGGATAAAAAGTATATAACTAATTAATAACTACATAGGCTCCTTTGGGACGCAGGTTCCTTTTTCCCTTCCCTCAAACGTACAGGTTTCAGAGACGGACGGTCTCCCCCCGACATTGACCATGTACTATTTTATATAACACATTATGCATCTGCAGGAAGCCAACTAGGCGAAGAATCTCTCCGCATTAGGCATAATAATAAACTAAAGCAGAGCAGATAGTAGAGTACGGTCATGGTGAGAGTTCATTTTAAACCCATAGAGCGTTCACATCAAAGCATCGGCTTAGCGCTCTCTGCTATTTATATACTATACTACAGTGGATTGTTAATGAGCTGTGCTTACTGTCCAGCCACACACATTCATTGTCACACGTAACAAAGTCAAACACAGTCTTTGCACACGCACACGCATTGATTTCAGCCAACATCCCTCATGCAGGCTCACGTGTAAGGAGCTCCCACTGACCTGCGATCAGGACCCTGGGCAGTGGAGAGTGCTCCACACAGGTCCGGGGCCAATTAGGACTGATGGAGGATCAGATCGGGCCTGTGGCCGGTGCTACTGTTGCCCACATTACTGCCGTTTGCCCACACTAATGGCCAGCTATCTGTAACACAGAGGCTGTGGACAGGCGGCGGATGATTCAGGGGAGGGTATGTGGCCGCAAAGTCGATCGATGAATTGATTGATTGAGAGGCCCAGCATCAGGCAGGGCACAGGGAGGCTGTACCCTGCTGAGCTTCAGAGAAAAAAAAGAGTAAAGAGGTGAGAAGTTGGATGAATCACTGTGAATCCTCTTTTTGACATGCCATTATGGTTTAAATGCTCAGAAATGTTTGACGTTACAACTTATTTAACTTGTAGATCCTATATTATGGTGTTCACTCAAGTGAACACCACCAAAGGGCATAGAAGGAGTTAAAAAGGAGCGTGAAGTTATATCGGGTTTATATACAAAAGGCGTAGGGCAGCTAAAATGAACATCAAATATCTATTCTAATTACTGAATTGAAATGACATTTCAAGCATTGCTCACAACCACTATGCCCACATTGACATGAATACATCAAGAGGCTGCCGCTGTGATTTATTCAGCCATCTTCATGAATGCTGACACCTGCCGCCTCATTGCACCTTGTTTCTTTGCTTATGGCAGTTTGGCAGCACGGTCGGCCACAAGGCTCCAGTCGCCTGAATAGTATATATTTTATCATGGCTGGTGTGGGCAAACATAGGCCTGCTGCTGTGTGTTTCTGGGGCTCGGTAATCCACTTCCATGTGGGTAAATGACAGGTATGTTTGCCCAGGAGTCCCGCAGGGAGGGAAGCATCAGGCGTCCATATGAATGTTCCCACCCAGGTAAATGTCAGCTAATCCCCCCCGCAGCCCCCCTGCAATCCCTCATCTTCGGCCACCGCCCATTCCCTGCCCTTTTGACTGTAGTCCCCATGCACCCTCTGCGCCTCCCTCCTCTCCCCCGCTCCTGAAACACGCCTTTCTCCATTCTGCTATCTCTCTGTTCTTCCCTGTGGATGGAGAGGGAGCAGGCGCACAGGGAATAGAATAGAGATGAGAGAGAGAAGAAAAGGCAGGAGGAGGGAGATTGGGAGGGAATGAAACGAGGGACAAATAGAAGAGAGGGAGAAGGTAGTAGACAGAGAGATGGAGAGAAGAGTTTGGTTCCTGTGGGGATGCTGCCAGGCGCCACAAGTCTGGACTCTGTATCAGCTTGAATTAAGAAGAACATGGCTGGCGTTCCTCTCTCTCCCTCTCTCTCTCTCTCTATCTGGTAACATACAGTAAACAAACCCACAGGCCAGCTCTGCACAACTGTGTTTGGCAGATCTGTGTCTGTGTGTGTGTGCATGCTTTGAGAGAGGGGGAGAGGGGTAGAGAGAGAGGGGAAGAGAAAGAGAGAGCAACCAAATGCCCATTGGAATAAAGAGTACAAACCTCCAGCCTTCTGTACAGCCTTGTGTGAAACAACGGAAAGCCTGCAATCCCAACAGGTGCAGCACAGGGAACAGGGCATGGAGGGTTCTCCCACACACTCCCACACACTGGAATATGAGCCATTTGAGCCCCAGACTGCTATACATAAACGCAAGCGCGTGAACACGTACATACAGTACAGTGCATTCAGAGATAGCACAATAAAATCACTGGTGTTATTTTAACTTGGAGAGTGTACACTATGAATAAAATACGACTTTGTATGTGTTCTTAAAAAAAAAAAAGTGGCATGACACCACTAAAATGTCCTTTTATCCATCAGTGATCAGTATTCTACCCGTTAGCACGGCTCATTTCTTTCCACTCTTAGTGAAAGTTAAGTGGACGCTGAGGTTTTTGACAGTATACAGTAGCATTCAACGCCACTGTTTCATCACCCTCACGCTAAACACTGCACTCTTTTGTCTTTTAATATTTATTTCTGACTGTGGTCGAGGTAGAAGCCGTTTTCCCCGTAGATCTTTAGAGGTGACTGTCTGTGTGTAGGAGAGGAAGGGTCAGCTTGGTCCACAGCGGGACCCTGGCGTCCCGCAGAACGCACCTGCCTGGGCAAAAAGCTGCTGGCATCCTCAGAGAGTGGCAGGTCTGGTCAGCGCCAGTCTCTGTGGCTTTGCCGAGATAGTCCCACCGGTGGATAGTCAGAGCAGGTGAACTGGGGACACTGGGAAGCATTATCATTCAGTAAGGAGCATAGTACAATACTTTGCTATCAGATCTTGTATCTTTATCTCTTATGTTGCGGGTGGGGTCAGCCTTTATCTGGCAGCCATAGTAGAAAGAGAGACATGAATTGCAGAGGGAGTAGCGAAATGATATTCTCCAAATGGGCTGCCTGGCCAGGAATCAAGCCAGGATATCACTGACCAGGGCATTGTGCCCTGTTTTGCATCCTGCACCACCAGCATTGCCACTTGGCTATCAGGTCACCACCACCAAGCCTTTTTCTATGGTGGGTAATGTAGCAAGTATAAGAAAATGTGGTGCAAGAAGTATTTGTGCATGTATAAAGTGTTTCGGTGTTTGGCACTAGAAAAACTAAATGAAACTCATCCTCCATAACTTCTAGGTCACAAAGAACACCCAGTCGCATGGTACTCTCAAGGGCAAGGTCTGGTGTAAATGCCAGCCTCCCGCACAGGGTGGTATAATAGGGAAGAGAGTTTTATTTATTTTGTTTATAATTATAGTATGTGTTTAATATTCAGGTCTGCTGTGTGCAAAACAGGGACTATGATGGATGCACTGTGCTGTAAGAAAATATATATATTTATTTTGGCTTTTTTCCTGTTCTCTCTCTCTCTCTCTCTCTCTCTCTCTCTCTCTCTCTCTCTCTCTCTCTCTCTCTCCCTCTCTCCCCCTCTCTCTCTCTCAGACTGGTCAGGCGTGGAGTTGAGGCTGAATTCCAAGGAGACTGGACAAATGCTTATCAGTACCGAGGTCAAATTCTACAACTGCAGCATCCACCAGCTGTGAGTAGAACGGTCTTACACGCTGCCCCTCTTCCACCCCTCTGTCTGCTTTTCTGTCTTTCTTTTCCCTTTCTCTCTCTTTCTCTCTCTCTGTCCTCCCTCATTCATTCTTCCTGTCCATTCTCTTTATATCCTTCGTTTATAACAACAATGTCCGACACTACTAGATCAATGCTTTGGGAATTAGTTACAATTTGCCCTTAACCTTGCCGGGTCCCAGTCTCAGTCTCAGCCCCAAAATAGAACCCTGTAAAGACTAATGCAATCCGATCGCTTGCCTCCGCATGAGCACTACAACGGTAAATGGCTGCTT